>JAMJFZ010000116.1:785000-1385000 GCA_026225945.1 Cricetomys ansorgei
CCTAGTTAGCGCCAGGGTATTTGAAAACCTGGAGCTCTTGGTCCCCCTACCAGCCTCCTAAACCTAAACACTCATCACCAAATCCCAAGAGGTGGGTAAGCGATGTCCTGCACAGGCCTGGGCCTCAGTCCCTCAACATCTCACCCTCTCCAAAAGGGAGGACTTGCTCCCTGCCTGCGTGGAGCCAGCGTCGGTCAAGCCTTGTCGGCTCTGCTGAGACTTGGCATGCCCCTGATCTGCTGCTGCAGCTCACGGGCCAGCAGGCAGGCCGCAGACTGCACACAGCCCTGGGCTGGCATTGCTTCATTCGCATCTTTCTAGAGCACAAGGGAAAAAGAAAGAACACACTCACTGAAATACTGGATCAGTAGGTCCGGCACTCATGGACAGAGAGCAGAGAGCAGAAAGAATGGAGACCCTCCTGACAGGCAACAAATGGCAGGTCCAAGTACAGCGCCCTCTACCTCCTGCTGGAGTCAGTGCAGGTCCTGTGGGTGCTCCCTGTGCTGAATCTAGGCACCCAGCTTCCTTGGGTCAGACAGTAAGCACCAAGCAGGTCTCTTATGTACAAAGGAAGCCTTGCTGTCCTTAAACACAGGTAGAATGCAAGCGCATATGCTCACAAGCACTAAGGGTCCTAATTACGCCAATATTCTTCTGAACCAAAGGGTCTTGGAGAAGTCAGAGAGAAAGGATCAGCCTTGGCCTCCTCAGGGGGTACTGACTTTTTAACTGACAATGAAAAAAGCAATTACTTGAAGCCATTGAAAACCTAAAGTGGCTCAACTGTGCTTCCTCTCAGCCAAAGAGGCACTTAGTCATTTCTTCTCTTGTCCATCAAAACAGGCTCTGCGTCCAAGACATTGCCCAACTCAAATCCTGTAATTCCCTCTAAGTCTACCCTAACCTTCCAAAGTAAGCTTGTTAGTTTAAAATAGACTTGTAAATAGCACTCAGCAGCTCACGCAAAGCAAATAATGATTTATACTTGAAAAAAAAGGGAGAAAGGGACAGCGCTTCCCTCGTTGAGGAGGGAAGGATGATGATGTCCTTGTGGGTAATGCCGCTGCAGTCTTCAAAACACGTTTGTATTCGTCTGTGAAAACGGAACATGAGCATTAGCTAAGCAATGAAAATACAATAAAATAGATCACAGTGCTACAACGGATACAACCCGTCCTAGTGTTTGGATGTGTATTCCTCCAGTTCTGGTTGTCTCAAACTCATTCACAGGATAAGGCTATAACGTGAGCTGTCCTTACTGTTGAGGCCATTTCATACAGCAAAATCAGTCTCAAGAAATAACTCTGTTCACACTGGGCAGTTTTAGTCCTGAAACCCAACCCAGCCTGGGATGGGCAGGTCATGCTCACTAGGTTCAAACCACAATGGCTTCATTGGGTGCTCGGCCACATTTTAATTCCGTGTCATAGCCCTGGGCATCAGACAAGAGCAGGGGAGAGGGGAGCCAAGAGGACTTAGCATAAGTCAACATGTTTGTTGATTCTGGACCAGTTGCCAAGCCAGAGGACAGGGTTACTTCTCAGGGGAGTCAGACAAAGAGTGGGGAAACAGGAGCTCCCACATGGCCGGCCACTGTGTTGCCTCTCTTCTAAGACCCCATCCTGCAGACACTGCAGTGGTCAATGCCCCCAGGCTCTGTCAGAGGAAGGTCCCCTTCCAGGGAGGAGAACTGTTTATTTGGCATTTGACCAAGGCCATCTAGGCTCCTTTCAGTAACACTTGATAGGGGGCCAATTATTGTCACATACACTGGGGAGGAAGGAGGTCAGTTTAAAGAAAGTTTAGATAAAACAACAGAAACAAAAACAAAGAGGTCTCTCTGAGGGGCAGCCATGTGGGCACAGTGTTTGTAGGGGACGGACACTGACCCCATTCGCTTGCATATGGACAAAGACACTCATCAAAGGAACTCACCAGCCCCAGTCATTCATAAGCATGAAAGAGGCCCTCATGCCTCCGCCGCCTGGCTGGGGACCAGAGGCGCCTTCACACAATCGGTCCTGTTAACATAGAGAGGTCTTAGGATGGAGCAAATTCTTCTAGATAGCCAGCTTGTGCCATCAACAATCCGCCAAAGTTTATCTGAGTGATGTTTGTACCCTAAGCAGAAAATATGGATTCCTTAAGGGGTGGGGAGGTTTAAGAAGAGGAAAAATGAAGTTCTCTCTCCTAAACTCTTACTAGCTGTGGGCCAAGCCCCATGACCTCATTCGTTTCAACAGCAGCCTACAGAAGACTGATCCTATTTCTCAGATGAGAAAGCTGAGGTTCAAAATGCCTCAAGGACTTACCCGGAGTGTCTTAAAAAGCAGTTTGCATCAGAAGCCCTTTGGCCTGCTTCTGAATCTCATGTTCTTAACCTCTGTGCCATTCTGGTCCTAACCTCTTGTCCGGGGTTCTTTTTGCTGTGTTGTGGATTCATTTTCCTTTTCATCAGAAAAATAATGAGTTCTTCAGGTGATCATAATGAATGTGGAATCATACAATTTTTTTTCTAATAGACTTGCACTTGGTGCAGGAAAGTACTAGAAGTTTCTAGAGGAGCGACCTTTGCGTGGATGAAACCTTTTGCATCTCTAATTAGCCAAGAAGTACACTGTATAATGACTGTTTAACAATTCCATCTAACTAATATTTAGCCAGTTTCAGAAAGGTGGACATAGAGAGTTAAAAATGAAAGGGGAGAAACAAGGAAGTGTAGAACCAAAAAGACATTAATGGTGTGAGGTAGAAGATAAAGTTTGGTTTAAACACTGTCATGTCCCCTTCCTAAAGCATTGCCAAATGAAACCATCCACCCTTCCTCCTGGGAGCCATGCTGCTCTGGGCAGGCAGCTGGCTGTAGAGCACACTGGAGGACCCCTGACCACGGGACAGATTCTGATAGCGGTTGTCCAGGGGTGGAACCCATGGCCCCGGGCCATCTGTGCCCTTTCTGCTGGACCGCACAAGGTCTCACCATGACAGCTGAGCAGGGTTAAGATTGCAGCCTTCAGCACGCTGGAAAAAAACAGCTGCTGCGGTCCCTTTGCATGCTGGCCTGGTCTCCACTGGCCAGTGGGACATTGAGGTCTTTGTTATTCACGCAGCAGTTGGAATCTCTGTCCATTTAAGGAAGGAAGCCGCAGGGTGATCCAGCCCTGGCCATGCCACTAAGGAGTGACTCATTCATTTCTACCACGTGAACTGTGGATGAACCCTGGCCCGTTCCTCAGACGTGGTCTCAGCCTGCACTAGATTAAACCTAATGGATTCTTAAGGACTATGTGCCATCTATATAATAAGGCAAATTAAGCCCCATGCACCGTGAACCATGCTGTTTGTTTTGATAACATTAGAAAATACAAAGGGGAAAAACATGGGCCAAGAACAAGAGTGTAGCCACATTGGCTTATAGCAAAGGGAACCACACCAGGGTGTGCTGGTAGCCTGGTGGGCTGAGGCTTTCATCCCAAGGACACACTGGATTGGGAAAGACTAGCCAGAGGCAGACCACAGCACAGCCCTTAAAGAGAGGAGCCTCTCAGTTCAGTCCCTGCTCTGCTACTGACTACCCATGTTACAAAGGATGGCTATCTGGTGTTTCCTAGCTTCAAATTCTTCATCTGTGGAATGGCTCTTACTTCATGAATCACCACAAGAAGCCAGTAAGCAAAGTTCTAGGCGCAGTCCACAGCAAAAGTCCACACCAATCACTGAAAAAAGAATTAAAATGTGCATATATACCTATGTATACACATATGTACACACATGTACATGTATATAATGTACATGCATGTGCAAATTAAACATTAATGTAACTCAGCATGTATAAATTCATATATACAATGAGTTATATCCATGTGTATATACCAATATTTATATATTAACATATATGCTTATATGTACATGAAAATATACATAATATATAGGACAGCCTATGTATACATATGGCCACATTCCCCCCCCATTCGTGTGTGTGTGTGTGTGTGTGTGTGCGTGCGCACGCGTGTGTTTGTACAGTGCAGAGGGGCTGTGGGCAGCAGGGGTGCAATGCCTCTTACCTAAGCCTGTAAAGCAGTGGCGGCCCATGCCCACCCCCTGCAGTGGACCACAGAAGGGAAACTGAGATCTCTCAGGTGAGCCCTTATCACAGAAGTGTTTCCCTTTCATGTTGTCTTTGCTATTTCTAAAAACTGAGCTGCCAAGGATTCTTCAAGGGGAGAATCCATCGGAAGCCAGTTGTTTAAGTGCCTCCAGGATCAAAATCAATAAGACAGGCCTGTGTCCTCCCAGTTGAGGGAAGGGTGTTGAGATGAGGGAGGAGGCACCCTGCCTGCTACAGGCTCCTGCTGCTCTGGAGCCCAAGAATGCCACCACCCAGATAGGGGCCTACTTTTCCAGGCCATCCTCCCGCTGGCCAGGGGAGTTACATTACGAGATCTCAGGAAGGAGGCAACGGCAGCCCGAGTGCTTGACTGAAAGAGGAGTAGGGGCTTCCAACCATGAAGCTGCAGGCTCATCCCACGCTGTGCAGCTACCCTCCGGGCTTTCTCCCCCTGTTTCCACCCCTCTCTGTAGGTCTCTGCCTCTCATCCACACAGCAGGTCCTGATGCAGAAAGGATTTCACACCCTTTGTTCCTGGGATTCTCAATTTTCTTGTTAGTAAATGAAGGCAAGTCTAGCAACTCTGAGACTTTCCCAGGAAGCCTCTGGAGGATTCAGAACAATTGCACAATGGGACCTGGGAACCACTGCTACATTGCACATGTGTGTCCCTCCAGAGATCTATGTACCGCAGGAACTCTAATAAATTGGCTCATATTTTTGCCACTAAAGCCGAAGCAATAGCAAAATGCAAGGAACCTACCAAGTATGGTGGCACACACCTGTCAGCCCAGGATTCAGAATCGGAACACAGGAGGATCACAGGTTCAAGGCCAGCCCTGGCTACATAAAGACTTTCTCTCTCTCCCTCTCTCCCTCTCCCCCCCCCCCCCTCTCTCTCACACACACACACACACACACACACACACACACACTCACACACATATACACAGCAGTCTACAGCAGTGAGGCCAAGCCTAGTGTCCCTCCATTCCCCTCTAAAGGAGGGATCCCTGGCTTCCTTATTGTGACAGCCGCAGACAGAAGGATCCAGTTTTTATAGAATTGGGTGAGTTTCTGAAATTCTCAAAAAGTTTTCAGAATAAATCTTGTTTTACTTTGAATTTAAATTTGAGTGATTCCAAAAGACCTGGAGTTCCACAGTGTGGGCTGGATGTTGGTTGCAGGAATGTCCAATAATACACATTCTTACATAATGTAGAAAAATATACCAGGCAGTACTTTCAGGAACACAGGAGCAGGTGCAGGTGGGAGAGAAATCTGGGAAGCAGCAGAGAGCATCACTGTACCAGAGCACTGAGATGCCCAGGGCATGCTGGGACATCAGGCCCTTTACAGTTATCCTCCTCTGCAGCCAGCCAATAGATGTTCACAACAAAATTCCCTCTCTTTCTCTCTCTCTCCCTCTCTCTCAATACTATTAAACCGAGTTACCAAAATGAAATAAATCAAAGTCCTCCTCTGTGTGCATGCACTTTTCCTGCTTTACTTTACAATCTTGAAGTCTGGACCCACGAATCCACCTCTTCCTGCTTCTCTTGTCATGGCTATCTATGACCTCAGAACTCTCTCTTCGGCCCTCCTGAACCAGGCGTGGTGCCAACCCTGTCCTTGAAGGAGACTTTCTTGGCAGCAGAAGGTAAAGGGCTCCAGTGTGGCTGCAATGAACTCAATCCCAGGAGACTGAGCGGCTACTGACTCCACCTGCCAACAATCTGGAGAAAGAAACACAAATGGCCACAATGAGAGGCTCCTGTCAGGCGTCGGCAATCTGTCCAGACTCTGCAGTGTCCCCCTTTGTGATCTTCAGGCTGGAGGTTGCAGGAGCTGGGAGGAGTTGGGGACCTAACGCTGGAAAATGTGTCTTTCCACCTGTCCCACATCAGCTAGCATACCTCGCTGAGGTTCTTTGTGAAATTAAAAAGAGAAACCAGAGGAGGAGGTGAGAGACAGCACCTCTCATAGACTCAAAAACTATGTTATCTCCCCTGTACGGCTACGCCTGTTGAGCAGAGAGGGACAATGCCAACAAAGGAGGGAAAGAATCCCAAGTAGAGCCCCAGTTTCTTCTCATGTTCGAGAGTTCTGTCCCCAGGAGCGTTTCCTGGGAAAGTAGAAACAATGCCCACAAATCTTTCACCTAATACAGAGAGTGAGATATCCCCATGGATCCAGCTAAAAGTGAAAAGACCTGTGGCTCCATCTGGGATCTAGAACATTCCCTCTGGGCTCCCTAGACCAAACATGCACCCATCTGGTTGTGTTGGTTTAAAATGAATAGGACCAAGCATAAGCCGTGAAGAAACCTGGGGGGCAGAAGGGGCTACAGAATGAAAGATCACTCAAGTTCGCAATTCCAAGATCTATCTGGTAAACTCTTTTAAGCAGGATGACTGGGTATCTTCTTGGCTCTGCCACCAGCTCTCTAAGGTCCTGCCTGGTGCAGGATCTCATCAGTGGGGCTAGGATTGACTTTTCTTGAACCACGTGATCTACCTTGCTTACTTGAGTACTAGTATGTTGGTTTGGTCTAAGCTAGAAAGCAGAAACTGTGTCTTAAACATGTTAGGGTTCTCTGACATTCTGAGCTCAGAACCTGGAGAATGGCCAACGCTCAAAACACGGTAAGTCAAACGGAACAGGAAAGCACTGCAGAAACATTCTCCTTGTGGGTCTCCTGCCCATCTCCTGCAACTCCACGGTGTGACTAAGTGAAAATTAGCTAGGATACTGGAAGACAGTTAATGGAGTCTAGAGTCTTTTCGTCCCCAGAAGAAAATGGCTCTTTCACTCCTCTGGGTCAAAGTACTAATGTTGCAATGTGAAATGTAAAGTTCAAGGAGGCCAAGATGCTGGTGATGGGCTCTGTGCTTGAAAAATCAGGATAGCCAAAGGAAGAGGGAGGTGGGGGGAGGGGAGAACAAGGACATGTCTGTCCTGGGCAAAAGGCAGATGGGGTAGGGCTGGGCCGAGGAAGAGCCACCTCCAGGAGAAATAGCCCTGCTGATTCCCAGAAACAGAGAGCAAGGTGACCAGGCTGTGACCAAAGGAGGGAAGGAAGGCTCCAACTCCCAGCAGCACAGAAAGGAAAGCCCACTATCCAGAACAGAGAAACGCCCAATGGCATGCATGCTTTACACACAAACACACACACACACACACACACACACACACACACACACACAAATATATGTAATTTAAATCTTTAAAAGGTTGACTTTTAGACAAAACACAGACAGAAAGAGTGGAAGGCCCAAAGCCTCATTGTGACTTTAAACTGAAAGAGGCACAGTTCTTTTCTTTGGTTCCCTTAAAATCTGAACCCTATGCCTCTGAAAGAATGGAGCTGGTGGGTGGGTGTCTTTCCAGCTATTGTCTGGTACTGGACTGACAAAGCCTTGCATGCCCACCAATCAGATCATCTGGAAAAGTCCACATGAAACAGGGTGATCAGGCTGTAGAACCAGCATGTCTACCTTTGGGATAAGGACGGGAGCAGAGCCTGGGGCAGGTACACCGGCAAATCCTCAGTTCCCATGAATGTCACACTCTGCTCTAGAGACCCTGTCACCTGCATCCACTTAAACTGAAGCTCAGGCGAGAGCATGCAATGGGGAGTGGCTAGTTGGTATAGAAGCTGTTTCCCAGCTCCTGGGTGAATGGAGGAGAGTGGGAGCACTAGGGGAACTGGTCACACTTGCCCAGGCCCTGATGCTTCAGGAGCATCGCCCTGCCTGCCCTCTACCCATTCCCTGTACAGTGATGGTCCAGCACACAGTTTCATGCCCTGGCCAGGGAGAACCCAGGTGCGGCTCCATCCTAATTCCAGAAAAATGAGCTCCCCAGACACAAAGTGAAACTTTCCCCAAGTGTGGCTGGCAGCTCATCCCTTAACAGCCTGTTCCCAGCACAGCAGGTACTGCTCTGTCCTCTTGCCACTGTGATACCTTGAGGAGAAGAGGAGAGAGCACCGCAGACTCGAGGACCACAACGCTGGACACAGAGAGAAAAGAACGAGGGGAGCGGGGGTAGGACCCCACACCTACTGTAAGATCTATGCTTCGGTTGAAAATGTTAAAACCCCAAAGGCAGAGCCTCCAAGTCGCCCAGGAACACCTGGTCTCAAACGTTCCAATCCCAAAGGCCACCACAGTGGTCCAGGGCTTCTGATACTCTGGAGCTCTCCAAATACCACCCCTCAAGTCACCACCACTCTGAAAGCCACCAAAATCACTTCAGGGTGTGCCCCCTCTGCTGGAGACCATGGCCCCCATTCTGGAGGACAGTAAAAAATGAGCTTTACGGGAGGCGACCAGAGAAGATGGAAACGGGATGGGCACTCGGCCAAGTTGTTTCTAGTGATGAAGTCTCCACAGGAAGGAGCCGCGCAGCCAGTGTATGCAACCAGAAGGTACAGAATGTGTTTCTGAGGTTGTCTGGGAGTGTGTAGTTGTGTGGGGATGCTGGAGAAGAAGAGAGGAGAGACGGGGGAGCTCCGTGTGTACAGATGTTGTGAGGGTGCCCCGCCCAGTGAGTAGACTTGATGCTTCACGCCAGTTCTACCTGAAAGGTGGTGCTCTTCCAGCTGTGGGCAGCTGTTCTCACTTCCTACCCTTCTTTTGTGTTTTATTTTATTATTTTTGCCTGTGTATGTGATTGTATGTGTGCACGTCTGTGCACGTGTACATGGAGACCAGAGGTCAATCGCTTCTTCTTATTTCTTTGAGACAGAGTCTCTCACTGAACCTGGTCCCTATTGGTCTAGACTGACTGACCAGCAAACCCTGGTTATCCTCCTGTCTCTGCCTCCCCAGTGCTGGGATTGCAGGCACATCCACCATGCTCGGCTTCTGCATGAGCTAGAGATCCAAACTCAGGCCCCCATGTGTCCATGGCGAGCACTGTAACTCCTGAGCCATCTCCCCAGCTCCCGTCCATCTTCCTTGTTTCTACTGTTTCCTGGGAGGCTGGCCTCTCTGAACTGTATGACCTGGGCTTTTGACTTTGGCTTGGGTTCAGCTGTTGAACGCAGAACACAGCAGCAGCAGAGGCCAGGGCATCGTTGCCTGGCGTGCTGTGTTTGCTAGTGACAGATCCCTTGGTGGAAGGTCTCGCCGACAAGCCTCTCCCAAGCTGTCCCCACCCCTCCACTTCTGCCCCTTCCCTTAGCTCAAAGCCTCAGGTAGAAGCAACTCCACACTGCTGCCAGAGCTCCTGGGCACTTCGTCATCCCCTTGTTGGTTTTCCTTAATCTGTTCGTACTTTTGTTAATAGTCCCTGCAATTACTCCTTTGAATGGGCCATCTGTTTCCTGCCAGGATCGCAGTCAAGTAAATTTGGGGGACATGTTTGAAAATTTGCAATGCTTATTAGCATCTTAAGGCTCCAAAAAGTCCTGCAGTAAAGAAACTTTTTAATTTTGTTTGGCCTATAAAACGTTGTTTTCATAGTTTCTATTAGTCCCAATGGAGTGTAAGAGAAGCTGCTGAGTGTGGGTGGGTGGGGGGGGCGGGGAGCTGTGACAAGCACACAGCTTTAAGGACAGCCATTTTCCCCTGGGAAGGACGGGCTGGGAAGAGCCATAGGCCAGGAAGGAGCCATAGATCCGATCCGGGTATGGAGATGCATGACATTTGGGCTACAGCAGTGGTCAGAAAGAGCACGGCATGCCGTGTGGTGTCTTCCACCCTGTCACGGCACAGTCTGTCGCTGACACCTCCTAGGAAACTCGGCCTCGAAGACTGATGAGTTCCATGACTCAGCACCTGTACCCTCTCTCATGGTGTCATCTTACTGTTCTATTTTATTAGAATTCTCATTGAGGACATGAATAACATTATCTATGGCCCAGAAAGTCAACAAGACCCAGAAATGGAGGAAACTCTGCATTTTAGATACCCACAATTCCTTCCTCTTAGTGGTTGTGCGTGTCAAAACCAGAAACACTGACGATGAGACAATGTCAGATTTCAATAAGTGTGATGACATATTATTTAAAAGAAGTTAGGGTGCTGAGGGCAATTAGCGAGTAGGGCCTTTGCTTCCTGTTAGCACAGAGCATCCATGGCTGATGTCTCCTCGGTCAAGGATTCTGTCAATAGGACTTTCACCAACCTTCAGTAAAACTGCTGGCTTCCCTGTTCTCCTGACTAGCAGCGAACTGTACGAACCAAGGTCACACCAGTATTCCTTTGTCTTACTTGGGCACAACATATGGCCCCAGAGAGGTCCCATCCATCCTGTTTTTCTGTATTCACAACTGTGCCTAAGACTTTAAACTCTAATGAACTTTCACAGACATCCAGAGGCAGCACCTAGAGCCCCACTCTCCAAAGAGATGGGTAGACAAATGGCCTAATCCGTTCTCCATTTTTTGTGTCAAGAGGAAGCACGGGACTCCAGGAAGTCTGCCCTGGAAGGCAGGTGGCACAGGGAGATGCCGATGCTGGGGTCCAGGCTATTCTCTTGCCAGCGGTCAGCATTCTGAATAAGGATGAAACCCGAAGGGAGGCATCTCTTTCTCCCTGTCTTTTTCATTTTTGCATTATATTTGTTTGTTTATTTGGGATGGGGCCCACACACCACGGTGCGTGTGATGTGGAGGTCAGAGAACAGTTTGTGGGTATTTGTTCTCAGAAATAGCCCTTTCCTAAGTGTCGGGCGTTCCAACAGAACGAGTCATTGAGGGGGAGCAGGACCGAGCCGGGAGAACTGTCGAAGCAGAAACTTGCTTTTATTGTTACAAGCCGCCTTTTTATAGGCTGAGGGTAAATGGGAGGGTCTAGGAGATGAGGAGAAGTGATGTAGGTGTGAGGTAAAGTGGAGTGAGCGGGGAGAGTCAGTAAGATTTTCATACGTAGCAGTTACTAGGCAGAGTCACCATCAGAATAGGCTATGTTGAGTCACTGTTATGTGGAACTAGAGGCTCAGAGACAGGTCTCTAAACTTGAGCTTGGTTTGAGTTTGGACCACAGGCCCCTCACCCTGCCATAAGGCCCAACACCTAAGTGTTTTAGAAGCTGTGGAGTACACACACACACACACACACACACACACACACACAGCCCTCTCTGAGACAAAGTTGATAGAGCATGCTGCAGCCCTACAGTTTCCCTCTGCTCGGCAGCTACAAAGAAGCTCAAGGCAGCCTTGAATTATAACTTTACTCTTCATCAGTGCCTTCTGGCACAGGCAGGTCACATGGTGAGGAGCATACCTTCCCTCTATGAGTTGGAAACTTTCTTTGTTTCACAGAACTAACATTCTCTCTCCCTTCAAGACCCCACAATGCCAGCTCTGATATGAAGCTACCTCTTCTAATGCTTTCCCATTGCAAGGTCTGTGATTGTCAAAGCTCATCAAAAGGGCAATCCCACACCAGCCCATTTCCATGAACCTGCTTTTTTTTATAATTTCTAACAGCCTCCAATACCAGGTGGGACGTGGGAGTCCAAGAGAGCTGGTCCCCTTCCTCTCTGAAGAATGGGCCTGGAGTACAGGGCCAAATGGTCTTATGGACTCTAGGTAGAAATGACAGACTGATAGAGACAGGTATACCCTCTAGTGGGGAAGGTTACATGTGTGTAGAGGTGGGGGCTGCATGGGAATTCCCTGCATGTCCCTCTGCATGTGACCCAAAACTACTGTACAAAATAAAGGTTGTTAAAAATGAGAGACTTTGGGTCAATATTCATTGAGCGGAAGAGAAGTACCGCATTTGCTCTTAGAGAGCTGATGATAACAGTGCTGGTCTGTCTGTCACTGAGGGTCTATTACGAATCGTCCTATCTATATTTCAACAAACAGCAGCTGCTCATAATTTTCCCAAGCAAAAGGAGAGTGGACATTACTAGTGACTCTAATGCATAGCCTGCCCATGTTCAACAGCTTTTCTTGACATGGAGCCTATAAGAGTAGTCCACTTCATTTTTCTAAGAAATGGATAAGTCCATTTCCAAATTCTAAATCTTGATATTGAAGGGAATTTGGTAAGATGAAAATATACCATATTCTTGTAGAGCTCTCTTCAGGAGTTAGAAAGTGCCAGAGGATGGGAACTGCATGAGTCAGCTCAAAAATATGATTCTGTTTGCTGGTGGAGATCTCCAGCTGCCACAGGAACCAACTCATTCAAATATGTAAGCAGACACACTCATGCATGAGCACACAATCCTTGTAGAGAAGGCATCTACAAGCAGAGGCCTAGCTGCCAGGCCATAGCCTGCATTGTCCAGAGAGGGCTTAAGCCCTTCTCCTTTCCCTCCCCCTCCTCCTCGTCCCCATCCTCCTCCTTCTCCTCTCTTTCTCTGTCTCCTTCTTCTCCTTTTCCTTCATCTTCTTTGTCTCCTTCTCCTCTTTCTCCTCCATCTCCTTCTCCATCTCCATCTCCTCCTCCTCTTCTTCTTGTTCTTTTCCTCTTCCTCCTCCTCCTCTTCTCCTCCTCTCCTTCTCCATCTCCTTCTTCTCCTTTTCCTTCTTCTTCTTTGTCTCCTTCTTCTCTTCCTCCTCCTCCTCCTCTCCTTCTCCATCAAATGTATATGAATCCGGGCACTCACACATGCTGCATCCTGCAACTTCAGTGAGTCCAGGTTCTGGACACACAGCGCACACTTTGTACTGTACATGCTGCCATGATGTGCACCATCAACAAATACCACGTGAAATACCTTGGCTCACATTCGAGAGTGTGTGTTATGAATTGTAATGATTCCACTGTTTAGACAAAGTTTTTGTGTGTATAAGAATGTGGTGGTTTCTCTACAGAAAACAAAGACCTTTAGCATTTTCCCACCGTCGCTCCTCAGCATCAGTGAACTCCCAGTGTGTAAAATGTTGACATGTTTTATTTTAAAATTGCTATCTGAGTTTCTAACCTGAGCTTCATAAAAATAAATTTTGGTTTGGGATTAGGGGAGATTTTCTAGAAATTTCTGAAATGGTTCTAAACATACTGCTGACATTCCATGAAGCAATGTTCCCAGCACCTGATACAAGAATATCGATCAACTCTGAGAAATGTTGAAGATGTCCTATGCTTCACAGCATCTAATATTAAGTCACAATTTAACTCTTTACATGAAAATAAACACATGCGTCCATCTCATTACTATGGAAATTTGCTTTTAATTTTCAGTATGTTATTTGAAAACTACATTCTATACGATTTTTTCAGTAAATATTTGCTTTGTACATGTATTGTACATTCCCATATACCCAGAGCCATGTGAAAATGTCTCAGGCATAAAAGGCTTGCTTGTGGGGAAAGTCTCGAGAAGTCCTTTGACTCACTTCTTCTTGTCTTGAGGCATAATGGGATTCCACCTCAGCACGTTTTTCTGCATAGTCACCAAGTCACCCTTAAGCACAAAGGAACGGTCCCATGGAAAACTGCCGTCAGAGGCAGGTGACCGGTAGCCCAGGAGGTGGTTTTACCCATATTCAGAGTGGATCTTCCCTGCTCGGTTAGATCTCTCCAAAAACACCCTCACAGACACATCCAGAGATTTGTCTCCTGGGAGATGCATCAAGCTGATGATGAAAGTTAAACCACTGGTTTCTTCTAGTTCATCCCCTGACCGGGGCTTCTGCATTCCTTCTCACCAGCCAATATAGTTCATCCAGAGGGTGGATTGCTCCGGGGTCAAAACACCATAAACCAGGAGTCCTGGACTCTTGTGAGAAGGAGTGACTTTTGTTTTCCCGAGTCCCCATGGCAGTTAGAACTTGAGTGGTCTGGAGCAATATGTAGCTACCAATGTGTGTCAGGCACAACTGTGTGTCTGTCTGAGCAAGGACACATGGAGGACTGCTCCCCTCTGGGGATGTGTGGAAATATCTCCTTGTTTTCCTTTTACATCGCTCCGAGAGCTCAAATACCTCACGAGCGGGAAGGCAGCCCAACACGTTAGATTCCTCCCCTAGCACATATCTGGAGGAAAAAACATGGACACAAGTGCCCGCTCGTCCAGAACAACTCTGGGGAAGTTCTAGGGTGTGCAGGGAAGGGATCTGGGCAGCTGCGTCAGGGACACCAGGAGCAGCTGTGTGAGGGGACCTCACTGGACCCCTTCAGAAGCCAACATGGTCAGGCTTCCCTCTGCCTCTCCCTGTGTCTGGTGGACTCCTCTGAACCTGCCTGAGCTGCCGCTGATGAGCTGCTCTTTTTTTCTTTTCCTTTTTTTTTTTTTTGATTTTTTTCAAAACAGGGTTTCTCTGTTGTAACTTGGGCTGTCCTGGAACTCACTCTGTAGGCCAGGCTGGCCTTGAACTCACAGAGATCACTACCTCTGCCTCCCGAGTGCTACCACCTGGCCTTTCTTTCTTTTTCTTTCTTTCTTTCCTTTTCAGGAGAGAGGCAAACATACAATAGGAAACTGGCTGCCTGGGCTTCCCCAGCCATCGTACACCTGATCATGTTTCCAACAAGTGATTTTCCATCCTGGGGAATGCCTGTGAGGGTCACCGAGACTGCTTCTCAAGCACCAGGAAAAATACAGGCCCACAAAGAGCAGTGTCTCCTAGCATTGGTTCTATTCTGGCTGGGGGTTTCCCCCTTGGGTGGCCCATACTTGCTCCTCAGTTCTGGGCTGAGCATGAGAACTTGATTTGCTTGATCCATTGAAATCCACCCATCCGGGTGCCCCCAGGCCCCACAGAGTGCCAGGACACTGTCCTCACTGGAGCAAAGGTGACAATACAGTCTTTTCCTCAGGAAATCCCTCCTTAATTGCCCCAAACAAGATTCGCTCCAACACAATACACTTTCCTTCATAGTGTCTAATGGAAGCAGAATTAACCAGCTAATCAAGTTGTGCACTACATATCCATTTAGTGTTTGCCTCGCCACTGTTTCTGAAGTGTTGTGGTGATGGAGTGGTTTATTACCAGCTGAGTTTCCGTCTTCTAGAACCACCACTGGCATTCAGTAGGCACCCAGTGTCTACTCACCGAATGAATGAATGGAGGGTTGCATTGTGACCCCAAAGGCATGCTGTTGCCTGGGAAGCAAAGGCAGGGCCCTACCATGCATGCTCAGTGACAGTGAGTGTCATGGAAGGAGCAAAAGCTCAGGAATGGTATCGGAACATCAGACCTGCCACTTACAACTATGCGGCATTGAGAAAGTCTCTCTGTTCCTCAGTTGTCCTATCTGTGACCTGGGTAGAGTGCCAGTGCCCACTTCAATGGCCCGTCGGGTATAAAGTATTTAGCACAGTATCTGGCAAGTGCTAAATCAGCCTCCATTCTCCTGGGAGGCCCAGCAAAGAAAGTAAACTGAATGCTGGCAAAAATGGCAGAGGGGTAATTGAAAGGGTTTTAACCGGGGAGGAGGCTTCTCCAGAAAAACATCTGGATTACCGTATGCCAGGCAAGTGTAGACAAGGCCCAGCCAGGGGAGGGACCAAGCCTAACTAACTAGAGGAGAAAGAATCTCTTTGAAATTGATGAGATTATGATCATTTCTTCAACTATGCACAAGAGGGTTTGGAGTGGAGGATGCTGTCTTAGCATTAACTCTCAACTTCACACAATCTAGAATCACACACAGACAGAAAAACCCTTTCAATTGAGTAGTTGACTTCACCAGGTTAGTCTGTGGACCTGTCTGTGAGGGGTGTCTTAACTGATGTGGAAAAGCCCAGCCCACTGTGGGCATGGCCATTTCTGACAGTTGACCCTGGTAGTACAAAAAAGGCTAGCTAAACATGATCCTGTGGGAATGAGACAGAAAGCAAGCCAGCAGACAGCACTCTCCCGTTCCTGTCTCCCAGTTCCTGCCTTCAGTTCCTGCTCTGACTTCCCTCAGTGATGGATTGTGACCTGGAAGTGGAAGCCAAATGAACCCTTTTCTTCCCAAGTTGCTTTTGGTCAGTGCTTTATCGCAACAACAGAAAAGTAACTAGAATAGATACTCAAGCATTCAACAAAGTTAGTGATGTTTCCTAAGCAAACCCAGAAAGACAACCAATGAGTCACCAGGTCAAAATCAGGGACCTGGTGCAGCCCCTTCCTCCAGGAGACACCCTGAGACCCTCCTCCTGCAGCCTCATTCTCCTGTCTCCCATTGTCAAGGCACAGGAGAAGGGAGACGTGTAGCCATGTGTCCATCCTTTGGACGGGAGAGTTACCCGTCCACGGTAGAGCTGGGAGTGGCGAAGCAGTGAAAACATCCTGCTTAGTTGCCCCTCCCTCTTTTGCTCCTTCAGCAGATACTGATCCAGGCTGCCCTGTGCGCCCAGGACAGACAAGTGGACAGGCAGGTAACCAAGGCCTCCAAAGTGTCAGAGTGAGGAAGACCTCTGGGTAACAGGAGTATGATTACAGCCACAAAGAATTTTAAACCTGTAAGTGCTAAGAAGAGAAGAGAGACAAGACCCAGTTATACTACTCCTGGGCATATACATTCCATCCTACCACAGGATGCTTGCTTAACCATGTGTACAGCAGCTTTGTTCATAATAGCCAGAAATTGGAAATAACCTAGATGACCCTCAACTGAAGGATGGATAGAGAAATAGTGACACATTTACACAATGGAGCGGTACTCAGCTATTTAAAAAAAATTACTATATGAATTTTGCAGGCAAATGGAAGGAACCAGAAAAAAATCATCCTGAGTAACTCAGCCCCAGAGAGACAAACATGATCTGTATTCACTTATATGTAGGTATTAACTGTTGAGTGAAGGGCAGAGGTGCTGCAGTTCACAAACCCAGAGGAACTCTGCAACAAGGAGGGCCCCGTGGGGACACAGGGATCTCTCTGGGAAAGGGGAGATAGAAAGAAGATGCGGGAGGGACAGGGAATGCTAGGAACTGGAAGAGAAGAGACCAGGAAGGCAGAAAAGGATGGAGGGAGAGAATATATGGAAAATCCACCAGAATTGGAGGACATTTAAGGGAGAATTGAGAGACTTAATATCATGGAAAATCCCTGGATCAATGAAGGAGACCCTAGCAAAGTCCACATGTAATGGGGGTCAGGGAGCCTAAACAGGCCACCTCAAGTAATGAGGCAGGGCTTCCAGTGGTGGGACTGAGATACCATCCCAGCCACAAAAACCTCAACCTGTGGCCCATCCTCCCTGCAGGATCCACTGGGACAATGGAAGGGCAGAACACCATGCTAAAGGAGGGAAACCATGACGGATACCCCAGGGCAGGCCGGGAACTAAGAGTCTGGACAGGAAGGAGAGGACTTCCAATGTTATTCTGCTCTCCTCATAGATTAGTGCCTAGCCCAGTCCTTAGCAGAGAGGCTCCCTATGGCAGCTGAAGGGAGTAGATGCAGAGGCCCAGGGATAAACAAATGCAGAGCTTGGGGAACCCCACAGAAGAAATGGAAGGAGGATTGCTGGGACCAGAGGGGTCGAGGACGCCAGAAGAACAAACCCCACGGAGTCAACTGCCCAGCACTCTTAGGGGCTCACAGCTCCTGGAGCCGCAGACATGGAATCTGCTGGGTCCCCCAAGCATGTCTTGAGTTTGCCTGGCCTGGTGCTCTTACACAACGCATACAGACTGGAATGTGCCTTGAATCTCTTGCCTGCCCTTGAGTACCTTGTCCCTTACTGGGTTGCCTAGTCCAACCTTGAAGTAGGGAATAGTGCCTGACCCTGTTCCATCTTTTTGTGCCATGTTTGAGCAGTAACCCTGGGAAGACTGCTCTTTCTTGGGGAGAGGTGGGATGGGAGTGGGAGGATGGGGGGGTTAGATCTGGGGAATAAGGAAGATGGGGGGAATGGGAGGAATACAGGGAGGGGCAGAAGGGTATTGAAATGCAATATATAAGAAAGAAAAATTCTAATAATAAATAATTTTAAAAATTAAAAAAAGAAGAGGAGATGAGAGAGAGAGTATAGTCAAAGGACAAGACCAACCAGCTGGGGGGGCAATGCAACCGGCCTGTTGTGTCCTTCCCTTTGGCCATCAGACCATGTAACAATGAACCCCAAGACACTGGAGTTCCCCCAGGAGTCTCCTCCTAGGAAAAGAAAAGGGCAAAATCCTGGGGAAGCCAGAGAAGAAACTTGTCTCCTGGAGAAAGATTTATAACTGGTCCACGGACCTTTCGGGAGACTCAGGAGCTGAGCTAACAGTGGGCTGAACCACATCTCAGGAACTGCTTGGTTATGTGTGTCTCTTGCTTTCTATATAAACTTTACCCTGTCAGGACCCGAAATGGCTTCACAGGGGATTGCTTGATCTCTTTGTTCCTCTTCCCAAGGTAGCAACAATGAACAATCTCCTTTCTCTGTTTTTCCACCATTAATTTGGCTTTTTCAATGGCTTATTGAGTATGAGTGGCCAAGTCTGGCTTGTTGGGGTACAGGGTGTCACTCTCAGTCCTCTTTCCTTTTCTTCTGTAACTTTGCTTCTGAATGTCAGCCTTCTACTTCCACGAGAAGGGAGGTGGGTAAAGCCCAGAAACCAGTTGTCCTGGTTAGGGGAGTCATTATATCTGAGCCTGGACCTCAGAGCTGTGCAGCCCAGCTTGAACAGTAGTACCATAGACTCTGTCCCAGGAGCCCATTCTACCTTCCCCAGCTCAGAGGAATAGGGTTAAGAGACAGGGGCTCCCCTAAATGCTTTACGTAGTGCCTCACAGAGTTCTTATGAGGATCAGGTAATACATGCCCGATTTTCAGATGAAGAAACTGAGGCCTAGACCAAATAAGAAATCTGGCAGAGGTTCTCCATGTGTTCAAAAGAGGAGATGAGATCTGATCAGTGACCTGTCCAGCGGCCTCATATCCCTGGGCCCACTGCCTCCTGCCAGACTTCCTGGGACTCTGGCTCACCTGCAGTGCTTGAAGGTGCCCCACTCACCTTCTGTAGCCTACCTGAGTAAGTCTGTGGGCAGAGGCCCCGAAACCTCAGAGACAGGTTCCAGACCCAAGTGGAGACCCACAAACTAATCCGAACACTGAGTACTTGGTAGCAGGACTTTCCAGCCACCTCCCCCGTTTTGGCAGCAACAAGTGTGGGGCTCCCCCACCCGTGCACCCCTCCCCTCCAAGCAGAGAAGCAGGCTGCTGCAGCGCAGCTGGCAAACAACCGAACACCTGTGAGCCAGATATTACAGCTGCGTGTGGGAAACGTGATCCATCTGCAGCGCCTGCCGCATGCCGTGTCCAGTTGTTGTACTCAGGCAGGTTGGAAGAGGATCCGCCGAAGAGAAAGAATTTCAAAACCCAGGCACCAGTCCTCCCCTTCACTCCCACCCCTAGCATTTCTTCTCCCCTTCTTTGGCACTCAGCATTTCCGGCTGAGCTTGCCTTTCTCTAATTCCCCTGCAGTAACGCACCGGGTTGATGCCTCTCCTAGCAACACACACTACAAGGCAACAATAAAGCTACTTAGCATGCTCTGAGTGTTTCTCATCTTCAGAGCAGTTGTTTAACTTCTGGCTCCAAGAGCCTCACATCTGGCTGAAACGTTTGTGGGTTATCCTGAAAGCTAAGGTGCCTGGGAGACACCCTCGGATGTTCTGTAGTTGGCTCAGTGTCTCCTGTCTGCCTGTTCACTCTAATTAACGTCCCAAGATCTTCATCTGCTTTGCAGAGACATGTTTATCTTCTTGCTGGAGTCATTTTGAGGACTTTGGTTGGTGTTCATGATCAGCCTGCTCGTGGAAATAAGGAAAGATGGGACATCGTACAGGTGTCAGAAAGGATAGGCACGAAAAGATGCAGCCAAAGATTGCTTCTGGATAGGAACTCCCAAAATGGATTTCCCGGAAAGCTGCCTTCCATGGGGGTCATAGTTATTCACTGACAGCCAAACAGAAGGCACTGAGACTGATGAACAGAAAAAAAAAAAAATCCATCATGACAGAGTACACCTTAACAAGTTCATCCCAATGTCACAAACCTGTGATACTTCATAACCCTTCAAGAGATGCTTCAGCCTTGTGGTTATCAAAAAGGGTTTAGCAGGAAAGGTGCTTGCTATCTGACTACCTGAATTTGAACCCCAGGACCCACATAGTGGAAGGAGACACGTGACTCCTCGGTGCTGTCTTCTCAGCTGTACTCCTGGACCATGGCTGTGCATGTTCTCTCTCTCTCTCTCTCTCTCTCTCTATCTCTATTTCTATCTCTTTCTCTGAATTTACATAATTTAAATTTTTAAGAACAAAAGAAATGGTGTTTCCATCTCATCCAAAGACTGCCAGCACACATAACAGACACCCAAATTAACGCTCAGATGATTTGCATCAACTGTCTTATTGATTCATTAGGTCGGCCAAATAATATTTATTTCTTAACCCAACCATGTGAATCTTCTTTTTTATTCAATATTTCTCTTATTGTTCTCAATTTACAGATGAAAAATTGAGGGTCAGAAAAATTAAGTCATTTGTCAAAGTATGGTAACAGCAGAATCAGAACCCAGAACACAGAGGCAAGCCTCAAAGTGAACACGTCAGTTGGAACTCCGGCGGGTTCTCCATGTTGTTCTAAAGCATCCAGCTTGCCTGCAGCAGAGGGGTGTGTGCAGACTTGACACCTGACCACGAAACAATCAGAGGAGAAACTTGAGTTTCTATTTCCCCAAAGTCTCCACTTCTCTCTCCTGTCCACTGAAAACGAAATGAAATTAACATTGTAAAGCAAGAAATCAATTGATGTGGATCAAACTGAGTTCTTGTTTTTGTCACTTAAAAAAAAAGGATAAAGACTTTATCTGTCGGTCCCGTTGCTCCCCTGGTCCCGCGTCATCTCCATCGTCAGCCCTGTCACCACGCGCAAGGTGGCACTTCCTTGGTCCTATACAAAATGCAATTTTCACTTGCCCCTGGAAAATCAATATGGAAAGGCTCTAATTCTCCAGATTTCGATTTTTCAATAAAAACGTGAAAATGAAGCTCCACGGGATTGCAGCCAAAATGGAGCCCTGGGCCACTGTCAACCTGGAGGGAAACTCAGAAGGGCTTTAGAGTAAAAGACCGACTTTGACATTGCTCCCTGTGTGATTCACTGACTAAGAGAGGAAGGAAGCGAGGGCTGGATGCACCTGTGCTGGATTTAGCAAAGCTCCTTCGAAGGAAGACTTCTTGGCTCAGAGGGGCACCACGTTTGCAATCCCAGTATTCGGGAGGCTGAGGCAGGAGGATTGTGGAGGTTGAAGGCCAGCCTGAACGCCTTGGCTACAGGTGTGAGATTCTGTCTCCAAAAGAAAGGAAGGGGATTAAGAGAAGAGAAAACAGGAGGAGAGGAGACAGAGATTTTTCATTCTGAAGAGACTCATCACAAAAGTTATCTTTTCCTGGCTCACTGCTGACTAGCCATTTGGTAACAGAAACCTTAACTGCAGAACCAACATACTGAAGATCTGAACCTATCTCCAGCCTATCCGCTACTGCTTCCACTGCGTTAGATCTGGGCTTGATTTCCTCAACCAGCAGGAGAGCTGGAGGAGAGGACTTGGTCAACTGAGTCCTTGGAGCAGCTAGGTCCTCAAGGAAAGCATCCCTGGGGAGGTACTCCCTAGGGTGAGCTGCCTCCTTACCGCTCCTGCCCCTCTCCCCTTCGCTCAGGCTGAACAGCTGCTGTGCCCTTTGGAGCACAGTGTCAGTGGAGGGCCACTGCGAACTATTCAGTTACCTACCCAGGACCTCTTAATCCAACCAGGAGAGTGTCACACCTAATGAAAATGTCACCAACAGTCCCCAGGCTCTGCCACAAAAGCCCCTCCAGAACAAAGCTAAAGGGGCTCCATATCACTTCCCTCTCCTGCTATTTTGACACTGAACTCAGGGAAAGAGGGGCAGCCTCTGCTGAGACCTTGCCCTGATGTAACATGAGCTGCTGCATGTCTGTGGACAGCTCTGCCCGAGCCAAGGGCAGCAGGCAGCACCATCGTCAGAAGTGTGAGTCCCAGCCAGCCCACCACCACGTGATCCTGGGTGGGTCATGTAGCTTCTGGGCACCGCTCTCAGCTGTTAAACAGGTTAATAATAGAGAGGCACGCTTGGACCCAACAGCATAGCCTGGCAAAGAGAAGCTGTCTTGACCAGTTCAATGATGGGAGAAAATGAGAAGTGGCTGAGAAACCAGAAAAGGGACGCACAGAGCATTGGACTTTCTTATGTCAAGCCTTTGAGCCTCCTAAAACCAAAGGAGAATTTCAGACCGCACCACCAGCTTGAGGCTCCTTTGTTTTGTTTCTGCCCAACAGAAACTTCTGTCCTTTCCCTTTCTTCCCTTTGCTCCTCCTTTCCTCCCTTCTCTCCTTTCTCCAGCGCTGTATGGAACTCAGTACCCACACAAGCTACCTGAGCACCCACCTCTATATTTGCCTCAGCGCCTGAGACCAGTTTTCCTGTCGATTCCCAGTGACTTCCAAGCCTGAAACTAGAGTTTTGATGGCAGGAAACCAAGGGAGAGGGAGGAAATACAAGCACAGGTTGGCTGTCTAAGGATCCACACATAGTATGAAATGATGCCAGAGAACTCATGGGGAGTTACCAGCTGTTGGTCTCTTTTGGTCCATGTCCACTCCAGCAGGCTTCCAGGAAGCCAGGCTGACGGAAACAGAATGACCAGAAAGAGTAGAAGGTCTACGGGCTGGTTTAAAATCGCAGGGTTACGGGCTGGGGCTCGATTCATCAGGTTGAGTGCTTGTCCAGCATGCACAAAGCTATAGGCTCCAGACTGAGAAAGGAAAGAAAACCACCTTAGGGCTGTGTCTTAGGAGCATTTTACAGAGAGTTACAAGATCTAACGCCACACGGGTTGTGTTTGGGGGTGAAAGGGTACAGATGCAAGAGAAGACATCAAATATGTTTTTTTTTTAATAACACATAATTTAAAAAGAAAAAAGATAAATTAATGTCATCGGAAAGATGGTGAAACTGCTCAGGATTTTCTCCTTTGCATAACATTGATTCTATATCTAAACTGTGTGTAAATCTAATATCCTTCCCCCAGACCGTTCTAAATAGTATCCAGCCGACGGCCTTGGAAAGCAGAACTTGCTCTCGTGCAACAATGGGAGCTTTGAGCTCAGTGGTAAGTCCCTGTGAGTCATAGGGGCTTGTCCCCTAGCCCAGCCAGAGTTAAGAGCCTTCTCTCCCCTCTCTCTCCCAGCCTTAATGATAAGAATGAGTTTACACACAGCATAACAGGAGGAAGCTTTCCTTATGGAAGACTCAAAGATCTAAACTGGCCATGTCTTCTTGTTACCACTGCATTGATCTTTAACAAAACTATTAGTAAAACTAATAATACCTAATACTCATGAAGTGTTTTCAAATGGTACCAATCTAATCTCACAGAGACCCTTCCGTGCTGTTACCATCCCTCTTACTGCTCAGAAAACAGAGAGCCACTCAGGCTGAGACACACTGATACCCACTGTTTGGGTGGCTAGAAGCTGAGTTGGAATTTAAGTTCATTTTGTTTAGTGTACACCTGCGATCCCAGCACTTGGGAGGCTGAGGCAGGAATGAGTTTGAAGACAGCCCGAGTCACATGTGAGTTCAAGTCCAGACTGGGATATAGACTGAAAACCTGTCTCAATAAAATAAAATATTAAGAATAAATTAAGTACTCAGCGATGGTGATGCATGCCTTTAATCCCAGCACTCAGGAGGCAGAGGCAGGGTGATTTCTGTGAGTTCAAGGCCAGCCTGGTCTACAGAGTGAGTTCCAGGACAGCCAGAGTTACAACAGAGAAACTCTGGCTTGAAAACAAACAAACAAACAAACAAAGAATAAATAAAGTAAATAACCTCATTTACACCTGAATTTAAATCCTAAGGCCCATGGCTATCTAAAGCATTTATGACCCAATTGTGGTGCTGGTCCAGGACACTGGACACAGTGCTGGATTCCAACAGGAATCTACAAACATAACTCACTCATAGCCAATGCATAATTTAAGGCTAGTGGGAGCCAGTTGCAAACCCCACCCATCTCCATCACAATACCAGCTACTCCAGAAGCTGCGATAGAAGGACTGCTTGAGTTCAGAAGTTTGAAGTCAGCCTAGATAGCATAGCAAGATTTTATTTAAAAAACAATTCAATGCATAAAGGCAAGTGGAGAGCCAAGGCCTAAGCAGAGAACAGAATGGGGAAAATGGACTGTTAAATGCAGGAAGGACCTGGGACAGGAAAGAGGGGCTTTGCAGAGCAGATCTACATGGGCTAAGGCATCAAGGGTTATTAGAGAGCAGTGTCAGAGCTGGGAGCCTTTGAAGGGTGCCCGTGTGTGCCCGTGTGTGCCCGTGTGTGTGTGTGTGTGTGTGTGTGTGTGTGTGTGTGTGTGTGTGTGTGTTTACACACAGCATGGGCCAGCTGGAGATAAGGCTGCTCTCCACTGGAGCAGAAAGGCCATTTGGTGAGCAATCGCCACCTAAGGAGTCCTTCCTCTGACTCAGGCTCCTCGCTAGGCACTCACTGTAGAGTTCTGCTCCTAATCCCTAGTGTCACTATTTATAGGGCTTCATACTTCAGAGACTTAAGAGCTTAGGCTGTGCTCAAACTGATTCAAAAGCCCGTGTTGGGGCAAGGGAAATGGTTTAGGCCTGATTTCAGATCTCCATGACCCAGGAAGAGCTGGGTGTGATAACACACCTGTAATTCCAGCATTCCTGGGTGGAGACAAGAGAATTCTCAGAAGCTCGAAGGTCAACCAGCCTTGGAGAGACAGCAAACAACAAAGAGACCCTGTCTCTAACGAGACAAAGACCAACACCTGAGGCTGTCCTCTGACCACTACATGTATGCTGTGGTACCTATGCATATGCATTGCACATATGAACACACACATATGCGTGTGTATGTATGTGTGTGCACACACTAGCAGAGAGAGAGAGAAGGAGGGAGAAAGAGAAGCAAAGGGAAGAGAAGTGAAGCATGCTCTGAAAGTCTGGGCAGAGCGGAGACCAGCCCCCTACCCCACCCCCACACCCCCAGCAGAGCACACAAAGAAAAGGGTGTGAGGCTCTGCCCCCATCTGAAGTCCTGCCACCGTTTATGGAACCACATTGTAAAGTCACCCTCAGAACAAAGGTTTCCACTCACAGCAGCCTGTGCCCTAAGGCTGGGCAGGTGTGTGCAGACCGGGTCTCCCAGCTGCCCCAGCCATGGGGCAGCAGCTGTACCCAGGGCGTCCATGCAGGGCATCTTCTGCTTGCCTGTCCGCCCCACATCACTCACTTGGACTCACCACACCATGTGCTGGGCCACCTGCTGTTGGCCACTCTTGGCCCGCATCCACCCCAGCAGGCTCATGTCATATCCAGCCCATCAGCATCAGCAGATGGGCTCTGCTCGCCTCTCACCGAGCTGGTCAGCAGGACTCTCCTCTCACCACCGCAGGCTCACAAGAGATGTCGGCGGCGGTGAGACTCCTAAGGTGTGGAACTGAGGCTCTAATCTGTCCAGGCTCAGAGCCAGAAAGAGCCGAGCCATTTTCATCCTCACAGTTTCCCTCTGACCTTAGGATGTGGAGTGTAAACTTACAGCCTTGGAATCCATTACTGACTGAGCACATACAGATCCTGGAGAGGGAGAGAGAGAATTTACACATCTTCATAAATGTAAAAGGCTTTATGTTCAACATAGTGTGTAATCTTGTCTGCTGTAATTGAGTATCCTAAAATCTCAATCTATCTGCCTCAATTTAAATCAAATTAACCTGAATGTTTTAAAATTATCCTATACACCATGAAAGCACGCAGACAAATGGGGTCCTCTTGTACAAAAAGAGGACCCCCACTTGCGCTGCAGGTTTCCTGAGTGGGCTAGAGAGATGGCTCAGTGGTAAAGAGCACTCAGGTTCAGTTTCCAGCACCCACATCAGTCAGCTCACAACCACCCATGACAACAGCTCCAGAGGCTCGACACCCTCTTCTGTTACCTGCACAAATCCACAAATGGACACACAGGCAAAATCAAATAATAAAAATGAAATATAATTAATTAGTCGTACTGATGCTCACCGTCATGTCGTCTGTGCAGCCCCTCAGGAGGTGGGGTGGTGAGTTGATGTGTTTTCCTTTATCCTTATTCTCTTCTGTACTGAAGGGGAAGACCTAGAAGGAGGAAGGCAAACTACACAGCACCCCTTCCTGGAGGAGCCTCTTCCTAAGACTGACATCTGTGCATAGCTCAGCATCTGAAAAGTACAACTCACCTGCGCACTGCTCTCAGACCTCAGCCCGGGCGGGGCCTCTGAGCACTTGATGCCTCGCAGAGCTCCGCACAGTCACACACATTTCATATAGCGCTCCACAGTATGTTAGTTAAACATAAAGGTGTGTTGGTTATTCATCATCGGACAAAATTAAGATGTCTCAGATGCCCCGACTCATCCTGTGGCCATCCACACAACCAGCTGTTGGACTTTGGTGACAGTGGGACCAAATCAGGATCCAGGAGCTCTTAGTCTCTGTTAATCTCTTCTTCGAGTTGCAGAAAGTTTCTGGCGAAGAATGTGAGGCTCCTTAAACTTGGAAATGCTAATCAGGTAATGTTAAAACAGTCATATTTCAAATGCATCAAATTCTTCAAGACGAGCTGGTCCAGAAACTGGTAGTCTTATTAAGAATTCTATTCTAAGATCTGGGGTGTGGCTCAGTGGATAAAACACTCGATAGTCAAGCACAAGAACTGGAGTTCGAATCTCCAGAATCTATATGTCTTAGTTATAGTTCTATTTCTATAAAGAGACACCATGACCACTGCGACTCTTGTAAAGATAAGACATTTAATTGAGAGCTTTCTTACAATTTTAGAGGGTTATCCAATGATCATCACGGCAGGAAGCAGACAGGCTTGGTGCTGGAGCAGTAGCTGAGAGCTTTACATCCTGACCCACAGGCCGCAGGGAGAGAATGGGCCTGGTATGGGCTTTGGAAACCTCAAAACCCACTCCCAGTGATACTTTTCCTCCACCAAGTCCACGCTTCCTAGTCCTTCCCAAACAATTCCACAAACTGGGGACCAAGCATTGAAACATATGACCCTAGGGAGCCATTCTCATTGAAACCTCCACCGTATAAATACAGGGTGGATATGTTGCCCCTCTTGTAATTCCAGCACTCAGAAGTCTGAGACCAGAGCAAACCTGCCTCAACATATAAGGTTGGCAGTGATTGAGAGAGACATCAACATCAACTACACACACACACACACAATACACACACACACACCTGTTCATGCACTTGCATATATATGTATATGAATGTACACACATACACATGCAAAAAAATCCACTCCCTTTCTTCAGAAAGTCCTGTGTTCCAGCCTTCCACAGTTGTTTTTGATTCGTGGTACTGGGTTTCAAATATAGGACCTCTCACATTCCAGGCAAGAGCTCTACCCCACCATGTACCCTAACCCTTTAACTCTCGTCTTATGTCTGACCTGTTGAACTTATTTAGGCTTAAGAGGCCTGGATTGGCCCAGTTGTACTGTGGAATGACCCAGACAAGGTTTCATGGACTTCGCCAAAAAATAATCATTGCGTTGGAATTCAGCTTGTAAGCTGCTGCACACCTCAGGACAAGCAAACTTCCTCTGGAGTTGCTTAACCCTCTGAGGAGACAGTTATACCAACTCTGGTCAGTTTGTATTTGTAAGTAAATGTTGGGAGTAGATGAATGACACACACCTGAGAGCACCTGATACTGCCCCTTATACTTTCCTTCTATCTGACACAGGGTCAAAGTCATGCTATGTAAACAAAACATGTATAACACACCTCGGGGTGCTGCTTTCTGAGTAGTCAGTGCAGAAGGACTAGACCAGGCAAATGCCATGGCTCCAGCCGCTAGGAAGGCTGAAGCAGAGGGTCAGCTTGAGCCAAGAGTTTGAGGCCAGTGTGGCGACTTAGCGAGACCTCATCTTAAGGAGACAAAGAAACTACAAATGGCTTTTGATAGAGAGAGGAGAGGGGAGGGAGAAAGAGGGAGCACTGAAGAGAAATACAGCCATGGTGATAGAAGGGTGAGGACATGTCATTAAAGGCTCTGAGCTGTGCTCCTCACACACTCCCGGGACGTGGCATCTGGAATCACCTAGTCTGAGCAGGAAGCAACATGGATCAGGAAAAAATAATCCTTTAAACTGTAGTTTTAGACTGAATATGTACTGTTTTGGAAGAATCTAATAAATTGCTATGTGAATTTCACTCATGGTTTCTGACCTGCACATGTGCACCATGGAACATGAGTGTGTACACACAGAACCACCACCACCACCACCACCACCACCACCACCACCACCACCACCACCATCACCAAGCAAATTAATTAACTATATAAGCACGGCTTTCAGCTACAAGTCACAGAATATGGAGTTAGAATGGTTGAGAGAAATAGAGACCATTCTTTCTCCAACAATAAGAAGTGTAAAGGTTCCTATGAGGGCTGGTGCAGAGCATCAGAGATGCTATGGAGGACCAAGGTCCTATCCATCATTCTGTCCCTCATCCCATTCTGAACATGGTCAGGGTTTCCAAATATTTTCTGGATGCCACCTGAATCTTCTGACATCCACAATCCCAGACTGTCAGCCTTCTGTTACTGTAACACGCGCTGTGGGTCAACTAACAAAGAGAAACGGTTTATTTTGGCTCATAGGTTTGGAGATTTCAGTTCATGATCATGTGGTTAGGGTCTGTGGCAGCACATATTGGTGGCAGCATATATTGTGGCAGACCCATTCACCTCAGTGATGAAAATTAAAACAAAGAAACAGACCAGGGGATCATAGTCCCCTCTGCGGGATCACTTCCAATAACTGTCTCCCTGTCAGCCTCACCTCTCAAAGGCTCCATGACTTCCTAATGGCATCATGTGGAGACCAGGTCTTTAACATACTGGGCTTTGAGGGAATATTTCAAACTCAAACTGTAGCCAGAGGGAGGAACAAAGGAAAAAGAGAGTTTTCTCTTTGTAAAGCTTCACCTTCTACTTTGAAAGGTGCATGCTGTCCACAGTCCCTTTCCCTGAGCTCATGACCAGAACTATGTTAAAGGGATCCCAGCTGCGTGAAAGCAGAGAAAAGGACCTCTGTCAGCCAGCTGTCTTGCTACCCTCATAAAAACCAGAGGTTACTAAACAATGACACCTACAGAAGACAGATGTTGGGTGAACATCTGCCCCAGCAGCCAAAGACCCAGCGAGTGTTGTGCCTATGTGAAAGTTAGCATTTATCTTGCTAAACACAATTTAAGTGGCTTTCCAGTGAGTCCATAGCCAACCTGTGGCTGGCATAACACAAGCCCTTGAAGAAGTAAAACTAAGTCCCAAGGTCAGTGGTGGAAGTGAGGACGAAGATGAACCTGTAGCTATCTTCCTGTTCCACTCCATGGTGCTTAGTGCCCATGAGCACACATTACCCATGAGGTGGCTCATCTGCATGATTCATGTTTGAATACAGAGTTCTGTTTATGATTCAATAGAGGATACGATTCCTTCTCTTTTTTTCCCATGTTGAATGTTACTCAAGGCTATTTAAATTCTCTTTTTCCAACTATTTAAGCCACTGCCTATACCTCCTGACACTTATTCCCATCTCTCAAGCTTTTAAATCACTCATATTTCACTAGCCTGCTTAAAGAACTATCTAAAATTGTTCCCCGGCATTGCTTGTCATCCTCCTCTTTGGAGAATGTTCTGCCCGGGACACATAAGCTCTTTGCTCACTAGACTTCTGAGCAATGTCCACAGGCAAGAGCTTGAGGTTCAAAACTCACATATTTCAAAGTCAGCCTTGGCATCCGCAAACCATTTTATAAGTAATTCAAAGCTCATGACTTGCTCGGAGCTGGTGGTATTATTTTAAATCTATGGAATACTGCACAGTATGACATGAATCCCCAGTAGTGGGTTTAAAGTTTTGGCTACTTGTGAAATAAGAGCTACACAATGAAATTATATCTGGCTTGCGCGTGGTTATGACCTCCACTTATAAAATATACAAAGGGCTTATATAAGGGCTCCTCCACAAAACCAGTCACCTTTATGTCTTGGAACTGGGATGCTGTGCTTTTTGTCTTATTCTACAGAAGCACAACCCACATGCAGTCCACACAATCCCAGAAGAGGAAGAGATGAGAGTTGAGCTTCTTCTACACCTGACAGGACACAAATGGACATCTTGCATCACCATGGGGCCTCAATTTATGGTTGCGATACTCTTCTTCAACACACAAGAAAATAATTTGTTCATGCGTGAGGGAGGGCGATCTGTTCCAGAAAAACAAGAAGTCTTCTCAGAAGAATAAATGCAAGAGAATGACAAGAGAATGACAACACAGGCTAGAATGTGATATCTCACCACGGTGCACGCACTCAAAGCTCGGTTACCAGCTCGTTGCTACTGGGAGGTGGTGGAATTTTCCAGAGGTGGAGCCTCACTGAAGGAAGTTGTTGGAGGTATGCATTTGAAGGCAGCAGTGGGACCCTGGTCTCCTTTCTTCCTCTTTATTACTGTGAGGTGAGCCTGCCTTCCACCACAGGCTCCCACGTGGCCTGCTGCCTTGCTACTTCCCAGAGACGTCAGCACCATGTGACCACATTTGGGAACCTGACACACCGTTATCCACACTCCTCCTTCTTATAAGTTGACTGCCTTATTTCGTTTCAGTAAAGGACAGCTCTTTAAAGAAATGGCTATTTGAGGGACAGGATCCTCCGTGCCGCTGAGGAAGCAGAGTGAGTGGTGGAAACAGCTTCTCGGCCCAACCAAAGAGTTCCATTCTGATGTCTACATCCTTAATAACAACCAAGACCAACAGGGAGACAAAAGGGGACCCTAGGTATCCTGTGAAATGGTCAGGAAGAGCTTCACTCATGGTCTCGGGGGATGAGGAAAGGGTGACATGAACTGAGACGCCCAGAGAACACAAGCCTGCGTGGGGAGACGCAGAACCAAAGGGAGAAACAGAAAGCAACAACATGGAAAAGTGAAGTGTCAGGAGGCCAATAATCAATGAAACCATTTCTCATGTGTGAGCCAAGGAGCTATGAAAAGAACTTCAAGCGGCCTCTCGGGCAAGGTTCTGAAGCACAGCCACCGGAGAAACAGCCTCAGCCTACAGCTCTCAACTTCTCACGCAGGGCCAATTTTCGTCAGATGTGTCCTCAGCAGAATGACTCTGCCCTCTGGTTGTTAGCTGAGCTCCAGCCAGACAACCCAACATCAACTCACAGCTCAGAAGAAGTTCCATCACCAGTACTGCAGAAGTAGCAATCACATAGCCAGCCAAAGCGAAATTAAGAAATTTGCATGTCATTTATTAATATCCTCCTTGTCTGTCAAGCAGTCTTCAAAAACATGTTTTCCTCTTTTTGAAAGAAGCAAATTGTAATGAGCTTATCCACGCTAAGGATCTAAGGCCAGGCTCTGCTGTTCCAGAAGTGTATGAAGAACGATGATACACCAAGGATGTTAGTCCACCTATACAGCCCCTCTCTGCCCTGCCATCTGGGACATTGTCCCTGCACGTGGTGACCCACATACTATCTAAAGGACGGCCTAGTCCCCAGCATAACATATCTTGACATAAAGGCGTGATTCAAAACACTCTGAGATGGGGAGCTGGGGAGATGGCTCAGTGGTTAAGAGCACGTGTTGCTCTTGCAGAGGACTTGGGTTCAGTTCCCAGCACCCACATGGTGCCAACCATCCATAACTCCAGTTCCAGCAGAACCGATGTCTTCTTCTGACTCTGAAGTCATCACATGGTACACAAACATATGAGAAAAAAAAACCCACTCATAAACATAATACAAAACTTTAAAGTCTAAAAGAAATGCCAAGATGCCTGGGTGTTTGCCTGCAGAGTTGTTGACTGGGTAGATGGAATGATGACACTGTGATTCTGGAAGGAAATGTGCTGCTGTTTCAAGAATGTATCCAGGACTGAAATATAACATTTGTAACTTAAAGGTTTATAATATGAACAGACCCTTTACAAAAACAAAATATTGTAAAATATTAACAACTGATATATCCAACTAATGGGTTAACACATGTCCATCACACTTTTTTTCTCTGGCTTTGTATGCTGAACATTTTCACAACAAAAACTCTAAGAAGAACCCAGCCTGGCAGCTCCTGTGCCTCCTGCAGAAAAGCACTACATTCTCTCCAAACAGCCACAACCGCCCTTCATTAGCACCCCATGTAGCTGAGTGTGTGTCTCTTGACATCCATAGCCAAAGACAGGGTGACAGTGACTGTCACTAACACTCAAGGAGCTTCCTCTGGGCAGAGTCACGTCCTAAGCTCACGCATCAGTTCGCTGGGTCCTCTTCACAGCCCTGTGCAGTTGAAGATGTGGCTATCGCTCGCCCCAGCGATGGAAACTGAGACTCACAGAAGCTTAATGTGCCGAAGGTCACTGAGCTAGTTAGTGACACAGTCAGTTTCTACTAGGAAGTTAATATTACACTAAACTACCTCATCCAGTTGGTGATCTGGGTTCACAGTGCTTCCCCTAAGAGTGGTTTTTGTACTTTCCTACCCTGCACGGTTCTGATTATTCTCCTTCCACATACAGTGATAAGTGTTAGTTATTTCTTCTCTTTTTAGTATTTCTACTACACCTAATTCTTCACAGACACTTTTAAAATTTGTGTGTGTGTGTGTGTGTGTGTGTGTATGCCACATGAGTGTGGGTGCCCTTGGAGGCCAGAAGAGGGCGTGATCCCTGAAGCTGTAGCGATAGTCAATAGTACCCTGTGTTTGTTCTGGGAACCAAACTCTGGTCCTCCACAAGAGCAGCAAGTGCTCGTAACCACTGAATCATCACTCCAGCCCCAGGCATTTGGAGGTTTTGATTGGTAAATTTGCTATAGGGTAAGACTCTGGAGGCGAGGGTCAGGCATGGAGCTAACTTGTGGCCATCCTGTAAGCCTGAGTCATCTCCTGAGACACTTGATCCTTTGTGTAGGTGCGGCCTTCATCCTGCAGACGAGATCACTCTCTGGAGGTGTTCTTGCTATCTGAGTCACTGCCAGAAGTGACAGGGAAGAAGGTGGTATACATTTACACACCCACAACTGGAGCCCAGCTAGAACCCAGCCTATACCTCTATCTATCTAGCTTCTATATGTCTATCATTTATCTCTATCCTCTACGTCTGTGCCTATCATCCGGGTCTATCAACCATCTCTATCATCTATACCAATTGATCTATTATCTCTGTCACCTACATTTGTCTATGATCCATCTATCTATCTTTTAGTGGATTAGTATCTGTACCCCCATATCTGTGCCCATCACCAGTCTCTATCATCTACATCTCTATCATCTACGTCTCTATCATCTACGTCTCTATCATCTACGTCTCTATCATCTACATCTCTATCACCTACATCTCTATCATCTACCAACCATCTGTGTTTACCATGTGTACCTCTATCATCGAATCATCTGACTCTATTAACAATCAACCATCTATCTACCTGCCTACTTACTGTCTGCCTGTCTCTGTTATCTATCTACATCTAACTTTGATGGTTACAAGCTAGGGGAAAGCCAGTATCTCTTATTTTGCATTAGTTTACCTTGAGACACAAATTTCTCCATTAATCTCTGCTCCCTTATATTAGGAACAAACACTTCCGTGGGCTTTTTAGAGAGGCAAAGGTGTAACCAAGACAGAAGGTCAGATGGCTCCTTGGTCAGATAGCTGTGCCTCATCACTGGGAATCACATCTGCTCCTCAGTGTCCAAAGACCATTTTCAGGTCTTGACTAAGACTTTTATGTTGTTGGTTTCCCCAGTGCTGGCTCACAGGAGTGTAGGCGGGGGTATAAGAAACAGTCACTTTTGGCCGGCAGGACTCCCTACAAAGAAGACACATACGGCCTGCATCAGTCATTCTCCAAAAACTCACGATGAGGGTTCTCCAAGCTCACTGGGAAGTCGAGAGCCAGGCCATCTCTACCAGAGAAAGGTCTCCTCTGAGGACCAACACATTTGCTCTCATGATCATTCAGCCTGGGAGTCTGTCCGAAGGCGATGAGTGAGCACTGATTTCCTACATGATGGGTACTTCAAAGTGACTCCAGGCAAGAAAGACATGCTCTGTAAGTCTCCAGTGAGTGAGGTAAGCTGAGCTCAGGAGGCTGACTGTAGGTAAGACTTGGGGAAGAGATGTGGGGGCAAGAGGTGAGGCTATGGCTTCTGACCAAGACGAAGAACAGCTTGGGCTGGGCAGAGAGTCTCAGGAAGACTTTCCAGACTCCCCTGGGAGCTGCCCTCATTCTCACACAGTTGACCTGCCTCCATCTGTGATCTCAGCCTGGAATCCTCAGGAATCCTGTCACACCTGCCTCACTATCTAGCCATACTGAGCACCATGTCTGGTGTCTCACAGTAGTTCAGTGACAGCACAAATATTCCCATTGTTTTCCCCAAGCGCTCCTGATCACTGGCAATCAGGGAACTAGGGGCTGAGACAACAATGCAATCACCTTTCTCTTCCATCAGGATATGGAACTCTCCGCAGAGCAGCAGCCACCGTTCATAGAGGGTGAATCACTCTGATCCCGCTTGAAGCCCTAGCAATACCGAGAGACATAGTCCACATTTCTGTTGTCTTTCACACAGTAATCGTGTCCCCAAAATCAATGAAGACAAACATTGCCACGGCTGAAAACACTTTGGGATATAAGGAAAACATTCCATGTGTATCTATCTCTCCAGGCATCATTCGGGAAAGGTTTAGTAAATATCTCGGGAACACAGAGAGTGAAGAAGGGGTTACGTGTGCATCAAGTGTGCTGGGCCAGGTTGTTTGCTTGTTCCGTGAGTTGAGTAACAAGTTCCCCCAGGACGAAGAGAGGGTGACTGACTTGCCTAAAGGTCACCTAGCAAATGACAGTTTCCCAAGAGGCTCTGAGACAGAAGTTTCAGATTGCTCCTTGCCCTTTTACAAAGTTCACCACTGGGACTTGCCATCATGGAGGAGGCTGGACAGATACAGGCAATCCCTACAGTAACCTGAACCTGCATGTCTGAAGGGATTCATACTAGGTCAGATAAGAAGTTGCCCTGGTCCAGGTCGGGTATGAACATTAACTTCGGAGAGAATCAGTATTATGGATCACATTGCTAAACAGATACAAGAAGCAGGCATGCCCAACAGGCATGCCAAACCTTTTGACATTTCAACATGACATTCTTATCAAAAAGTTTTTGCTCAAGAACCACACAACTTTGTTACTGCAAAAGAAAATTGAAAAAAAACCTAATGTTTTAAGTAAGTTTATGATTCTGTGTTGGGCTACATTCATAGCCATCCCTGGCCACATGTAGTCTGTGAGGAGAAGGCCTGCATGGGTAACTTAGAGAAAGAAGAAGAAGAAGAGGAGGAGGAGGAGGAGGAGGAGGAGGAGGAGGAAGAGAAAGAAGAAGAAGAAGAAGAAGAAGAAGAAGAAGAAGAAGAAGAAGAAGAAGAAGAAGAAGAAGAAGAAGAAGAAGAAGAAGAAGAAAGAGGAGGAGGAGGAAGGAGGAAGAAGGAGGAGGAGGAGGAAGGAGGAAGAAGGAGGAGGAGGAGGAGGAGGAGGAAAGCCCAGAACATGCTCAGGAAGCAAAGTCAATGAAGAAACATGTAAACAAAATTTCGAGCCTAGATCCTCACAGCCCTCTAGGAATTCAGGTGCGTGCAAACTGACATCACTCACAAAACTACAGAGCTCCTGAGCTGGGGATTCAGACAACCCTGTGAATGTGTCCATTAGGTTCTGGCTCTAGGCAAGAGCTGGGGACTCAGATCCAGATTTCAGATTCTTTAGCTTTCAAGTGGTTGGAGAATTGTCCAAGGCAAGACTGCAGTAGACAGGGATGGAGACAGGGTGGAGGGCCCCATGGATGCTGCTTCCCAGGGTGGCCAAGCAAGTGAGTATAAGCAGAGGCAGAAATCATATAAAACCAAGATCTTAATCTCCTCTTGGGTATTAGCTTCCTGCCTTCTGAAGATAAGGATCTCAAGAACTGTGCCCAAGGAATAAAGGGAAAATGAGCGCAAGTTAGTAACTCAATGCATGTCCATGTAAGCATGGGCTTAGTAAGAATACCAAAGGAAACCAGGTGACCTTTCCTAAAGAATCATGAACACAAGTCTCCTGAGTCCAGCATGGCTATACACAGGACAAGATCAGTCCCACTGGGAGCCATGGGGCCTGAAAAGAATCAATGGAGAGCAGAGGTCCATTCTTACTAACAAGCTCGACACCCGAATCTGAGCACTGTGAGCTCTAAATCATTTCGTGACTCCACTTTCTTCTAAACCCCTGGGATGTTCCCAACCACCTCGGGAGAGAGATGGCATGAAGTTCTCAAGACTACAATAATGTCAACTTGTATTCGTCCTATGTGACTAGAATGTGCCTGCTTAGCAGGCGGCAGTGGAGAAAAGCCTCAGACAGAACAGAACCCTCAGAGCCCCTGCAGGCGCTGGGTTTCAGTGAAGTGTTTCAGTGGTCAGGAAAATGCTGCTGCAAGAACTCAGAACACGATGGGGGGAGACAATCTCTCCCTCCACGGCCATTTACAGCCCCCACCCCGATGATCCCAACACTCCACCATGGACCCTGTTTTATCACTGAGAAGAGTTAAGTTGGTTATTTCTCCCAACATCGTGCATATAATAAGCAACAAAGAGAGGGTTCAAACCCAGGAAGTCTGTGCCCTGAACCCCACAACTCTAGGACTTAGGGTTCCACTGGAGCCCAAGCTGCCCTACTCCTGTTTATGTGCTTGTGAGCTTAGTCTTAAGATCGCCAGACAGAAACAGAATAAAAGAGTCCCAAACACAAATCTCCTGGATCCAGCTTGGCTATGCACATCAAGGGACCAATTCCAGTGGGAGCCATGTCCCCAGTGCTCAGATTTGGGCATTGAATCTACAAAAAGAAGGAGCAGAGACACACTGATACCTGTCTGATGCCAGACACTGGGGCTGGGTGTATATCACAAATCTGTTTTTCCATTTTAACTGGAAAACTGTCACTTACAAATAAAAGATCCCTGAAGTACATCATGCATACAGCGATGGCATTTCCCAAATGACCCAAGCAGAAATTTCATGGGTGATGGAGGGGAGCATGAAGCAGGATTTAATGTAACATAGGCCAGCTATGTAGCTGAGCTCCATCTCAACTTCTGATCCTCCCACATCCACCTTCCGAGTGCTAGGATTGTAATCATGAGCCACCACACTCCATTTACATGGTGCTGGGAATCCATCCCAGGGCTTTGAACCTGCTAGGCAAACACTCTGCCCACTGAGCCACATCCCTGACCCTTCTAATAGCAATTCCCAAAAGCTAGTTCCTAAAATGTTAAAGTAACAACAGCTTCATGGGAACAGAAACTGTTCTGTTCAGAAACAGAACAGAGGAATAGTGTTCCGCTGAGGATCCCACTAAGAAGAGGGTAGGACTCATTCAGAATGTTTTTAAATGACCTTCTTACTATATTGTAAGCGCTCGGGAGAGTGAACGCCATGTCTGTGTCCCGGATAGCCGAGGTAAAGTCAAGGGTGGAGATCTGGCAGCCTCAGCTCCAAGCACAGAAAAGCAGCCCAAGATCATCCTCCAGGAAATATTTGGATCGTGTGTTCTCATGATGGTGTTACAACATTTTGCCCAGGTTGCATCTGTCCACCCTTTTCTTCCTGTAATTTAGGGAAAGCTTACATTAACACCGGGTTTCGACTCTGAGCGAGACTTATACACGGCCTCATTTCACCCACAGCCATTGACGTCTCTCAGGGCAGTCACCGTCTCATCTCGTTAGGGACTTCCTGTGGGCTCAGAATCTGACACCCATATGGATTCGTGAAACCAAGCGACACACACATGCAAACTAGATGGAGACTGTATTGCGTAAGCTGCTGGAAAGGGGGCCAGTGCGTGGTCAGGGAAGAGGGAAGGGGGGTTTTTGCTTTCTTTGTGACTTCCCTTTTCAGATCATGGCAGTCCCACCCTTCTGACACTCATGTTCAAAACCTCAGAGCCATGTGATTCTTCTGTCTCCCTTTCCCCCTCGGCGCCTGTGTGAGATCTGAGGTGTACTCCCCTCCACCTCCTCTCCAGTCTCTCTAGTTCCTTCCCGCTCAGGTCTTCCTTTCTTCCACCGGACTCATTGCAACAGCACTTGGTAGCTTTACAAATCACCACAGTCCTGCCAGACTCAGCCAAATATCTTCAGGACTTTTTGTTTGGTTTGGTTGGTTTTGTTTTGTTTGGTTTGGTTTTGAGACAGGGTTTCTCTGTTGTAGCTCTGGCTGTCCTAGAACTCACTCTGTAGACCAGGCTGGCCTCAAACTCACAGAGATCAGAGATCCGCCTGCCTCTGCCTCCTAAGAGCCGGGATTAAAGGCATGTGCCACGGCATATTTTGAAGACTTTTGACTAATCTTTACAGCAGATTATATTTTCTAAAGATGCCAGTCCGATATCTCCCATACTTCCTGTTTCACAACACAACTTGAGCATTCTCCTCAGCAGGAGACATGGTCTAGGTTCCCTCCACTGGAACTCGGTAGGGATTGAGAATCGTGAGTGACTTCTTCCAAAGTTAAGGCCTAAAAAGTAAGACATTTTTATGCCTGGTTCTCTTGAGAAACTTCCCTCCAGATCTACTTTGCTGTATACAAAAGCATGGGGCTACCATATTGTGAGAACCTCAAGTCATAAGGAGACACTATATTTAGGTGTCCTCGATGTGAACTCCTGACTGACAGCTAGGAAAGTAAGGAAAAATCTCTCTAGGTAACTTTTTAGCCCAAATTGGTGAGTTCCCCTTAACCCTTGAATTCTTCCTCATAAGGCAATGGGCTCCACAGAGCTTGACATTCCGGACTCTGTGGCCTTAATAAAATGGTTGCTTGGAGCTGTCAGGTTTGGACGTATCTTGTTATACAGCTAATAGATGCCTGATGTTTTCTTTTGAATTCTTACACAAAATCTGTATGAATCATCTGGCCACCACCTGCAAGAAACTACTTATTAATATGGTGAGATTTGGGGTTAGGGATGCATCTAACGACCGGACGTGTACTTAGCCCTGGGTTCCATCCTCAACACCCTCCCCGACAACAGCAAAAGAAAAAAAAATATCAGCATATTTGAATAGCTGCAGGAGAGTGAAGAGCTGAGCTGATCAGGATAAAAGTTTCAGTATTTACTACGTACCGGGTGCGTGATAGACCTTCTCATAATCCAAACCTCCATGATCATGCCATGGGTGGAAGCATTAGTTACCTGCTTAATTGTTACAGAAATTGAAGCTCAGAATAGGAAAGTGGGATTCCCAAGGCTGCCCTGGATGCAAGTGACACACTGGATGTATTATTTACTTTTCTATTGTTATGCTAAAACCCGTGACGAAGGCAACTTATAAAAGTTCCAGAGGAAGGAGTCCACGGCCATCACGACAGTGAAGCAGAGCCTCGGGCATGCGTGGCGTGAGGAACAGCTGAGCGTTCACATCTTAAACTGGAAGCAGGAAGCAGAGAGAGTGGACTGAGAAGGGCAAGAAGCTTTTGATGCCTCAAAGCCAGTGCCCAGTGATATGCTTCCTTCACGGGGCCACACCTCCTAATCCTAACAATGCCACCAACTAGGAACTGAGTATTCAAATGTCCAAGACTACGGGGGACATCTCAAACTACCTCAGCGGGAGTTCAAACCCAGGGTCTGCTGGTACCAAGTTCCTATGATCCTCACACTTCCTTCAAAGAGCTGAGCCTAAGAAAGAGAGTGGATGGAGCTGGAGAAATGACTCAACAGTTAAGAGTGAGTGTGCACTGCCCTTGCAGAGGACCAGAGGTCAGTTCCAAGCATTCTCCCAGGTGGGGCTGCTCACAACCATCTCTGACTGCCTTTGTAGGGGACCCAATGCCCCTGGCCTCCAGAGGTACCCACAGTCATACACACACAAGTACATACACGTACACACAAACAAAAACATTGAACAAGAACCTAGTTGAGCACTTGGCATAACTTGACAGTCTTACCTCTCCCAGGACATCACAGAAGAAACTTCCCTTTTTGGAATCAAGGAAACAAAGCCTGCTGCTTTGGCTAGAGAAAGCCCCCGGCAACGATGTCGAACAAGCCAGCAGTAATTTGTTTCTATTCTTTTCCATGAGACTGCCGGAGGTTATCCTGGTTTTCATTAGCTCAAACTTCTCCTTTTCAAAAGATAATTCTTTGAAATCTTCTGGGAAATTAACATGGCTCGCGGCTGGCCGCCACATGCTCACAGAATTCAGAGAAACTGAGGTTTTAACCCCTTAGAGCTACATCTGCGTACACACAAAACTGAGCTTGCCTCTGGAGTTGTGGTTTTTAACAGGCTAAAAAGAGAAAGTTCACACTGAGTGAGCTGAGTTGTTCAGCTTTATTATGGGGGGAAAAAGTATCTTCTAGATTAGTTCCCCAGTTTTTTTACAGTCTGTGCAGATTCAGTTACAATGCAAACCTATTGGGAATCTTCTCATTAGAACATCAGAACTAGGGGTGACAGACATCTCGGTGGTAAGACTGTGCAAGCACAAGGTCCTGCATCCACATCCCTGGCCCCACACACAAAAAAGCTGAGAATGGCTATGTGTGACTGCTACCCCAGCACTTCAGGACAGAGACAGTGGATCCCGTGAGCTCACTGGCCAGACAGCCAAACTGAAAGCTTTGGGTTTACTAAGAATGGTGGAGAAGACACCCTATATCCTCTGGCCTCTGCAGGTCCCTGTACCCCCAAACACCTGTACACATATACTTCATGAAATTATATACAGAAATATCAGAAGTAATTAATATTCATGAACAATGCTCATTACACAGTAGCCAGAAAGAAAGAGGGGAAAGGACCAGGGTCCCCCAAAGCCCCTAAACAGGCATAACCCTAATGACTCATTTCTTTTACCTATGTCCCACCTCCTAAAGATTCTGCCATCTCCTAGTAGTACCAACAATTAAAGCCTAAGCCTTCAACACGTGAGCCTTCCAGAATGGTTCAGATCCAAATTGTAACTACTCCCAACCTTCAGCCTCACCTCTTCCAGCGCCACCATTACAATGTAGTCTGCGATCTTTTCAGCTGACACCCCTCCACACTCCTGTTCTTTTCCTAGGAGGTGAGGAGAGTCCTGGTCAAGCCAGCGTGCTCCTGCTTTGTCTCACACACTCTTGCTGCAAAACCATAGCAATGATGGCCATGAAACCAAACACAAGCCACATAGCTGAGCTTAAGATAATCAGGATCGGGCTTGGACTATAGCTCTGTAGTCGACTGCTTGCCTAACACATGTGAAGCCCCAAGTTCAATTCCCAACAACATAATAAAATAAATAGAATAGGAACTGACATTGGTGACAGCAGCAGGAGTCACAGGTCTTCGGGTAGGAATGTTCTAGAATTTGACTCCTATGGAATGAGAAGATAAGTCATGCTCCATGGAGCTGGATGGAGTCTCTCATTGGTAGAAGCAGGGACTGGAACGAGTCTTCTTCAGGAAGTCTGAACCCTAAGCTGCTGCTCAGTCTATTTCTGGGTTTTCCTCTTCACAGCCTACGGAGACAGAAGACAAGGGGGAGCCTTCGTGGCAAAGAAACTAAATTAAGTTCAGTGGATAAGATGGCTCCAGGATGGCTAGGGGGCATGGTGGTTAAGTCTACATGTCCACTTGACTAAGCTAAGGGATACGTGAGGAGCTGGTAAATATTTTTGAGTGTGTTTGGAAGGGTGTCTCTGAAAGAAACTAGCAACAGGAAGAAGAAAAGGAAGGACATGGCTCTCATCTGTGTGGGTGGGCAGCATCCAATCCACCAAAGACCCAAAGAGAACAGGAGGGTGACAGGACACTCCCGCTGCCTGAGCTGGCGTATCTGTCTCCTCCTGTGCTTGAATGCCGGAGCTCAACAGCATTCTTGCTCTTCCTGCTCCACAGATGGTAAACCACAGGCTTGTCCCCCGGAATAGCAAGGGGAGGGGGGAGGTTGCCTTTGCACATCTGTAAACTACCCTCCGTTTCTCTGAAGAACCTGACCAGTAAAGGAAGACAGCCCTGAAATAGGAGACGTGGGTCATCGTTATTGACGTGGCTATCAACCATTCTACGCAACTGTGAAATCACTGGTAAGGAGAAAGAAATGAGAAGCAAAGCGAAGAGAAAATACTCCCCCCCCCGAAAAAGAGGAACCGAATGATAATAAAACCAATAATCTGAGTGTCAGCTGATTCCTGATTAATCCGGTTTTGTAGAATTTTAAAGTGATAATGACATAAATGAAACAACAACCTTCATTTTAACAGACAAAGGCTATATAGAGGGGAACAACAGAAGAGCAGATGTGTATAAAAAGAACCAGCGAGAAAGCCTGAAATATAAAAATAGGCTCATTTTTTTAAGTCTGTCTACGAGTCCAGTCCAGACTGGATACAGAGGAACAGTATGCTAATAAGAGGGAAGAACTGAAGAATTCTCCAGAACATGGTATAGGACAAAACATTCCAAATCTATATACACACACACATATGTGCAATAAAGTGACCATAGATAACAGAAATACAGTGTGTATTTCAAAAGATGGCTCGGCAAGTAAATATGTTTGTTATCCAGCCTGATGACCCGAGTTCAGTCTCTGGGAGTCACCTGGTAGAGGAGCAGAATCCATTCCTGTGAGCCATCTTCTGGTCTCTGCACTTGCGTGCCACCCACCCCAAGCATACTTATGAATGAAAAAATAGATAACTTTGAAAATTTAAAACTAGAAGTACTTTGAAGTTTTCACCATAAAGAAATTATAAATATTTCAGGAAATAAATGATTTAAATGATTTAAACATTGAATCCACTAAACATTACAAAGTAGCCCATAATTAAGTATAATTTTTACTGTTATATAGAACTTAAAAGTACACTGAAGGGACTGGAGTTAAGAGCATGTGTTTATACTCTTCAGAGGACCCGAGTTTGGTTAGGTGGCTTACCACTGCCTGTGACTCCAACTCCAGGGAATCTGACATCTCTGGCCTTTGAGAACACCTATACTCACATACAAGCAGAGATACACACTATGCATATAGTTAAAATAATAGTAAAATAATAATAATAACATAGTTAAAAACAATAAGTCAACAGGAAATGACTTAGAAACAAATTTAATCTTAAAACATATAAACACATACATATGTATACATACATATGTATATATGATACTAAAATTCTCTTGCACACAGCACTTAAGAGATATAATGCCTAGATGAAGAAACTCTAGACTCGTTTCACAGGATTTCAGTAAAGTGAAGGGACATTTGGAAATGGCAGCAAGTAATCTCTGTGATGTTGTGAACTAAGGGTCTCTATAACCGAAGAGAGACGCCTCTCGTCGTGCTAAGACTCCGTCTAGATTCTCACAAAGAAGATCTGAAACCACACAAAGAGAAAATACTGCAAGGTACAAGAAAGAAATGAAAATTTACATACAAAGAAACAGCAGTCAGGTGCTTAGCATGTTTTATATCGGCTCCGAAAGAGGTAGAAGGCTATAACTAACAGCTTCAAAATGCCAAGAAAGAGTAGCTTCCAGCTAGAAGGATACTCTGAGCTAAGCCACCCTTTAACAACGGGAGAGATATAAGGGTGTTGGAAGAAGGCACACACAAACGAAGGTTGCTGGGCTGAGGGTAACTGGGGTACAGCACCTGCCTAGCGTACGTGTGACCCTATGTCTGAATCCCAGCCCTCCAGAAAACATACACACATTCCTACCCCAGAAAATAAAATTTAAAAAACTATTGTTCATGGAAAATGAGTATATGGGAATTGTTAACACGCTGACTATGAAGTGTTTTAAAAATAAAGTCCACTTTTTTTTTTTTTTACACTTAAAGTGTAAAGTGAATGTTTGCAATTACAGCAAAACAAAATAAGCTGATAGTGAGCAGCGTCTACGTGGTGCAGGAGGGAAGGCTCAGGGAAAGGGGCTTCCACTAGTGGGGGTGAGGGGCAAGGAGATGAAGAAGCTTGGAAACAGCATATTTGCAATCTGGAATCGGATTAGATTTACCAAAAGATAAATAAAGCAATCAGATTGGGATCTTCTCAGCCACAATAAAAGGTTCAGTTTTCAGGACAAAAGGACATTTGTGAATTTGTGTGGCAAATTACTACAGAACCAGATACAGATAGCAAATTTGATATATGCAAGGAAAGCAAACCCCAAATCACAGAAACCATAACATCTCTCTCTCCATAGCTAGGAACTGGTTAACAAGACAAAAATAATGATGAGCATGCAAGAATTGAACAATATGATTAACAAATGAGCTAGTTAACATGTTTTGAATACTGCAGCCAAGAACTAAAGAATGACTGTGCACCCTGTCTCAGCATACCCACTGCCTTTACCACTGTTTACCATAAAGCAAGTCCTTAAAATCTGAAGCTATGCGAATCCTGTACAGTGTATTCTCTAACTACAGTAAAATTAAACTAGAAATCAATCACACAAAAACTAAAGCTATAACCCTAAATATTTCAAAGTTATAGTCTGCTACATTGTTTAAAAGTTGAGCAGAAAAGGGGATTTTGATTGTAAGAGGCAGAGGTGGTTGGTGATCAATGCAATAAGGGATAAAATGGAGAGTCAAATGGTATTTATCCCAAGAGTGCAAGACTGGCTTAGCATTTTCATATTGCATAGTGAGGAGCTGGTACGAATTACTTTTCTCACTGTTTTGAAAATAATACCCGAAAGGAATACCTAAAGGGAGAGGGGTTTTTCTGGCTGCACAGCGGCCTGGAGGGCACAGCGCAGGAGCAGTGGGAACAAGAGACTGTCTGTTCTCATCTCAGTGGATTCCAAAGCAGAGCAAATGCCCTGGGCAGATATAAGTCCTTGCTGTAACCCTGAAGTCATGTTCCTCAGAAACCCACTTTTTCCAGCTAGGCCCCACCTCCTGAAGGTACCACAGCCTTCTAAAACAGTGCACTATCTGGGGACCAAGTGTTCAAATACATGAGCCTGCGGGAGGCATGTCATTCTCAAAACAGCAATATTAGTGCTTCGTCTCCTGGCCTTACTGAATTAAAGGCATGTATGAAAATATCATTGTTCTAAGAAAATATACAGACATTTATGGGCAAGATGATGTAATGATTTCCAAAACTCTTTAGAAAAAAGCAATATACACACGTGTGAGCGTATATAGACAACAATGTAGAGCAAATTCAGGGAAAATGTAAACAACTAGTAAATCTAGGTAAAAGGTCACGTGAGTTCTTTGTACAAATCTTCGATTGTGTGTGTATGTTTTATGTACGTCTGTATGTTTGTGGCGGAGGGAACACATGCATGAAGGCCAGAGATAAACCCCCTGATATCATTTCTCAGGGGCAGATTTCTCAGGGGCAGGTCACTTCATTTTTCTTTAATTTTTATTCTTATTTATCTATTTCACATGTCTGGGTGTTTTGTGTGCATGTGCACTACGTGTATGCCTGGCGAAGAGGCATACAGAAGAGGTCAGAAGAGAGCATCGATTCCCAAGAGTGGGAGTTACAGAAAGTTGTGAGCTGCCACACACGGTCTCCGGAAGAGCAGCCAGTGCTCTTAACTACTGGACCATCTCTCCAGCTCCTCCACCTGATGTTGTTGAGTCAGAGCCTCCGTGGGCTCACCAATTAGGCTAGGATGGCTAACCAACCAGCTCCAAGGATCCACCTGTCTCCTCTACCTCCCCGACACTGCATTACAAATTCATGCCACCATGCCTAGTTTTTTTTTTTTTTTTTAATTTGGGTTCTAAGGAATCCCACCTGATGGATGAGACAGAGGGGAAATTAAATGGCCGCTTCAATAAATACAGAAAACTAATTGATAAAAAAAAAAAAAAATTAACATCCCTTTGTGACAAAAACTCTTGGTAAACTAGAAATAGATGGACACTATCTAAAATATCAACTAAAAAAATAAACCACACACACTTAAAGGGAACTATTTTCCTCTGCAGGTAGGAATGAGACAGATCCCTACCATAGTTTACACACCCCACACAGCCCACCTAGGCTGAAGGCACACCCTACTGAAGCAAGCACTCTGACTTAAATACAGTTACTCGTAGTCCTGAAAAGAAGGCTGAGCTAAGATGAGCTGCTCTCCTGAGGTGATTGGCTCTTTAATGGTGGAACCGATGAGGCGGGCCCTAGCTGATAGAAATCAAGTCAGAAGAATAGACTCTCCTTAACAATGTTGAAGAGATCAGCCTCAGTCAGCTTGCTAGCACTAGAGCAAATTTCAGAGATAACCAAACTAGAAAGAGAAATGGTTCATTTGGGTTCATAGTTTAAGAGGTTCCAGCACATGGACAGTTGGCCCCTTTGCCTCTGAGCCTGTGAAGGCAGGGCATCATGATGACAGTGTATGGTGGCATGAAACTGCCCACTCTGTGATTTGGAAATGAGGAGAAAAAGACAGGAGCCCATGGATAAGGGCTGTCTTCAGCTCTGGTTAGAGCTGTGTCTGTCTGCAGTAGATGAGTTTAATGCAGAGACTCGTAACTGCCGGACATGCTGGAAACAAGAGACTCCTGAGTGCTCAGCCTAATTGGGAACTGCCTATCACCCTCCAAAGCAAACATGGCAGAGAAGAGGCTAGAAAGAATGTAAGAGCTGGAGGATGGGAAGGAAGACTATAAAACATTGCCTGTTGCCACTAGTGTACCATTGTTGATGGAGGAAGGACTTTCAGGTCCCCATCCCTCCACAAGGAGCAATAGGTAATTAGTTTCTGGAAGAGGGGGAGCCATAGTCCTCAGTAGTGTAGCCACTGATATATTGCACTTGCTCAAGTTGATAACCCCACCCATGCTCATGCAGGCAACCCTAATGAAAGGCAGCAGGCCACAAAATACAGAAAGAAAAGAAGGACAGAAGGAAGGAAGAAGGAAAGAAGGAAGGAAGGAAGAAAGGAAGGGAAGGAGGGACGGAGGGAGGGAAAGAGAGAAAGAGAGAGAGAAAGAGAGGGAGAGAAAGAAAGAAAGAAAGAAAGAAAGAAAGAAAGAAAGAAAGAAAGAAAGAAAGAAAGAAAGAAAGGAAAGAAGGAAGGAAGGAAGGAAGGAAAACAGACAGACATGAGGAAGACTTGAGAAGAAAAGGGAATTTCATGGTAGTTGCAAGAAGTTAGGAGACGATGATGTTAAACTTCATCTATAGATACGTGTGTGTAATATATATGCATAAATATGGCATTGTTTAAAAAAAAAGTTTGAAAAGAATGGGACTGAGACCCTAAAGTCCCCTTGAAAAGCAAGCCCTCCAATGATCTGAAAGCCTCTTATGGGACCTCTTAAGGTTTCTACCACCTCCCGATAGAGGCTAAGCTGGAAGCTAGACAGACCTTCTGGGAATGCTTAAGATGCAAGTCATTACAAGACTCTTTGAAAAAAAGGTACACAATATTCTCCAAAGGAATAAAAGAAATTCTAAATATGTGGAGAACTGGATCATCTCTACAGATGTCAGTTATCCACAAATGCGCCACAATTGTGCTTATATTAAACTCAATACACCGGTCAAAACAAATTGATACAGACGAACAAAGAACCGAGAGCAGATAAAGTCAGCTTTGAAGATAAAGAGCTAAGAAGGGCAACAGGTGCCAGATGCTCAACTCGTTTATTGCCTTACAGTGCAGATGACAGTGTGGTGCTGGCACAGAAAGACAAACAGAGGAGGGCAGAATAGAGGCTAAGAGTCACACTGGGTCTGTAAGCACTTTTCACACAGAGGCATGTTAGCATTTTGAATCTCCGGTACATGAAGAAGCCAAGGCTCAACCGTGGAAGAGCAAATAATCTGATCGCATAATAAAAAGGCATGGGGGGATGTTGTGTAGGCGAGGGTCTACAGAGGCCCCTGAGCACCTGAGGAGACACTGGGCTTCACTAGCTGCTAGAGAGAGGAACAACAGCAGCACAGTGGACCATCGCTGGACACCTGCAGACCAGCTGAAAGAGAACACAGGAACAGCCCTTGTAGCGACAGCCTGTGTCCCACGTGATTGCCCATGCCCTGCGTCCCCCGGTGCTGTGCATCACCACCATGTGTGCGTATCTTGAGGTGTCCAGCACCTATGTAGCTTTCTTTTTACCACATTTCTCCATAGGTCGCCTACCTCATTCTCTTTGGCTTACAGAATGTGCCTTGCTCATTTGTTTTCATTACCTGCTTAGTCCTTACTCTCTATGAACGGTCAGGGTGATCAGTGTTACCAACTGGATTGGATCTAGAATCAACCATCACAGAAGGCATTGGGCACATCAGTTGAATCAGGGGAAGACCCACCCTAAGCATGCCACACCTTCCTGCAGCAGCTCAGATAAAACGAAGTCTGAGAAAGAGAAACATTTGCTTTTTGCCTACTTGCCTACATATAGTGCTGGCAAATTCACCTAATCTGTTTGCATCTTGCTGGTGCTGCCATTCCTTGTTGGAACTGGTCTTCCAACGCAGACTGAAGACCAGGGGCTCTCTTTCTCTCTGGGAATCTGCCAGGCCTTCTGCAGCGGACTTTGAGCTAAGTGCTTAAGCACCTAGCCTTACAGACAGAGTAGCTAGAGCCTCTCCAGTGTGAAGGCAACCACTGTTGACCACATAAGCCAACATAGAAAACCTCCTTGCAATACATATTCACTCTATCAATTCTGTTCCTTTAGAAAAGGCTAATAGTTACTTCTTGCTCTTGTGTCTGTGTTTATAGACACATAAGAAAGTGTTCCTCGGGGCCGTTGCTGAGGATCGAAAGTAAAGCAAAGTACCCGGATACCGGTTAGTGTATAAAATGACCCCCACAAGTTGACATCTTTGAACATTTGCTCCCTAGTTGATGGTGCTGTTTTGGAAGGTGGTGGGCAGTTTAGGAGGTGGAGTTCAGCTGCGGTCCAGCTGCTGAAAGTGCGTCACTGGAGGGTGAGCCATGAGCCCCTCTCCTTTAAGCTCTTTCTGTTGGATAGTATGTCACAGCCATGAGAAACGTGAGGACGGGCGCACGTGGAACACACTTCGTTTTACATTCATTTGCAATTGCTGTATTTTTGTTGCTGCTCTTATTATTTGTATGTGTTTAAACTTTAAGACAAAGGAAAAGCACTACAGAGCCTACAATAATTAATGACAGCCTTTTTTTTCTTTCTGTAATCATAGCCTACAGTAATAACAATGGGAAAGAAAGGCTAAGATGGCCGGCCGTGGTCAGAGATTCCACCCTTCGACCTCCAGGTCCTCCCAGTTCAGGAAGCCTGTCCTCACGTTCTAAGCACAAGGCAATACGCAGGGGTTTTGAGCTCAGACTTCCAGCCTTGTCACCGGCACCTGTCCTCCCTCTTTTGTTAAGTCAGCTGTGCTACCTGCCCTCTCTACACTCAGCCAATGAGCAGAGTTCCTAAGTGATGACTCTCAGTGGTCCCTACCTCCTCAGCACAGGAGATAGGACCTCAATTTCCAGTGAATACCAAAAGGCTGTGGCAATCCTGACGCAGCTTCTCCTGCTTGCTGCGAATGGAGTCAGTCCCCATGTTGTGACCCGCTCTGTGCAGAGACCCACATTAGCTAATGTCACCCGCCAGCAGGCAGATCCTGAGATCGATAGCTCCATGCTGGGAGTCCTGACCCACCAAGACTGCGTGATCATAAATGCTTGCTGTTTTCAGCCTACCACAATGATCAAGGAAGAGAAAGACTATCCGGTGTTTCTCTAAAAGTGTCTGAGACAAGAAGCCGGACAGACCAACAGACCATACAGACTTCTTCCAAGAGCTAGTATTCTATGAAGTTCTCAAAACAGAACAGCAAATCCCTGAGGCTAAACAAACGATCAAGGAAACAGGCTCTCAGTTTCCTGCGTTAGATGGATGAGTCTTTTGTCAGACTCTGGAAGCTTAAACGGACCTCATAGATCATTATTCAGACGAGGAGGCTCAAACTGAGAGCAACACCTTCTGAAGGTTGTGAGGCTTCTTTAACGCCAGCCCTAGGACAACAGTTGGCACACAGTAGGAGCTCAGTAACAACTGTTGGTGGGAGGGAAGGAGGAAGAGCATTTGGTAGGAGAGCAGACAGAGACTCCTCTTTAACACCAAGACTCCTGAAGTTCTTGGTCATGGTGCAGGCAGAAGCCATGGTGCTTAGCTGTGGATCCTGGACAGATCTGTGACTTCTCACTCCTACCTCACCTGCTCAGATGTACAAAAACAAAACAAAACCTCCCATGTCCTAGAGACAAGGTGGAATTGAAATGAGGGTGTACGTGGGAAATCACTTCTTGGATTAGAGAAGTCATTGTCCGTCTTGCTCTTCTTATTTCTGCAATTACAGTCAGCTGTGCCAACTTAGGAAGCAAGCTGTAGAAGAAAACTTACCAGCTCCACGCATCTGAAAGAACCGCTGCTGGGAAAACAGCTGTTGGGGCAGGAAATCGTTTGGCTCCTTAGCTTACAGCATCAACTAGATGAATTTAGATGGAAGTCAAGTAAGTTGCAGCACAAACCCTCCTGGACCTGTAGTGGTCTGAGTCACGATCTTTGCACTCTATGGTGATGCAGACTGATGTGTATTGAGCCCCTGGATCTTTTCCTGGGTTTGAAGTATGGGTATGACACTGTCTTCCAGTGCTGGGCAGTGGACAGGGAACTGTGGGTCCTGGTCATCCTCATGACCATGAAGGCAAACCTCAGACGCCTTCTAGGGCACAGTGCATTCACTGTGTAGCTGAGCAAGCTGTGATAGGCAAAAGGTTAGGCGCGATAAATGCATTTTCCACTGTCGGTAGGTTCATGAGCCCGTGACTCCATAGTAAGTCAAGGAGCGTCTCATCCCATAAAGGATCGAATGTGACACAATTAGGCAGAATACCATGAAGCTATGTACACCGCAATGAAAAGATCACCAAAAGCCAAAGTCCTATAAAAACCAAGCTGTGGGGTAATATGTAGTCCACATAAAACTGCCACATATGTGTGCATGCATGCACAGACATGCCACAAATTCAGAGAATAAGTGAACAGTTCATACACGCTTCCCAACAGTGTTACCTCTGGAGAAGGGGATGGGATTAGGGCTCAGTGTGGTATTTTAATGTGTGTGTGCGCACACACACACACACACACACACACACACACACACACACGGGCGCTTTAGACATGCTGATCAAGTCTTTTAAATGGGTATCCATTAACTTAGAACTTTAAAATCAAAAATGTCTTAAATTTGAATGTAAAGAAGAAAACCGTGGACTAGTGGGACAGCTCAACAGCTAATTGTGCCTGCCACAAAGCCAGACATCACCAGCTGGATCCCTAGAAACTTCAAGATGGAAGGAGAAAACAGACACCCTGAATTATCTGCTGCCTTCTACCTGTGCACCATGGCCCCCACCCTCCACACACACTCATGAAAATCAATACACGTTTGAAGGTTCTTTGGTGACAGTCCTGGGGACTGAACTCAGGTCCACCAAAATGGTGGGCAAGCAGTCTGCCATTCTATTACTTTCCAGCCCAATAAGCGATTTTTAAAAAAGGAAAACATTAAAATCGTGCATGGACACAGGATCCCTATATGAGAAAGAAAAACCTGTGTAAGCACACACACACAAAAAAAAAATTTAAAACAATCATAACACAGTTTTTCTGTAATCAAAAACAACAACATTAAGAGCACTCTTTGTAAAAATATAGGTAAATTAAAAGGTAAGTAAACACTGGATAACTCAGAAACACGTGTGATAAGAGTTTGAATCCTTTATATTGTGAAAACAGAACAGCAAGTCCTGGTCCTCCAGGCCCTAAGACTCTTTGAAAGGGTGTGTACATTTGAAGGTCACTTCCTGGCCTCAGTTTACCAACATGAAAATAAGCACAAAGATGGAGTGCCACTTGTTCAAAAGCTCCCCCCGCACACACTCCCCAAGTCTCTGTCACTACCAGGTCCGAGGGTTGAGGGGAGTTTCTGCTTTATTGCCTACACCATGGCTTCCAAATCTGTTGGAAATTTTCATTCAGATCCCTCTGTGAGGTGAACTGAGCTCTGTCTGCAAAAGGAGAAGTCGTGGCACGGAGTGGCAGGGTTTCCACACCCAGGCCATCATCCAGGAAGCCTGGGCCTGCTCACATTTTTAGCTAATGACTTCACTATGGAAAGCCTTCCGTCACCCCCTTGTTCCTCTAACTGGAAGGCACCTCTACCTGGTGCCCCTCCCTCGGGAAAGTGAAATGGAGAATCAAGACAAGGCAAGCCCATTAGCAGCAGGCCATGCCTGCCAGTAGGGGAGGCCGAAGCCTCTGCTCTAGGGAGGACTCCCACTGACGTCCTGCGGAAAAAGGGAGAATTCTACACCTAATATTTACTCAATCTGGGCCACACACACCGGTGGAAAGTTTCTCTTCTGTTTTTGTCTTTTGATTTGCTGTTCTGCTAGGCAAGCTCTCCATCACCTATCGAATCATCCCCAGTCTCTCTGGATAGTTATTTTTAAAGAGAACATTAGATGAATGTACAAATAAAAGTTCTTATTTTTCAAGTACTCATTTAATGTTCAATAACCATTTAGTAGGCAGCAAATGAGAGTTCAGCATAGACAAATCACCCAGGTTCCGTCTGTGCCCCCCGGGGAGCAGGTTCCTTAAAAACCATTTCCAGACCTGGGAAGAGCGCTGGCTAGAGTCAGTGATGTAAGTCCAGGCACAGCGCAGCTGCTAACATGACTTGGTTACGTTCTTAACCTTAGTGCTTACCTGCCGGCCCACTGATGTTTGACATGCACGAGACAGTCAGGAAAGGTCTCTAATCTCCCCATCCCTCCCTTCAGTATTTTAATCTTCAAACCTTGCTACCAGTTTCATCTGCGATGGAGTGAACCTATGTATGTGCCTGTCCTTCGTTCCAAATTCATATTGAAGCCTCTGTCCTCCAAGTGAAAGAATGTAAGGATGGGGAGTTGGGAGAGACTTTCAGTGTAGAGCAGGCCATGAAGGGACACCCTTCTGATGGAGTTAATATCCTTACAAGAAACACAAATGCTGAATACGGCTGCCCATGCCTGTAATCTCAGAATTTGAGAGGCTTAGGCAGGAGCGCTGTGCATTTCAAGCTAGCCTGACCTATACAGTTTCAGGCTAGCCTGAGCTACACAAAAGAGATGCTGTCTCAAAAACAAATGAGGAAGAGGAAGAGGAAGGAGAGGAAAAGAAGGACGATTACACACACGCACACACACACACACACAATCCATGTGGGTACACAACTATTAAACAGCCACCTTCAAAGCCAGGAGTCTTGCCCAGACACTGAATCTGCTAGCCCCTTGATCTTGGACTTCCCAACCTCAGGAACCGTGAAAATTGCCTGGGGTTTGAGGCAGCCAGTCTTCTGTTACAGTAGCCGATGCTGACTGAGACGCCCTCCTACAAGCTCAGGTCAAACACTACATAAAGACAGGACCCTAGACCATAATATTCAGAAGAAAAGAAACTCAAAAACTGGGGTTCAGTATTACAAAAATAGCAAATTTTGCCCCGAGGACCAAACTTATTCTCAGGAAGCTATGCTCATTTATCTCAAATACTGTGTAGCTATTTTTTCTGTTGTTTGTTTATTGTTTTGTTGAGACAGGGTTTCATGTGGCTCAGGCTGGTCTCGAACTGTGTAGCCCAAGTTGATCTTGAGCTCATGACTCTCCGGTGCACCCTCTCAAGTGCTGGGACGTGAGGCCCCATGCCTAGTGCATGCCTTGTGCGTTTTGACTGTTTTCATTCTGAGAACTCAAATTTGAGGAGTTGTGACAAAGATGTTTTCATCTGACATTGTTATCTAAGGTATGGCCCTCAAAACCCAAAATATTGATTATCTGGCTCTTTCTAGAAAAAGTTTGCCAGGCTGTGCTCACTTGAAAGCCCACTCCTTCCTAAATGCCCACAGATCTAAGGTTAAATGTTCAAAAATTGACACTTAGAGTCAGCTAAGGTGTGCAAGACATGGTAGTTGTGGCTGAAACGGGGATGAAGCTGGAGGCTGGAAACAGAGACGGCTCTGGGTAGCCTCTGGCCTGACTGCAGGAAGAAAGCTGGGAGCTAAAATAATGCCTTTTAGAGTAAATAAATCAGCCTAGGGATGCGGCTCAGTGAGTGCCTGCCTCGCGTGCTCAGACTACTTGAGTTCCAGCCCCAGAACTGCAATAAGTTAATTAATTTATTAAGTTAAAAATAAAGCTAAGGTTATTATAAAATTCAAGATAGCAAAGATGGAGTAGGAAGTTGCAGTAATGGGCTGAGTTCTTGTCCCTAATCTGCCACCAATTAGGTGTATAATTGGGGCAATCACTTCATTTCCTTGAGCTGTTGCTTTATTTACAAAGTAAGAGGCTCATCCATTTATTGCAACTCTCAGGCTCCTCCTGTAGGGAGTTTGCCACTTCAGACAGGGACATTCGTGTTCTGGAGTCTCTAAGAGCCTCTCCTCAACCCGGAGCTCAAGGTGAAAATTAAAATGTTCAGTGATGTCCTGGGTAGCCTTGCGGAGTTGTGCGGAGAACCGGGAATTCACATTCAGAGTGCTGCTGGCTCTACTGCATTTTAATATTCGCCATGGTCGTAATTTATCACCACCTCGCTTTCCAAATAGATAGATTAGTGTAAGCTGGTCCATCCGGAGAGCTTCTCCCATCTGCAGAGGGAGGAGGCGCCCGGCAGCTGCGGTCGGGACCTTCAGTTTGAATTATGTAACAGTAGCAGAGACAGGCAGATAGGCTTCCTGAATTATGCTTCTTGAGGCTGGCATTGCCATGAGTTTCTCTACCCTTAACGCTCACCACACACAGCAAGGATGGCTTTGTCCCCAGGGCAGTTAATCCATGTAGCAAAGGGATCCTGTGGGCTTTGCCAGCGATCTTGGAGTAATTGAGACCCGACAGCAGATAAATCCTGCAGAATCAGGACCACTTTCTCTCTCCAAAGCCCTAAAGAGAGGACCAGCCTTCCAAAAGCTCAGGCTCCTAAGCTTGTTTATCCCTTTTTGTGGCCGAGTCCCCCCATCCTGGACCGCAGAGCCCTGTTCCTCCCCCATAGTACTCATTCAGAGCAGTGACCCCAGTTGGCAGTCCAAGCCGAATGGACTGCGGTCAAATAACACCCAGATGAAAACTGCAGCTGATGGCCGGCCTTTCCGGTCAGCGGCTGCTGTGCACAGCTCTCTCCTGGCCTCCTGAAGTTCAAATGCCAGCCCGATTTCGCCCTGGAAGCGTCCCAGCCCAAACATGGAACAAAAGTTCCCTCTGACAAGCCCGTTTGGGTTCCAAAGTATGTTTTTATGCTTGCTGGCAAATAGAACCGTCACCAGCAACAATAACGACACTGTCTCCCCTGCACCGAAGCGACTTCGCTTCTTCGCATTTGTTCCAGAGCCGGAGCTGGACGGATGAATAATGTGCGCTAAGGGGCTGGTCCAAGCCCTGACCTCCTGCCTCCCAGAGCAAACAGAGTGACTGGGGGACTTGTTTGCACTCTTGATTGAAAGCGGAAAGAGAAAGCAGCAACGCGAGCTTCCCACCGTTCTATTTAACCTGTGTAGCCGACCAGGGGCTTTTTGTTTTTTATTCTTTCTTCCTGTTTTTTTGTGGGTTTTTTTTGTTGTTGTTGTTTTGTTTTTGACTTACTTATTTTTGTCTTTCATTTGGCTCCAGAGAAAGAGGGATCTCAGCCCTCTACTGGTGCCCCGAACGAAGCCAGTTTCTCAATGATCGAGATTACCCTGACATCTTGTGGCCATGTCTGAGACATGCAAATCTAGACAAGTCGGACCCTCAGAAAACTGGGGGCCGGAGGGGGCGGGAGCGTGGGGGGGGTTATTTTACAGAAAACGTTTATAAGTTTCTTCGGAATATTTCGACCGTATATTGCTGTTTAGGACGACGTCTCAGAGAGTCACATGATGTTTCTGGGGCACACGTGCTGTGTTTAAGCACCAGTTGTTTGTCTATTATGGCTGTTTTCTCATCTGTAAAATGGAGTTCATGATAAATATATGACTATATACTTTTCTGGGGTTCATATAAGGTAAGGCAAATAAAAAGAGACTCTTAGGAGTTGGGGTGGCTCAGTGATAGAGCCCACACCTAGCACGTGGAAGGCCCTGTGTTCAATTCTCAATACCCAAAACAAAACAAAACGAAAAATGACATTTGAACTTTTTCTGCACATTAAACACAAGAACACTAAGGATCCCTAGAGAAGTAGGAATATTAAACTTCTTCAGAAACTCAAGACCTGTTTTGATGCCTACCCCCAATATAGCATAAAGCCCCGCCTCAGAATAGAGAACACGTTCACACAGTCCTGTGCTCTCCTACGTATACCTACTGCCAAATTCTCTCGCTTGTTTTTTTTTTTTTTTGATGTAAGTGCAGCCCATTTCTTTGGTCTTTCTACCTAGGGCTAGCAAGTGAACAATGAGGAAAGGAGTCTTGGGAAGTGAACTCACAGTATCACAGAGATCCTGATTGGTACAGGGGCTTGGGAATTTAGCTATGTGTCTTGTTTGCAGGGCTGGGAGTAGGGCCTTGGTGTAGTCTGGTGTTGGAGATCAAGCCTCTTTCTTGTAAGTACTAAATGGTAAACATGTCCTCTACCACTGCTCCACACCCCTGCCTCAGCCTAATCTTCTAGAAAAAGAGGAGTTCAACGCAGCAGTGCCTGTGTCCCACACGGGCGATACAGGATGAGTCATCAGGCACAAGATGGTCTGGCTACTGCTTCTGTGCAGCTGTGTGGAGGAAGCCAGGAACGCCAGCGTCAAACTTGGGACTTGGTGAAGATATGCAAATGTTATAGTCCTCTCCTTGTGCTAAGCTGCAGTTCTGCCAGGGTCCGTGGGCCAGCTAGTCACTGCCCCGTGTGGAGCTCAAAGTGTCTCCTCACTCACAGATGGCCTTTGCTGTGTCCTCTAGTCACTGAATGTATCACTCATCTTCCTGGTACGTGAGGTGAGTGTAGGGTACGGTCGGCAGCAAGATCAATAGTTCTCCCCGGGGAAAGTAGCACACTAGCCAAAGGGACATCAGATCCTTGGGTGAACGGTGAGGACAGATGACTCAGACTTCCAGCCATATTCCCTCCAGGCTGGGCTTCCTGTACCTCCACACTGTATAGGGGACTAACAGGAGGGGGAAGCACAGGAAAGGGGAGGGTAATGGGATATGAGGGGCAGATGTTCAAAGAACATTATATGCTTGCCTGAAAATGTCCTTATGCAATCCAGTACAATAAAAATTAAAAATAAAAACTCGTGAAAAAGCAAAAAGCCCCTGTGGATAGGCAAGTGTCGTCTGTTCAAGTAAAACGGGGTTTCTAGAGTCTGGCAATATTAGCAGAATTAATTGCACTGTTTAGCCCCAGATGACCTGGAACTCGCTATGTAAACCAGGCTGGCCTGGAACTCCACCTGCCTCTGCCTCCAAGTGCCAGGATGAAGGTGTGTGCCACCATGCCAGGCCCATTGTTTTTACTCTTATCCCCAAATCTGATGTTTGGCTTTTAGCTGCTCCCAGTGCTGATATTCTCATCCTTAGACTGGTCATTTTTCTAGCTGTGATCTCTTCAAAGTCTGAGAAGTAACAATTATCAGCACATTTGCTAAGAAACAACACAAAACAAAAATGGTCTTGTAGATGAGTTCTATTCTTAAGGACTTAGTTGTCAAGCAGCCAAGGACAAGATCACAGCTCTGTACAGCCACGGGGCAGGTCTGAGCAGCTACGGAAGGGAGGAAGAGGCACAGAGCACCATTCCAGAGCTCACCAACACATCGCTGCTCCCTGCGCAAGGCTTACTGTATGGAAAGCAAAGGAGGTCAGGGTAGACACCGCCCAGGAAGGAGGCAGCCTAGCAGGCAGCCCTACAGCATCAGTGACCAGGAGACCCAGGCCCATCCAGTAACAGTGGCTTGAGGTTTCTACCAGCCCCAGAATTGGGGGCTTGAGAGAGTGTCACCTGGGCAGTCTCAGGTGACATCTAAAACTGGAAAGGACCTACAAGAATGTTTATCATACAATTACACGTCATGTTGAAAATTAGAAACCTACATACACAATAGTTAGGGACCCAGTTAAATAAATCAAAGGAGAGCTAAATGAGGAGATACTATGTAATCATGTCAACATCAAAAGTATGTCTTCAGGGCTGGGAGCAGGCTACTTTGCCTAATATATGGCAACCCCTGGGTTCCATCCACAGCCACTTCAATTAAAAAAGAAAGAGAAACATTTTCGGGTGTTTCCTAGTTGGGGGGGGTGGGGGTGTTAGAAGGATTTTGAATATTTTCATACTGAAGACAAATATTTGAAGAGAAATATGTTTCCTCTGATTTGAACATTTCACAATGCACATGTGTGTCTCAGAAATATCCCATGGACCATACACAGTAACTCTTGTCTCCAATCCCAGTCTTCAGGAGGCTGGGGCACTCGGATCTTTGTGTGAGTTCCAGGCCAGCCTGGCCTACATGGTGAGTTCTCAAGCCAGTCAGAGCTTTATGGTGAAACCCTGCTAAAAACAAGCAACAACAGCAAACCACATGGTGTTACCCTATAAATATGTTTGTAAACATATGTGTCAATTAAAAAGTAAATTTGGGAAAGGTTAGGGGGGCAGGATAGGGCAATTGGAGGCAGAATATGGTCAAAGTAAATTGCATACATGTATGAAAATATAATGAAACCCAACATACCACTAAAAGAAAAATGACATAATAAATGCAAAAAAAAAAGATAAAAGATAAAAACCTTGTGTTTTCAAAGAATACTTTGTGACCCGGGAAAAGCTCCTGTTATACAGCTGAGAAAAGAAAAGCATTTCAAAATGTCTCTGTAACACTGTAACAGCAGGGTTTTTGGTCATTTGTCTGGTTTTGTCTTGTTTTAACTCAATGCTCTGAAGGAGGGTGAGGCCACAGTTTTACCACAGAGTGCTAGGCCTGTCTCTTTTATCTGCCTGCTTTTGCTTCCAGGTGATCTCAGACCTCTCCACTATGCACAAACCCTTTTTCAAACCGTAGCACTTTGGGATGTGGGAGTGCAGTCTGTCCCTCTGGCCACGTTTGGTCAGAATTTATTTGTACCTGTTTAGACACAACCAGCATTTGTTTAGCAGAAATTTGCTTATCATTTTTAGGTGACCTCAGGTCTTGTTAGGGGCATAGAAGGGAGGGAAGAGGTAAAGAGGGAGGGAGAGGAAGAGAAAGGAAGAAAGGAAGGGAGACGGGGAAAGAAACAAAACAGAGAACAAAGATAGAGAGGAAGGGAAGAGAGGAGGGAAAGAAAGTGCAGATAGGGAACAGTGGCAGGTGGTTGATCTCTTCTGAAACGGGTTTTGAACTGCTAGGCCATTTCTTCCTATTTCAACTTTGCAAGTTCTTAGTTTTCTTTACGAAGATGCAGAGGTGGCAGTTGGCAAGTAGATGCGTGTAGCAGCCATGCTGAGAGAGCTCAATTGTGTGAACATGTAGCGGGAAGCAGCAGCCACTCTCTGGGTCCACTGTCTGGGTGAATCACCTGGTCTAAACAAGATGAGTGGTCTAGGGACCTTGACCTTGGGCTCCTCACCACAGTCACAGCAGACAGCAATGCAACGGTTTCCAGGCCTCCCTGGAGCCAGGTTTAAAGTGGAGTGAGGCCCGGTGACACGCTGTGATCCAAAGTCTGAGGAAACCCTATTAGACCTCCTGGGTCAGCCAGGCAGGGCTTCCAGTCTAGTGCCCCGTCACAGACACCCCCAGTCCATCTTCTCAGTTTAAACCACCAAAGAATAGGATCCACTCCTGGAACATTACACAGTGCTGGAGTCCGGGTTACCACGCAGAATCCACACAAGCTACACTGTGTATGGCTGGAGGGGTCCTGTCAGAGCTGTCACGTCTTCAGCCTCCAGCACCTCACTGTGTGAAGAGAGCTCTGCGGACTTTGGGTTCCCCTGAGAGCTGGCAGACTGTGATCATTTGAGTTTAGGGTTAGAGAATGCATGTGTGTAGTGTGCACAGCTGCCTGTCTGTGTGGCGGCTTTGTGGGGAGGTTCGTGTGGTGTGGCGCATTGTTTGTGTGTTGTGGTGGGAAATGCATACAGTGATGTGTGTGTGTGGTGTGCACAATGTGTGTGTCATTTACTCGCCCAAATGAACGAAAATCATGCCAGGTGTGGCAGCAGGCACCTGTAATCCCACACTTGTAATGCAGAAGCATGAGGATCAAGAGTTCAAGGCCAGCCTGGGCTCTTTAAGACCCTGTCCAAAAACAAAGGGGGGGGGGACTGAAGAGCTAGCTCAGTAGGTTAAGAAACTTGCTGCCAAGTCCGACATCCTGAGTTCGATCCCTGTGACCCATGTGGTGGAAGGAGAGAACTGACTCCGGCAAGTCGTCCTCCGACCTCCACACGAGTGCTGTGGCACTCACGCAAACCCCGAATATACACCAGGTAAATAAATACACGTAAGCTTTGTAAAATTACAAGAATTGGTTAAAGAATTGGGCATGCTTGACTATGTCAATGGCACTTACCCTATCAGGAAAACAAGAAGAAATTACTAGCATTTGGACACTTCAGGGACTCTAGAGCTGCTCTAGGAATCGTGTGTGTGTGTGTGTGTGTGTGTGTGTGTGTGTGTGTGTGCATACGAACACACACGTGCATGTGTGATGTGTGCAGTGCACGTATGTGTATATAACGTGTGTACGATGCATGTAGTGCACGTGTGATACGTGCATGATTGTGAAGTGCATGTGTGATGCGTGTATGGTGTGGAGGGGTACATGCCATGGTACACTTGTGAAGATCAGAGAAAAACTTTGTGGAGTCATTTCTCTACCTTCACTTTTACAGGGTTCACAGGAGCAAACTCATCGGGCCCCTATACTAGCCCATCTGTTCAGTCCAACTCTGGGTACCTATTTGACATGGCTTCCTTTCATTCTTTCAATAACCTAATTACCCTCCTACACATTTTTAGTCTAGGGACTGAAGGTCAGGAAGAAGGGACTTGCTGATATCCAGCAGGCATTAAGAGGTAAAGCTGTGACTCCCCAGCAAAGCGTGGTTTGGGAACCAAGACTTCAGAGTGATCGGCTTCCCCAGGGAGGCGCCCCTCCCACCATGCTCCCAAAGGGCTGAGGAAGGCTACATTAAGTCAAGTTTGTCATTGTTATAGTCAATAGCATTCTAACAGCACACTGCTGATTGGGGTACAGAAAGCAGGCAAGCTCCCAGAAGACCGAGGTCCTTTCCCTTGCAAGGTGCACAAGCCATATCTGCTCTCTTAGATGGCTTTATCTGGAAGGAAATAGATTGCAAATGTTGGGTATGTGTTGTGATTTCTAATACTGTTGAATTGACAAGATCTAGACTCACATAGGAGACAAGCCCTGCGCATGTCTGTGAGGAGTTTCTAGATTCAGTTTGAGGTGGGAAGATCCACCCTAGCTATGGGGGGAGAGGCACTATTCCTTGGACACTATTCCTGGGGTCTTAAAGTGAATAAAAAGGAGAAAAGACACTGCGCACCAGCATTTGTGGTGTTCCTCCTCCTCCTCTTCCATTTTTAATTTTTTAACTTTATTTTACGTGTATGGGGTTGCATGTGTGCACTGCAAGTATGCTTACAGACACCAGAAGAGGACATCAGACCTCCTGAAACTAGAATTATAGATGCTGTGAGCCACCATGTGGGTGCTAGGAATTGAACCCAGGTCCTCTGGAAGAGCAGCCAGTGCTCTTAGCCACTGAGCCGTCTCTCCAGCCCCGACTCTGCTTCTTGATATCAGCTGACTCACACTCCTGCTGCTGTGCCTTCCCTGCTATGATCGACTGTGTCCTCAAACCATGAACTATAATAAAGCTACATACATACATACAGACAGACATGCCGTGTGTGTGTGTGTGTGTGTGTGTGTGTGTGTGTGTGTGTGTCAAGTAAATGTGCATACGTTTGGAGTGTGAAGGTCAGAGAACAACCTCAGGTGTTATTCCTTGGGTCTTGTAAAGCTTTTTTGTTGTTTGTTTGTTGAAACAGTCTCTCACTGGCCTGGAATTCATTAAATAGGTTAGGCTGGCTGACCAGCTCCAGGACCCTCCTGTCTCTGCCTCCCCAGCTGGGATAGTACAAGCTCTAACAAGTCACCTCTCCATCGCAGAGACTGCGTTTCCAGAGGAGGCTGCTTCACCTTGCCTGACTTTTGCGAGTTTGTTTCTTGGCATTGCTCTGCGCTAAGTCTCCTTCTGCTGGTCTGCGTGGTTCGGTGAATACAGCAGAGAAGAATTGGAGCCGGATGCCAGGCATTGCCTTCCAAGACCCACAGCCTTGCCTGCTGCAGGGCTGCCTGCTGACCTCGCTGTCCCCCAACTGTCACTGGGCTGCAGCCGTGCCTATGACCCTGCCAGCCACTCGCAGGTGCTGCCCACCTCCAGCTCCCTCCACCGCCTCTCAGACATACCCGAGGCATCAGCAGGCACTGGCACCTCTGCTGCTGGGAACACTGGCACCATGTCTGCAGACTGAGGCTGCTCTTCGACCCTGGACCTCCCATGGGGCCTTGCACAGACGAGTTCCACAGGGTGGATAATCTCACCCCATTTCACAGATGAGGAACTGTGGCCCCAGGATCCCCTTCTCTTCCAAGAGGGAACAAAGACAAGGTGTCTACCGGGGCAGAAATAAAAGCCTCTCCTGGAGCCATGTAAGCTTTCATAATCGGTCATGCATCTTTTTACTTTTTGAAACTTTGTGGGGTTTATATATAGCCTCCATCTTGTCCCTCTGAACTCTGTGGGGTTGGTAATCAGTCACTGGGCTGAACACCTGGAACTCTGTGGGGACTGTCATTAGAAGGATGCGAGGCCAGGTGTGGTTTTGGACCAGAGACCTATTGGAAAGGGGAGGATTTCTCACTTTCCAAGTTTGCTCTGCTCAAGTTAAAACAATTAACCTCCTTACCCTTCAAACAACTGTTCGCCGCTCTCTAGGAGCACAGATACAGTGTGGGAAGTGGAGGCTGTCAACTTCTTGGAGCCTTCAGAACAGCCGTCACGGTGCGCTCCTCTGATCCCAGCACTTAGGAGGTAGAGGCAAAAGAATCAAAAGTTCAAAGCCAGCCTCAGCTATGTAGTAAAATCAAGGCCATCCTGGGCTACATGAAACCCTGTCTGAAAACAAAACAAAAGCTTCCTGATGAGGATACAGGTCCTGGCCTGGCCTTGGGACCTCCTCCTGCTGCTCCAGTGCTTTTTCCCACGTCTGTCTCACCCCCTTCTCCTGAGCATTTAAACTTCCTTAAGAGAGCAGGGATTTTCTCTAATGCTGAGGTCGCCAAGAGAGCAGAGCAGAAGAGGGCTTGGCCACAGTGAGGCCTCCACACTCACCTCTTGATGCTTTGCCAGACTGGCCAGCAGGAAGGGGAGGGCAGATGGCAGGATTATTCCCAACCACTTGGGTCTTAGCACTCTGAATGATGTAGCTGTCTGCACATTCCCCTTCTCAGGCTGTGACATCTCCCAGGGCTCACACCCTCCAAAGCCATTAGGGATATTAATATTTTCAGGAAATCACACAGCTCTTCTTACATAATTCTTCAGCTTGCATGAATCGAACATTTGTGGGTGATTTTCATGTGCTAGTGACCTCGTTTAATCCCCTCAATAATCCTATGAGGAAGTTTGTAGGGTAAACCTGAGACTTTTCAAAGTGAAGTAAATAGCTCAGGTCTACAGCAACCAGATGGCAAAGTTGGAGACCCTGCCTTACCTGACAGGTGAGTTCGCCAGACACGGTCTGAGACCTTCTCTGATCTGGGATCGTAAATGTAGTTGTCAAGGCCTTGCCAATGAATATGAGGAGCCCCAGCTACCCCTGGCCAAATATACCCACATGTTCCACAGGCTGGCCTTTTCCTGAGGTGAGCAGGAGACTGGGATGGCCCTCTGCTCTCTGAAAACACTGCTCATAGTTTATTGAGTGGGAGTGGAGAAATGGGAAAATGTGAACCTTTGGGCACTGCTGATGGGGGTTAGCTAGAGCAGTGCTGGGAGGAGAGTTTTCTAGAAGGCTCAGAAGGGCGTTCCTGAGCATATACCCTGAGGAGGTTATCCAACTTTACAGAGATGAGTGCACTGGTACCAGAGCTGGGGCAAGCGAGGGGTCCTTACTAGAAAATGGACAAGCAAATACAGTAACCTGTAACTGTCAGGATACTTTGTGATAGAAGAAAGGGCCATCCAGAGGCAGAAAGCACAGGAGCCAGACTGAGGAGCTAGCTCTGCCCATAAAGTTTCTGCTCACAGCCCTGCGGGATCCGGTGGGGATCCCAGCACCCGTGTAGACCCCAGGATTAGCATAGCCCCAATGCTGAGGTGGGGAACAGAGACAGGCAGGTTCCTAAACCCTGCTGGCCAGCCAGTCTAGCCAATCAGTGAACTCCAGGTTCAGCAGCAGACCCTGTCTCAGAGAATAAGGTGAGCACTGGCTAAGGAAACCCATCTCCCCTGCAGTATTGACCTCTGACTTCCATATGCACTTGCACACGTGATACCTGCACATGCGTGCACACATCTACACAAACACATAAATACAACACTCGCAAACACACAGTAATCTCAAAACTATTTTAGGCCAAACGATAAGAAACTGAACACTTACCGTATAATAACATCGATTACAGTGTCTAACAACTGTGATGCAAAATTGAGGAAATAAGATGCATTTGTGCAGGAGAAGGTGGATTGAAAAGAAAAGATGCTGTGTTAAAATGTAAGTCTAGATTTTCTGGAGCAGGAAACGGGGACAACTGGACTGTGAAAGACTCAGGGAAATAGAACAATTATTTTAGGTGCTGTGGGTGTACCTCAGGGGGCAGAGTATTTGCTTAGCACCTACGGGGCCCTCGGTTCAATCCTCACACCATAAAAATAAATGAATGACTAAATAAAGTCATGTAGAGACACGGATGATAGCACACTGTGGCTGGGTGGTGGTGGCGCACGCCTTTAATCCCAGCACTTGGGAGGTAGAGGCAGTGAATCTCTGTGAGTTCGAGGCCAGCCTGGTGTATGAGTTCCAGGATGGCCAGAGTTACAACAGAGAAACCCTGTCTCAGAAAAACAAAACACACACACACACACACACACACTATGAATTAGTGATTATGCTTAATTTGATTCTGTGCCTGAGAGCTAAATAAAGGTGGGGGTAGAGTTATGAAAGTCTTTGAGAATTGATTCTATGATCAGAATGATCTTTATACTCTGCCTTCTCCAAACCAGTCCCCACAAACGTGAGAGTGGGGACTCTAGCAACAGCTTTCAACTTCTGTGTCCTCTTTTCCTGATGAAGACATGCATGCGTCTGCATGCACCCTGACCCTACCTGACCACCCAGGCTCCCTGGACTCGTTTACTGCTATTTTCCATAGTGTCATGCTCCGGTAACAAAGGGCCATGGAAAAGGAACAGAGACGTCCAAATCAGGAAACATGAGCTTGGGTCCTGGCTCCGCTGCTTACTGGCTGTGTGGCCATGAGCAAGATGCTTAATGTCTCTGTATGTTCCCTTAACTCATGGGAGGCCCAGGGTCTAAGAGATACCTCAATCTGCAGACCTGGTGTCAGTTCTCCAGTGGAGAAAGTGCCAGAGTCAGCTGACAACTCTGAAGTGTCTGAGGGGTCATGGGGAGCTAAAGATAGGCAGAACCTGAGTGGCTGGTAAGGGACACAGGCACGGCTTCAGGGATCCCTCTAGTTACCCACATATCCCGATCATTTCTTTAACAACTGCAGTCTGTGTGCACGTGTGCACACACATATGTGCAACACTAAGGATGGAGCCCAGGATCTCTTACGTACAAGGGGAGCACTCGACCCCCGAGCCACAGTCACAGGGCCCATCAAGCGTTCTGAGAACACCCCAGCCAAGCTCTGCATGGAGGGAGACGATAGGAATGACTCCAGCACAGGACTTCCCAGCTAGTGAAGAGAGACGGCTAAACAACACCGGAAACAGAGCAGACATGGAACTGGAAGCAACATCAAGGTGGATGAGGGAATCCCAGGGCATGTGAGAAGAGAGACAAGGCCTCCATTGAGATGACGTACAGGAGAAAGAGATGAAGAAGAGACGGGGAAACTGAGGCAGAAGTCATGAATGTGAAGGTTGGGGAAAGAACAAGTGTGGAGACTCTAGGCAGAACCAGGAGGCCTTAGAGGTGGGGCCAGGGACCTTGGCCCAGATGCAGGTGTGGATTTTATCTGTTGAAGTCCAGTCCTGTGTGACTTTTGAAATCAGTGTCTTCACAAGTTTAAAATAAAGAGAGGAAAAAAAACAAAAAAAATCAGGGACAGAAGTGTTTGCCTGCTTCCTGTCAATGGCCCAAACAGCTGCTGAGCTGCCCCAGGGTACAATAAAGATTCTGAACAGGATGGGAACAGGTGGGCCCATCTTTCCTTACCCAGCAAATGGCAGTTTCAGAGGGTTAACACAAACCTGTCTAATTGGGTGGGACCCAGCTGGCCTCTTCACTGAATACAGGTGGAAAGGCTACACAGAGGCTGTGGGAGACCTCAGCCAGCGGCAAGTGGGCTTCTCCGGAAATCCTGCTCTAGCGTCCTATGACGGATCTGTCTTTTATGCAGAGAGAGCTGCGCCTAGGCCACCACAGAACTATGTCAGGTTTTAGAAACATCTTCCTCATTTCTCCCTGCTTTATACAACGGAAAGACTTCCGGGGCTTACTGCAACCTTGTGGCCCCCTCACTGGCCCAGATGTCAGTTCACCCTGGAGCTGTAACCCCTGGGACTTCACTCTCTGTCATCTTTCTTTGGCACATCATTGCAGCCTCACACACCACCAGCTCTCAGAGGAAAATGACCAACTTCACCAAAACTCAAGGGCTGCAAACTAGAGGCACCACACAGAGCCATTAGAAGCTGACTTTGGACTGTTGTCTGTTGAGCTCCAGCCTGTCCTGCCCATGTGTACTGAGAAGCCCAGTAGGGGATCTTAATTAAGAACCATCTATGGCTCTTAATCACAGCAGCACATTAGAGCTTCCTGGAATATTTTTCCCAGGGCTTAGAATCAACCCAGAGACCCAGAGATTCGAGGCTGGTATTCTAACACTGAGCCGCGCCCCTGGTGTTCTTTAAAACTATTGTATTAGTTGCCTTTCCCAATGCTGCAAGGTAATGCATGACAAAGCAACGCTAGGTAAGAACGGTCCATTTTGGTTCACAGTTTGAGAGTACAATCCATTGTAGCAGGGAAACCGTGAAGAAGCAGGTCGCATTGTGTTTATAGTCGGGAAACAGACAAAAATGAAGGCTGGCGTTCAGCTCACTTTCTCCTTTGCCTCCTTTGTACCCAAGGGATGGTTTCCTCCACATCTCAGGTGGGACTTCCCTCTTCTATTAAACCTGTCTGTATATACGCCCTTATAGACACACCAGTCAAATTATTCCACAGGAGAGAATATTAGCTGACCATACAAAGGAATGAGGAACTGTGCCTTAGTCACTTTCCTGTTTCAGCAGAGACACCATGATCGAGGCAACTTCTAGAAGAACACATTTAAGGCTCACAACTAGTTAGAGGCCATCATCCTCATGTCCAGGTGCAGGCAGGCACAGTGTTGGAGCAGCAACTAAGAGCTTACATCCTGATCCACAAGCTGAAAGTAGGAAAGGCAGGGCAGGGGAGAGAGTGAGAGAGAGAAAGAGAGAGAGGCAGACAGAGAGAGAGAGAGAATGCTAACTGGGAATGGAGTGGCTTTTTGAAACTCCAAAGCCCACCCCAGGTGACACATCTCTTCCAACAAGACCACACCTCCTAATCCTTCCCAAATACTTCCGCCAACTGGTAGCCAAGCATTCAAGTAAATGAACCTATGGGGGCCATTCTCATTCAAACCACCACAGACGAACACTTGCTACAACACAGACAAAACATGAAGCCATTATGTCTAGTAAAAAAAAAAAAAACAATCACAGAGAAATGTATATTATCTGGCCATTTACACTAAATGTTCTGAGTAGGCAAATCTATTGACAGGAAGTCGATTAACATTTGCCTAGAGTTTGGTGGAGGGTGCAATAGGGAGGGACTGCCAATATGTGGTGAAAATGTTCTCAGATGAGACAGAAGTGATGGTCGCTGTGAAGAGTCTAGAGGCTTCAAGTTCATACTTTCAAAGAGTGGCCTATAAACTACAGCTCAAGAAAGTTGTTAAAATGTATCTAGTGTGGCCCCCACCTGAATTAAATTGGTACGTTTAGAGGGCTGGAGCATTTCAGGGTATAGTTTTGTTTTTGTACGTCCCCCAGTCCACACTAGCCTGCAGCAGTGACTGAAAGCCCTTGCCTGGCCTAACCTGTGAGGCAGCAGAAGACACGGGGGCCCAGGAAGCTGTAGTGACCTTCAGTGTCGTTGGCAGATCTGTGCTTTCTAGCCTCCTCTAAGCCTGATCATTGAGTGAATCCCAGATGCCTCAGTCATCTGCCTGATACCCCAGGCTGGATGTCCCCAGATCTCCCTGAGCCCATGAATGTCCCAATGGCTTCACCTGTCAAAGCATCTCTCTTGGGCCCACTGTGATTCCTGCAGAGCACCCAGCTGATTTCGAGTCACTCCTTTGGCGGTTCTTCACGCCTCGCTTCTCCCACCTATTCTGCAAGTCGGCCTGTTGCTCTGTCTGTTTCCTTCCAGTCAGTTTCTTATCCACTATGAATCTGCATGTATGAGTGCCACATTTGCATGGAATGCACACAATTGGCATTGTCTCCAATTCAAAGTCTCCATCTAGTCCATCTTCACAGTGAGCTAGGAGAAACCATTCATCGCAGGAGGTGGAAGCCCTTAGGGAGGCCAGGGTAATTGGCTGTTCATAATTCCCTTTTTTAGTTAGGTGTCTGTTTAAGCTGTAAGGAATTATGAGTGAGTGTGTGTGTGTGTGTGTGTGTGTGTGTGTGTGTGTTGGGAATCAAATCCAGGGCCTTGTGAATCCTCCTTGGGGGAATCTTGACTACTAGCTAATCTCTAAGAGAAGAATATAAGAAGCAGGTGTCTTATGTCATCATTAGGAAGGAATTAGAAATAAATTGAAAAGCTGTGCTTTACGAGATAGCTCAGAAGGAGAAATTAAAAGGCAAAATTGAATGTGTTTTCAAAAGAGGACTTTTTTTAACGTATATTTTGTACATATTTCAGTCAGTAAGGGCCCAGCAGATTTGTCTCCAAAGCATTAAGGTGCCTGCAAGATTTTCTCATCTGGGAAAAGCACGAAGAAGGGCTTTGTCTATTCACGTGTGTATCCTTCCTTTCCTTTTACTTTGAACTTTCAAATGTCAAGAATTATTCTTATTGATCTCAGACCTATCTGTCAGAACCCAGAGCAGGTTCAAGGGTCAATAAACATGGTTTTTTGTTTGTTTGGTTGGTTTGGTTTGGTTTTTTGAGACAGGGTTTCTCTGTTGTAACTCTGGCTGTCCTGGAACTCACTGTGTAGATCAGGCTGGCCTTGAACTCACAGAGACCTACCTGCCTCTGCCTCCAGGTGCTGAGATTAAAGATGTATACCACCACCACCCAGCCACAAACATGTGTTGAATGAGAGCCACAGTGGTGATTCCCTGATGGAGCCAGGAAGTAGCTGAGGCTGGAAGCACATGTACAGATTTTGGATTGTCGTCCTACATTCTAGTCACACTCAGCAAGTGTTTACTGGGCTCTTCCAAGAAGCCAGCATTGGAATGGACACTCCGACTGGTCACTGGGTACATACACAAGGCCTCTGAGGTCCACAGAAAGTAAGCCTCCCCACGTGGACTGATGGAGATGTGAGAAATCCCTGAATCTTCTAGAAGGCAGAAAAAATACAACACTTGTCTCATTCTCCTCACAGCTCCTTTCATCTGTGATTTCTTTGTTTCATGGTTCTAGATAAGCCCAAGATCAGGCAGCCACACAGGCCGTTGGCCACATGCTATATCACAATATTGTGGCAGAAAAGCAGAGGAACAAAGAGGCACACACCAAAGAAACAAACACAGGGACAGCTTGCCTCCTAAATATCTGCTCACAATAGCTAATCTAGTCCCATGAGAGCTGTTGCTTGCAGAAGCCCGTTCCTCCCTGTCTGAAAAAGAACTCTTCGGGTTCTTCTGCAAGCAACAGAATGGAACGATGAAGCCTCTAGCTCCACCACCACGGGTGACATCACTTCCGCAACACTGTCACATGGGGGCCTAAAATTAAACACGAGCTTCGGAGAGTACAGCTTTCTGTAGGCGAAGAGTCAAGATCATGAGGACATACAACACACAGTCAGACAGGGATGTGGCACGATGCAGACTGAATCCCCCAAGTCACCGTTCCACCCCACAGTTGCCCAGCGGAAGCAAGGAAGCTCAGCTTCAGACCAGTTAAGCTTTAATTGATTAAGGAGCCAGCCATGCTCCCTTCTTAGATTCAGAAGTGAGAGCCAGCAGACCTGCCATCAGGCTCCTTGGGAGACTGAGGAAGGAGAATCCCTTAGGCCTAGGAGTTCAAGGCCAGCCTGAGAAACATAGTGAGCTGCTCAGAAAAACAAGCAAGTAACAGGCATAGGACCTCAGGTTATAAACCCTTCCCCAGGGGTTGTTCTAAAATAGAGAAATAATTCCTGAAATAATTTAAAGAGCGAAGGTAGGAAAAAATCGGTTGATTAAAAAGTCAGACATAGCAGGCCGTGCCTGTCTCTTTAAAAAGCAAATGGGGGGTGGGGGCTGGAGAGATGACCCAGTTATTAAGAGCACTGGCTGTTCTTGTAAGAAGGTCTGTGTTCAGTTCCCAGAACCCACAAGGTGGCTCACAGCCGCTTGTAACCCCAGCTCCAGGGGACCCCCTTACATGCTTTTCTGGTCTCTTATGTGGTACACATATATACACATAGGTAAATATTCATACAAATAAAATAAATAATTTTTTCTTTAAGTGAGTAAGGGGCTGAGGAGGTGGTTCATTGGTTAAAATGCTTATTGTACATAAGGACCAGAGTTCAAATCCGCAAAAGCGTCAGGTGGTATGTCGACTCTCTGAAGGAAATTTGGGGGATACCAAAAGCAAGCTGGCTGGCTAGCTAGAGTATCTGTGAGCTCTCGTTTTGATGGAGAGACACTGCCTCAGCTAACAAATGGCAGACCTACTGAGGATGATTTCTGATATTAACCTTAGGAATCCACACAAGCACACATTCACACATGCAAGCACACACCCACTCACAAGAAAATGGAAAGCGAGGGGAGGGTAAAAAAGTAATTGTTGCAAGTAATAATAAAGCTATTTCCTAATCATAAAACCACAATGTTAGCTGAGCCTGGTTTCCGTTAAAGACTTAAGTTGCTTTGGTAATGAAACTCCCAGCTTGCTAACGTTGATGGCTGCCACATCTTCGGCACACAGGGGCAGGTTGGCAACCCATCCACCCTCCCAACCCTTCGTCTGACGCCTTTCACGGAGGGTCGGACTTTGCAAAATCCTCCCTAACTCTGGTAGGATTCTGTGGGGTAGGTGGCGTATTTCACAGGATCACAAAGAGTGTTCCCATGTTCTCTATGCCCTGCCTGTGAAATCATTTGAGAGCTTCAATGAGCCATTGTCGCCCCTGTGTGGCAGCCTGGCATCAGGTCACTGTCGAGGGTGAAGCTCTCCTTGCTTCTCTCTGTGGTGCATTTTACTCCCTGGGCTATGAACACCAAGGTGAACTCAGTAGTGTCTGAGAGGAGTGAGCAGTGGCCCCTCTGCAAAGGCAGAGATCGGACATTGCAGGAGGGCTCCTTCCTCCCCATCGCCTCTCTTGCTTCCATTCTTTCCCTCTCTCCTCTTCCTGTCTCCTCTCTCCTCCAATCTCCTCCTCCTCCTCCTCCATTTCTTCTTCTTCTTCTTCTTCTTCTTCTTCTTCTTCTTCTTCTTCTTCTTCTTCTTCTTCTTCTTCTTCTTCTTCTTCTTCTTCTCCTTCTCCTTCTCTTCTTCTCCTTCTCCTTCTCCTTCTCCTTCTCCTTCTCCTTCTCCTTCTCCTTCTCCTTCTTCTTCTTCTTCTTCTTCTTCCTCTTCTCCTCCTCCTCCTCCTCCTCCTCCTCTTCCTTCTCTCTCTCTCTCCCCCCCCCGCCCCGCGCCCCGCCCCCCTGTCTCCAACTAGTCTGTTCTTACACCCTCTGTTGACTTAGACAACAGTGAGTCTCGGCTGGGGCAGTAAACCACAAGAAACCTCGGGGGAACCTTCGCTTGGTAGATGAAGTTGAGCCCTGCTTTCTCAAATTATCTGGATAGGAGGGAAACGAATTCTAGTGCGGCAGGTTCAGCGGCGGAAAGTGGTACACTGCTGCCACCTAGAGGCAGTCAGCCTCAACGTCAGAAGCTGCGTCCCCAAAGCCGAAGGCCTGCGGTGTGAAACCAGACCTGCCCAACAGAAAGGCTTGGCCTGACTGCTTAGTGCTGCTGGGAAAGTGGCCTGCTTGCAAAGACCTGGGAGAGGCTTCAGGGAGGTGGCTATGCTAAGACCCTGGGCCAGCATGGGCTTGCGAGCCCTCCCTCGGTCGGTAGTGACATCTTCCAAGGCGGGCGGGAGGCATCTCTACCTCCCATCCAGCCACTAAAATCTGTCCTACAACAGTGGCTCTCTGAGAAAAGATGACTCCTCCTTCAGGCGACACAGAGACGCCACCTAGGACACAGGGACAAGAGAGAGGTTGCCTCGGGTTGAGGTAGGCACTCAGAGCCTGCCCTGTTGCCTTGCACAGATTTCCCACTAATGGCCCTGGGATTCACAACACACCAAGGAGCAAATGAACAGGGAAAAATAGAAACCGCCATGAAGATGCTTTGAGAACTAGACCTGGGCCAAAGTCTGTGAATCCCCAGTTACTTCTGCCAGCAGCCGCTACATAACTGGAATTAAGGACTTCATTGTTGTAATATTACATAATTTGTTTTCTCTCTCCTTCCAAAAAATGGAGTGTACTTAGCAGCTTTCCCTGAGTCACTGAGTCACGGAAAGTTTATGAAGGCTGTTTCTCTTGCCTTTAGCTCTACTTCCTTTCTAATGACTAATGCTTTCTTAAGAAAGTTTTTCTGAGCTGGATAGATGACTCAGCAGAAGGCTCATGTTTCACAGTCCTGAGTTCCATCCCTGAACCCACTTAAAGGTGAGCGAATACGACCTCTGACACACTCTACAGGGGTGGGGAGCAATATAAGTGATACGTTTATAAAATTCCAGGTGAAATGCATGCTTTCTTCATGTTGCAGATTTTCCCTCTTCCCCAGTAAGACACAATATTCAAATGGAAGGTTGCAAGGGTGAGTCAGGTATGAAACCTTATTTTGATACATAGGTAAGCCTTTTTAAAATAAACAGCTGAGGCTAGAGGGATGGCTCGGTGGCTAAGAGGACAGGCTGCTCTTGCATCAGATGTAGGTTTGATCCCCAGCACACCAGATGGTTCACCACCATCTGTAACTCCAGTCCCACGAGATCCAACACCCTCTTCTAGCCTCCCAGGGAATGAACATGATGCACAGACATTCACAGAGGCAATGTATACATAAACATATACATAAAATAAAATAAATAAACTAATTTTTAAGAAGGTTGAATAGTACACTAGAGAGCTTTCCCATCTCCTCCAATGGAACTTTTTGTTCCCCTGGGCTCCCAGCCAGCTCGGTGGCGCTCTCCATCTCCAGGGCAGGTCTTCCCACACCACCCAGCTCTTCAACCTTCAATCTTCTTTCAAAACACCTCCACAAACAAAACCAGAAGTTTGTCAGTTTCTTGGCCATGCTGGATCTGGGCAAGCTGCTTCCTGTGATGGTTTCGTGACTGTCAGCTTGAGGAAGTAGAACCCAAGGCATTTATCAGGTGCGCCCCTGGGTGTTCTGGGAGGACATTCTCAGAGAGGGAGAAAGACCCACTCTGAGTGTGGCAGCAGTGCTCCACAGGGGCTGGAGTCCTGCACCGAATAAAAGCAGAAAAGCCAATGAACATCAGCATTCCCTGTTCTCTGCTTCTGGATCCTCTCAGATGTGAGCTAGCAGCCTCATGCTTCCACAGCCACAGCCCAGCACCTCTCCTGCCAGCACACCTTCCTGCTAGGATGGACTGGACCCGCAAACTGTGAGCCAAAACAAACCCTTCTTCCCCTGAGTTGTTGCTTGTCAGGTATTCGGTTACAGCATGTTCAGAACTGAGGGAGTGTGTGTGTGTGTGTGTGTGTGTGTACGTGAGTGAGTACACCCCCAGACTTCCAGCGATGCTGGTGCTCCTCTGCCCCAGCTCGTTTCCCATCACACCAGTGAACTCAGTGTCTTGCAGACTCTCGCAGAGTAGATGCACATTTTCCAGCCCTCTTGAGTATGTACATTTCTGATCTTTCCTTCCACTTTCTGTCACAATAGTGCTGATATTCTACCTGGTGGAGCCTGGGCTGCTGCTTTCTCCATCTCTCAGGGCTGCAGTAACAATGCACCCCTTCTCTCTCCTGGAGTTCTCACCCAGAGCATCTAATCATATCCTAGGAAAGTATTCAGGTAGCTAAAAAAAAAAAAATGTCCTTTTGCCCAAATTTTCAGTCCACCCCTATGTTAAAAATGTACTCAGAATTCATTTTAGTCAGATAGGGTGAGACAGCAGGCTTAGAAACAATTGTCACTAAGTAAGAAGTTTCTTGTCACAGATTCAAGAAACAGGAGGCTTATCGGGAGGCAGCAGAATAAGGGGAAGATTAGACTGGCCCTTCTCCGGAAGGATCAGAGAGGGTTGGTACAGCTTAGGACTGAGCAGCGGCAATGATACCAGTAGGCTCTGGGATGTAGGGCTGATTCCTAGCTGTCAGTTCCTGGCCCTGCAATGCTGTAGGGCGTACTGACCTAACTGATGTGTAAGGGCGTGATAAAGGAGACAATCCGGGGTACGGCTCTAGATTGGTTGGTTTGGGTATCGAAGCTGTGTTACCTGGATACGGCTCTGGATTGGTTGGTTTGGGTATCGAAGCTGTGTTACCTGAGGGCTTTGCTGTCTCTTTAAATTAGCTTCCTCTGTGGTCTCTCTAGGTTAAAGTTTCAGAGGACAGATCGCGAAGAATACAGAAATAGGCTGGAGAGCTGGCTCAGCAGTGGAGTACTTGCAGCACACGCATAAGGACCTAAGTTCAGGTCCTCAGCATAGAAGTAAAAAGCCAGTCCCTGTCATCTATATTAAAAGCCAGGTGCAGCAGTTACCACCTGCAATTCCAGCTCAGGGAGGTGGGGGGGGAATCCCTGGGGCCAGCTAGCAAATCAGTGAACTCTAGGTTCAGTGAGATCAAGTTCAGTAAGAGATCCTGTCCAAAAAAAAAAAAAAGAAGAAGTAAACTGAGAAAGACGCCTGACATTGACCTCTGGACTCCATACACACATGTGCACAAAAATGCAGGAAGAAATTATGTAGCTCAATGGGCTGAACACAAAGCGAGAGGGAGGGAGAGAATTAAATACACTTAAAACCCTAAAAAATAAGAAAAGATATAGTCAACATAGCCCCCAACCCCCTGACCTACCCCACTCTCTGATTCAGTCCCTCAGACCCCAGGACTATATGAATTCTGCTGGCTCTTGAAAGTTGACTGTGGCTTGGTCTCACAACTCTTTTCAGGTACATATAGCCGCCCCTTCTCTTTCTCTGAAGGTCCAGCACTTCCCCCTTAAGCTACAGCATGTAATTATCAGCCTAGTGCTCTGGAGGGCAGAAGAGGGCAGTCCTGACGAGGATGCCTGCTGCCTTTAGGAACATGGTTACTGTGCTGTCTTCTTAACCTTCAGGTGGCTGCTAGCTGCTAATGTGGAGGAGGGAGCTGATTGTTCTGTCTCAGCGGGCTCCAGGAAATCGGGATTTTGAAGTGCGCGGGCTCCGAAGTTCTATATGCTCATCTCCAGACTCCATTCTGGAGCATGAGGCAGAGCCTGGACTAGGGTTCAGCTCACCTACCCAGGTTGAGAGCTCAACTCTTTCTAGAATTCTCCTTTTACAATGAAATCTTGAGCTTGATCCTAAGCTTTGTCTGCTCTTGGGCTACTAGAGATTGGGATTCCTTTTCTACATCCCAGGCTTTGGCACCTCGCTCAGAATGTGTGTGACGACTGTCTTTCCTCTCTCAAGACATTGGTTGTCTCGTTCAACAGCCACCCAATCCCATGGTCCTCAGTCCAGACCCCACCACATTTCCCTAGTGCCTAGTGCATGTCACCTGCTGTTGTGTCCCCTTCCACTGAAGCACAATCTACATTCACTGCTAGCAAAGATTTCACAGTGGATTTCACAGTGGCACTGTTGCTTTTTGACCACACCTAAGCTGTGTCCCACCTGTGGGTTACAACCCCTTTGGTGGCTGAATAAGCCTTTCGCAGGGGTTGCCTGAGACTGTCTGCCTATCACGATTCGTAACAGTAGCCTTTATAGCCCTGCGATGAACTATCATTGAATATAGGCCCCAGCCTGTTTTGTTTTATTTTGCTTGAGACAGACATTCACCAAGTTGTTCAGGCAGGCCTTCCACTTGTGATTGTGTCTAAACAACCGGGATTATAATTTGTGACATAAAATGTGGCTTCTCCAGTATTCTCAACAGTAGAAAGGAAACTGGGTTTCCTTTGAATTGTACATGAGCCCCAAACAATTTTATTTGGGGAAGGCATGATTTAGCTTAGCAAATGAAAATACAGATGTTGGAGTTTAATTCAAAACAGCTATGAATGTCAGATAAGGAATAAGAAGTTTTTAGAACAAGTATATCCTAGTTACTGTGTGCCAACCTGTATTTTATCTGACCCCGTTGTAGTTTCAAGAGCAACTGCTTGGTTTTGTAAAGGAGGACCACCATTGTGACTGTCTATAAAAATTGAACCCAAAGACCCAAGAAAGGAGGTGTTACAAAGAGACACTGAAACTAAGCCAAACAACCAAACAAAATAGACCACCCAAGTAAATAAAAGTAAACTTTCAGTGGAATTTACATGACAAAGTAGAACAACAGAACTGGCCTGGCAGAGTCAAGCAGCCAAGAGAACTAAGGGTGAGCCATGACAACTGTACCGTATTGGTGTCCAGTGAGCAACGGACAACACTAATGTTGACCTGGGGTCTGAGTTTACAGTGTTGGGCAAGTGTCCATTGTGATTAACTTTCTATGGGAGGTCTGGCAGGGAGGAAGTTGGTCTAGGTCACAGCAGAGAAAGAACCATTCCAATGACCTTTGCAACTCCTAAGGCACCCCAAGTCACAAGCACTTGCAGGCCTCTTGAGACAGCACAGAATGTCCCAACATGCCTATCTGGGTAATATCAAGCCAGAATAGGTAAAACACTGATGCAGGACAGTTGGGGTGTAGATCATGGCAGAGAACTCACTGAGGATGCTCAGGGCCCTGGGTTCCATCCCTAATATTACAAGGCAAAACAAAAACAGACTGCAGGATCCAGCTACTCAGGAGGCTGAGACAGGCAGATGCCTTGAGCCCAGGAGTTTGGGTCTAGTCTGAGTAACACAACAAGACCCATTTTCCTTCTTCAGTCCTTTCTTTCATGCTCTCTTTTTAAGAACTAAAAACGATGACCTTCAATGTACAAAACCTCTGAAAACATAAAATTCTTCTCAATCAATCAATAGCAAAGTATATTCAAAGCAATCTGATTCCTAATCACTTCAGAGGTGTGCCCACTCTCTAGATATCATCTATTTCCCATGGAAAACAATACATAAATGTTCCTTGTGTGTTACTTCAAAAAGGGAAAAGGATCTCATAAACTTCAGATTTTATTGTTTGCAAATCTCATTCCTATAGTGGAATATTTGAACCAGATATTTTTATGTTCTGTCTTTTGGGGGTGAGGCTCCTGTAACTGTAAGATGTGATTCCAGAGCTATCGGGGGAAAGGGTGCTTCCTAAGGCTTTTGCAACCTGCTTCTGTCTATAAGACTTGTTTCCTACACCTGTTCACAGGTCCTTGCTAAAACAATCAATGTAGCCTTCTAAAATCGTCATATTAATGGCATTTGTTATGATTCTGCAAAGGATGAGCCCTTATCACCTTTGCAGCTTTCTGCAGCTGCAGAACCCAGGGAATGCCTTAGATTCCCCAGCTTTGACTTCAGCCTCTTGGGGTGCCAGGTCGGCTGGCAGAATCTATGGGATGTGAGGTTCTGTTCATTAAAGGATATAAGACCTCTGTGAGTAGGACAGATCTTTCAATCAATAAATTGCCATCAGAGACCTTCTGCAGTGGCTCAGGCTTACACACCAAGATCGTCTTCTGTTCCCCTAATGAACCTGCCCGAGATGTTAATATTTCTATCTGAACATTCCACTGTGATATTCAAATGCAGACAAGAATATAGGATCTGACAGCTGGAGAAATGGTTCAGTGGATAAAAGCACTAGCTATTCTTGCAGAGGACAGGGGTTCTGTTCCCAACACTCACATGATGGCTCACAGCCATCTATAACCCCAGTTCTAGGGGATCTGACGCCCTCTTCTGCCTTCCTAGAGTACCATGTATGCATGTGATGGTCATACATGCATGCAGACAACATACTCATACACAAAAATTAAAAATAAATTTTCTAAACAAAAAAGAGTATAGGCTCTGCCTCGGAAGGAGCTCTGTGACCTTGGAAAATCACTGTTGTTCCTTTGCCCTGTTTCCCCTCACACATGGGGCAGGAGGAAGAACCAGCTGATCTCCAACCTGCTTCTAACTTGTGCTTCTGAAGTTGTGTCATTGAACAGACAATTCCACACTGAGGAGGGTGCCCAAGGCCTTTATTTTAAGTGGAATCCAGGGAGAATAGGTTGGTGATAGAGTCAACCATACTCAAGGACCTGGGTTCCTTCCCCAGCACAAAAGGTAAACTATTATATAGATAATAGACAGATAGATAGATAGATAGATCTGTCATTATCATTAATATCTTGAGATGTTCCTATGTCTTGGAAAATAGAAACAAATTCTTAAATTCCAGAGAGGACCTGCCGTTCTGTCCCTCCTGACTGCATTTTCTGTCCTCAGGCGTAGCAGGACTTTGAGGTTTTTAGGAGCAACTCAGGCCTGAGCCAGTATTAATGCAAAGCCAGAGCTCCCACATTACTAATTATAAAATAATTTCAGACTTGACACTTGCATCTCCTTTTGCATCTCACACAAAGGCCTATTGAACCCATGACCACCTTTGGAGTTACTAGTAAATTTTTAAAACTATAGCAACTCTTTGAGAATTTTATATAATCTATTTTGATCATATTCAGCCTCCAGCTCCTCCCAGATGCACTCCCACTTCCCTACCCCCCTAGCTTTTTGTCGTTGTTGTTAGTAACCAGTCAGCTTCAACCTGTGCTGTCCATATGCTCCGTAGTGTAGCACCATCCATGGAGCATCGTTAGCTGCCAGGAGCCATGCTCTCATAGAAAGCTGACTCTGCCTTCCCTGGCAGCTAGCTCCTGCCCACAGCTCCTTAGTTGGGTAGGGACTCGTGAGGGCCCTACTTTCATGTTAGGACCTGGCTTGATCTTGTACAGGTCTCGTGCAGGAAACTACAGCTACCATCAGTGTGTCTGTCCTGTCAGGTCCAGAAGACTCTTCCATTCTTGTCCTCCCCACCCAATGGCTCTTACAGTCCTTCCATATCCTCTTCCAAAGTGGTTCCTGAGCCTTGGGGGGGTGAAGATTAGTGACATAGATGTCCTCTCTGTGGCTGAGTACTCCATAATCATTTCTCTTTGTGCTTCAGCCAGCTGTGAGTTTCTTCAGTAACCACCATCCACTGCACCAAGAAATGTCTCTGATACAGTCTCGGAGTTTCATTAATCCCAGTTCAGAACCTCAGCAAATCATTAGCTACTGAGAAAGCCTTCAAAGAGGGGACCTGGCACACACTGAAAAGAGATAGGACAAGGCCACCGTAAGTGTAAGGGACATCAGGGAACCATGGAAGACATCCACAAGTGAGTCCTTGAAGAGATCATGAGTTGGAGATGACTAGTGGGCATTGACTTCATTAAAACCTTTCCTTGGAGACTTAGAAAAAAAGTGTGTTTTCTGCCAGGAAAGCATGCTGCAGCTGTGACTCAATCCAGACTCAAAGCTCCCTAACCAGTCAGCTTTGAGCTTGCTAGCGAGGAATCCCACTGAGCCAGCTTCCCTGCTGCAAAGAAAACATGGCTAGATATCATTTCCTTTGCGATCTCGCCTTTTCAGAAGATGAAATCCTTTTGGGGAGCATGACTGGAGAGTTAGAAAGTTGAGCTGAGAAGGCTCCTTGTACCTCAACTTCCCCATCTATAGAAATGCTGAGGATTGGGACTTAGGATGTAGTTCAGTGGTAGATCATGGACTTAGTATGCCCTGGGCCCTGGATTCCACCATCAGCACCCGAAGTGGGGCAGATAAGAATTAAATATTCTAATGCAATCTGATGGTGTGTGCCTGTAATCCCAGCACTCTGGAGGCTGAAACAGGAGAGCCACAGTGAAACGTGGCAATGAAATGCAGTAACACCCCATTTCAAACAAAGAAATTAGAACATGTATTCTAAATCATACCAGATCCCGAGAATAATATCTGCCATAAAACAGCTGTCAATCAATGTTTGCAGTCATCATCACCACCATCATCACCACCACATCATCACCGCAAAAGGCTTACCAAGGCCTTGCCTCCTGGCCTAACTTCCTTCTGTCCTCCATCCCACAGTCCGCACATATCAGCCACACCATATGCCCCACATATAGTCACAAGACATAAATTATATTCCCTAAAATTTTCTCTGCTGAATTCCTAACCCCGAAATACTTCAAAATGTGACCTCATTTAGAAACAGCATAAAGATGAGGTCCATAGGGTGGACCCCTAATCTAAGACACCTTGTGTCATAAAAAGAAGAAATCTAAACACAAAGGTAGAGGGAAGGGGAGAGAGAAGAGAGAGGCAGAGATAGAGAGAGAGTCTGCCAAGACACATTTGAAGAGATCAAAGTGACACAGCATAAGTATTCTGTAGCTGTGTCCTCTGGGCATGATGGTTGCCATCTTGAATCAGAACCTCTGTGATCACTCACACAAGATGGAGGGCATCTACATCCCATCAAGGATAGAGGGAATAATGCTATCATAAATATCCATGTACTTGTCTTCGCGTGGCCATGCTTTGCCATTTTTCTTGAGTACATACCAAAGAGTGGAACTGCAGGTTAATTACGTGTGATTAGCATGTCTTCCTTTACAAGAAGCTGCTGTATTATTTTAGCAGCTGTTTTTTTTCTGTTCACTCGATAAGTTCACATTTCATTTCCTTTTCTCATCTGACCGCATTGGCTAGGACACTCGGTACAATGCCCAGTAAGAGAGCTCTTGATTTTAGGTAGACGACATCGACAGGCCTGGGGCTGGAGCCTGGCATGTGCAGGGTTCTGGCTTTCTGGCACCATGGGGGTGGGATCTACAGCTGCTGTACAGGTGTTTGAAAATATATACACTCACAGGCTGAAGAAAAAGGCCCTTTCTTTCTTCTTTCCACTTCAAACTTGCAAATTTTATTTCTGTAACTTTACTTTTCAGAAAGGACCTGGCTATGCTGCCCAGGCTCGCCTCCCATTCCTGGGCTTAAGTGATCCTCAGGAGCAGCGGTTCTCAACCTTCCTAAAGCTGCGACCCTTTAATACAGTTCCTCATGTTGTGGTGACCCCCCAACCAAAAAGGTATTTCTATTGCTACTTCATAACTGTCATTTTGCCTCTGTTACGAATCGTAATGTAAATATGTGTGTAGATGGCCTCAGGTGATCCCTAGGAAAGGTTGTTTGGCCCCCCCAAAGGGGTCCCGACCCACAGGTTGAGAGCTGCTGCTCCTGAGAGACACCTTTCTCCCCTCCTCGAGTTGAGCAGGCTCCTGCATCACAGCCTTCTGCTGCCATTCCGCCCTGCTTTGAGCTCATAGCAGTGGAGCTGTTGAACTGTGTCTAGTCTACCACAGCATTTTGTCTTCACAGGAACCAAAACCTGGCAGACACACCTAGAATCCGGACTGTCTGGCTAGGTGTATCGTTTGCTCTCCGATACCCCCTGTCATTGTCAGGTGTGGCGTTCCCTCAGTAGTGATCGGGTAGGTGACAGTGTTTTTCAGAGCGTCTGTGACCTTGCTGACGATTTTGACTACTTATTCTATCAACTGCCAAGAGAAAGACTGAAACCACCACCACCAATCTTAACATTGTTCATGCATCTCTCATTCTGTCCTATATTTGAAATTCTTTTACTCAAAGCATGCACAGATATTTTTTCCAATTTATTAATCCTCTTAACTATTATCCCTGATAATGCACTTTGCTTTTTTTTTTAAGTCTGTTTTTCTGATATTTATATGGCTATTTTAGCCTTCTTATGCTAACTGTTGGGATGGTTTGTATGTTTACAGGCTCTTGCTTTTCTCTTTGTGTGTTTGTATTTAAAGGAAAGTGTCCTGTAAGCAGCTCAGAGTAGAGTTGCGTTTTCTCCCGAGGATTTTGTGAAACAGGTACTTGATGTCTGTTTCTTGGCTGTTATGATATTTAATCTTCAAATATCCTTGACAGGATTTGGAATCATCATGGAAACACACCACTGAGCAGGTCTGTAAGGGCATCTATCTCCACCCTCAGAGTGGGAGACGCCATCCCATGGGCTGGGCTGTGGGGGCATTCCTCTGTTTCCTAACTGTGGATGTAATGTGACCAGCTGCCTCGTGTTCCTGCTGCCACCCCTCCCCGACCATGATGCCTGTAACCTCAAACCATGAGCCAGAAAAAACTCTTCCATTTTTATTCTGTTTTTGTTAGGTGTCTCATCATAACAAGAAAAATGAAACAGTTCATAATGCATAAAACCCTTGGAATCTCTAGTTGGTGTCTTTGTATGCTCGTGAGTTAACTAGGCTAGGGAGTTAGTTGATGGCTAGGAATGGATTGGAGCTGATGGTTGCCAGGGGAATCAAATGCGATTGGAGCCCTGGCTTCATACCCACATCTCCCATTCTCACTTGCCAAGTATAGAGAAGGGCCACAGGTTAAAACCATCACACAAGGTCAATGATATAGTCAGCTGTGTCTGTGCAATAAGACTCCCATAAATACAATAAAACATATTTTTAAATGTCAGGTTTGAGGAGCATCTACATCTGAACACAGGTACGTGGAGCTCAGATGCCTAGAGAGGGCATGGAAGCTCTGCAGGCCTTCACACATGCCTTGTCTTGTGCAATTCTTCCCTCTGGATATTTATCTGTGTGTTTTATGCGATCCTTTGAAATAAGTCAACTCATGTACAGAAGTGTTTCTGTGAGCCTACCTAGTAAATAATTCGAAGCTGAGGAGGGGTTGGTAAGAAAACCCAATTGGCAGATAGCTGATCAGATGCGTAGGTGATGTCACTCAACCCAAAGGCAGAAACTGTCCAAAGTAACAAGACTTTACTGGAGGAGGAGGGACTTAGGAATTGCAACTCATGAGATTCAAGTTCATGGAGTGCTCCAAAGAGTCAGTCTCCCAAAGTAGGCAGGAAGACTGGGAGCTTATAGAGTCTGATGAGTGTTGAAAAGGAACAGGATGTTTGAACAACAGAAGAGGAAGAAAATAATATCTACACCAGATGGAAGTGTTCCTAACACACGGGTCCGAGGACACCATGGTGTGCAGCCTGACCTTCTAGACATACCATTCCTGCAGATTCCAGTAGCCTACAGTCAAAAAACTAAAGGCAATACTACTTCACATTCCTAGGCAACAGCTGAATCTTACATCAACTGGGTCCTCTAATGGCCTCCATGCCCCATCAGAACAGCTCCTTTGATGTTATTTCCACTGTAAATTTTCTTTTACTTTCATGGTGTCTGAAGTAGAATTTCGTAAGACTGAATCCTCACCCTTCAGGATCTGATGTTATCTCTGGTAGTGTCAGAAATGAATTGAATCATGGGATATTTAGTTGGCATTCATTGAAGAATTTACCTCAAAACATGATTGCTGGTGGGGAAAAAACCTACACATATTTTGGTGACCATGGAAATTATCTGTATCTGAGAGTAAAATAAGAAAGACAATGGTGGTTTTCTTCTATCTCAGAATCTGGCTTGGTTTGGATGTGCTTGTGTGTGTGTGTGTGTGTGTGTGTGTGTGTGTGTGTGTGTGTGTATGTACATAAGTGTGTCCAGGTCAGAGAAGAGCACTGAATACCCTGGAGCTGGAGTTCAGGTGGTTGTGAGCCACCTAGAAGAGCAACAAGAACTCTTAGCCACTGAGCCTCTCTCCAGCACAGAAGGTGCATTTTCAAAAGTTTCCTTGTTGGGTCTTTTCCATCTTTTCACTTAAAAGAAGCTACTTACTACTTCCTCTTGGCTCATCTAAACTGCAATGTCACTATTTGGTGCCTGAGGGCTATTATTAAGAAAAATAAAGATTACCTGAGCACAAGTACAGGGATGCTGAGACAGCTGGTCCAGTTACTAAGATGTCTAAATGGCTGATGTATGGGTTGAGTACACAGCTCAGCCATGCCCAGCAAACAGATGATTCAAAACCCAGACAGGACCAAACAGGATGTGATGAGTTTTCACAAGACTCAGGACAGGACAGTATGTATTTAAACTTTTGGATTATTTCCAGAACTTTCCATTTGGTATTTTTAGAGCTTGACTTATTGTAACTGAAAGTGTACAAAGTGGAACTTCAGCAAGACACTATGGTTTAGTTTTCTGTATCAGATTTTAGCTATAATTCTTTGCTTCACTTTTTAGTGAATGCCCTAGGAATTCAGATAGGTAGGTACAGATAGATAGATAGATAGATACTTTTTATATTTTCTTGAAATTAATATGAAGTAGTTTCTGTAAAATATAGATCTCTTGGGCTAATGACAAGACTTAGTGGTTAAGATTAGGAGCATGTATTGCCTCATCGTGATGACCAGAGTTCAGACCTTACCACCCACAGCAGTGAGCTCACAAGCCTGTAACTTCAGCTCCAAGGAATGTGGTGCCCAGCTCTGGACTCCATAGGTATCCATGCATACACCTGTCTGTCTGAGTATACCTCACACAAACACAAACATAAATGAAAGAAAACATAGAACTCTCTTTTGTGTGTTTGTTTGTTTGTTTTCATTTGTTTGTTTTTCAAGATAGGGTTTCTCTGTTGTAACTCTGGCTGTCCTGGAGCTCACTCTGTAGACCAGGTTGGCCTTAAACTTACAGAGATCCACCTGCCTCTGCCTCCCAAGTGCTGGGATTAAAGGCGTGTGCCACCACTACTCAGCATGAGAATGTAGAACTCTTAAGACTACATAGACACATATTTCTTCTCTGCCATTTATAATTGTTACATGTCTACATCTCTATATATTTTATTTTTTCCAAAACTGCAACTTGCATTTGGGGTCAAAATAACTTGAAAACTTCTTATGAAGAACCATAAAGAAAATTATAATTTTCCCTGAGATCGATGGAGATCATAATCACAATCAAGATCATACTCACAATCAGTAAGTAGTCCCTCCCCTAGACCCATTAAATTATGAATCCACAGATGAATGAATCTTTTCGTGAAGTCACGTCTCAGGATCCAGTCACCTCCCAATGTTAATCCCATCAGACGAGAATAAGACCACTACCACAATTTGAGCCAAACTGGAGCAAGCTTGCTTTTTATTTCTAGGTGCACCAAGATCTGGCCAGAGAATTGCCTCTTAAATCAGCTGAAAGAGAGCACACCTGAGTCCATTTCTTGGGCCCCTATTAAGGAGTAAAATCACATGTAGGTTTTACAGAGAGAGACCATGGAAAAATAAAGAAGTACAGAAAAATCTCAACAAACACAATATGGGACTCATGTGATTAGGATGGAAGACTAGAAAGGGTCTGGGAGGGTGGTTAGGGAGGGTCAGGGTGATGTCATGGGTCCGGGTAGGTCAAATTCCAGGAAACAACTCCAAAAAAGAAAACAAAAAAACCTTATTTTTAATACAGCATAATGGAGGCAGGCAGGTTCCTCACCAAACCCCCTCCCCCACTGTGAACATTGTTGTGTCAAGGACTAAGCCTTCCATACCTGAGCTCTCCTGGGATACTTTAGATCCAAGTGTCCTAGGAAATTAGATCCGTACTGCTCATTATAACAGACTCGTCCCTTCCGGGCCCCATGAAACAGGTAAGAATATACTTTCCCATTCACATAAATTCAGAATACAGTGCAATGGGCCCTTCCATGTGTATTTTAGTCCTTAATTTCCTGCTTTATGAGTGAAAGATGTAGCCCTTCAGTGCCCCTAACTACCCCGTTTCTCTACCATACTTTTTCTGAGGGACTAGTCCTTCACTTGCAACTCCTGGAACCTCGCAGGCAGCTTTTTAGTATGTAGATGAAATGGACCGGGCCAGCAAGGAACCTACCTGCACTGGGGCAATGAGATGGCGCAGATAAAGGTGCTAGCTATCAAGGCTGATGACCAGAGCCCACATCATGGAAAAAGGGAACCTGTTAAGTCTGAAATCGCCACACAAGAGACCATCAGTCATGTATACAATCAGCAGGGTGCATTTATTTCTCTTGACTGAAAAAGGCTACCGGTAGGGGTTAGCCACTTGTCAAAATGGTCACCCAGAAAGCTGGTCACATGAGCATTTTAAAGGAAACAGGGCATCTCTCTGATTGGTCAGAACCTGAATACTGGATTGGCTCGTTACATGTTTTGAGGGAACAAGGATTTCTGGGAAACCTAGTACTTGACTTTAAGCAGTGCCTCCACCTCCGCCACTAGGGGGCCCTGGACCTCTCAGACTTACTCCCTCTGACCTCTACACAGTGTCCTCTTCTAAGAGCAAAAGGCATGTTTTGAATTTTAGTTACGGTGCCTAAGAGATGTTTAAAAGAAAAACAGACAACCTCCTGGAATGCTAGGTGGGGCTGTTCAGGTGAGATTAGTTTTGAATCTCCCTAGCCTAAAGGATTGTGGGAGTGGCTAGATCCCAGGGTGACCTTACTGCACTGAATGTGCTCCATGTACCCTGTGTGCCTGGTCGCTTGGAGGCTGGAGATGAGCCAGACAGGAAATACATCCGGGAAGTACTTAACTTATGTGTTCTGCCTTTTTGAGCATCTGTGCCAAGTGATTCGGGACCTTTCTGTGGGAGCTCTGGAGGTGGCGGGTTCACTCCATGGGTACCGCAGGATGGTTCTGGTTAGCATCCATCTCCCTGGCCAGTATTTAAAGCTTGCTTGCTTCAAATTTGGCTCAAATTGTGGTGGTCTTATTCTTGACCGGATTTGGGATTTACACTCTCTCACAAAAGGTACTGACTCATGGGAAGAGAGAAACAAGAAAATCAGACAATTAGCATGAAAGTTTGGCATGACAGAGAATTTACTGGTCACTGGACACACTCCAGTAGAAAAGGCCAGCTAGGGAAGCTTCTCATGCGTCTATGATCCACACATTTAGTTCATAATTGTATCTCAACATGAGATGTTCATTTAAGTAAATGACTGAGAAAAAATTTAACCACTGAAAAAATAAAAGAAAATTCAAATGAGATTGAGTAATAAAGGCATGGAAAACCCCTCCTGGGGCTGGGAGAGGTAAAGGCTCTTACCACCAAGCTGGTGACCCGAGGTTGTTACGTGGTCAATTCCACGTGTTCTAAGGAGAAAACTGACTCCTGAAAGTTGCTTTCTGCCCTCCACATGTGCAAACACAGTAAATAAGTCGATAAATAAACCTGTTTTTTAAAATTGATTATTGTAAAATAGTGGGGTGCACCAGGATCTTCCCCAGGGTCCCCACCTCTGCCTTCCGATCTCTGCGCCATCATCTCTGTCTTCTGTCCTCTCCTGGAAACCCACAGCGACTCCCCAGACAGAGCTCTGCACAAGTGACTGCCACTCCTGCCGCTGATGAGAATACTCATGATTGTGTTGATCGCAAATGAAGACACTAAAATGCTTGCTCCCCTGGGGGGAGGGGGCTCCCCAGAGCTCACGTCCCTGTCAATGCAGATGACAAAACAGCAGCTTCTTGCTTGGACACTGAGTCAGAGGAGAGGGGAAGGGAGGCAGCAAGGATGAGCATTGGCTATGTGCTCCGATTTAACCTAATTCCAGCAAACAGAGTTGGGAGGTGTGGCCTTCAGAAGGCAATTGAGTCACAAGGGCTCCACTCTCTGGAATGGGGTTAGGTATCCTTCTTTGTCTTCTGCCATGTGAGGGCAGAGATCTCAGCTTCCAGAGGATGACACCATCTTGAAGCAGACAGCACAGACACCTTTGTGCCTTGATCTCAGACCTCCCAACAAATAAACTTCTGTTCTTCATAAATCAACCAGACTTGTGCATCTTATTACAGCAGCATAGAACAAAACACAAGGCCCAATAGGACCTATCAGGTAATGCTCAGGTTGGAATGAACTCTTGAGTGAAGGTTTTTACAGGCATCGTCTTAGAAGACAGATCTCAACTAGACTATCCAGAATGTAGCTGCCTGCAGTGTGTTTAGCAGGGTAGGTCTGCACTGATTGCTCTCAAGACAGTCCCATTCTCCCTTGTGAAATGAAGTGCCCAGAGGAAAAGCCTCACCTGTGCTAAATTCTACAAGGCTGTCTAGGATGAACATGATCATGGAGCGCTGCAGTGCTGCAGAGACCTCCCCACATTGCAGTCACCTGACTACATGGTGTTTCACAAAAGTTGTTTGAAAAATACTTTGATTTGTGACTTTTTTTCATTCTCTAATTACAAAAAGCCTCAGAAACAGTTGTCATGTTGAAATGTGGCGTTTGGGATAACCTAAACCTACCTTTCCAGACCGTGGCTGCTCATATTTGGCTCCAGAATAAATTCTTCTCTCTTTCCATTTAAGGTAGGAGCTGTTGGGAGTGGAGGTGCACACCTTTAGTCCCAGCACTAGGGAGGCAGAGGCAAGCAGATCCCTGAGTTCGAGGCCAGCCTGGACTACAAAATGAGTTCCATGACAGCCTGGGTTACACAGAGAAACCCTGTCTCAAAAAATGGGGTGGGGGGGAGAAAAAAAAAGAATCTGGCTTTTGCCTCGTCCTGTTTCAGGCTGCCAGGGCACTAAGGAGAGAGGGTTTCCACTCAACAGCATTCTGGGCATGGAGCCAGCCCAGCTCTATAGCAATTTGAGCTATGTAGTCTCTCACACAGCTCTTGGAATTTATTTTGGACAGCCTCAGAATCGTTTCCCCAGGACTCAGCACCAAGTCTGTGGTCTCAGTGGTCCAGCACTGGTCTGGTCCTTGGTTGTGATAAGTGATACCCCCCTTGTCCTTAAGACTGAGCCTCCCATTCCCAACATGTACTTGGCTCTTATCAAAAGCACCTGCATCTGAGAGGACCAGCGCCTCCTAGTGGTGGGCAGCACAGACCTTGCCTCTCTGCTTACTGTCAAGTACTGACTTTCCCAGAAGCCCCTTACTTTCTCCTGAGATATGACAACCAATCCAGTATTCAGATCCTGACCAATCAGAAGGATCTCCTAGGCACCGCCTGTTTGGTTTAAATGGACCTCGTGGCCAGCTTTCAAGGCTGCCATGTTTTTTTAATTGGACAGCCATGATGTCAGTATGTAACCATGGAAAATTAACTGCTTTGTATGGCCAAACACATATCTCTCAATGTCTACTTGAGCTACTGGTGTAAACCTAACACATCTTTCTCTTTTCTGGGGGGCACCAGCACCTCCTATCCCTTTTGTATCTGGAGGTCTGTTACCTTCCAGGAAAGAGCTGTGTTGGCATACATGGAGTGCCCCTCCCATGCCAGTCACTGGTCTAGGCCCTGGGCCATGTTGTCCTTTTATCTCTCCAGCATTGAAAGGGTGCTGCAATCTCCCCCTATTCAGGTGCTCCTTTAGTTCAAAGATTACTCAAGGTCACCTAGGTGAGAAGCAGGAAGAAGGCAGGTTTGCAGCCTGCTCTGTCCAGTCTGAGAGCTTCCTTATCACCAAGAACCCAGGCCTCCCAGGGAGCATAACTCCAAACCACACCTAAGCCTGGGTCCCAGCTTCCAGTCACCTTTCCTGCCACTTTGTAACCCTCTCTTCTTTTCTCTCTCTCTCCCTCCCTTCCTTCCTTCCCTCCTCCCTCCTTCCCTTACTTTCTTCTGTCTTTCTGACCCTCTCCCTTCTTCTTTCCCCTTCTCCTTGGTCTCTCGAGGGTCTCACGTAGCCCAGACCTCGACCTCATAATATAGCCAAGAGATATCTTGAACTCCTAATTCTTTTGCCTCCACTTCCCAAGTGGAGGGATTTCAGACACGTTGCACATCCAGCTTACGAGGTACTGAGGATGGAGGCCAGGAGTTTGTGTGTGGTAGGCAAGCACTCTATAACCTCAGCTCTATTCTTTCTCTGATGCTGGGGACTGAATGTCAAGCCTCAGAGCTAGCAGAGAGGTGAAGAAATTCTATACAATACCTAATCTTTGCAGGCAAGCACTGGATCAGAATCTTCCAGAGAATGACCTTGTGGCTTATTCTTCTTATTCATTTAGGTATAGTAAAACTTTTGGAACAGATTTCTACATGACAATTATCACAACAAAGCTTTAGACATGACTGCATAGACACTCCCTAACAACGTAGCAGAGCACCTATGACCTTTACAATGAAAATGAGTTCTATTGGCTGATAAACAGGGCTGAGGGCTAGAGCCTAGACTAGGAAGGATCTGTGATAACCATAAAGACAGATTCCATTGGCGGAGGATGCAAAGTACATGGGGCCTCTTTCCTAGGGATCAGTTCTATTCACTGAGAGACAAAGCCCAGGATTAGGGCCTAAACCATTCTCAGGATATTGGGAGTACCGGTAGGGGTCAGGTGGAGGCTGGCTCCTAATAGAAGAGCAAAGGATCTCCAGGTTGTCAGACAGCGTCCACTCCAGCCTTCCGGGTGAAAAGGCATCATCATTCATTTCCTTCTGTTGAAGAAAATAGCCCACGTGACTGACAATCCTGGTTTCTCCAATGTGTATTCTAAGCTCTGCTTGCTACAGCTGAACCCAGGGCCTTCAACATAGCTGAGTGACTGAGGCGACAGAGTCCCAGCCCTGCTGAGGGACTTCCCAGAGCCGCCACCATCGTCAGTGCCATTGCTTTGCCATCTTGCCTGTCTAGTGTCCCCACATCCCATGATGCCATCCTGCCTCTGGACAGAAACAAACCCTAGGGGTCACACTTGAGCTTACAGGCAACTTGGTCACTGGCTGGCTCATGCTATGACTTGGTCCTCATTTCCCTGAGGCATGGTTTTCTCCTTTACAAAGTGCAGTGTGGTGGATCTATTCCTAACAAACTTCCACGGAAAAGCTCCTTTCTCTGCCTGGGAGTCTTGGCTTACTGTTTAAATCTTTGTTTTAAAGCTAAGTTTAAAAGTGACCCAACAGAGCTAGCACTCACAGCGGCTGCCACAGATGATGGCGCTGTGAAAGTCTGCAGTGTACACAAAATAGGGTGCAACAATGTCACTGCATTTATCAAAAACGCAGCCGTTAGACAACAAAGGCTCTGGAAACCGTGGCTGCACTCGGCATCTCCCCACAATGCCTCCTCTAGGGAGGGGCCCCAAGACCACCGCTGACAATTTCCTTCGGGCCTCATCAATGTTTTTCGTTGTTTAAAGACACACATTAATTTAGAGTCTCCTCCCATTCTCTCTGTAAATTACAGCATTCAGAAGAAGTGGCAGCTGCTGTAATTAAGACACAGTTAATTGCCCGTCTCCTTAATTGCAATGATAGGATTTTGACAGTTTGGTAAATAAGAATTGTTTGGTTTCCTCTGGCAACTTCAGCCTCAGCCAGCTCTCTCCTGCCAGTGCGGAGTCACCCAGCTCTGGGACAAAGGGTACAGTCCAATCCAAGAGAACGGGAGGGTTCGCATGCTGTTTCACCTCCAGTCTCCTCTCTCTGCCAGAACCCACCCACCCCTGCTCCTTCCATCTTTTGGGGCTGGGGTGTCTTCACATTCCCCAATCATCACATGAGCCTACTCAATGGGAAGAAGACACCGATGCCTCCACTGGACCCTCACTGAGGAAGCCAGAAAATACACCCAAAGTCAGGGAGCAAAGCCAGAAACTCAGCTCAGCCTTTCTGACCCACAGCCTTCACACTGGTCTTCAAGAATGTTCTATAGAGGCAGAGAGACTTTGGGAGTCACACAAAGGTCTATTCAGAGCTTAGTGTTTGGTTACCATGACAAAATACCTGACATAATCATCTTACAGTGGGGAAAGCTTTATCCTGGATCACAGTGAGAAGGTTTCCGTCCATTGTCAGTTGGCTTGTTACTATGGGATCTGTAGTGAAACAGCACATCGTGGCCAGAATGGACAGAACGGGAAGCTTAGAGTCCCACTCTCTCCTTTACGGACACACTGCCAATGACCTAGGTAGGACCTTGTAGTTGACCTCATCTCTCAAAGACCCACCACTACCCAGTAGCATCAAGCAGGGAACTTAGTTCTTAGCACGTGGGCCGTGAAGGGCACTTACCCAACCCTTTACCATGATTGTGTAAAGCAGGCCAGACATGTATGTGTGCAAAGCTCAGCTGCTTCTACTACAAATAGCATTTTAAGAAGAATTTAAGTTATATGTTACTTTATTCGTGTGTGTGTGCACACACACAGAAATGTGGAGGTCAGAGGACAACTTGCAGAAGTTGGTTCTCTCCCTCTACCATGTAGGTCCCAAGGGTTAGACTCAGATCATCAGATGTGGTGGCAAGCGTCTTAACCCCCTGAGCCATCTTGTCAGCCCCCAAATTGGATTTTTAGGATGCAAATTCAAAAAAACAATCATATCATGCTTGTAGTAACTATTCAATAAATCAAGGTTATACAGCAAACAATCTTGTTTCACATTTTCCATAAATGTCTTTGTATTTCTTTATTTTTTTTCTTTATTCACACGTTTCTATTTTCCATAAGCTTGATTTTCTGGGAGCCACGATCCACATTCCAGACCCCTATTTTCAGGCATTTGTGGGGTTTCGCCACTTCCCATTGACAGCACATGAAGAAGCCAGGGTACAAGTGATTATCAGAAAAACTAGACCCAGTTCTGGGTGCTTCCTAGGAGCCTGGAGAAGTGTTCAAACTTGTGCCTGCCTCCCAGTAGGGCATGGGGGGGGCGGGGTGCTGAGGGGCTTGGTAGTGATAAGAACATCACTCTGGTTCAGCTTCCCAAAGGGCACACAGGGTTGACAGACTGCCAAAGATGGTAGTGATCATGACTGTGTCTCCATCAGAGCTCCTGCCCTTTCCTCGGGAGAAAGCAAAGGCGGGGTTTGTAGACAATGCCAGAGATCTTTTGATGGAAGGATGAGTGATGCTAAGTAAGCAGAAAGGTCCTCTACAGTGGGACTGCCCCTCAGGTCGGCTGTCTTGTCCTGCTCAGGCTCCACAAAGGCAAGACGGAAGCTTCACCACTGTCTTCCACAGAGTCCAGAGGGAAGCAGTCACCAGGGACGCAGCTGTCTTTCAGCTTACCGTTTTCCCATCTTGTAGGGGCATGGCTGCCATCACACCCGCCTGGCAGCACCTCCAAACCCCACATCTTATTTCTGTGTCTTCTCCACACACTCTGGAGCCTTGACAGACAACACAAAACATCCAGATACAAGTCTCGCTCATGATCAGACACACATAGCTGCACGTGGATGCCACAGACATGGTTGGCAGTTATAAGCTTTCTGAGAACTGGAAACACATCTCTCGAAGCCCATGCGGTTTTAAGATTTCTATTGAAAAACAGCTGTTAGTCTAAGGGCTTACCTTTATTTGAACTTTGACTTTCTTGCAGTTTTCAATATGATTTCTTTCTCTGTATATTCAATATTTTAACTATAATATAACATGCACAGTTTCTTCTTTGTTGTTTTCTTTATTTGGAGGATTGTCTGTTTGAGATAGGGTCTCACTATACAGGGCTGCCTGTCTTGGATCTTGCGCGTAGACTAGGTTGGCCTCTGCCTCCCTAGTGCTGAGATCAAAGGTGTGCAATGCAATACCCTGCCAATGCAGAATTTCTTTTCTGGTCATGTCTATTTGGTGTTCTAGGTACTTCTTATATTTAGATGGACATCTCTTCCCCTAGATTTGGGGATTTTTTTCTATGATTTTATTAAAAATATTTTCTAAGTCTTTGGCATGAAATTCTTTTCCTTCTTCTACAAAATCATATTTATATTTTTTATTATTTTTTCCTGTTATTGCTTCCCAAAGATCTTCATGCTCCAGTCACACATTTAAAAAAAAAATTACCAATTATCTTGACAAAATGATCCAATTCCTTTATCTTTTCAGTTTGTTGGGTTGTTTTGTTCTTAGTGTTTCTATCTCTTTATTGAATTCTATTTTCATATCCCAAATTTAAGTTCCTGACTTCGTTCGGGTCTTTGTATTCTCTTGGAATTCGTCAAGAGTTTATTCGGTTTAACTTACTTGGACATATTTAAAATTGCCCTTTGTAGGGAGCAAGTGGGGTCCTGAGTGAACGCAGATTATGGCCCCAGGCATAGTCAAGTCAAGGACTGAAAGGATTTAAGAAAGGAACAGCCTCCCCAGCCTCCTCCCCACCACCTATCAGCAGGGATTCTTCCTTCCCGGGAGCCACTCTGTCTCAAGGAAGGCTAGTCCAAGGGCACAGGTTGACCACGCCCCCCCATCCCGTGCGAAACTCCCAACCAATGAGTTTAACAGAGAGTTCTGAGCCAATCAAAGCTGCACGAGCCCCCATCCCCAGACCCCTTACCCCTGAACCCCATAAAAGGGCTGGGGGGGAAGGGATCGGGCCGTCATGCTCATCTCCTGCATGGAATAGGCAGGACCGGGGGCGCGTGCCAATTATTAATAAAGCCTCATGCGTGTTGCAGTGGTTCCTACGTCTCGTGGTTCCTTAGAAACCCGCCTGGCTTGCCCTAACAGGCCTTGGACTCTTGGGAAATCCGAAAAGCCTTCCCCATATGGGTCAGGCTCTGCATTGGCAAAGCCTTCCTTTGGTCCAAGTGCAAATGGTGGCAGTGTGTGCAAGTACCAGTGTCTGACGAGTGTGTGCAAAATCATGTGACCACAAGTTCCTCCTTTAGCCTACAGAGACCCACTGAGACCAGCTAGTCCCTCCTCCTGTGCTGAAGGTCCCAGTTGTTGCCACATGGTACCAGTCTATCAGAGTGTGTCCAGCCCACCTGACCCAGCTTCTCTGTACGTGTGTCTGTGTGTCTGTCCTTTCCTCATTCCCTTGCCACCCCATTCAGGTCTCCAGGTCCAAGCCCTGTGGGACACAGTAGTCCTATTCCTTTTTAAAGATTTGGTGGTTTTTTTTTAAAATGTATATGAGTGTTTTGCCTGCATGTATGTGTGCGTACTTTGTGCCTGTCTGGTGCAGAAGGCCAGAAGAGGACACCAGCTTCCCAGGAACTGGAGTTACCGACAGTTGTAAGCTGTTGTGTGGGTGATGGGAACTGAACTCCAGTCCTCTGTAAGAGCAGAAAATGCTCTTAACTGCTGAGCCGTCTCTCCAGCCCCTATAAGTGTCCTTCTTATTTCTTTGTCTAAAGTTTCATTTCAGGGGCTCTTGCTGGGGTTACCACAGGAGTGATAATTTTGGAGAAGACACATTCTCTTAGTTTTTTTTTTTGTTACTGGTGTTTTTTGTGCTGGGTTCTGCCTAGCTGGGGTTAACTTGCTGGTTACGTGTGTTACTGTTGACTAATTCAGGTCACCTTTCTTCTTTCAATAGAAATGTTTGCAGAGTTCAAAGATTAGTTTGTAGTGGAGTTAAAGTGATATTTTCCCCTTTTACAGTGGTAGCTCAGGACACCAGACCCTATCAGCAGACTTCTCCCGAGAGCTCACTATCACTCTGAAACCTACCCTGTAATAACCTACCTACCCTGAAAATAGCAAATCACTCTTTAAGAACTCATTGTTTGAGGAAACTCATTGGATCACAAAACAAAACAAACAGAAATGAAAGTGGAAGACTGGGAGAGAGGGAGACTGGTGGGGGAGGGATAAGGGGGTTGGGAGTAAATGTGCCCAGAACGCACCAGACACATGTTAGTTTAATCTGAACACTGAAAAGAAAAGGGGGGGGGGCTGGAGATGTAGCTCAGTGGTACAGCACATGCTTGGCATGTGAGAGGCACTGGATTGGACCACCAACATGTGAAGACAAATTATGGAATATAGCAAAATATTAAAGACTGGTGAAGGCAGTTTAAGAACAAAAATTATGTTTTAAATTTTAGCTATTGTGCCTAAGATATCTCTAAAAGAAAAAGACAAATAACCTCCTGGAGTACTAGGTGGGGCTGTCCGGTGGGATAACCTTGAACCTCCTGAGCTCAAGGACACAACCTCTTGAATTGCTGGGTAGGAAGTGTCTATTCCCCAAGGTGACCCTACTGCACTGGATGTGCTCTAAATGAACCAGATGTGCTTGGTCACCTGCAGGAGATGACCCAGACAGGAAGTGCATCAGGATAGATGCTTGCCACTGACTGGACTTAGTGGAAAGTACACTATGTGTTCTGCCTTTTTTAAGCACCTGTGCCACATGATTGGGGCCATTCTGTGGGAGCTCTGGAGGTGATAGGTTCACTCCTCAGAATGGACCTGGTCAGAGTCCATCTTCCTGGCCAGTATTTAGTCAATTTAGTTAAAGCCTGCTTGCTTAAATTTGGCTCAGTTGTGGTGGTCTTACTCTCCCCTGGATTTGGGATTTACACTGGGTCAAAGGTGCATAAGTGTTCATTGAACTTTTTGAGAGGACCAGCGCCCCCTAGCGATGGGTTGCACTGACCTCGGCTCTCTCCACTTCCCGGTGAAATCCTCACTTTCCCAGAAGAGGGTTCCAGGAGCTCTAGCCAGCTCCCTCTCTCTTCTGGAGAAGCCGACTCACATGTCCCAAGTGAAGATTTTCTACGGATCACAGGTCGGCACTGCCAAGGGATTCTCAGCGATTCTTGCCAAAGCAGCGTCCTCTCCGGACCTGCCTGTGGTCATTATTAATCCGAAGGAGTATGATCCAGAGGACAGTCTGATAGGAGAGATCCCTAGAAAAAATATCTGTGCCTTCCTGGTTGCTACATATATGGTCAGCCGCCCTACCCTGAGTGCAGAGTGGTTCTGTAAGTGGTTAGAAGCAGCTAATGATTTCCGCTTTGACAAAACTTAGCTGAAGGGTCTGAGATACGCAGTGTTTGGAAAGGGAAACTCTGCCTACCGAAGCCGCTTCTACAAGGTCAGCACTAATGTTGACAAGTGGCTCTGGATGCTGGGGGCGGCGGGGCGTGGGGGCACGACCCATTGCTACATGGAAGCCATCCTGAGCTTTGCGAGTGCAAACAAGTGCGTCTTCTGCTGCCGGCACCGAAGGGTGATGGAAGATGCACCAGCCGGAAGTGATCGTGAAGGAAGCCATCAAGAACCGTCAGAACATGATAAAACAGTTCAAAGGCGTGCCGAGGCGGAAGGCAGAGAGGTTTTCTGAAGAGGGGATGGAGGTCAAGCACTGTGCACTGTCCCTCCTGAGGGAGCCGGTAATGTACCCGGAGATCAGCAGGCTTTTGAAGCTGCTCCACCAGCATGGGGTCTCCAGCGTCCTTGTCACCAACGCAGTTTCCTGGGGAAATCAGGAGCCTCACACCCGTTACTCAGCTGTAAGCGAGTGTGGGCGACAGCACCGAAGACAGCCTGAAGAAGATTGGGCCCGCTCGTCAAGGATTTCTGGCAGCGGTCTCTACACAGTTCGAAAGCCTTAGCTGCAAAACAACAGCCAACAGTCTACAGACTGACACTTGTCAAGTGTGGGGACGTGGATGTACTCCAGGCCTGTGCAGAGCTGGTGTCCTTGGAGAATCCTGACTTCATCGAGGTCAAGGGCACCCTCTGTGGCGAGAGTGCCGCTGGCAGCCTCACCACGGCCAGCGTGCCTTGGGGACGAGGATGTGGTTCCCGTTTGTTCACGAGCTGGTGGATCTCCTCCCTGACTACGAAATGGCATGTGAATACGAGCACTCCAACTGCCTCCTGACTGGACACAAACTATTTAAGATCAATGGAGAGTGGTGGATGCGGAAAGATTATAGCCGCTTCCAAGAGGCTTCTGGGAAAGAGAGGAGGGAGCCAAGGTTAGTGTACGCCACCGCTAGGGGGTGCTGGTCCTCTCACTTTTCACTGTACTCTTTCAACTTTTCTGTGAGTTTGAAGCTTTCTAAATAAAATATTTGGATTTTCTAAATAAAATATATGGAGGGTATGTCCAAGATACCACTGTGCTTGAAAAACAGATTTCTGTCATTAAGTCAGAGTGAGACCTGGCTCCAGTCTGTGTGAGTTCGGAGGCTTCTGTCTTCTGTGATTGTAACAAATATTTGTAAATTAACAAAAGTGCCGACGCCGGTGGTGCCGAAGCAAACGGCACCGATCCTTGTCTTGAAGCGAATGAGCCTTGGTGCAATTATTATTGTCCTGGTTCATAAGTGAAGTACAAGGCTACAAAGGGAGCTCTCCTCCACAGGGATCCCTGCACCTGTGACTAGAGGTTCCTCCGTTTTGAGAGTCACCTTTGGATTGCTGTGGGGCATTCACCAGAGAAGACTGCTCAGCCAAAATAAAGTCTTTATCAACTGGCTAGCAGCTACACTAGGTTTTCTGGATCCCAGTGTAGCACCGAGCCTTTCTCAGGGTGGGCTTTTAAGCACAAAAACCATATTCTGGGTTGACATACTTCAGTTAACAAGAACAGTTAGCCAGAAGCAGAACTACAGAAGCTAAAAAGCAAGGTTAGTACATTTTGAGGTTTTCCCAGAACTGTATGGACTTTGATGGATTAGGCCTTTGTTCTAGTTTTGACAGGTGGTACTGTCTACGTGCTGAGTCTCACAGCCTGAATATCTTTCCATCACAGAGCCAGTTGTGCTAAGGTCTCAGGGCCTACTAAGGTCTGGGGCCCTGTAACAGGATGAGGCAGGTAGAGAAGTCAGTGAAGAATGACTAGCAGGCTGGAATGGCAGGCAGGCAGACTGGCTGTGTTTTCAAAGGTGGTGAATAAAAGGGGTGTTTGTAAGCCACCAAGACACTACACTCACCCCCAATGGTAGCCATGATTTAATAATGATCATAAATATAAATAGTGCTGTTTTTAAGACTTTTCCCCCTCATTTATTCAGTGAGGGAGAGGGATATGCAGCATGTATGTGGGAGTCAGAGGACAAGTTACAGGGGTCAGTTCTCTCTTTTTACTTTTATGTGGGTCCCAGGGATTGAACCCCGGTCTTCCAGCCTGGTAACAAGTGCCTTTGCCCACTGAGCCATCCTCTCAGCTTAAGGGAATGTTTAGGTTCTATGCAAATGAGTCTCTGAGCTCTCTCATCACCACAGAAGAAAGGAGACATTAAATGAAGAGAAGATGTACCCAGCTAGTGAGTTACCAGCAGACGCTGGAGAAGAATCATTTAATGATTATGATTTCCAAACTTGAAAATCTGAAAAAGAAAAGTGAAAATTGCCATGATGGCTAATCTCCATTATCAACTTGACTGAATTTGGAATTAGGAGACACACCTATGTCTATGGAGGTGTTTCCAGAGAGGTTTAACCGAGATGGAAAAACACCCTGAATGTGACACCATTCACAGAGTAGGGTCCCAAGATCAATAGAAATGAAAAGTGGGAAAGTAGGAAAAACCAGCTGTGTATCAGATCCATCTCTCTGCTTCCTGACCATTGACAAGAATATGCCCAGCAGCCTGGTGCTCCTGCAACCAAGCCTTCTTGTCAAGATGAACTGAGTCTCCTCAGACCATGAGCCAAAATAAACCTTCCTTAGCTGCCTTTATCAAGAGTTTGGTTTATCAAAATAACCAACGCCTTTGCTCCCCTGAATGCTAGTCGCAAGAGTCTGGCTCTTCAAGTGACAAGATGACATTGCAGACGAACAGGTTATGGCTGTGTTTTACAGGACAATCCCATCAACACTCTTCCAATGAAGCATTAGTAAATCACTTACAAGCCCCAGAGGGAGATTTGCTGGATGTTTTAAAGCAAAGAGAATGGAGAGCTCATATAAGAGGTCCCTGCACTGCACACAGCCCTGAGGAAATTCGTGTCAGTGAACATCCTCATGTAAAAACAGCCCCCACTGGTGAAAGGAATTCCAGACCAGAACAGACAACTTCTAAGGCTGGAAATAGAACTTTGGGGTTGACTCTTTAGTTGAATGCTTTAAGAGTTACTAATATTGTTTTGAGACAGGGTCTCACCTCATCGCCCTGGCTGTTCTGGAACTCACTATAGAGACCAGGCTGGCCTCAAACTCACAGAGATCCAGTTGTCCTCTGCCTCCAGAGTGTTGTTGACTAAAGGATTATGACCCCACAGCTACCATCCATGTGTTCATTTAAAAACTTTCTTCTTGGTGTACCTCTTCATATCAGGTATATTTTCATGAAGAATGGGGGATCTTTTGTTTGTTTACTTGCTTTTTTCCTCTATGAAGAACATATCTCATTATTCCTAAAATGGAAAGTTAAGGAGCTACCAATGTAACTCGGTTGGTTGAGTGTTTTCCATGAATGTGAAGCCCTAAATTCTACCCCCAGCACCAGATAAACCAGGTGTGGAAGTCCAAGCCTATAATCCCAGAACTTAGGAAATGGAGGTAAGAAGATCAGAAGTTCAAGGTTATCCTCAGCTACATAACAAACTCAAGACCAGCCTGAAATATACAAGACACCAAATAATAAAAACACAAATTAAACCTGAACTTACAAGTCAAACAGATTTGAATTCAAATCCTAGATTCATGACTTCCTGGTTGTATGATTTCTAGTTAAGCTCTTCAGCTTCTCTTAGTCCTTTTTCCAAATGGAGACTATTAGGGTTTTTATTCAGCTTGAACAAAGATGGGAAAGTGGCCTGGCATTTGGGAGCCCAGGAACCACACAGCTTTGACAGGAAGATGTCCTGAGTTGAGAGCCCAGGGACCATACAGCTCTGAGGTGGGAAGGTGTCCCGAATGTTGTAGCTCTGAAGGGAAATATCACCAGCTGAGCGGAGGAGTTCTTGCTTCTGGCCCAGCTGAGGTGCTCTTCAGGTTTCTTCTCTCAGTGGCTGCCTCCACTTGGGAGGAAGGCAGCAGCAGAAGCTGCATCCCCCTCCCCCCGACTCTCAATAAAGTCCAGAAGGAGTCCCTGAGAGGGCGGAGCCTCCCAGGGTGGCCTGTGTTTGGTGGGATTTTTTTGCCCTCATTTGGCAAGTCTGGAGAAGGTTGAGGGGCCCAGCTTAGGGCCATTTGTGTTAGTTGGGGCCACTTCTGTGCTGCTCTGCCAGGTTGGGGGATGCCGCAGCCGGCTGGGAGTGGGGTCTCTGATAGTCCCAGGGGGACAGCTTTCTTATGGTAGTTCTCAAGTCCCAGAGCTCCCCTGCCTCACAGAGTTAGACTCCCTTAAAAGGGAAATATGCTGGCTCCTTATTGGTCTTTGGCATCATGGGGGTTCAAGGTGGGCACAAGGGGTAATGGCCGGGACCCCAGGGACCCCAGCAGGCTGGCAAGGAAGGCAAGCAGCAGCCCGAAACAGCACTTGGCAGCTGGAGGTGCTAGGTTTGCTGGGGAAAGTCAGATTTGCTCCTCAGCAGAAACACAGATAGCTGTGAGGTGCCATTTTGGGCCAGGAGCAGGCAGCCAGCAGCCCAGTCCTCAACTTGGTCCGCCTGCTGCCATGGCCTCCTGCAGGGCCCACCATGAAGCAATCCAGCTTGACAGTTTGGCACCTGGAGAAGGGTTGGGCCTGGCAAGGGGGCTGATCTGAGGCGGAGCTCTCTCCACAAGGTGGCAGGGTCCACAGAGCCCCAGCTGTGGCGTTGTGGACCTTTGGACCGCTGAAAGGAGCAGGGCCTAGGCCCCCACTCAGTAGGTATGGAGGGGCATGTCAGGGGTGTAGCTCTCCACAGATGCAGGAGCCCTGCCCTGTGGGTTGTGTGGGGGCCAAGTCTTCCAGAAGCTGGAGCCCTGGGTTTTGGGTTATGTGTAGAGGGGCAAGGCCTTGGGAACCTCAAGCTCCAGACAGTGTAGGAGGCGAGGCCCTCCCAAAGCTGGAGCCTCTTGCTGCTGCCAACTAGGTAGGGGGCGGGGCCCTCCAGACACAAGGCCCACACTGTGGACTCTGCACACTGTGGAGCCCCTACAGAGACACTTGGCTTCTGGGTCCCAGAGGGGACTGGGGTGGTTAGATGTCAAGTAGCTGAGACACTGAGAGTTCTTTTCCCAAATGAGAATCAATGTGTCACTTCTGCTACCCTGGGTCCAGGAATATGCTGCTTTGTTCTCATTTACATTTTCCGTGGTTGTCTGGTTTCAACGAAAAGCCTCGCCACCAAGACTCTGGTGTTAGGTTGTGTTGTTGTAGTGATGTGGATTAAGATCCCAGGGGTAGCCCAGCCTTGGTCCAGGCTTCCCTTGTGTGCCATCTGGAGTCTCACAGAAATATTTCACTTCCTACTTGCAAACTTTATTTGATTGAGAAAATGCCCCGTTTCCAGGCCAACCTATTGTAGACAAAACCAGTGTTTGTTTTGATCATATTTTTGTGATAACTGGGTCTGAACGACCATTCTGTAGCCGTTCTGTTCTCAGGCCATGACTTGCTTTTCTGTGTAGTCATGCTATTGTGGTCTGTGGATTGGTTTGAATCATATTTCTGAACAATTAAAACCCTCCTTTGATGGCTTTAGTAGCAGCAGGCTTCTGAAGCGAGTGTCATTTGAGACCAGGCAGTGCTGGGTTCCTTTGTCCCTGTGCCAGCCCTACTTTCTCAGTTCCAACTTGCAAAAGACACACACAGCACTAGATCCTTGACCTTAATGTTACCCTTGGAGTAATGTTTATAGAAAAGCAAGTTCTAGTGATTCGGTAGTCTGGGTCACGTATCTTTATGGTTTTCCCTTGGACACCAATTTCTGCCCTTTCGTTTCATGCACAGCTCTGCGTTCTGTTAGTGACTTTCAAAAGTCTTTCTCTAAGCCTGAAAGGCATTGCCTAACTTACTACCCAACTGTGCATCATAATCCCCTTTGAATGATGTAAAAGGACCAAGTCTCACAGCTCTGCCATGTCTTTCACAGCATACTCAGCACAGGGAAGTGACTCAAATACTAGCTGCCCTCCAAGAAGTACTACTTCAAAGAACAAGGAGGCCCCTGCCCACTGTTACCCAAGCAGGTAATGCCACCATGGCCTTGCTCTTCTCAGTCAGTTGTAGCTGTAAAGAGAGGACTGCTTTTGCTTTTGTTTTTGGAGGGATGGGGGGTTGAGACTTCTCTGTGTAGCCCTGGCTGACCTGGGCTCCATAGACCAGGCTGGTCTCAGACTCAGACATCCGCCTGCCTCTGGCTCTGCCTCTTCCTCCCCAAGTCCTGAGATTGAAAACGTGCACCACCATTGCCTGGTGAGGAATCCATTTTGAATAGGTGCTCACAATTTATACTTTATGACTAAAATTCTTTACAAAATCAAGAATTGTGCCCCCACTCAGATTTTACGTATGTTTGGGTATGTGCACATGAGGACAGATGTCCAACGAGGCCCAAAGACAGGATCAGATCCCCTGGAGCTGGAGTTATAGGCAGTTTTAGCTGCCCAAGTGCTGGGAATTGAGCTTAGGTCCTCTGGAAGACAGTGAGCTCTTGTAACCATTGAGCTATCTCTCTGGCCCTAAAAGTCCTTGTAGAATGTGAATAGTTCTCTACTTGAGATGTTTTGAGTAGGTTTTTTTTCTCAATATTTTAATGAATAGTCAAAGTTAGTATGCCTGTAATTAATCGGTTTCTCTATGCGCTAAAAAGACTAAGGTTTTAAATACTTAGCCAGGATATCAGGTAGTTTCAAGGGTGTGTTGATTCTTTCATTTATCCCAAAGAATACTTCAAACACTTCTCAGATGGGGAAATACTTTGCAAGACTGTGAGATAAGAAAACAGAGACAGAGGCTACTACAATATTATGGCCTCCAAAGGTCTATGAGCGTACATTTTGGTGGAAGACGCAGGAGACTGTATAAAATAGATGTTTTGCTACTGTTTGAAGAAACTATAGAGTTTATCCAAGACTCGATGTAAAGTTGCCATTTATAAAATATTGCTTTAAATGTCAGCCTGCAAAAGTTAATGCAGAAGCCAGTAAGTCAGACAGGGGAAGGCTCAGAACCAAAATGCATTATGGAGTTTACCAAAGGCTCTGGGGAGAAATGGGTAAAGGACCACTGTGACCAAGGTACCAGGCAGGAATGTTACAGGCCTTGAAGAAGGCCCTGAAAAATGGTTGTCTTTTGACTGGAGAAGAAAAGTAACATTCAGACAACTGAATTCACATCAGGACTCCAGGGCGGCAGTGGGGGAAGGGGGAAAGGAGCTCAACCTTCCAGATGTGGGACAAGCACTATCCTAAGGGAACAACAGAGAGCCATCATAGCCACACAAGTGCTGAAAATCCCCAGTCTGACCATCCTTTTAGGACATGGGACTCACAGGCTGCTGAGGGCCAAACAGGGAGCTCCACCTGGCTGCAGAGCACACTCTGGAGCCACGGGGCCAAGCAGGCCTAGCACCCCTAGACTGTTTCTACAGCGTGGCATGACGAAGGCACCTCGAATGTCCTGAGCACAGTAATTCTTCCAAGGAAAGAGGGCTTTAGAAAACATCCAGAAAATCGGCGGGTGCTATTTACACGGCACTGAAAGCCCACTCCCTGACTGCAATGGTTTGGATGTAGTTAGTCACCAAAAGGGTTTATGTGGTAGAAGGTGTTGGGGAGGCCTGTGGAACTGTAAGAGAGAGGTCACTGGGTGTACGGGGTTACCCCTAAAGGTTCTAAGGTAGTTCTCGTGGGATTTCTTGAGTTCTGGTTTAAAACGCCTAGCTCACCCAGCGCTCTAGTTCCCTGTCTCACGGTGCGATTTCTTCCTCTCACACATTCTCCACTACAGCCCTTCATCAGGTCCAGCTAATGTTGTGCGTGCCCTTGAAAAGCCACAATGCTAGACACATACTTATTTTCTCTGTATAATTACCTAGCCTCAATGATGCTGCTATTGTAATGAAACCTAATGTACTGACTGTTCTTTGAGATGCTTCTTCTTTTCTTTTTTCTCTTTTTGATTTTTCGAGACAGGGTTTCCCTGCTGTAACTCTGCCTGTCCTGGAACTCACTCTGCAGACCACGCTGGCCTCGAACTCACAGAGATCCGCCTGCTTCTGCCTCCTGAGTGCTGGGATTACAGGTGTGCGCCACCACCTGGCTTCTTTGAGATTCTTAAATCCTGGTGAATGAACACTGGTAAAGAGATTAGGAACTTGACCCTAATATTCTGCTTCTGCCTCGTCTCTAAACAGACCAGTTGTTTACTTGTTATTTATTCCGTTATTACTTATTCGTATATTGGCTAAACCTACCGAGTAATGGTCACTATTCTACACTGCACGAGGAGCACCCACCATCGGTTTGATAATACCGTTTTCTAAGGCAAGGTTTCGCTGCGTTGCAAGCCTCTTGCATTGATTTCCCGAGCGCTGGCAATTATATCACTATACCCAGATGACAGTATTATTTTTTTACTTTCTTTGTGTGTGATAGAAGTCAGTGTCAGTTTTAAAAAATCATTTTTAAACCAAGTCCTCAGGAAGCCTGTCTCCATGAGGAAAAGCTCCCTAGGTGTCTGACGTTAGAGGAAATGCCCAGGATTTCTGGAGCAATCTTATCTAACCCTACAGCCTTTGTGTTGCGGGTAAAAAGGCATAAAGCAGTGATAGAGTTGCAGAACTGGGGGCAGATGCGGGTTCTATTCTAAATGAGGAGACGAGAATATAGGTCCAGCTTATAGTCGGTCGTGGACTTGAGCATGCGTGAGCCCTGGACTAGGTTCTTAGCACCAAATAAATACGATAGGTGGGCCTCCCCAGGCAACCCCTGGAAACACTAAATATTAGAATAAGATAACTGTGGCCACGTAGAGATTGTCTCATGACATTGTCAAAGGAGAACCAGAGCTTCTTCAAGGGAATAGATGATTCAGCTTCAAATATAAAATATACACATATATGCATTGATAAGAATGTGAAAATAGATATAATTGTGGCTACCTTTAATAGCATACCTTTAATTTTTTTTGAGCATATTATGTTTTCAGTTTAAAAAGTATTTTACAATATCGGAATCAGCTACCATTACTAAAAAAATATTTGAGATAACTTATAAAGATTGTATTCTGGCTCACTGTGGTGGATTGGATGAGAACAGCTTCTTCCACCAGCTAATGTCTGACTGCTTGGCCCCCAGTTGGAGGAACTGTTAGGATTAGGAGGCGTGATCTTGTTGGAGTAAGTGTGGCCTTGTTCTGTGTGTCACCCGGGGAAACTGAGGAGTCAAGTGCCCATGCCAAGCCTAGTCTCTCTCTCTGCCTGCAACTTGAGGACCGGGTGACCTCTCAGCTACTGCTTCAGCACCATATGCCTGCCTGCTGCCATGCTCAGTGCCGAGATGGTCTCTGAGCTGCAAGCAAGGCCCCAATCAAATTATTTCTTTCATAAGAATTGCCTTGGTCATGGCGTCTCCTCGCTGCGATAGAACAGTGAGTAAAACGCTCACAGCTGTAAAGGTTTCAATCTGTGACAGACCGGCCTCGTTGCTTGGGTGGCAAATGATAGGAATGGCAGCACAGAGCTGTGTGCTTTGTGCCTGGAAAGATGGTTCAGCTGGCATGTCAGAGGGCTTGCTGCTCTTGCAGAGGACCCAAGTTCAGTCCGTAGCACCCACCAGTTATTCCAGTTCTAGGGGATCTGTCACCCTCTTCTGGCCTCCACACCCATATTTTTGATGCGCACACACACATACACATATGCACACATAAATAAAAGTAAATCTTAAATTGGGCGGTGGTGGCACACACCTTTAATCTCAGCACTCGGGAGGCAGAGGCAGGCAGATCGATGTCGGTTCAAGGCCAGCCTGGTATACAGAGTGAGTTCCAGGACAGCCAGAGTTTCAACAGAGAAACCTTGTCTCAAAAAAACCAAAAATTAAAAAAAAAAAACAAATAAATAAATATAATCTTTTTTTTTTTTAAAAAAAAAGGAGAGAGATTGTGTGCCTTATGGTGGCTAGGGATAAAGAAGAGAGATGAAAACATGGCTAAGATCTCAAGATTCCCTTCACAGGCCCCCAGTGATTGGAAGACTTTAATGTATTCTTCCAAAAAATGTCTATTTGAGTGGCCTAGTCAAAGCGAGACAGCCCATGGCAGGTTGATTTCCTACAATGCTGACTGACAGTTTCCTGGTACTGATCATTGAATCATGAAGAGAAGAGGGCAATGTGCTGGAGACTAAAAGTCTCATATGCAGGCTTCCTCTCCAGCATATGACAACTAAGTAAAAACCAAAACTCAGTTTTCAGAGTTTGGTTTCTCAAGAGCACAGGTGTGTTTACCTACATTTTCTTCTGTTCATTCTTCCATTAACACACACACACACACACACACACACACACACAGCAGTGCTGAAGGCAGAATATCTGAGCACATGGAAGGGACAGTTGCACACCGTGTTATCACAGCCATGCTCACAGTCCCAAGCGCACAGCAGCAGGTGAGTGGATGAAGAACGTGACTCATGGGCACAGTGGAGCGTTTCTCGCCACAAAAAAGCACCGGATCATACAACATACAGCAAAATGGATGGGGGGGGGGGCGCGGACTGTGACATGAGCTAAGCCAGACATAGGACCCAATGTCCCCTCTTAAAGACGAAAGCTGACCTGAAAGTAGAATAGAAAGTGGGGAGGGTGGGCAGGTGTGGAAAGGAAGGGGGTTAGATTTGATCAGCGCACACTGGGAAAAGCATATGGAACCTTATTAATAGGTACAATTAGCATATATTAATTTAAAAGTTTTTAAAGTAGGTCTCTTGGGGAAAAATATATTATGCAATAAAGAAGCTTCTCTGAATCTATCACCAACCACTGTGGTTATTACAACATAGTGCTACTGAGAAATTTCAAGTTGATTTGAAAAACACACTAAGAGGTAAAACAGAGTGGCCGGGGGGCCTGAGGGAGGGTTGAACTTGACTATAAAAGGAAGAGAGGAGGCCTCACATAGGCTTTTCCCCAACCTCTTCCTCCTGGTTCCTTCTTTTTCCTCCTGGCTCCTTTTGAATAGTCCCAGTTTTGTTTTGGCTGAGGTTTCTTAGTGCTCTGGTTTGTTTTGGTGCAACTCAGTAATTAAGATGAATGGTTTTGAGTCCGAGGATTCCAGCCCTGGCTCCCTTGTAACCTGGATAAGTTAGTTCTGAGAATACGTTTTCTTGTGAGTAAAACAGTCACAGTGTTTTGCAGACCCGCTGCAAGGGCACTGTTACGACGTGCTACCTGGTATGACTACTGGCTCACAAATAAGCTCATATCTCTCCTTTCTCAAGTGTGTCTTTAAGGTCATTGAGCATGCCCATGCTCATCATTGCCTCGCTGAACCCTACAGAGAAGTATTATAATCAGTGTATACGGAGCTGAGAAATAACTTGCACCTGCCATCAGGGTCTCCATCTGATGCTCTCCTGCTGGTCGGGGTTATCATGTTCCGCAGATTAGAGACACGGTTCTCTCTATGTAGAGAATGGACATGTCCACAGTTTGAGCAATCTAGGAGGTACACTATGGTCGTCTAGATGCAGCCACCCCTCCCACTGCAGCCTCACACCCGCTCACTCTCTCTCCCCACTAGGGACTTGCTATTGTGGATGCGTAAATGCAATGGTTTGCTTATGACAAGTCATATTCTCCAGTAAATAATCAGAGGTAAATGTTAAGACAAGGTAAGTTAAAGTAAGTTAAGACAAGAAACAACATGGTGTAAAAATAGAAGAGGGCTCGATGTTGAGAAGGGAGGTCTTTAATAAGAACACAGTCAGGTCTGGGACTAGAGGAAGTCTGTGGGACAAAGCCACAAAAATAAGGGAGCTGTTCCCAGAATGACCTTGTTTGCTTCTCTGTGTCACGATAAGACATTGACAAAAGCAGCTGGTGAGAGGAAGGCTTCTCTTAGCTCACGGGCCACTGTCCATCATGGAGGAACACCAAGGCAGGAATCTAGAAGCAGGAACTGAAGCAGAGACCATGGAAAAGCACTGCTTACCATCTTGCTTTGAAAGGCTCGGGTCCCACTTCCTTCCTTATACAGTCCAGGTCCATCTGCCGAGGGAGGGCCTGCCTTCTGGAGACAATCCACTTCTAAACTGTAGCAGTAGCTGATGCCTAGGGATGTGTGCAAACTGGCAATATGAAATTTCACTCCATAACCATTTTCAGATTTCCATCTGACATGACGGCCATTCGACTCCGAGAATTTGTAGAGCGTCGCCCAGTGATACCACACAGGTAAGGCTCTTCTGGATACAGAAAGCCCCCGGGGCTAAAGAAGGCAGGTACTCAGGGGATTAGAATCACCCACCCTGCCGCCCAGCCACTGGGAGGCAACTGCTGCTAGAGCTTCTAGTGAAATGTCTGAGTTTCAAGAAGTTGGGATTTTTGTGTCCTATTTCTAAAGATTAAAAATAAAATGTGTGTGTGTGTGTGTGTGTGTGTGTGTGTGTGTGTGTGTACCACATGCTTGCAAGTGCTCTTGGAGGCCAGGAGAGGACATTTGGTTCCCCTGGAGCTGGAGTTATAAGCCGCCTGATATGGATGCTGGAAACTGAACCAATATTCTCTGAAAGAGCAGCAAAGGGTCTTAAACACTGAGCCAACCTCCAGCCCCAAGTTTAGCAAAAACTGTAATAAAAGAAATTACTTCTTTACAGAATCCAAGCAACCAGGAAACTCCAAATACTCAAAGTATCAGATAGATATTGGTTTTCTCCTGGAAAGGGCTTCATCAGGAAGAATGGGGAACTCAAGCCCAAAGTTTGAACCCAAGCCATTTGTTCTCCCTGGGGTAAATCAAACCACCCCCCTTCCTCAGCAATAGGAGAGCTGACTGCACAGAGAGACACCAAGGGAGACTTCCATCCATTCTCCAAGGCCATTTATCACAAGGGAATAATAATAAGCCCTAAAGGCATGTGTTCCTGTGCTGAATTTATCATGCTGGGATACAGCAGGTAGTGTTTGTAAGTCCTAACCTCTCTCTCCTCCATCACCCCCTGCTATGGTATCTTCAGAGATCTAGAAACTTGGGGCAGCAAGCCTCTCACCCTGACTTGGCGACTAGCCTCTTTTTTAAATTATTTTTTAAGTTATTATATAAAATAGTAGGCTTCGTTATGAGATTTCCACACACTCATTGAGATTTCCACAAATCACTGCACTCAACTAGGTTCCTCTGTTCGCCTTCCTCCAACCCTCACTGGTTCCCTTCCTCCCAGAAGATAGCCCTCGTGCTGGCTGCATGTCACATACATTAGTCTACTTCTGGGTTTGTGTCACAAATACACACATTTAAATACAGATTCTGCATAAGAGAGAAAGTATGCAATAGTTTACCTTTCTCCCCCATTACACCTCATTAGCCTTCTCTATCCCTTTAGACCTCTTCTTCCTCTTCCCACAAGGCCAGCCCCTTGAAGCCCATAGCCTGGAGGATTTGAGCAAATATCTATCTGTAGATATCCTCTTGTCAGGGAGCAGGTGAGCTGCTTATGGTTCAGGGGACAAAGGCTCTTACCAACAAGTCTGAAGAGCTGAACTCAATCTCTAGAACCTACATGGTAAAAAGAGAGGACCAACCCTTGCAAATTGTCCTCTGACCTCCACACATGCGGCACACGCATACACGAACCCATATAAAAAGTAAATAAACATTTACAAAAAGGAAGACTTCTCCTACAAGAGAAAGCACAGAGCCTGCCCTTCTTTCTCTGAACTCCACCCCAGGAGAAAGCAGGATGGAGAGAAGTCGGGACTGGCTTCTACATTCACTCATCCCTCCCTCTCCTCAAGTTCTTGCTCCTTCTATGTATGGGTGGGATCATTTTGTTTGCTATGGGTTCATCTCCTGGGCAAAATGGAAACAAATTTTGCTGGATGCTGCTCTGGGGAGCCACATCCACCACTGGTGTGTCCAATGCCAGGCCCTGGGGAATACAAGGGTTTGGGTAGGACAGTGTGCAGAGCACCCTGGGCCTTCTGGCTGTCTGTATTCAACTCACTCTTAGTTCTCATCATAACCACATGAAGGGAATCTCTGCAACTGAACTAGACTTGGTGCCTCACCCTATATGCAGAGTGCCCTGTGGGGTGGCTCTCTGCCCACCTTGTACCCTGCCAGTAACAATCTAGTTCCCTAGCAAGTCCTATCAACTCTGCCACCAGGATAGTTCTCCTATCAGAAAGCTTGGCTGTTAGTCAGCTTGACCCTGTGGCTGTTGTGGCACAGAGCATTACCAGAGCATTGTATTAACTGTGTCTTATGGCTGTGACAAAATAACAGATGAAAACTACTTAAGAAATGGTTTAGCCAGGTGGTGGTGGCACATACCTTTAATCCCAGCACTTGGGAGGCAGAGGCAGGCAGATCTCTGTGAGTTCGAGGCCAGCCTGGTCTACAGAGTGAGTTCCAGGACAGCCAGAGTTATAACAGAAATCCTGTCTTGGAGAAAGAAAGAAAGAGAGAGAGAGAGAGAGAGAGAGAGAGAGAGAGAGAAAGAAAGAAAGAAAGAAAGAAAGAAAGAAAGAAAGAAAGAAAGAAAGAAAGAAAGAAAGAAAGAAAGAAAGAAAAGAAAGAAAGAAAGGAAGAAAAGAGAGAGAGGGGGGGAGGGAGGGAAGGAAGGAAAAAAGAAAGAAAAAGAAAGGAAGAAAGAAAGGGTTTATTTGGGCTCATGATTTAAGGTAGAGTCCACCACCATGGCAGGGAAGACACGGCAGCCGGAGGTACCTGATCACATTGTGTCTGCTGCCAGGAAGCAGAGAGGGATGAACACTTTCTCTTTTATATTCAGTCTGGATCCCAGGCTGAGGGCCACAAGGTGCCATCCATCTTTAGAGTAAATCTTTCCATATAGTGAAACCTGCCTAGAGACACGCCCACAGAACACACCTACAGGTGTGTCTTCTAGATGCCCATTAAGTTGACAGTCTTAACCATCATCAGCTAGCTGCATGCCTAATGTCATCCAGGAAGCAAGAGAGAGCTGGAGGGATGAGGGTCCCAACATCCCTTGCGAGGTTACATCCCCAGGGACCAATCTTCCTTCTAGTAGGCTCCGTCTCTCAAGTGCTTCACTATCTCTTTAGCCCCATGGCCTAAGGACCAAGCCTGTGGCTCGGGGGCCTTCAGGGCCATTCTGGACTCAGACTGTGCTCCCAGCTCACTATCTCAGGGGGTCCAAACCACCCTTGCCTGATTCTACTCATCTGTATCACAGTGCACTATCATCTTTCAGCAATCCATCCTCTGGCTTGAGCTTCATAAAACTCTAGCTGGTTCACAGCCCTCTCTGAAATAAAATCCTCGGCCCACTGCACCTGGAATCAAATCTAAATTCATTGCCATGTCCTGCAAAGCCGTTCCAGCCCCAGCTCTTCAGTTCCTACTAGCTAGCGTCGTTGGTCTTTCTTCATTTCCTTCAGGAGGCCATGCTCCTTTTATATCCCAGGCCTTTGGGCAGGCTCTTCCACCTGGACTGCTATTTCCCACCATGCCCACGTCCTTGCTCAACAGCATGTCTCAGCTCCTCTGCTCCTCCTTGAGCACCCTGGCCAGAGGACTTCTTCTTCTGCCTGTCTATGTACCTGTGCTCCCTTCTTCACACCACTTTAGTTCGTTTATCACAAGCTCTTTTATCCAGTTTTATTTCTTCCACTATGATTTCTTTCCTGCCCATCTCATCACTAGGATAATAAGTTAACAGGCAGCTCTTAGTGCATGTCAGCATTAATCACAGTAAATACTATTTTATTTTATCTTCATAACAATTGTGAGTTCCAGATAAGGAAGCTGAACATGGTGTGGGTAAGTGGAAGTCCCAAGATTCTGCAGGTCACAACTAGCAGAGATTGCACTTGAACCCACCGGTCTGGCTTCACTACAGATTGCTCTGTTTGGCTTAGTCCCCACTCTAGCATGGAACATTCTTGCCCGACTCTGAAAATCACTATCATAGCCTCTATCTGAAAGAAGCAACTCTGCAGAGTAGGCACTTGTGCGCCATCGTTGAGTAAACCAGAATGAATGAACGAAAGTATTCTTTTATTTGTGGTTTGGCTCTGGTCACTGACGGAACTTAGGTCTGCCCTTCTGCTATTTGCACTCATCCAGCTTATCCCTGCATGCCCAGCCCCGAGGACTAGAACAGTGAAACAGACCAGCAAACAGTATGGGCACCTAATAAAAGTTAGTAATTAAGGCTCAGGAGTAATCTTAGTGACCACATAAGTCTTACAAGAAGAGTTCAGTTAGAGACAAATGGTAGCCCTGTGTCATCCCCAGGCCAGATGGAGACCTGGTGTTCACTGAATAGAGTTGGGTGCTCTGTTGGTTTGTGGAGCCCAAGATATTCTTGAAAAGATCTCCCACACGAAGGAAAATCAGTGTTGTATGGGAGATCAAAAACCTCAGTGTTTGTGTTGGATTTAATCACCCTTTTAAAACATCAGTTGTGAGGCTGGAGAGATGGCTCAGTGATTAAGAATGCTTGCTGCTCTTGCAGAGGACCAGGCATCAGTGCCCAGCACTCATATGACTACATGAAATTTGCAACTATCTGTAACTCCAGTTCCAGGGAATCTGATGCCCTCTTCTGGTATCTGTGGGCAGTGTACACAGATGGTGCACAGACATATACACAGGCAAAAAGCACCCATGCACATAAAATAAACAACAGCAACAAACATCGGTTGGGTTGGAAGTATCATACATTAGTGACGTACACAAAGCTTCTCCTCTGCTTTTCCTCCTGCTTCTTCTCTCCGCCCTAGCCCTGGGTGCTTTTTCATTCCAAATCCTCCCTGTCTTCACCCAGCCCTCCAATATACAGATGAATGGAGCCTAACCTTCATCTGCCTTAAGGTTGAGGAAGGTTCTATTCATATGGAGAACTGGGTGACCACTCCATTGTTTACAGGTAGGAAGCGAATCCTTTCCGTGCTACAAGGACAGCTTACAGGAATATTATCCATAACTATAAAATATCCCACAACAATATGTGCCTTGTTAAGTGTCTGAATATTAAACAGAACCATGTCTTAAAGTCTGGAGGGGGACTCGGGGGACTCAGAAGGGCACATGATGGAATTCCCTCTGGCAGTGGGACTGTGTAGATAGATAAACACTCCTACTCTCACCCATGCATATTGAATGTTGTCTGTGGCTAAGTCCAGATCCTGCTCTGGTTACAGTCACTTTCCCGGGGGACAGATCCACTCGTGAGTAGTTTGAGCCCACCCTTCCAGAGAGCCAAGCTGTCAAGGACATGCAAAGAAAGCACAGTGTAAGCAGACACAGCTGGCCTACCCACTCTACCCAAGGAGGGCTTCCTACAACTGAATCAGAAATCAGTAACCTGGCACGAGGGCATCGCAATCCCTCAGTGTAACCTCCAGGGGAGAAGCTGATACTTACAGCAAAGCCTCTGGCCCAGGCAGGTGCATTCCTCCTTAAGCTGAATATTTTTTTCTCTTAGAAAACAAACAAACGAAAACCTTACTACTTTAATAACCGAATCAGAAGCTTTCTCGTGTTCCAGGTTAAGGTCATATGTGAGAACCTGAAAACTCACTGACGAGTCAGAGGAAGCTGGGCACGGTGGAGAACACCTGCAACCCATGCATTCAAGAGGCTGAGGCAGGAGGATCAGGAGTTTGGGGTCAACATTAACAATTCCGAGAGACCCCATCTCAAGATAAAATAAAGGGGGACTGGGACTCAGTGACACACACCTGTTTACAGTGCATAAGGCCCTGGGTTCAACAGGCAGCACTGACAAGGCGGGAGGGGGATGGGAGAGCAGGAAATGCAAAAGGAAGAGAGAAAAGTTTGAAGCAAAATGAGCCAAGCTTTTTGTCCCCAAATCTCCTGGCTTCTCTACCCAGCCTGCCCTCCCTAAAACACTCGCTTTCCTGCTCTTTCTCTCCCTCTTCTCTTCTGCCCAACCAGCCATGGGGTCTCTTCCAAGGAACCGGCTGCAGGTAATACTACCGTGAGGCCAATGGAGGATGGCTTCATTCTCAATGACCAGAGCAGGGCTTGACTGCAGTGCCTCTGCAGGTTTTGACAGATGATGCCAGAAAAGATCCAACAGCCTGCTGCAGCCGGCAGTGGAACCATAAGAACCATGTCCCTGATGCCTGTGATTCCGCACAGACTGTAGCTTGGCTCTAGGGGACTACACTCAGTCTATACCACTGCTCAGAACTGGAGGTGTGCCTAAGTGGCACCCCCACCTCCCACACACTCGGCAACATCATGTGTTCCCTATATCTGGGCCAACTTCTCTTGCCTCTTATGGCTTAATCCCCCACTATAAGTCAGGGCTCGCTCCTGTTATGTTAGCCACAAGGCAGGCCCAGACAACCTGCGGTTAGTCAGAAAATTAGAGTTCTCTGAGGTCGGTCTGCACAGACAGAACCTGCCCAGCCAGCACTTCCCTTGATTCACACTAGACAGCCAGGCCTACTCTAACCCCTCAGGTCTTCAGATCTCCCCTCGGATCTTCAATCATTCAGATCTTCAACGGTTCAGATCTTGAACATACCAAAGACTGGTATGTTACAAGCCTGGCTAGCAGTGCTATGAATGGAACCTTTAGAAGCCCGCACTCCTGCCATGATGTGCTGTGTGGCGAGAGCAACAGGACCAATTTATTAATCAGTCACAGACTGAAACCATTAGGCAAAGTAACTTTTCTTGTTTTTAAGCTGATTTACCTCAGATATATGTTACAGTAACAAAAAGCTAACATAGTCACACATACTCTGCTCTGAACCCAGTTGTGATTTAGTCTTGGCTTCTGTGATTTCCCTCCTCTTCCCCATACTCTTAGCCTATGCAAACCCTAGATAGCCAGCTCTCCTTAGTGTCCCACCAGCTCTTCTTCCAATCTCTGTCAATAGGTTTCTTTTCTATGTTAATCCTACAGCTTTTGTGTAAGGGCTTTTGGACTTCTCTATCCATCCTATTCTCCTGCTTCAATATTACCAATGACCTAAGGTCCTCCCCAAAGCCCCGTCTCCTAAAGGCTCTACCACTTCCCAACAGCACCACCCTGGGAGCCAAGGCTTCAACACACCCCTGCATTCCAGTTTCAGAAACATCTCATGCTCACAACCCAGACACACTTCTCAATCCTGACATGTTGGCTCATGTTATGCTTCAGAACAGCAACCAAGATGGTGGTATACACTGGCAATCCCGGCACCGAGGAGCTGAAGCAGGAAGACAGGGCTGGCCAAGGACATAGAGAGAGACCTGTCCTTCCTCACAACCCAGCTTTTTCTAGGCAAGGCTAGAATCTTCCTTACTAGTACCACATGCCTTGATATCATGGTCCTATATAATCAATTAGGACAATTAAATAAAAAAACTTACTATGGAATTTTATAAAGATTTCAAAGGTTAAATAATAAAGAATCCTCATTTTTTTATTCCTATGTTTCAGCAATTACCAACATCTGTTTCACTGACTTTAAGGATTTTTAAATTTTTATTTTATTTTATATGTATGTTCCTGAGTGTAATGCATGTACCACATGTGTGCAGGTGCCCTCAGGGGCCAGCCAGAAGAGGGCACTGGAACCCCTGGAACTAGAGTTATGAATGGTTGTGAGCTGTCAGATGTGGGTGCTGGGCACTGATCTGTGTGTTCTGCAAGATTAGCCAGTGCTCTTAACTGCTCTTAACCATCTCTCCAGCCTTGCAATTGACTTTACATAGTGCTCTCTCTCCTCCATCCCTGCCTCCCTCCTTCCTTCTTTCCCTCCTCCCTCTCTCTTCCTCCTTTCCCCGACCCTTCCTCTAGCCCATTCTTCTCCCCTCATCCTTTTTCCCTACTGTTTTGACCTAACACATGACATGCTAAATATTTTCTTATGAATCCCAGTAATGAATGAGTTTTAGAGGTTATTGGGAAGGGAGACCAGCCAATACCACAAACTCAGGTCTGATGAAAAGACTTGCATTGTGAATAACAACCAACATGATTGGAAAATTCCACTGGCTTCAGCTGCTTGGAATAGGGCACAAAGTCCAGATAAATTATCTATCACACACCAGCTGGTACGCTTCTGCGAGGAACTGACTGTAATGACTGCTTCCTTTCACCCACTTCCTCCAGTCTGTTTATCTCTCACCAAGGAAGGGACCTCAAAGGCTATTATCCTGGGCAACTGGCAAGACTCCATTTTGATTACAGTGTGAAGAGGGGTTCAAGGTGAGACATACTCCTAAGTCTTAATTTCCAAGAATGTCATCAAAGCTAAAACAGTAAGTAGGGGGAAATGGGCTACATAATCTTTTTCTTAAACTTTTATTTTTTAATTATGTGTCCGTGGGTATGTGCACCTGGGCACAGGTAACCATGGAGGCCAGAAGTAAGCTGCTCTGTGTGGGCGCTGGCATTGAACTCAGGCTCTCTGTCAGGGCCGAGCCATCTCCCCAGTCCCTACCTGTACACTCATAGCAATAACTAACATTAATGACAAGTGTTACCCAACGGATAAGTGAGGAGTGGAAGGAAACGCACAAAGACATTGAAGCTTCCTGGTTTTGATTTGTGGGAGGACTTCTGGTGCTGAAATTGAACCCAAAGCCTCAAGTATGCGAGCCCTGGGCGCCACTGTGAGTTACATCTCTAAGCACTGACAATATCTGGCTTTGTTTTCATTTCTCTCTCTTTTTTGTTTTTGTTTTTCGAGGCAGGGTCTCTCTGCTGTAACTCTGGCTGTCCTGGAACTCACTCTGTAGACCAGGCTGGTCTCGAACTCACAGAGATCCGCCTGCCTCTGCCTCCCGAGTGCTGGGATTAAAGGCGTGCACCACCACTGCCTGGCACTGTTTTCATTTTTCACAAGCAGAATATTATTAGTACTTTGTATTTTTTTTTTAACTTTTTTCTCTATTTTAGAGATTTTCTCAAAGGAGAATCTATTACTTCCGCAATCAGCAATGAATATGGAATTTTTATTAAATCATCTATGGAATTTAAAAAACATTATGTTTAGAATCCAGATTGGCCAAATAACTTAAACTTACTGGGTGTTCAGTTTCATTCCCTAAAGTTGTAAATTTAGTCTACATGGTTCCTTCTCTTCTATGTGTGGTTTTCATAAAAAGAAAAGCAAAAAATAAGAACCATAGACATGTTGGCCTTCTTTCCTGGTTCAGAGAAGCTAGAAATATATGAGGTAAAAGCATCAGTTTGAAGAACTCATAAAATGTTTGATTTGGTGCAATTTTTACATCCTCTGAGTATCACACTACCAAATAAAAGAACTAATGTCAAGTTCTAAGACATACTAAGTACTCGACATGATTATTGTCATTTGAGTTCATCACTTACTGCATATTACAATTTCTTACCTCTTAGTTGACTTCTATCTAACCAACCTCCAAATATCCACATGCAGAGGTGGGTTCTGGCAGGCCACCTGTATTTAGAGCAGTGTGTAGTCTATATTTAAATAATCGAACTGGAAGTAGCTTTGAGGTCATCCCAATCAAGTTAGAAATAACAGCACAGGAGAATGACACAAATTTATCTTTTTAAATTTATGTATTGTGTGCCTGCCCGCTCATGCCACAATGCAAATGTGGAAGTCAGAGAACAATTTTCAGAACTTGGTTTCTCCTTCCACTGTGTGAGACCCAGGGATCAAACCCAGGTTGTTAGCCTTTACCTGGTGAGTCACCTCGATGGCCCACATGACATGTCTCTAAACTAAGGTCACACAATTACTGTAAAGGTTAAAATCTAATCCATAGTTTCTGAGTCCTAGGTTCAAAGCTGTTAGCACTAATGAAGTATTTGGTGAGAATAACTTCTAGTTTGAAAATTTGGGGAATAAGGTCTCATTAGTTTACCCAGACTAGTCTCAAATTTAAGCAGAGCTCAGGTACCCTTCCACCATAGCCTTTGGGATCACTGGGAACTAGAGGGATGTACCACCATGCGTGACTCAATAAGCTTTTCTTAGAGCTAAGTCCTCTACTAGAAACCAAATAGAGAGGAAATGACAGGTGGCCACTGTCAGAGCTAGTCAGAGTCCAACATCCCCCTCCACTCTATCCCTACCATTGTATCCTATGGGGCTAATGCCCAAATACCAGTCTTCCCACTAGAGGATGGCTCTGCTTAAGGTCTCTTGGCTCTAAGACAAGACTCGTGCTTCCTCCAGATTAGCTTTCAGATGCCAATGTCAATCCATATATAAGCATCCAGTCAAGAAGCTCCATGATAGTGCTTGTCTGGCATGTGTGAGGCCCTGGGTTTGATCCTTAGCACTACCCAAATGCTAAAACAAAATACAATGAACACACAAAAGAATACAGTTCTTAGGATCATATTGCCTTGATGAAGAGAATTAAAAAATACTTATTGAATACATCCTATCTCATTCCAAGATGGAAAAAGATCCTGAAGCAATGAGGTGCACCATGAGCCAATATGCCACCTTTGCAGGAAGAGTGTGTCTTCCACTCCCAATGCTTCCCTACTGTTTTTAACATGAAGGTGTTCCCATTCTTTCTATTAGCACAAAAGCCCCTTGATAAGCATTCTTAGTCTTTGCTGACACCTTCAATTGTTAGACATTTTCAAGGTCTCACTCCACGACACCTAGCATCCTCGTGTACTTACATCCATGCCTCAAGCATGCCAGTGAATGAGCACTCCCAGGAGTGGATACAGGTATTGGCCATTATTTTGATTTCTTGTTTGCTTTTGAGTTGGAAGATGGTTGGGGAGGGGAGGGGAAGGTTACAATTGTTCAACAGAGCACCAAGATGCACCACTGAGTTAGTTTAGCATTGGCTCCTAGATTGCAGCTCATGAGAAAATGGACTAATTCTCCAAGGATGCTCAGCAAGCTATTTCTGTTTCCATGCAGACCCCTCATAGACTTGGCAATTCCACCAAAGAGCAAAACTCCGTACCAGCCTCAATTAGACCAGCAAACACTCATTCAGTACATTTGTTTTAGAAGACTGACAAGGCCCACAGGCACATGGTATAATGAAACAACTTACCAAAGACACTACTCCCTGCCATTTTATGAGAATGGTAAGTGCTATCAACGCAGAGATTAACCCTGCCACGTGGCAAGATCAGCATGTCCTGGGCTTACAGCCTCAAGGGGCAGGACTGGGATCAGTCAAAGTCGGAGCAGAGATGGGTGTTCAAATCTGGGAGCAGAAAGAAGTTAGAGGGGAGACCAGGGCTTCTTCCTTCTTTTCTAGCTCCCTGAATGTGAGACCACAAGAGTGAAAACTCATTAATGTCCTTGTAGGAAGCTGATCCTCTGGGCACTGGAAACAGAATCTTGATTGGACCTGGTGTTCTGCTGAGGGAACCTTACCTTTCATCTAGTCTAAATGCACATAGCAATTACTCAATAGTCTATAGCACAGTTCGGAAATTCTTAGACTCCCCAGCGTAATGCATCTGCGTGCTGCGGTCTGTGTGAGCAACTGCCTCCGTGTTATGCCAGTCATTGTTGCTTCGACTTGGCTCATTGAGTGAATTGCTGAGTCTTTCTAAATGAGTGATCCCTAACATTTTGGGGGCTCTCACCCTGTGACTGGCACATTTTCAGTCCCTAGGCAGTTCTCTGGAGTGGGGGTTGCTGTTGTTTTAAATAGGGGAAGCCAAGTTTCCAAGATCTCTCATGAACTAAGCCCAAATCACAGGAGGCAAGAGGCAGAATCCATACCCAGACCACATTGCTCTCCAGTATGGCTGACCTCAAAGCTACCTCTGTCACAGCCAAGTGTCACCTGTACTACTAATTGCTAAATAGTTTTCCTTAAAAAGAATATATAGAATTCTCAGCAAGTAGGCTGGACATTAACTCTGCATGCACCAAATCCTAACTTAATCCCAGCATAAAGACTAGGTGATGGAGCATGCCTGTAATTTTAGCAGTGCAGAGGTGGAGCCCAGTCATTGTTCAAGGTCATCCTCGCCTACATGGTGAGCTAAAGGCCAGGCTGGGATACTTGAGACTCTGTCCTAGATAGATAGATAGATAGATAGATAGATAGGGATAGAGATTGATTTGATGTTGGTCACAGGTGCCACAGAAGAGAGAGAAACTCACCAAGATGCTAAATCTTGATATCAAGGAGCAGAGAGGACAGCCCTTTGTAGAGTGACCCCAGTTGGCTTGCTCCAATTATTTTTATTCAGCAATTACACAGAATCAATTAGGGCTGGGAAAAGCTCCAACTACCACAGGGCATGTTACACTTGCTGCCTGAAAGAGCAAACAATCCACGTAAATCGCAATCCCTTTTGACCATGGCAAGCCATAATCAAAAGTAAGACTCCAGATTTGCCAGGAATATTCTTAGGATAAATATCTGTCAAGCTGTAAACTCTCACATAGCGCCGGGTACAAACATTACAGAGAATTAACAATTCTTTGAGGTTCAAGCAGTCTCAAAACAATTTCTTAGCATCTACTGAATTAGCCAGACATAGCAAAGGCTTTGCTGAAACATTTCACTATAAAGCCAGATACAAAGGCATATATATATATATATATATATATATATATATATATATATATCACTACATAGATAGATATATAAACACATAAATTAATTAATAAATACTTGAGACCCCATCGCAGATACACAAACAAATAAATAATAATAAGTAGGAATTCTCAGCAAGTTTCTGAGGTTCCTCTGTAGTCCTCAAGTCTCCATTTTATTTTTCAATAATGACGTCCAAAGAAGATGCCACCACAAAGCAATGTGAAAACTGCATTTTGCTAAATGGTGAGAAAAAAGAAGGAACTGTTTCACACAATCCTTCCCAAGTTTTTCCAACCTATGGAGCACATTTGTGGCTTGCTGACATTCACTCATAACATTCATTGCTGAAGCCACCTGGTTGAATGAGTTTGTGGACTCAGCAACATGGTAAAGCCACAGCGAGAATCACGACCGTCTGTTGAACACTTCTCATACATGTGAGCAACATTAATGTATTTCCATCGGTCGCTGTAATTCTCAAGAAGGCCGTAATTCCCTTCAAACCCATAAGCCTTGAGTGGTCATATGGCTATCGACCACAAACAGGATCACGCCTCATTAAATACAAACATGATTTTTAGCCAGCTGTTGTGATGCACAACTGCAGCCCTAGCACTTAGGAGACGGAGACAAATGAAGGAAGATCATGAGTTCAAGGCCAGGCTGGGCTGCTCAGCCAAACTCAAAATAATCTGTAGTAAAAATGTACTTAAAAACATACATTTTTAACATACATTTCTAGTCATACTCCCTGGGTTAATCAAATGCCTAACAGCATAGTAAAGTTTTGTTATAATGCCATCATAGAAACGCTCTAGTCTTTCCTTATTATGCAATGACTGTTGTAGTCAACCCATGCCTCTCTTGGATCTTTCTTGTTAGGGATTATAGAGTTATGATTGGGGGCTTCAGAGGCACAGAGCATCCTATAGACAATGTAGGAAAAGGAGAAAAGGAGTCTAGAATTAAGACATCAAAATTAAAATCAAATGATTTTTATTACATATTTATATAACTTAATAATGTGCCTGTTAACTGAAACTAAAAAAAAGAACCTATGATTCAGTCCCCCTTTCTACATTTTACTTTAACCTTTTATATCATACTCTCACTTGGAATATGTGTGTTCATGCACGTGAGCATGCAGAGGTCACAGAGCAACTGGTGGGAGTCAATTCTCTCTTTCCACTATCCGGGGCCAAAGGATCTAACCCAATTTGTTAGACGTGGCCATAGGTGCCTTTCCCCACTGACCATCTCCCTGGCACACACATTTTAATTACATCTCTTTAATGTCTTACTTTGTTATTGTACCTACTTGCAAAAAGATGGTGTGTTAAGATTTCAGAGTGAGCCATCCTAAAAGAAATCACTAATTTGTTTTAAATTCCAGGTATAGATCAGAAATTAGGCACGGTTTCATCAAATCCTAGGCCACTTAATTCACTACCAGAAGTCTACGGTTGCGACGAGAGAAGCAGCTTTGCAAGAAACAGTTTTTGAAGTTAATGTAAGCGTGGCATTCCAAGAGAACCATGGGCATTTCTCAGTGACCAAATCAATGGTAACAGCACTACCTCTAAGTGTGTAAAGACAGATATCATTCTAAATGAATTTTGTATTGCAAATTCTTTTCAGGGAAAATTGGTCAAGAAATCAAGACCCCCAATCTGTTATCTGCTGAAAGAGATGGCTGTGTAGTAGTGCTTGTCTGTACCACCACATAAAAGGGAGAATAAAAAGTGTGCTGAAGTCATCATTTGTCACAAGCTCTTAGCATCTTGTTGCTGACGTGTACAAACCTGAAACCATCTTATCAGTGTTGTTCATATATGGAGTCAGATAAGATTATACAGTGATTGTATGTGCTTATATTTGTGCTATTACCACACACACACACACACACACACACACACACACACATGTGGGGAGAGGAAGAACGGGGGTGGGGGGCGGTCAAGAGGGAGAGGAAGAGAGGGAGAGCAAACCAGAGGGAACTAGCCAAGGAAGAAGACTGGGAGACAACTGTAGGTCTTTAGTGGGATTGGGGACCAGTAAAGAGGGGGATTAATACAGAAGGGTTATTACTCTTCCTAAGAAATCTGGACAACTCGGCAGGAAAAGCGTTAAAGGGTCCCAAAGAAAAGAAATAACCCCAAAGAAAGAAATCCTGCATTCTGAGTGCTGGAAGAGACACTCTCCCACACCCAACACATGGTTGGCTTCTTACTCAAGTCTCCAAAGGAAAGCTTCTCTGTTTAAATTTCCTCCAAGAACACAGAGTTCATATATTCTCAGTTGCCTTATTCAGTCTCTGACGTGGTTTGAAAACCGTGAGAACCAACACAAAGACTAAGGCCAAAATAAAACAGACCCCAGTCCATGTAGAATAGAATTCAATGGATACAAAGGAAAGCAAGCTAATGAAACAGATTGTAATGGAGAAATAGAATATTATGTGTGGGGCTGTCGTTACGGAGTCGAGAGCACTTAGAACCCCAAGCTCTCATTCTGAAGAGCCCGCAGGAATCTGGCCCCAGAGCAGCAGATAGACCACAAGCCACAGGATCCAGCATAATTGTTTATCTGGAGTTGCAGCTAAACCCTTCCGTATAAGGTCTGCCAGTCCCGGTGTTCTGGAACCGGACTGTCCGCAACGCTCCCGACTGCCACGCGGTTCCCGAGCTGGCTGGGTCACGGGAATTTGTGTTGAGTGGGGCAGCTCCAAGCTGGCGGAAGCAGGCAGGAACGAGAGAGGGAGTATGCCGGAGGGTTAGAGCCTGGAAACCCGACCGAGGTGCAGAGAACTGGGGCAGGGCGGAGAATACCCTGGGACTTCCAATGAAGCAGCATCCACCAGATCAAGGTCGTCAAAGTCACTTTATTTTGGCCGGTGGAGGAATATATCAGGTGTGTGGGGGCAGGGTGAACAGGTAGCCAACCTGCCAAACTAGCACAGGGATTGCATGACTATGGGGTAAGAGGGGGGCATGATGGCAGGAGGGGGCCTTAGCCCTCTCCCACTCTGGGGGCGGGGTGGCAGGGCGCTCTTCAGCACCCTCAGCTCTGGTCACGTCCAAGGCTTCTGTCCATATGGTGCAACAAAGGTCTATTCCTGTGGTCCTCCGAAAATAAGCCCAAGCCGTAACCCCAATATGCAAGTGGGACTGCCTGTTCTCCCGAGAATGGTTCATTCAGTCTTGTTGGTTCACAGATCTCCGATCTGAGACCAGATGGGTGCAACATAGACCTGTGCCAGCAGGGGAGCTGCTGCCACTGCTGGTCAACAGAACGACCTAGCTGAACTGGGAAGCTGTGGCAGGATACGTTTTTATTATTATTTTACGACGCTTATATATAAATCAGTATTATGGATATTATATATACAGATTTATGACAAAGGACTGGCTCATGCGCTTACAAAAACTGAGAAGCTCTGTGATCTGCCATCTATCCATAAGTTGGAAGCCCATGAAAGCTGTGAGGTTCCAGTCCCAGCCCAAAATTCCAAGAACTTGCATGGAGGGTACTGGTGTGTTAAGTCCTGGTCTAAGTCTGAAGGCCTGGGCCAATCCAAATGAGTGTCCTGCATTTGAATACTTGGTCTGCAACTGGTGGCCCTCTCTGGGTAGATTTAAAAGGTGTGGCCTTGCTGGAGGAAGTATGTCATTGGAGGCAGGATTTGAGGTTTGAAAAGCCCATGTCACTTCCAGTCTACTCTCTCTTACTGTTACGGTTCAAAACCAGAGCTCTTGGCCTGCAGCTCCAGCCACACTTCCCCAGCAGGACTTATTCCTGTGTCAAGTAACAGCGCACAGTACACAGCCTGAGTTGCATGGTAACTTGGTAGCTTAAGGTCAAACATTCAGTCTCTACTAAAGCCTAATGGCAGGCCGGGAAAAGGAAAACAGGTATTTGGAAGACAGAAGGGTCTGGCTTCATGTTCCAATGGCCTGCTCTGTGATCCACATTTGCCACAGGCAAATCCACTGGCTCTTTTGACCTGCGTGGTGGGACAGCTTGTAAAGCAGCCTAAGCCTACTGTAGAGAATTCTCTGTCACGAGCCCAACTCAAAAGCATTAGCTTTTGGTAGCAAGGTAGGTCTAGGAGACTGGGATTCTCTTATTTCAATAATTTGTTTAGCAAGACTAGCAGTCTGGAATAAAAAGGTCAAATGAGGAATAGGTTGTATAAAATACAAGAGACCCAGTAGGTACGGTGCCTGTTTGGTTGTGGGAGGAGCCAGATGCAACAACCTAACCTTTCTTTAGGAGGATTATATTTTTTTTGGTAAAGTTTTATTAATTTTTTTATTGTATCTTATTATTATTTTATAGTGTATACACGTGCATGGCACATGCTTGAAAGTCAAGGACAGCTTTGTGGAATCAGCTCTGTCCTACCTTTACATAGTTCCAAGGATTCTTGCCACTTGGCTACCTCACCGGCCCAGGGGCTATGTTAACACCCTACACCATGGCTCTCTAGGACATTTCACTGCAATAGATGGCCCCCCAGAAGTTAAGTTGGATTAATTACTCTCTGATATACAAATACCTTTGCACTGAACCACAGTGGTTGCTCCTTCTTGCTTATTAGGACAAACTAGCACATTTACACCAGCATAAAGGATCAGTGATCAAGAGCCTTCCAAGGCAAATGACGACATAGGCTTGGAATCGAGACATCCCTATGGTAAGGTAGTGAAGGTGCCCCCAGGAACCCATTCTAAAAGGCCTTTTAAAATAGGGATGGGGGGGCACGTTTTTCACATCAAAAGCTGCATGCCATCTAGTAAGTGATGTGTGAATTTGCTTAAGCAACGGACCACACGTGGCACGCCTGCTTCTCTGGAGAGTCACCAGTTTAAGCTTTTGACAATCCACTGTCATTCTCCAAAAACCCACATCCTCTACCCATGGGAGAGGTGCATGGACTCTTGGGGGAACCACTGCTCATGTATCTTGATGTGATACTAACACTTCTAACCCCGCAAGGGTACTTAATGCCTTGGACTGTTTCCTTAGGCAGAATTAGTTCTAATGACTTCCAGGGGGACCTCTCCCACCAATTAGCCCTCAGGCCATAGGTCAAAAACAACAACAAAAAAAAAAAAACAAAAAAAACAAAAAACAAAAACAAAAACCAATATGGGATTCTTCCAGATGTTATTATTCTCATTATTCCTTCTGGAACCAAAAGAATGACACCGCAAGGTTCAGACCTGTGAGACACAGTGCTGAACCCATACCTGTAGGAGAAAACTGGACTTGCCACTAAGCAGTACAAGGCCTGAGACCTGCGTGGACATACACAGAGACAGACCTACCTGGACACGCTCAGGGAGCAACAGCTGCAGTCTGGTAGCCAATGGGATGCTGGGCTGGGTGAAGGGTATAAGAGGCTTCCCCCCCTGTAATAAACTGAGTTTGCCTCTCACCACTCACCTGACTCCCGGGAGTATGTGTCCTGATTCCATGCCAACTCTACCTCCCCGCCCGAAGGGTCTCGTGGATGGGTACAAGCAACACATACCACACCACAGATGCCAATCTCTGTAAGCTCTGCAAGGCCAGTTTCAGATCTGGAATCAGCGGACTCTGAGCCAGTCCCACAAAGGTGAATCATCTCTTTCTTCCAATATACTCAAACGTTAGTAAGAGCCCACATGATCCTTGGGGGGAAGCTAGAAAAATAATAAAAACACTCATTTTGGGTAATGAGCTGGGTCTTTTGATGAGACCAAGATCCCCTTTCACACACACAGTACTAAGGATGGAACTCAGGGCCTTAGGCATCCTGTGCAGGCACTCCTCCACTTGAGCTACATCCCCAAGCCCTACTTGTTTCTTTTAGCTAAAAGCACATTGCTTATAGACAATGAAGTTTGTTTGAATGGCTTTTGCCAATCTTTGCCTTTTAATTGCACTTAATCGTCTCACACATAGATTGCTAACAATTCCCAACACTTCAGTTTGTCGTCTGTGTGTCCTATGACTTGTTAAATATTGTTTTTTTTTTCCATTATTGCCTCCTTTTGGGATTTTGTTTCTTGGTGGTTTTAGATCACTTATTTCTATTTGGGTATTTTCAGACTTTCTGTAAGTGAAAGTCTGACCACAGAAAGTCCTAAATCCAGGTTTCATACCAATTTAGCATCAATAACATACAAAAATTCTGGTCCTAGCAGCAGCTGTCCCTGCTCTTATGATTGCCAATTACATTTTTATAAAATAGACCAAGTACCATCAATTGTAATGTCAGTTAGTAGTTACCTTTAGTGGAGATCTTTGGGCACATTCTCACGTTTCACGCCGTCTATACTTTCTGCGGGCTTATTCATTTCTCTACTAGTTTTTGTTTGCAGCATCCTCAGTATTTTAAGGGTCTGTATTAAAAGCTTTTCAAGCCTTTTTCCCTCAACTCAGGTTCTTAAAAAATGTCTTCATCTTTTCCCATGACAGTGCCACATATTTTGATTATAGTAACTTTGTATTTTAACAACTGGTGAAGGCAGACCTTTTGAGGCACATGGAAGTGAACACCTGGGAAGCTAAGTCCAGAAAGATCAGTTCAAGGTAATTCTGAGCTACATGGAGACTTCCAGGCCAGCCAGGGCCATATAAAGCCCTGTTTGAAATAAACACACACAACCTCTCACATTATCATTCCAAAAATGTCTCATGCATGCCCTCCTAATTCTATAGTATTCAATTAGTAATATGCGCGTGTGCACGTGTACACACACACACACACACACCTTCGCTGCTCAAGTATCTTGTACAATTGGGTAAGCTAAACTTAATGGTGACTCCCACTTGCACACATTCAACAGTCTGCTGAATTTTAAAACTTAGGCTTTAAGATGTATATGCCTACCACATGCATATGAGTGTCCGCAAAGGCCACAGACACCGTCAGATGGCCAGGACTGGAGCTATGGGTAGCTGAGAGCCACACAGTGTGGGTACTGAACTCAGGTCCTCTGAAAAGGCAGCAAGTGATCTAAACTGCTGTGCCATCTCTCCATCCACTAGACCAGATTTTCTGATTCAGCAGTTCTGCTGCTGCTTAGCTATAACAGGCATTAAATTCTGGCCTCAGAACTCTCTCATATCAACGGTTATTTGGCTGATCATCCCTGAATCTGCCAAAAACCTCACCAGCCCCTTGCTAATTTGGTTCCATTTTCCCAATCTGTGGATTCTTTCTAGTCTGGACCCTGCACATTGTCCCTCATCCTATCCATCCAGTTAGCATGTGGAACCATGTCCTAAGAGCCTTCTCTGGTCCTTGCCAAACATTTTGATTAGGTTCCATTCATTTCACCATGCACTGCTTCACTGGAGCACATAACATCATTTAATGTTTAGCATGCTGTTGCTACCATAAGATTCCGTAAGACTGTACCTGCCCTTGCTGCTGCATATTCAGTATTTAGTAGAATATGGCACATGCAGCCTTGTTAAATAAAATTGTAATATAGTTATCAATGGTTTGAAAGACAGCTTTATTTAAAGAGCAGACCATCTCTCCTAATCAATTGATAGCTCACATTCAAAGAGAAACTAAATGTTCCAGAGAGGTTTAAAATCAGTAAATAACTTTGAGTATTGAAGGAAAAATTCCTGACTTGGGAACACAAATGTTTCAATAATGTAATGCTTATAGCAGAGAATACAGACCTTCTAAGGCCTTTCAGTTTCTATGGGGAGAAGCAGGATTTATTTCTTTCCACATTACATTTTAGAGTGGGCTGGTGGACTCACCTGTGCTTTTCATTTACTGAGTCCAGTGAAAGTGCTCTTATTTTAGAATTTTTCTTCAACCATGTATTAATAAAAAAAATACTTCAGTAAAAAAGATAATTAGATCCTCGAAAAGATTCTCCTGATCCCTGTCCACCTGGCCCCGCACTCCATGGGACACCTTTCCTCCACACTAGCCCTACTATGAACAGAAGAACAACACACAAAGCATACTGGAAATACGGTTCTTTTTAATCATCTATTGATGGTATAATAAAATAATTTCAAGTGATTCCTAATTTAAACATTTAATAGTTCATGGAAGGGTAATCTACAGCACAATGTAAAGCCTGACTGTCAAATAATACCTTTTTTTTTTTTTTTCCAAGAAAGGAAGAAGGCATGATCAAAATTATGGCTGACAATTTGGGCTCACGTGGGTGCTATTGGGTCCTTTTGTAGGTATATTGGCAGGCACAATGTTAAAGCTACCTCACTGTTCTTAGAAATAAAAGTATGTTTAAAAAAGAAAAAAGAAAAGATGTACATTTGGGCTAATATATGAAAACAAAGAAAAATATCCACCAAAAATCCACAACAAAAAATTTTAATGATTATTGTTTAACATGAAGATTGCTATTGTAGGGAAACACTTCTTTCTGAACACTGAACTAAATGCTTCATTGTATTAAATAATTGTACAGAGAACTAAGTTCTGTGCTCTGTATAAAGTAAAGGTCCCAGGAGCGCACTCCCACCACCCGCCCAAAGCTCAATTTTGCAATGGTCTCAGCAGAAAATAAGCAGTTTACAATTTAAACAGAGTTCATAGCATTACAAAAGTTGACAGAAACCCTTTTCATCATTTTTTTTTATAACAGCAAAGATTACAATGACAGAATTGAATGATCAGAATGTAAAAATGTTTGTGCAAAACTGCATTAATTGTTCTCACCATCTAGTAAAAACTCAAACACAATGATATTAATGAAGAAAAGCTACCCTGAACATTTTAGATTTCAAACAACAGGGATTACACAATTACTAAGCATGGAAAGGAACTGTGTGTGGCACCATGAACAGCAGGAGCAACAGATGTGGCAGCCATGCCAGCTGAAAAGCTGGATGAGAGGGCGCCAGTCTATCCATGACAGCCATCCATCAGAGACTGCAAACCAATGCCAGCTTAAAACTCATTTTAATGTCTTTATTCTTGAATTTGCAGATCATAGAGAAATGTTTAAGTATGTTTTCCTCCCTCTCAAGGAGTGTCTTGTGCACTGCTGGCAATCTTTAGAAGAGCTGAATCATGGACTCTCTGGATTTACCTACACCAATCCATTTAACTAGAAAACAAAACAAGAGAATAGCATCAAGTCCCTTATGACATTCAACCTTCAGATGAAGAGAAGGGAGGCCTAAACATCCAGCTTTCCCTACATTTTAAGATAAAACAATGTGGCAGGCAGTGGTGGCAAACATTTTTAATCCCAGCACTCGGGAGGCAGAGGCAGGTGGATCTGAGTTTGAGGTCAGCCTGGTCTACAGAGTAAGTTCCACGATACGAGTTCCAACAGAGAAACCCTGTATCAAAAAACGAAAGGGGTGGGTGGGAGAAGCAATGCTGTGTTTAAAAGTAAAGATTCAAAAAGTAAAGTAACAAGTTTTCCTCCAATGTCATTAACCAGTACTGAATGATTGACATGAATTTTTTAAGCTAATATTATTTCTTAAAGGCAGTAATAATGAATACTGAATTACCTTTTAACTCAAAAAAAGTAAAACTATAGGTATAATTCTGTTAGATAATTTAGTATATAACAGAAAACCTTTTAAAGTAGATAAGAAATATTCATAACGTAGATTTGAGAATCAAAAGGAAAGGATTTCTGAGGTATTTTGTCAAGATAAGAGTTCTTCCATGGAGGGCTGGAGAGACGCTCTTGCAAAGGCCCCGGTTCAATCCTAGCACACTATGGCGATGGAGCCACAGTGCCCTCTTCCGGTTCTGTGAGCACTGCACACATATGATGCACATACAAGTGTACAGGCACACACAGAATAATAAATAAACCTTAAAAAAAGCTCTTCCATGAAATATAATCTTAGGATATTACAAACAAGTATAAATATAAAACATTATTTTTTACCCTTTATAAATTAAGAAAATTGTTTAAAATTACATACTGTGTTAGAGTACTCTGTGTTTTATTCTAAACATGGCAGAGATATGTAAGAAAACTGTCATCTTTAGACAGTGATTTAAAGAAATGATTTGATTTCTTTTCAGACAGTAGAAAATTAAGTTGCAAATATTTCTGTATCAGAGTTCCCCCCCCATAAGATTTCTTGTCATATATTGGTTAAAAAAATTGAACTAGTTTCATATTCAGTTTCATATTTCATATTCACTGAGCATACAGTCTCAATTTTGTATATTTTCATTTCTAGACCACAAAGAAACTACTATTGCCATTCGAAGATAATTTAAATGTGTAAAATAAGTATCCCATTTACGTTATCAATAAAGATGAGTTCCAAGTATTTTTTTTTAAACAGTTGTATTCTATGTCAGAAAGAGGTAGCCCTCTATTCTTTCTCAGAGTTGCTCTTTCTGTCAGCAGCTCGCCCTCATTTTCTTCTAGAAAGGATGCATAGAAACAGAACCAGCACAGGCTAACTGCCCATTACTCTGTACTAACTACAATTTCTTCAAGCTCACTGACAGTAAAATCTTGGTTCAAGATTTTACTTGTTTACTTATGTTATCAGCAGTAACAAAAAGAACTTTTAAAAACAATAAAGTTCCTGACAAATAGAAAAGATAATATCAAATATCAAAAATCCACTGTAAGTTTTACATTAAAAGTATACAAATATCTTGACAATTTTTAACTACACAGCCATAGGAATGCTGAATACACCAATCCAGGGGAATGACTAATCATCTCTGCTTCACAGTTCTAGATCACTTGTAGAATTACTGGGTTCCCTAAGATACTGGTAGGAGAAACCTTTATGGTTTTTATAGGGTTCATCTTTCAAAACTGTTGACTAAAAGCCATATGCAAACATGCTTGTTAGACATCAAGTTGGGAGGGACCCTAGCAATCTGGAAACAAGAACCTTATCTGAAAAGAATCACAAATAAAAATGAAACACAAGAGAGACAGACATAAATACATAAAATGTTGCGTGTGGAAAATACCTCCCACCTACTTTTTCTTGTCTCTAGTTCCCATCAATATAAACAAAAGGATAAAAGGTAAAAGAATCATATAACATAAAGACCACATAAATTCATTATGCTCAACCTGGCCTTATTGTTTTAAGTATGTTATATCTATTTCTCATTTCTTATTGTTTTGTTTTTTGTTTTTTTTGTTTTTGTTTTTTTAATTGTGACTGGATTTTCTAACCTAGCATTCTCAGCAATCTTCCTGCCTCAGCCTCCCATGAGCAAGGACTACATGAGCAAACCAATTCATTCTTTGTTATTGCTTTATATTTTTTGCTAACGAGAAGTGCTGGCTAGTTTTATGTTAACTTGACACAAGTTAGAGTCATTAGAGAGAAGGGAGATCCTCAATTGAGACAATGCCTTCATAAGATTGGGCTGTAGGTAAGCCTTTAGGGCATTTTCTAAATTAGTGATTGATGGGGAGGGCCCAGCCCATTATGGGTGGTGCCATTCCTGGGATGGTAGTCCTGCCTTCTATTAGAAAACAGGCTGACTGAGCAAACCAGTAAGCAACAATCCTCCATGGTCTCTGCATCAGCTCCTGACTCTAAGTGCCTGCCCTGCTTGAGTTCCTGTCCTGATTTCCTTTGATCATGAACAGTGATATGAAGGAGTAAGCCAAACAAACCCTTTCCTCCCCAGGTTGCTTTGGTCATGGTGTTTCATACAGCAGTAGAAACCCTAAGATATGAGATGCCCTTTCTTATATTCTATCATTTCCTGATATCTACCCAAAATTCCAACTCTTAAGAGCAGTTTAGGCCAAATGAAAAAAAAAAAACAAAAACAAAAACAAAAAACACCACCACAACAAAAACATTTTCTGATGAGAGTGAAAACCATAAAATTATTAATCAACAGAAATGACAAGAATAAATATCCTAGGAAAAAACAAAAACAAAAACAAACAAAAAACCCCCCACAGACAGAAAATTAAAGACAGCGGCTCACAAAGTGTTTACCTGGTATTTGAAGCTCATCTTCAATAAACCGAACATAATTTTGTGCATTGACAGGTAGCTCCTTAAATGTCCTTGCACTGGATATGTCTGTGTTCCATCCTGGGAGAGTCTTATACTGAACTTCCACTTTATTTAAGACTTCTTGGTTTGCTAAAAGTTAAGGAGTATATGTGTTCATGAAACAAACTGCCGGTTTTCAAATGACTTTTTTTTTTTTTTTTAATTGGAGACATGGGTTCTCTTTGGTCCAGGCCGATCTTGAACTCTTGACAATCCTCCTCCTTCAGCCTATCCAAATTCTGGGATTATAAGCATAAACCACTATGTGCAGTTCAAATGACTGACAAAATAAGGTTCAAAGACACTTATCAAAATCCTTAAAACCAAACGTGACATAATTTAGAATTTTCAGACCTTTACAAAAGTGAAAACCAACACACACATCATCTAGGGTGGTATTTTATAAGCCAACATTTCTTCAGCAACATGATTAAATAAGTGGAGAAAGATTACACCGTTATGACATCAGTTACAGCGGCAGGTAAATGAGCTGTGCAAACTAAGCATTCTGTTTCTAGAACATTTTGAATTTCTATACTATTAACTGTGTATGTACAACGGAAATTTCACAGAAGGCTGGAACACCTACAATCCTGAGAATTCAACTGTGGGATGGAAGTTTTCTTTATTATTCCACCTAATGGCTTTCTCCAGAATCTGCATGTGCACTACAAACGATGAGCAGTTTCTCCGACCACAGACCACATGGTAGACAGTCTGGTACACTCTTGGGGTTTCCCTCTTTAGAGTGGGAGAGTCTCAGGAGTAACTGAAACCAGGTACCAGCCAAAGACGTTTGTGGAAACGTATTGGACTTTTCCATAAGTACACTAACAAAGCATAAAACCGAAGTTCAAGATGGTTATCCATCAGTTCAATGGTCCCTTAAAGTAAGAATCCATAGCACTCAGAGGAAGTCAGTAGAATCTGAGTTTCTGATCTACCCTGCGAAGTCTAACACTCAAGGCAGCCACGAGGCTGCACCCGTGCGCTGCCGCTCTCACAGCAGCGTTTCTGATCACGTCTACAAAACACTTCTTGGATGAAAATCTCCATCTTGGAGTGTTTCTGGAGGAATTTGGGCCAAGTCAGCTTTAAAAAACAAAAACAAACAAACAAACAAAAAAGGGCACAAATTCGTCAAGCTTTATCTGTTTCTGAGTTCTAATTTTTTTTTTTTTTTTTTTTTTTTGTTATTGTTGCTTTGTTTTTCAAGACAGGGTTTCCCTGAGTAGCTCTGGCTGTCCTGGAACTTACTCTGTAGACCAGGCTGGCCTCAAACTCACAGAGATGCTCCTGCCTCTGTTTTCCAAGTGCTGGGATTTAAGGCGTGCACCAACACCAAGCTTGGAAATCATTTACTTTAAAATTTTTTTCTCCCTTTCCATTTGGATGTTGCTACGGAAGGGTCTTGCTGTATTGTCCAAGTAACTTTGATATCCTCTTGCCTTAGTCTCCCACTTAGCTGGTTATGTCAACTATTCTAAGTTAAGAAGTTGAGACCCTGAATCAGCACGGTCCCAAAACCTTTCTTATCTTGAATCTAAGCACATGATTGTGATCCAACACTGAGTTAATATCTGTTTTGAACAAAATGCTAATAAGTGAGTATATGTGCACTATTAGTAAAGTGAAAATCAAACTTCTGAAAGATAATCTTAAAACTATCAAGTAAATATCATACATAATGTATACTTAAATGATAATATTAACAATCTTATAAACTTTATGAAAAAAGAGTACCTGGGAAATGAGGTATGATTTCCCCATCTAATTTGTAAGCAACTCCAACTTTGATTTCTGCAAACATATCCAAAATATCCAACTTGGTAAGGGCCAATCTAATTTCGAAAGAAAAACACTGTTGAAACAGCAAACTTCTGACACCCAGTCTGACTGATGCAGGTATAATGGAAAATTCATGCAAAGCTCCAAGTCCCGAAGCAATTCCCAAAGCCGGTTAGGACGGCACTTGAAGGCATGCCACACCACAGTGATGAGGGCATTGCGTTAACGTAGAGTCTCCATGATACGCCAGTTACTTTCTAGTAATCAACACATCTTCACTGATGGCTTCACACTTGCTCAGCTTTCTTATGAGGGATGGGAAGGCTGCCTGGAGTTAATGATGCACTCTGTGCCCGAGGGACACAGCAGAACACACTGTTCCACACGCTCACAAGATATTAAGTACGTTTCCACACATGCTCCCATCCCCCACTCTTCACTCTGGTTAACATCGCCTCCACCCTTCTGGTCAGAAACTGACAGAGTAAGCAAACAACATCATGGACCTCTTCATGATACACCAAAGTTTCCCGAAAACTGATGGAAAACAGGATTTTAAGGGAAAATCTGTGGAAATTAGATAAAACACTAGGCTTGGGATCTTGGTCCACAATCTTGGTTTGTTTTTGTTTTTTAAACTCCTTTTACATGCTAGAATTTCAGCCTAATTAATACACACATGCACACGCGCGCGCACACACACATTTACTCATATATAGTAACTTTGTGGAGTATTTTCAGTGAGATGGACAGTGTGCCTACATTTCACCTCGTCTTTCAGAACTTTGTGTGTGTGATGGGAGTAATACCATTATCTGGATTTTAAAGATGATGAAACTGAGACTCAGAAAGGTCAACACATCCAGTCACGTCAGTGTAACCCATGAGGCAGTATCTAAATCCAGGAAGCCAGATGTTAAGTGGGCACACTAAATCCCCACACACGGTTGCCTCCCTGCTATACATGCACATCTTGTTTATTCTACCCAACTATCCAGGCATCCACTCACCATCCTACCGGCCTGCCTGCCTATTTCACCGCCCTCTGAACATACAAGTGAAATCAGACTACTGTGATTCCTTCTAGAGCACTGAGTATCCAGGAGAACAACTTGGGTCTCTCTTCTTGCATACTTTCTCCTGTATCTCCTTCTACTCCTGAAACTATGATTTGATTCTGAAGACAAGGGATTGAAGCTTTTGTTAGGGGGCTCTCAAGTTTACTTTCTACAAAATCAAATCTGTGGTCATCAACTCTCTACCATTTCCTGAAATAAATGTCTGAAGAACACTCACGCAGTAAATCCATTGATCATATGAGCGTATCTGAGTAAAACAAGGTCCAACCAACCGCATCTTCTTTTCCTCCCAGTAGTTACTCCAAATTCTCTACCCCTTGTTTGTAATAATTCTCCAACTTCCTGGATAACAGAATTTATGAGAATATCAGAGCTGACATCCAGGAAATTATACTAGAGATTATATAACAAACAATATTTCTCTTGGCAAGCATCTTTCATGAAATAAACTGAAGACAAGAATTCCATGGAAATTACATTGCTTGAAATATACTTTTGATTTCATTTTTAGCTAATATTTTTTACAGTGCTATATACAGGTTAGGTGTAGACTGACAAACCACTAAGTGCTTGTCAATTAAGAACAAGTTGTTATGGTCTTAGATTTGTCCCACAAAAAGGCTCACATGTTGAAAGCTTGGTCTTCAGCAGTTGGCAATAGTGAGAGGCAGCAGTGGATTAATCCATTGCTGATCATAGCTGAATGGTCTGTTAGGAGGCATGGTCCTGTTGGAGGACATAGGTCCCTGGGGTGTGCCTTTAATGGTAAGCCTAGTTCTTGCACATGGCTCTCGCTTGCTGCCTCCTAACTGCCATGAAATAAGGTGACCAGCTTCCCTACAGCATGCCCTTGTGTCACAATGTTCTGTCTTACTACAGGCCAGGAAACACGGAGCAGAGTAAGCACGGGCCAAAACCATCAACAAGAGTACATCTTTCCTCCTTTTCAATTTCTCATGTAATTTTCACAGCAAAGGAAAAGCTCATAAGCAAGTAAGTCATTAATATTTATTAAACAGACAAACCTAGCCAATTATTCTAAGTACTAAGGTTTTATAGCTTTCCTGAAAATTATAAGGCAAACACGTCAAATGATTCTTGAAAATGAAGAGAGGCAGAGAAGTCTGTTAAATTTGGGGACAGGGACACAATTTTTCTTCCCATATTTAAAAAATTGGATTACTGAGAAACGAGCTTACATTGTCTTGTTCTGTGGGAAAGGCACCAATACCAACTCTAGTGGTATAAGCTTTCACAACTCCATATACTTCTCCAACATTTTGAGGGGGCATACCCAAACCTGTACAAACACCTCCAACAGTACAGTTTGAGGAGGTCACAAAAGGGTAAGTTCCTAGAAAATAGAAAAACAAAACAAAACAAAACAAATCACTAAGATGAACACATGTACACACATACTGTGAAACAGAATTACCATTAAGACCACACATGAGTTTACTCTGGGTATTTGACAGACATGACCATAACTGTCACTGACTCTTCTCCTAAGGGCTCAGTGTTTTAGGCTTGATTCTCTCTGTTTATAATGAGACAAAAATACAGGTGGTTAGAGCTTTAACTAAAGCATTTTAGCTGCGGAAAACCCTAGAGTACGTGCAGTTGCTAACTTGGCTCTATGTAGTAGGTTATCACTAGTTTGTCGAAGAATTTTATACAGAAACCCACCTACATATTTTGACTGATTCCTGTTAATTTTAAACAAATGACTCCCTGGTGAACATAACTTAGGGTGCAGCAGGACCCTGGGGCAACAGCAATTTTGTGGTATTCAACATTTCCCCAGCTTTCAAACTCTATTCAGAGAAACCCTCAAATTACAGGAACAATTACGAGGGTGCATTTGACTCTTCTTCATACTTAACTATTCACCGTGCTAATTAAACACTCTCTTTCCAGATCGAGAAGGCATATTATAAGATAAAACGATAAATTTATCTATTATAGAGAAATACATTCTCTTTAATTAGTTAGTATTCAAAGCCAATGAAATGTCAAGAGGCTGAAGGGGATGACTCAGCAGTTAAGAGCACTTGCTGCTCTTTTCTTTTTCTAGGTTTGGATTCTCAGCACCCACATAGTAGCTTGTAGCCATCTTTATCTCTAGTTCAGGGGATTCATCAACTTCTGGCCTCTGAGGGCACTGCATCCATGTGGTGTACAGCCATGAAGGCAGGTAAAACACTCACACATAAAATGAAAATAAGTAAATGTTTAAAAAGTCACCAAGAACTATTGATAGTATAAGAAATAAATTTAGACGTACCCACCAACAGACTAGTGAGACAGTCATCTAAGTCAGTCTAGCTTAGCCGTGAGGACGGAGGAAAGGCTGAGCCTAACAGAAAGTCTCCTGCCCGGAGAGCGAGTTAGCACAAACAGGTTCTCCTAGACCGTAGAATGCATGTTTAATCCTAGTTTCGATTTTCTTAAAGACTTAAAGGGGAAGGTCCTCTCTAAATTTATCTTATCATTTTACGTTCCAGAGACAGTCATTGAATAAATCATGAACCAACTAATGAAATTCACAATCTGTAGAACTCCAAACCCACAGAATCCAAATGATTCCATTTTTCTAATGAAGTATAAAACTTGTACTGTGCTTGCCAGTACAAGGTTTAAAAAAACCTTGCTATAAGATGGCAAGTTATCTCATTCCTGAATACACAAAGCTAAACACACTATTTATAACCTTCTTAATGCTAACATTAATATTTATATCTAAGTACCTTGGGCTCAGTCCAACTCCCTATGAATCATATCTCACTTACCAAAATCAATATCTAACAATGCTGCGTTTGCACCTTCTACCAAGATTTTCTTGGGTGGTCCATGGAGGGCCTCATATAGGAAATAAACTCCATCTCTCACCATCGGTTTAATCCTTTCCATATAACCCTACACAAAGACAAAAACCAGTTTCCATGTGCACTAATACATTATAACACCAGTCAAAGTGTAAACTACCTGGCCTTCGAGAGTGGAAACTGACAAATCTGAGCAGAAAGCGCTGGTGACAGGGCTCATCCTAGTGCAACATTTCAATTAGCTCTGATCTCTCAAAAGGAGTGATTAGCGGTACAAGGGTGAGGGAGCGGCGCAGTGGCAGAGTACTTACCTAGCACGTGTGAAGTCGTGAGCACACACACACACACACACACACACACGCACTATAACACTTTAAAGTTCTAGATCACCTTCAACGGGAACAGAGCAAAGTACTCACTTCATAAACTAGCTTCAGGAAGAATACAAAGAACTGTCTGTTTCTATCAGATGGCACTTTGACATTTTAAGGTATTTGAAAAGCTGCATTTGTAATTCATGTAACAATTTTCAAGTTCAAATCAGAGTGACAACAAACTGTGGAAGAGACACAGACTACATTTTTTTTGCACGCCAGGCATGCAAATGTTAGAGGCTGAGTGCTGTCATTCTTCAGGATAACAACACCGTAACGTGTCATCAGTTGATAGTGTCAAACACTACCATGAGGTACTAGCAATGTTTAACTTCAGAATTCAAGTAAAAATAAAACAAGAATTTCCCTGAGGGCTGTAGTACAGCTGGAATAAAACCTGGTTTTGATTATGGATACTGGGAATGGCAATTCCAGACGCTACTTACCATGAACACATATGAAATTATTGTACCCACTAATGAATGTCTACCTGACCCTCCTTGGCATTTGTCTTTAATCTCTTGCTTATTTGTATTTCAGTCCTTTTTGTGTGGCTAAAACAAGTATTCTGTACCCACAAGCCACTGTACCCTTGCTCTGTAAAGCCATGGTTCAATATTTGTCACTTATGAAATCTTGTTTGGTTTCTTTTGCTGTTGTTTCTTTTATTCCCCTCAAGACTGACTTCATGTAGCCAAGGCTGGGCTACAACTCAATACATAGCTGAGGATGAACTTGAACTTCTGATCTTCCTGCTTCTACCTCCCAAGTGCTAGGATTACAGGCGTAGGCCACCACACCCAATTTATGAGAATCATAAACAGACCTAAGGTCTACAGCTATTTCAGAATGACATATGGGATGTAGATTCCCTTACTCAGTTCTGGTAACAATATTGATACTTTTTAAGAAGTAATCATCAGGCATAGAGTAAAGAATGTGAGACTCATCAATGAGTAAAAAGCCTTCTGCTAACTCAGGCATCACCGGATCTAACAGGTACCATCAATGGGCTTCTTCAGAAGCAAATAACAATAAAGTTATTCACATCAGGAATAAGTGTTGAAGAAACTGACTTATCAATCCTAAGTGGCCTGACTTTAAAGGTCACTACACAGTCCCTTTCTTTACTGATCTACACTTCAGTAGCCATGCATGGTCTCTTCATAATGCAAACCAGGGTTTCCTCCTGTTCAAAATCCTCTAATAACTTTTCACTGTCTCCTGAATACAATCTAAGTTTCCTGGAGGTGCATCTGAGACCTATGATCTGGCTACTTTCACACATCATTCCTTTTCCCATCCAGTATTCCATCTAGACAAAACTGTGTAAAGTCACACAAACATGCTGTGTCTAGGAATGACTTGTAAATTTTTCCACTCGTTAATACACAAAGCTGGAATGCATGAAAGACCTAAATGTTAGTTTGGCAAGTTAGTATTTAAAAGCACATCATTGAGCTAAGAAAACATTACCTTGAGTTTCTGTAATTCACCTTCAATATCTATTTCCAAGGTAGGGTATATAGATTTGTACTGGTTAGCTAGAACTTTGAACCTGAGAAATAAAAGACCATGGCATTAACTATCTTAAAGAATATTTCAAATAATAAAATTCAAACCAAATGATTTCTGTGGCTTGTAAGTGGTCTTAGCAAATTAGTTCTGAAACTGAAGTTACTTTTTGAGAAATAAAACTTAATGAAAAAGATAAACATGAATACAGTATACACTCAAGATATGTTTGCAGGTATATGACAAAATATAATTAAGGTGATGTGTGTATTTGGAGAAAAGGGGATAGAATAAGTAAAATCTGAAAATACAAAAAGATTTGAATCATATTCTACTGTATACAAAAATGAAAGCGGATGGTCTACAGGACTTTTCAGAGTAGTGGCGTTGGCCTGCAAATAACAAACAAATAACTACATTTTCCATGGAAACCATTCTACAGAAAAAATGTCAGTATAGCATTTCTAGTTTTAAAGGTGTACCTTTAAAATTGTACCCAAACAATTTACCAGGACTTGGGAGGATAATTATTTCTTGAACCTAAAATACCAAAGATGAGATCCTAGGACATGGTAAGCACATCAGTACTGCCATATTGGGAACATTTCCTTTCACATAAAACAACCAGTTCGCTGTGGGGGACACCTGGACATCACAGGCCAACAGTTCTCATGCCCGTCCTTAAAACAATGCAGCTCTGTTATCCCAGGGCACCACTCTTACACCATCATCAGGTTATTCTTCCACGAAGTAAATCTGAATGATACCACAACTTTGCACTCTGGGTTTTAAAAATCTTTGAAAAAACAAGTTTTTTACCTCTCAGAGAAGCCATCAAAGTCAGAAACGAGATCACACATCCGAAGTCCACTCCGAGCAGCTTTGGAGGAATATACTGGGCCAATGCCCTTTTTTGTGGTACCCAAACTTAAAAACAAACCAAAATAAGCTTCAAGTTACACAAAGAAGACGTAAACGTCTTGTGGTCAGATTCTTCCAAAGAAGGAAGTTACATATGATCCTCTCCTATTTATGCAATTTCCCGTAAGCTTATTTGCATAATCTAACTGGTTTTCTCTGAAACCTAAAAGTAAAATATTCTTATCTATGTATCTGGTTTTTTGTTTTGTTTTGTTTATTTCTGGCTCATAATTTATACGTAAGGATATAGTTGTGCTCAAATGATACCAAAATTAAATATATATCATACTTTTTTCCTGCTTGTTCTTGTCTCTGCTGTTCCTGGATACCATCAGCTGCTTGGTGAAAATCAAATACTGAGGAGAAATCAAACAAATCACAGTTGTTATTCAACAAAAATAACATACAAGATAAAAACATTCCACTTAAAATTACTGAAAGAAGAAATCCAACCTTGTTTATGGCAAATTATATATTTCTAAAAGTTAATGATGGCAGCTTATACTTGTAATTTCAGCACTAAACACGGTGTGGCAGGAAGACCACAATAAGTTTAAGGCCAGCCTAGGTTACATGATGAGTCCCAGGCCAGCCTGGATTACAGTGTGCTTCACAAAAGCCAAAAAGACGAAGAAGAAGAAGAAAAAGAAGAAGAAAAAAACGCTAATTTTAGAATATCCTAACCTGAAATACACTGAAGTTCAGTCTACAAAGATATTCTTTTTGTTCTTCTATGACTTCAAGTTCTGATCTCTAGGAGGCTAGGGATCACTTTGACACCTTCTCTTTCTTCCTCTCTAGTCCCAAACTTCCATCATCTTTCAGTAAAGCTACATCCTAATCTGTGTGCCTCTTTCCACTCTTGGACATGAATACAAATCTTTAATGCATCCAAAAATTTCTTGCCAAGATACAAACAAGTCATCACACCCTTGTCTTTGAAACTTAATGGCTTTCCACTATTCTTAAGAAAAAATTCTTATATGGCGAACTCTCCTGCTCACACCGGCATCCCTTGCAATCCTTGACCACAACTATTAGCTTCCTCTGCAATGTGCCTCTTTCTACACCTACATTCACACTCATACCCCCGACAGAGAGTGGGACAGTTATTGGTTTGCTAGTTAATTTCTGTACCAGCAAGTGCTCAAGTATTTACTAACTACCTAGCCAGCTTACAGACAGGCAGGCCTAGGGTTTTGGTTTCTGAACTTCTAACTAAAGTTTCTTTACTTGGTTTTTGTTTTTTAAAAACAACTTTATAAGTGCAGATCACAAAACTCATCAATTTCAGGTATACAATTCAATGATTTTGAGGACATTATGCCGTGATTTCTTTCCACCATCTATGTGGTTGCTTCCAAATACGTAAGTTGAAATATGCAGACATTAAACAGAATGATTGAGTTCTCAGAATTAGGGGAAGCATCTGTAAAAGAATAACTTAAAAGTATTATGAGACATTAGTTATAGAAACTAGAAAAATTTGATAAAACCTGGACTGAAACTGCCCTCTCACTAGCCTTAGTGAGCCTCCAAAGCTATGCAGGAAGTGTTGTACCCTGAATCTCCTGCTTGTGAGACACTGCGCAGGAAGGCTACAAGGGCAGCCCCACCCATAGCCCTGCGTGGCAAGTAAATTTACAGCTTTGTATGATCACCAATTTTCTCTGACATCCCTGGTGAGAGAGTTCTGAGATTTCTACATACTAGTTACATTACAGACGCTGAATTTGCAGTGTGTGAATTAATACATGCCTCAGTGCCATACAAGTAGGTAAAAGAGCATCCTTAAAATTATACTGGAATATCACATAGCAAATGATAGCTATAAGAAGGTCACAGCAATGTTATTTTTAACAGACCAATATCGGAAAAACTCAATTTTCACCAATGTTAGAGGGGATAAGCATTTTGGTATAGTCATTAGGATTCTAGGTAACAATTTTTTAAAAGGAAAAAATTTTGCTTCAAGTAGCAGTAACAGTAGAATTATAACAATTATAGGCAGAATGTTCAGTGGAGGCCAGATGCAAAAGACAATATAAACTGTAATTTTAAATAAATTTCCAAATGACAGCAATAATCTATAAGAGAAGTAAGATCTGTGGTCACCTTTAATCAAAGGAAGCAGATAATGACACAGAAAACTCATCAGAGCACTTTTTCCAGACACGTGAAAGCCTCTATATTTTATGGTGTATAGTGATTAAGTGGGTATATTACAAACGTTTTCATAAATTTCACTATATCATGTTGTATTTCAAACTGCTATCATATGATTAGTTTATTATCATGTCCCTATACTATTGCCCAGACAGTAGCCTTTTTAAATTATTTCATAGGCCAGAATTATTCTTAAGAGTTGTTTCACTAAACCTTAACTTTGAAGCTGGACTTTTTGGCATGCGCTTTTAATCCCAGCACTCGGGAGGCAGAGGCAGGCAATCTCTGTGAGTTCGAGGCCAGCCTGGTTTACAGCTTGAGTTCCAGGACAATCAGAGTTACAACAGAGAAACCCTGTCTTGAAAAACCAAACCAAACAAACAAACAAAAACCAAAAAGTCTTAACTTTGCAAATCAGTTGTAATATGACTGAGGGTTAGAATATGCCATACAATCTCTTCTGCATAAAAAAGCATTTGTGTCTAGAGATGGTGATGAATGCCTTTAATCCAACCACTCAGGAGGGAGAGACAGGTAGATCTCTGTGAGTCTGAGGCCAGCTGGGTCTCCAGAGTGAGTTCCAGGACAGCCAGAGCTACAACAGAGAAGCCCTGTCTCAAAACAACTGCAACAACAACAAAAGCATGTGCATTGAAATAGTTACTTTCCATTATCAGAGAAATTAAAAAGCCAACTAGAAAATTACAGATGAGGGGCTGGAGAGATGGCTCAGTGCTTGAAAGCACTGGCTGCTCTTCCAGAGCACCAGGGTTCAATTCCTAGCACCCACTTGGCAGCTCACAACTGTGTGTAACTCCTGTTCAGGGGATATACCCTTACACAGACATACACACAGGCAAAACACCAATGTACATAAAATAAACAAATTTTTTTTAAAAGCCAAAATAAATGGTTGACAGAAAGCAGTTCAACTGTATTTTCAAAAATTAACTAGGTGCCCTGACACAAAGCTACTGCTTTCCTAGGCCCCAGGAAGCTATCAGTATAATCAGAACAATAACTTTCATGCTATGCTGTGCAATCTTAAGGCCACCAGTTACTTTGGATTACTTTCTATGAAGTTGTTTTGAATATTGCTTGTTTTCTACAGAAGTCTAGACACAGAAGAAAGAAAACTACCTTGAGAATTTAGTCTAATTTTTAAATGAAATAACTGTACATCCTTAGCAGTTTCAGTAGCACCACTGTAAAAGCAGTGTTATAAATCCATTGAGTTTTACTTATGTGAAGTACTCTACAGTTGTAATCACTCAGCACTTTCTACCACTACACTACACTTCCAGTCCCACATTTAAGCTTTATTAACACACTTAATGGTATGATGCATTCAGTGGGACCCCCAATACAGCTAACACCTTCTTTGCTTGCTTTCTCATGCCTAGCTCCCTTGGGTCTTCACTTCATAGTGAATCCTCCCAGGCACTTTATCTACAATTAACACGTTCCCATTTCCTCTTCTGCCTCCCGCCCCACCTCAGGACTGCTTTCCTGACACACAGCCTCACCTTGAAACTTAGCACCACATGCCATGACACAGTCATTACATATTTATCTTACATACAGTAAGTTCTAGGCCAGCAAGGCAACTTAGCAAGACTCTGATTCAAAGCCAGAATGAAAGAAGGCACCTTCTGACACTTTTGCACAATCCTCCTCACCCCACTTTTTTTACTGGCCATCTAAAGCTCTGAGGTAATTTACCAAATATGCAAACCACATTATCAGACAAAGTGATGAACTTAGAGCATTGTGTAGAGACTCCTACTTGAGTTTTTTAAAATGTCAAAGTATTCTAAATGTTGTATCTAGTCATACCAACAGCTATTGAAATCTCAAGTACAGAATAGGGATAAGCAGTCCTCTTCAAAAACTGACTGCAAGAATTCTGTTCATTTAAAAATATTTTATAATGGTAGCACAAAATTGCTTTTTTCAGATTTTATAGATTAAGAAATCCATGATGACGTTATGGAAAAGAGGACTTTTCATAAAAAACTATGTTAATTCAGTGCGGTTCCCTCCAAAAACTTATTTTATTATTCTCATTTGTATAACGTGCGTGTGGGCACATATGCCAAGGAGCCTGGGTCACCAGGCTTACAAGGCAAGCACTTTCAGTGGCTGAGCCATCTCGACATTTTTACTGATACTTGATTTCCATTTTGGTTGAAACATTTTAAAAAGAGAGCAATGCTAGAACTTGAGCAGCTGCTACCTCGGACATAAACATATCTTAATAGCTTCAGGTCCATACCAACGTTCTCTGTTAGTTTATACCCCCATTTCTCTTCCCAGGTCTTAATCATGTCACTGCAAATTAATCCTATTGGTTCAGGAAGAGTAACTGAGTAGAAACCCCACACTTCCTGGTGACAGTGAGATTAATTTTAGAATCTACTTCTAATGACAGACAAGGCTGGTCTGAATGAGGAGCAGCAATTCATTTGCAGGCAGTCATCCTAAAGACTTGCCGAAGGGCAGATGCACTCTTATGGATTGAATATTAATATGTACACATAAATGCTTTGTATTTTGATATGATTTATTCCTTATTGACTAAAGATATCACAAAACACTGCTTATGTTATTCACCTGCTTAGCTACTCTTATCTTCAGAAATAGTTCTATTTCAATCTAGTCCTTATCAAAAAAAAAAATCAAGATCTTATGTATTTTGACCTCAACTATAACCCATAAACAAACATAAGAAATAATTCATTACTAAATGCTTTCACTTGATATATTTAATTAAAAGGCAGTTATAGATAAATACAATATGGCCTCCATACCAATATGAGCTCTGTCTGATATGATAAGCCTTTTTTCCCAGCCATCTAGACCTAGGAGAGAAAAGATACAGTTTATCAAACATTTTATGTAATAATATTTAAGACTTAATTTCTTTATGAACAGAGTGTCTAAAAGTGTTTTTACTGAAGCAATCATGTTTGTATCTTGGGCTTATCAAGTTTGTGGCTGATCTTCCTAAGATACAAGCTCATTCAAGCTCTTATCTCCAAATATTTTGTTCTACATAGCTCTAATGTCAAGGCATCACCCTCACATAAAATACTCCTAAGAAGCCCCAAATAGCAAACAGCAGAAAAATAGTTTTCTGGACATAGGGATGGGATCAGGTAGCATGGGGGAAAATTCCAAAGAAGGGAGTTGGTTCTTTCTAGAAATGGCACCCTTCCCAAAAGAGTTATAAAGAAATATGACTAGACAAAATAAAATGATGGAACTTTATATTTTCCCAAAGTACTGCAGATAACTACACTTAGCACACTGAATGAGATAGGCAATTCCCCATGGAACTATGAGCTACCAGAGCAGGGGCTGTGAGCTTTCATACATGGGGCCCAGCATCCAATAAATTAGGGGGAACAGACAAAACAAACTTAAACAGGTAGTTTTCTTCATATTAGTACATTAGTAGGTTGTATATGTTCTCAGGATAAAACTGCTTTCAAAACTAACAACTGGATATTAAAATCCGGAGTAGGACCTAGGAAAGTAGCCCAATGATAACAGTACTTGCCTATCATGTGCAGGCACCTAACTTCAATCCCCAGCACAAAAACAGTTAGGTTTCAAACATTTCTTTCTTCTTAAATCCGTAAGAATCAGTTGTTACCTTTGACAACATCGTCTATAGATTAAGTGGTTGACATCTCCAACAGAGCACTAAAGGTGCTGTTCCCAAGGATAAAACAAAACTAGTAAGCTCCCCTATAGTTGTTTTTGACATGTAAACATGCATTCGAAGTTGGTTTAGGGGATATTCTAAGGAAAACATTACAAAGAAACTTAGACAAAAGATATGCAGAAGCGAGGTGCAGATATCTCATTATCTTCAGTGTGATGAGCCAGAAAGAAAAGAGAGTCAGTGAGATGAAGACCAGTGTGAGAATTTAAAAGAGCAGGGATTAGGACATGGGTATAAAACGGGGAGGGTATGCAACAGACACAGTGTGGAGACAGGGTTCCGTAGTCAACAACATTATAGTCAAGAACACTTACTTGCCTTGTTAATTCCCTCTGACCCTAATGAGCACCCACTGGTTGACAATGAAGGTAGGACTCAAGGATGTTTCTTTTCAGGTCAGTGCACGAATATGAGAAGCACTTCCCTTACTGGGAGGGGCAAACCCCTTCTGCTCAAGGCTGCAGCAGCATGGCCCAAAAAGTTCTGGCAATGTGCAAAAGCCCCAAGAGCTGGTGGTGAGCACACTGTCACTCTAGCCACCTTAAGATCAAGTGTATGAATGATGGAAACGTCAAAGACTTCGGATCCTCACAAGGGTTTATTATGAGGATGTCTTCCTTGTTTAGAAATAGCAACCAACTATAGTGAATGAAATATGAACTGACATGAAAAACGTGCAATACAATATTCCGAACATTCTAAGTACATGACAGAAACTCAGCTTATCTGGCGTGAGATCTTAATGAAACTGCATAAAGTAACACATTACAGTTAGACTCATTCATTCATACCTTTTCCCTTTTGAACATTTTTCTCTGCTTCTTCAAACAATCCAGGAAGATGAATTACCACTCCATTTCCTAAAAGAAACAAACAATCCTCCACCTTAACCACCTGTAATTATAATATAGACATATATATAAGTGTTAAAATGTAGACATCAGTAACCATCTATTCCGAACAGAACAAGTTACATTCATTAACAAGACGTTGTATTTTATTATTAAGGAATTACCACAGAAATTGTTCAGAGTTTATAATATATATAAAGGATAGGGGATATAAAACACTAAAATTACATTCAAAACAACTTGGAATTTCTTTGAAACAAGTGAATCATGTTCTGAAAGAAGCCAAGGGTGCGGCTGGGTCACGTTCTAGACAAGTGTCGTACAGAATCACACTTGGCTAGTGGTCACAAAATCATTTTAGTGTGCTACGAGCAATTTTAAACCACAGAATACAAATCATCAGATTACACTGTTGTGAGGGTTTAGAATGAAATATTTCTTATGAGTCATAATTGAAAGTCTTTGGAAAACTGACTTGGCGATCAGAGCTTCTTCACAGAACAAAGACTACAATGCTCAGAGTTGCTTACACAGTAAACAACCTGGGAACCGCACTGCAAAAGCCCTGAGTGATAAGCTGCCTAGCAGAACTGTCCTATAAGGTATCGTGGCCAAAATTAGTGATGCATCAAGGAAACATCTGGTTAGATGAGAAATATCATTGCTGTCCCAAGCAGTTCAGTTTAAACACTTACCAATGAAGGCAGTAACGTTTGGGTTAATTATTCCACTAGGTAAAAGATGAAAGTCGTACTCCACAGAATCTACAACGACCGTATGCCCAGCATTATTCCCTCCCTGAAACAGAAGGGGAAAGTGAGCCTCATGGTAAGTATGGTAAATAGCTTAACTTTCTAAAGTGAGCTAACTAACTGCTGCTAAAATGTCATGTAACTTCAGGGAGACCCAAATGCTTGATTATTAATTTACTAAAAAAATGTATAATCGTTTGGTTCCCTCCCCTGCCCCCCCCACTACAGTACTCTTGAGTAAATACTTTGAAGGATCAAGAAACTGGTGAGTTCAGGTTTCTGGAAAACAGGAAGTCACATTCCTTTTTAAGGGAGAAAGGAACGATAAGTTTGTTAGGTTGTCTTTAGTGCTATTTAGGACATGTATCAATCTAATTATTCATGATACTTTACACACATCTATGTGAGAGACAGTCACTCTAAATTGATGTAAAACTCATTTAACTCCATTATGCTCGTGTCCAACTCTGGATCTGGAATTTGTATTCTTAGATGGATTTTAAGTAGGATATGCCAAGTAGCTCCTTAAGACTCTATTTTACAAATCAGTCTTAGGCATTTATATGTACGAGATCTCTACAACCTTCTCTCCATGTAAGACATTGATTGGTTCAAGGAATCCTTAACTCTTAGAATTACAGTCAAAAGCAACGGGGAGATCCCTACTCTAAAGTTTATGCCTACATGGTCAATAAACGGTAACATGTCAAATATCAAATTACAAAAATTGAGATATTAAGACTAATATTAAGTGACCACATAAATTCTCCAACTGTTAAGTTAAAAAACAAGGAAGGAAACACAGAACAATTGATTGCACAACAAACTCTGAAGAACAGGAGAAAAGAACACAACAAATAGCACCACCAGGTGAGACGTTAAAAATACTGATCTGGACTCTCTCCTGAGAGCCTGACTGCACGGCTACTCGGGAGGAGGGATTATTATTTACTTCTTGCTGAACTGTCTCCAATAATGAGTCTACAACAAACCAGAAAGACCAATATAAATCTTCAAAAAGCAAGTTTCAGCACACTATTTTCTACTGTTATTTTCTTCAAACTTCTTGCTTGAAGACCTACTTTCAGAACATCTAAAAGGAACAAGTGAACTTAAAAAAAAACAAACAATACAAAACAAAAACACATATTTGATTAACAGGAAGTTCCAAAAAGTATGTGCGTGTGTGTGACACGCATACAACATACACGCGCACACACACACACACTGTGAAGTCTTTCTTATATAGTTACTACTTAGTGCACAGACGCAAGTTTTTATTTAGTATCATTTTGAAAAAATACTTTGTATACAATGTTGTGTGGCTCAGCCAAGAAGACAGGAGGTTATTTTCAGATGTAAACCCAGCCAGACCTCAACAGAGAGAACCATTGTCATGGCCAGCACTATACTGGAGAGTGGAACCATGAGCATCTGAGCTCAGGTGTTTTTATTGATTCAGAACTCCTCAGGTGCAGATCATAAGCAATCAAACAACCCCTACAGAAATCCAACACCTGCAGACAATACAAAATGCCAAGACCTAGGCAGACCCTCACCCAACAGTGCACAAAATAAGATTTTAAACACAAAAATAAATGTCTACAACAATTCCCTTTTCTGTAGAAGCCAATCAAAAAATGCTGCTTTATCTCTACAACACAATTTAACACTCCACCAGCAAAACCATTTGCAAGAGAAACAATTAGAAGGCTTCTAATGCACAGGACCAAATGATACCAAACATCTATCTAGCTTTACACAATGTCTTTGGACAGAATTAAAAAAAACATTATCAATGTCCAATTATCTGGAATTCACTCACGATCTTCTGGGCTCCTCTCCAAAGGGCTTGGGCCACTTTTCTGTCTCTGCCCTCTGCAGCACACACAGCTAGTCCTCCGGGCTCTGGTTGGCTCCCCTCCACTGCTGCTGCTGTTCTTGGCAACCATCCCATGGTACTGTCTTCTTTAGAATGCTGGGGTTCCTTTCTCCAACTGGAACACACTTTTACCAATAGCCTCTCCTGGGCTCTCTTCATGGTGCCAAACCTCAACTTCTTTACAGAACCCCTTCAATCCTGGACCTTCAACTACTACTGAGGCTGCACTTTTACTAGTGGCCTCTCCTAGCCTCTCACAGTGCCAAGCCTCCGTTGTTCTCCAAAGACCCCCTTCATGCCTTTAAAACCAGCACCACCTGGGCGACTCTTACAGTACCAAATTCAGCTACCAGCATGAGAAACAACCTTGTCCAGTTCTGAAAGACTACTTCTGTGTGGCGACCCTGAGGAAACACTTTCCAGGTTTTAAGACAGAGGTGGTTTGCAGGAAAAATAACAACAGATCATCTTGTCTGAAGGAAGGGTTCCCTCGTGGGTGGAGTTCTCATCACCATCATCAGTATCTGGACCACTTGTAGTCAGGTTTGCAAGGAAAAAAAAAAAACCTGTTTAGTTTAACTAAGTGGCTTTTTGGCTCTTAGCCAAGGCTTCCACACCAGCAAGGGATCCTACGCCAGTGGGAATAATTGCAGGTTGAAATATCCTGGCATTTGACATTCTTTTTAACTACCACTAAGAGGAAACATACACCCCCTTCCATAGATCTCAAACACAAGACCCACCTGGCCCCCCCCCTCTCTCTCTCACACACACACACACACACACACACACACACACAAAAGCCATCATCAAACTCAGTTTAAAGAATAGTACACTCTGGTTTCTGTTTCCTGTGTGCTGACTGCCAACATTTCATTCTTCTTTATGGTTGAATACTACCATCTGTTGACAGGTAACTAGATTCGTTTATTTAATAATTTTAAAGACTAGTTCATAACCTTGCAAACAAGACATTTCATTCTTATACATTCTCTTGTATCTGTACATACAATAATTAAACTGGTCCCATAATGAAAGGCATTTGAGTTGTCTCTAGTTTTTGGTCGTTATAAATACTGCCATAAACTTCCTAGTATATATTATTTCACACTAATGACAATTTATCTTCATCAGGTAGAACCCTAGAACATACATCACATTCCAAAAGAATATTGTTATCTTATGTCAGTCCTTTTGAAATGATACAACTTTTAGCTGAATTTTCATCTCTTTAGCCTACAGGCCAGTCAGACTTTCTAAAAATTATAATTTTCAGAAAACATGTTTTAAAATTTCAGGGAAAATCTCTTAAAACATGAAGCGCATTAAAATTTCTAAGTCTCTAAGAAAATGCTAATTTGTCATTATTAAAACTGTCTAATTCTAGATTGCTATTATTATAATAATTAAATATTTACTAAATGTTCAGTGTATGGTAACTTTTGGAGCAAGTGATCAGTTATTTATTCTAGGTTGAATATTAATTCCTAATCCCAAAAGTCCCCACGCCTGGAACTCTGTGTGCTGACATGATACCATTAGCAGAAAATTCCACAATATGAAGCTGCCATCTCATGCACAAATTAAAAGCCTGAAATCTGAGACACTTCTGGGTCATAAACATTGTGGATGCAGGATACTTATTTCTGAAAATCCAGCCATTAAGTGTAAAGTAGATTATGTTCTCAATCATGATGCCTCTCCATTAAACCACTTAGATTAAAAGGAGATAGGAGTCATCCTAGGCAGGAGAATCCTCCCACTTTTAAGTGTCCTTCCAATAACTAAATGCCACGCATCTGTATTCTCTTCTTTGAGTGTTTGTCTCCTAAGGAAATGCATGCATTTGCTGAGACCTGAAAACCTCTTAAGTGGTTTAAATTTGTTTTCACTGTTTACATACAGAAGATTTCTGGACATCAAAGATTCACTGTACTTATGAACAAAGAGCCTTATTTTCCATTTCTGTGTAATTCTGCAAAACTACACTGTGGCAAGAAAAATTCCTCATGTCTTGGTTTTGCACTCTTGTAATCTCAATAGAAGAGCAGGAATTCAAGTCATCCTCAGCTACAATAATGAGTTTGAGGCCAGGTTGGGCTACAAAAACCCTCTCAAAGTGCTCCCCCACCCTCGATGATTTATTTCAAGAACTACATTATTATAAGTATTACATAAGAATGCTCATGTTGTGTAACAAAAGCCTACTCTCTTTGATAATATTTTACCACAACAGGCAGTAATGATAACATCAACCACAGTCAAGAGATGAAAACTGCCATATACATTTTTTAAAGACAGATGGTTATGAATAATAATTTCAGGGAGATAGATTAGCTTACTCCGTAAATGAATCCAAGTTAATAAGTAGTTTGGGCTGGAAAAGTTCAATTATAAAAGACTAGAAATTGCATTTTGCTGCAAATCTTGCAAAGCTTGTTCACTGAAATACTAACCACTATTTTAAAATAACCAGTTCAACTTAAATATTTAAGTTTAGCTGAATGTGGGAATATGGTGGAAATATCCAGAATAATCTTGGATTTCCTTATTAAGGGGAAACTGAAATATGAAAAACTAATCTTAAAACCTAGTAAGGTGAGCTTAGGAGGTGCTACACATAAGGATTTTTAATGAGGTAATCTGTGAAATAAATTCTAGTACATAGTCATATTTCATAAAATACAACAGATGAAGATTCAGATTTGAAGTGCCTATTTGGATGCTAATCTAAAATATTTATAGATTGTATGTAAAATGCAAAATTCACCTTCAGAGCTCAGGCAACTGTCCTCAAACACAGATACTGGCCCATGGAGAGGCCGCATACTTTAGCAGTTAGCAAAACAAAGAGGTTCTAAATAGGAGCACCAATGTCCAGGACCTCCCCCACCCCCTGCATGCAAACTTTAAGAGGAGATGGAGTCCATACAACTCTGCCTGCTACATGCCCAGATGAGATCCAAATGGCCTCACTTTTAAGTGTAAAATATACACGTCTGTCAGACCAGTGTGGTGGTGGCATGAGCCTTTGATCCCAGCACTCAGGAAGCAGAGGCAGGTGGATCTCTGTGAGTTTAAGGACAGCCTGGTCTATACAGTGAGTTCCAGGACAGACAGAGTTACAATAGAAACACTGTCTCAAAAAAATTAAAAAGAAAAGAAAAGAAGAGAAATAAACACACTTATGGCCATACCAACCTGAACACACCTCATCTTGTCTGAAATATACACACTACTCACAAAACAAAACAACCAAAAAAACCTAAAAAGTAATAGCCCCGAAGTACCTTACTGTATATTATGTGGAAAGTTTTTCTGGAAATCCTATATTTGAGTGCTTTATGTAATGTTTTTATAGTAAACAAGAATAATGCAAGCTAACTATACTAAAATGAGCAATAAATACATGACAGAAAGTCCGATGACCTTTCATCACAAAACACCTCACAGTTTTGGGTTCGTGTTACCAATTTTCTCTGACTGCTATTCCTACATAAAGATTAATTATCTAGAGGCTGGTGTGGTGGTAGTGGTGGTGGTGGTGATGCATGCCTTTGATCCCAATGCTCAGGAGGCAGATCTCTGTGAGTTCAAGGCCAGCCTGGTCTACAGAGTGAGTTCCAGGACAGCCAGAGTTACAACAGAGAAAGCCTGTCTAAACACACACACACACACACACACACACACAAGAACAAAAACAACAACAAAAAAGAATGGTCCCCATAGCCCCCATAGGCTCATGTATTTGAATACTTGGTACCCTGTTAGTGGAACTTTGGGAAGGGTTGGAAGGTGTGGTCTTGTTGGAGGAGATATGTCACTCAGGGAGAACTGTTTAGTTAAAAGACTCCTGTGATTCTCAGAACTGTCTTATGGTTGTGGATCAAGATATGAACTCTCAGCTGGTCCTTCACACTAAGAAGTTCTGCCATCATGAACTCTAACCTTCTGAAATCATAAACAAAATAAACATTTTCTTTTATAAGTTGCTTTGGTCATGGTGTGGTCATGGCAATAGAAAAGTAACTAAGACAGAAGTTGTTACCAGGGAGTGGGACTATTGCTATGACAGAGCTGACCGTGTAGGCTTTCTTTCAAGAATGTGGAAGACTTTGAGATTCTGGATTGAGCTTAATGGGCCATCCTAGTAGGATTTGGAAGACAGTAGTGCTGAGAGCTATACAGACTATGTGTATACAGCTCAAAAGGTTCTACAAATGAACAATAATCTCAATTGAGCTAGAGAGCATTCTTGTGAAATTTTGGCCAAAAAGAAAAAAAAAGTAGCCACTTTTGCTGTTGTTCTAAGAATTTGCCTGAGGCTAAATTGAAAAGCAATGGACTCTGAAACCATAAGCCAAATTAAATGCTTTCTCTTATGAGTTGCCTCAGTCATGGTGTTTTATCACAGCAATAAAAAAGCAACTATGAGAGCTGCAAAGATGGTTTATCAGTTAAGAGTGCTTGTTTTTGCAGAGGACCGGGTTTGATTGCCAGTACCTACACAGCAGATCACAAACACACAGAACTCCAGTTTTAAGAGATGCAATGCCTCCTTCTGACCTCAACAGGCACCAGACACATAGGTGGTACACAGCCATGCATACAAACAAAACACTTATATTCATAAAATAACTAAATCTAAATAAAGTAAAATAATCTTAGCCAAGCATCAATTATAACAAAGGCCTGCAATCCCAGTAGTGAGGAGTCTGAGACAAGAGGATAAGTCTCAGGCTATCTTGGGCCACAGAGTGAGACTGCCTCAACAAACAGGCGAGAATAAACTTTTTCTTTTTTTTTAAATTAAGCTTCTTAATGACTTGAGTATTACATCACAGAGCTATGGAATACCTAAACATAACAAACAAAAACTCTATGTTCTCAAAGCAAGAAAAAAGCAGTTTCTAATGAATTATTTTTGCCCTTAAATATATATATATATATATAAAATTTTCACTGCTGTTTTCCCCCCTATAATTAAAATAATAAAAAAAAAAAATGATAATTTGGCTCCAAAACCACAAAAGATCTACAGTGCATTAGACCATTGAAAACTATTTTATGAACAACAATACCAAATTTTCTGGATGTTTTTTTCCATCTTGTATTTCCACCTGAGTGGGAGTGTGTTTAGTTCCCACTCTTTCCCCCTTAACTTTACAAATCACAGTAAACCTGCCCATGGCCACAGTGATTGATCCAGACAATTACAGTAATTGAATCTGTAATCAGCTTCAGAAAGCCAGAATTTAAAATGCTCCAATCTGCTGGGTGGCAGCGGCACATGCCTTTGATCTCAGCACTCAGGAGGCAGAGGCAGGTGGATCTTTGTGAGTTCAAGGCCAGCCTGGTCTACAAAGTTCCAGAACAACAGAGTTACAACAGAGAAATACTATCTCAAGAAACCTAAATAAATAAATAAATAAATAAATAAATAAATAAATAAATAAATAAATAAATAAATAAATCAGCCCTGCCCACACTCCTCTTCCACCAGACAAATTTTCACTTTGTTACACTTTCTTTCCTTTGTCCAACAAAGAATGCACAAGATTCAGGAAGCACGTCCATTACAACACCATAAGTATACTCCTTGCTCTTAGACTTCACTTCTTGCTCTAGGGATAACAATATAAATAAGATTAAATGCTGAACTTTAATACCATTTCTGTGGTGTCCAGGACAATACTCTAAAGCATGGTACTGCAGGACACAGGGATACAATAATAATTGTTCTCAGACTTTCCACGAATATCCTTTCTTCCTTACTAGATCTTAAAAAAGTCAAAGATAAATACTTTGTGCTCTTCAAAAACAGAGGCCACCAAGCCCAATTTTACACTAGAAATTCAGATCAAATATTGTCAATGTCTAAGTTTCTAATTTTGAAGTTCTAAAGGTTCCGGAGAAGTTTAAAAGGCAGGGGGAGCTGAAAGGAAAGGAAATCACTCTGCAAAAATGACTCCATTCTTAGTTTAGTTTGCTATTAGACCTTCTCATTCCTTCTAATTACTCTACTCTTTTTAAACCCTTAAGTGAGTTCCTACTGTGATGGAGATGAAGGCAACCTCTTGGCAGTTTCGTAAACACAAAACAATGGTACCCCCCCACCCCAACAGCAAAAGCCCAAGTGTCAAGGAGTAACAGTTCATGCACAAGTCCTAGAGGCATTTCTCAGACCCCTTAGACCTCTAAAATATATTGTTTTCTCTTTGTGTTTATTGTTTAAAATACATGGACGCTACTATAATCAATAGAGCTCAAAATAAAGGAATGGGATTCCCATTGTAGATTAAAGCAAAAAGGAACAATGCCTAGGACCCCATGCCCTGGAGCTGTTCCAGAAAGCAAAAAGGATGCTATTGCTTGTCTAGTGTTCAAACCTATCAGTGATGCTTTCTTGGTACTAAATCTTCACTTTCCAGATGAACTGTTTCACCAAATCTAACGCACCTGTCAGACCCTAAGAATCACTCTTTGAAGCACTAATTTCAATTATCTGTGATTCCAAAGCTGACTATTTTAAGTTATTACTAGTACATGGATTAAACTATTCAACATAACTAGACACACTAGATAGAAAAAGGAAATACATACAGTCAAAGTCATCTGCATTACTTTTTAGCAAAGGTGTCCAAGGGCTAGGACAACATTTGGAAGGTTAAAGACATGCTCTTGGCCTTTCACCATTATGGTTACTTTCTGCTTCAAACACAAACGTGGAAATGACAGTCCCAGGCTTGGTCTCCCACCTTCAATTTCCATTATGAAACAACTCATAATGAAAGCAGGAAACGGCGTTGCCTTGAAGAATCTTAGTTAAGAAGTTCTGGATCTAAGTACCAAATTCGAGTATCTAGTTTTACCAGATCACAGGCAAACCATGGCTGCCATGGTAACCAAGATCACCACCCTTGCTTTCTCTAAGAACACTATATAAGGCTGGTACAAACTACTACAGCTTACTCATTTCTGGAGTTCACCTCAACAAATAAATACAGCATTTTATTGGGGCAGGGAACAGTGACTGAATTCCTCAAGCCACTTCTGTGCTGTCCCGTTTCCACACACTACCACCTTCCTCGGCCCTGCCCTGGCAACAAATCCGTTTACACAGCAGTGGTTTCTAGACTAGGAGTTTCTTGTGGGCACAAGCTCAGCCTTTCTGGCATTTCCATTGCAGAGCTAAATGTCCTGTAGAGACAAAATAGGTGTTTCCTGGATGAATCATCAGTCTGCAGCTGGTCCTTTACTTAATTCTTTCCATAAAAACATACTGATCTAAAACTAAAGGCCGCACGGCAGTAAGGACCGCCCCTTAATTCAAGTCCACACTTCATTTATGAATCTGGAGTACCTACACATTTAAAACTGCATTTAGCCAGGTGGTGGTGCCACCTTTGATCCCAGCACTTGGGGTTGGGGGTAAGGAGGGGGAGGCAGAGGCAGGCTCTCTGTGAGTTCAAGGCCAGTCTGGTTTACAGAGTAAGTTCCAGGACAGCCAGAGTTACAACAGAGAAATCCTGTCTCAAAAAACCAAGAAAAAAAAAAATGAATAAAACTCCATTTCAAGCTACAGTTTATATAGGAAGAAATTATTTTGTGATTCTATTTGAAGAATGGGTATATTATATATGTCCTTGTGTGTGTGTCTGTGTACATGTATCAATCTGAAAAACTGGTGTGTAACTCTAACAAGGGATATATTTTTATTAATATAATCCTGTTTGAATGGATACTTAATTAGCATATAGTGACTGCACAAAATAAGTTTCGTGATGACACTTCCGTACAGGTGATTCATGTACTTTGATTATAGTCATCATTTTCTTGCCCCAACCCCTTTCCCAGAAAGTACTTTTCTACTTTCATGTCTTTTTTAATTTTCTCTTTGGATGAGAAAACATACCATATTTGCCCTTCTGAGTTTGACTTACTTAGCATAATGTTCTCCAACTCTTGCCCTATCGTATAAACGACATAATTTTGTTCTTTATGACTAAAACTTCACTGATCCAAACAAAGCTCAAAACTGATCCAAGCTTAAAATTCCTTTTCTCTCATTGGCTTTCTCCAGCTCTCTATACATTCTGGTCTTCAATGTTATAACCTAGGAGAACCTCACTAAGTAGATATCCAGTTACTGCAGCTGATCAAATAAATTACAGTTATCAAGGTGAATCACCAAAGAGAAATGCTGGGGGCGGGGGCGGGCGGACACACACACACACACACACACACACACACTCCTTTAAACGCAGCACTCAGGAGACAGAGGCAGGCAGATATGAGTTCCAGGCAGCCTAGTCTACAGAGTGAGCTCCAGGACAGTCAGGGCTACAAACAGAAAACCTGTCTTGGCGAAAGAAAAAAGGAGAGAGGAAATAAGTCTATTCTTTACTTACTAACAGCTAGAATCCTAATGCTGGCCTCTTAAAACATACAAGAAAAACGTAAGGCTTATATAAGTAGTAAGAAGTCTATAAGAATAGGAAGCCTGACCGCTTATTTCTCCACTAACCTCAGCTAACACTTGGAAGCCAAGCACCGCTTTTTCTCAACCATTTCTCTGGACTTTCTACCGGCATCAGATCAGACAGATACATGACCTCCCTAAAGAACAGTTTCTTGGTAACACAGTTTAACATCTTCAGTCTACAAACTGATTCTGTAATTTTCTGAGGTATGTTAAATTGAGAACCTTTTGGATAAATGCATCGATAGCTACAACCTTAGAATACACACTGTAGCTGGACCTGTGGACTATTTCCAAGTAAAAAGACAAGCAGGCCTCAAGCTGATTTCACATGCAGCGAGAGTTTAGGTACTTTTCTGTCTTTTTTCCAGTATACCAGATCTGATTTTAAAACTAAGAGGTGAAGGCTGAGCTTTGGAGCACCTCCTAAGGCATTATGGGTCAGGATCCTATGCCAAACATCATTGAGAGCACCATTAAATATGCATGTTGCCAAACAAGGTACAGAACAGAAAACAGGTGAAGGGAAGAATTCGGAAAGTGTAGTTGGTGCAATAGCTTGCTCAGCTGAGAAACAGACAGGCCAAGTATCGGCACACAATAAAAAGGAAGATAACCCAAGTCAAAGCATCTAGCCTTTTACAGGCCTATTTCTGCACGGGGCTTAATTTTAGGTAGAAAGCTTCCCATCAAGTCCCACTACTAACTAAACCACCTACTGTGAGGCATAAATGGCATCAACACACAAAACCATGTATATTCAGGAAAAAGAAACATTCTTACAACCTAAACATGCCGCCGTTAACTTCAGACACTACATCTTGTTTTGAAATGGGCATTGCTCATCTATTTTGAATTCTGAAAGTGGGAAATAGTTATGAGAGCTTTTATAAAGGCCTAGCCCCTAGGCTGCTTCAAAGTAAACCACAAGTAGGAAGAAAGCCAACACTGAAAACCACGTGTCTCCGGGTAGGAAGTACTTTATTTCCTGAAAGAAAGTGAACTTTTTATATTACCGAAATATTGTAAATATTTCTAAATATCCTATCTGAAATCTGTGTCCTATGCCTCACAGTCACTTTTCAACAAAGTGGAGATTCCTTCTTTAGCGACCCATGAATAAAAACACATCTCCCCTAAATACCAACTTATGGAATACGGAGTCAAAGAAGGAAGAATACACAGAAAACAAAACAACAAAAAAACAGAGGACCCTAAACAGTCCCACAGCTTCGCGGCGGATTCTGATGTCAACAAAGTGGACTAAAGGAGGCGAGGTTCTGCGTGCCCGAGGCCTGCAGGTGGGGCGTGGTGAAATCTGGATTTCAGGGAATTTCGGAATAAGGACCCTCGCTTGGCCGACCCGGTGGGTGGGCCTCGCCGGGTCGCAGCCGGAGTCGGAAGCAGGCCTCGGGCGCTGGCTCCTTCAACTCGGCCCGCAGAGCCCCGCCAGTCCGGTCCCCAGAACCCCAAGGCGGCGGAAGCGTCGCGCATCTTCCAGCTTCCTCCGGGGCCGCCCGGAGCGTCACCCGGGACTCCAGGGCAGGGGTCCCCCGCAGCTCCCAGCCCGAGGGGCGCGCCTCAAGGTGACACCTCACCGCGGCGGGCGTCCCCGACCAGGGCCCGGCTTCCCTCACCTGGCAGCGGCACACGATGTCGGCGTCCTGCGCCAGCAGATCCACTACCTTCCCTTTGCCCTCGTCGCCCCACTGCGCGCCCAGCACCACCGTCACCCGGTTCCCACCGGGCCGCGCCCTGGGGCGGCCGCAGTCGCCGTTGGGCAGGGAGGCGGCAGCCGGGCTGCTCTCGGAGATCGACATGGCTCCCGTCAGGCCAGAAGAGCCTCGAGGAGACGCGCGGGACAACCAGAGCGGGAACCCTACTGCTGTACGGCCGCCAGCCACATGCAGAGGAAGAAGGAGCCAGAGGCCGGCCCCGCCCCCGCCCCGCGGGCCACCACCCTCCCGCCAGGCCCCGCCCCGCGCTCCGCCCGCCGGCTCAGGGCGGGACCGCTTCGCGCAGGTCTGAGCGGCGGCGCGGCCCGCAGGCGCCAAGCCCCAACCGCCGCCACCCCCGGGCCGAGGCCACACCCCTTCCCCCGGCCTGGAGCGCTGCTCCGGGGAGAACCGCGCGAGAGCGGAGGGCGGGGGTGGGGCTGGCAGTGTGCTCCGCCCCGAGCCCCTCCCACCAGCTCTTCCTGGTGCTTTCAAACTCAAGCGGTCTGGAGGGGCGTGAGGGCCAAGAGGGGCGTGAGAGGTGTGGGACTACAACTCCCAGCATGCCTTGCTCTGCGAGACACCAGGACGCGGTGCCATGGTGTCTAGGTCTGTGTTGAAAGACTTAGTTTTCTTAAGGAGTGAAATAGTCTTACCAAAACGGGAATTTAAAAACACATGGAAGCTGGAGCGCAGCCAAATACGTTTAGAACACACAAAATGACTTAAGTGCAGACTCAAAAGTAGTAAAAGTGAAGGACATTAGGAAAACTGGAAATCAAGTCTTAATCCTTCTCATTTTATGCTACCTGAGGCGCAGAGATGAGCCAGTTACTATGTCATAGCTGTAACGCTATGTAATCCCTAGGTTTTTGATACCCACAGTCATGCTATATTCTTTCGATGAAAGAATTTCTCTTCCTCTGCCCCTCCTTTCCTTTTTAAAGTGTTGAAGATCAAATCCAGAACCTTGCAATTTGAGAGGAATACTTGCCCACTGAATCATTTTCCTCAGACCTTCAGTCTCTTATATAGGGCTCAACCTGCTCTGGTGAGAGTTGAAATGGTGCCTCGTGTTGTGGGGTATTCACCAGAGAAGACTGCGCAGACATGGGTTCAAGCCAATAGAGAAAGTCTTTATCAAGAGGCCAGCAACTACACTGGGTATTTGGTATCCAAGTGTAGCCCTGAGCCTTTCTCAGAGTGGGCTTTTAACCACAAAAGCCATATTCTGGGTTGACATACTTGAGTTAACAAGAACAGTTAGCCAGAAGCAGAGCTACAGAAGCTAAAAAGCAAGGTTAGGGCATTTTGAGACTTTCCCAGCACTGTACGGACTTTGATGGATTAGGCCTTTGTTTTAGTTTTGACCAGTGGTGCTGTCTACATGCTGAGTCTTACAGCCTGAATGGCCCTTCCATCATGGAGTCAGTTGTGCTAAGGTCTCAAATCCCACTAAGGTCTGGGGCCTTGTTTTACCTTGGGCAGGCTGTCTGCAGATTAAATAAGCTTATATGTGCTTATATGTTTTTCTGTGGCTGATTCCAGACTATGCCTACTGTCTCTCTAGTGTGGGCTTTTATTATTATTGTTAGTAATAGTAGTAGTGTACTCCTAAGTCTGTGTGCGCACTCATGTGTGTGTCCATGTATGTTTGTGCGTGCACACGTATGGAGTAGGGGATAATAGGAGAGAGGGATATGTGTGCACATGCTCATGAAGGCCAGAAGAAAGCATCAGATCCCATGGAAGTGGAGTAACCACCTGCTAGGAGCTATCTGATAATAGGTGCTGAGAAGGGAATCCGGGTCCTCTGGGAAGAACAGCAAGTGCTCTTAACAGCAGAGCCACTACTCCAGCCTGATCTAATGTTTTCACTGAATCTCAAATTAACTGTGACATCAAATTTTAATAAAAATTGCTTTTGAAAAGCACTGATGATAACAGACTTGGGACGTAGCTTACAGGCATAGTGTGGCGATTGCTTAAATAGTGCATGCAAGATCCAGGATTTGATACCCACCGTTACAAACAGATAAAGACAGGGTAGAATCTTATTCTGCGCACTGTCTCCCAATGTGGGAATACATTCATGGTCTCTGAGGGTCCATAAAGCCCAGTTTAGCATTTGCTATTTCTCCGATTCAAGTACTAACCAGGCCAAGCTCTGCTTAGCTTCTGAGCCGGGCAGTATTTGGTGTGACCATTGCAAGCAGTGCTGACTGGTCCTGTCCACCATGTTATTAAACATTGAGAACCTACTACATATCTATCCTGATAATGACAGGATAGTTCTTAATCACCTGACACATTCTTGACTACTCACTTGGTAGTCCTAGCAAAGGCCATTCTGAGGGTCAAGAAAGGAAACCTCAAAGTGCTCTCCCCATTCCCATCCACTTTCTGCCCTGTCACTCCCCAAGTCTGTAAGCAGATGGCAGGCTCTGCCCTTGCAGGACCTCTTCTGCAGGTTTTCCTCCCAAGTAAAGGCATCATTCTGTCTTAAGTCATCCATGGCCTTGTCTGTCTTCCCTTCTCGCTCACCTTTCAGCTAACACCCAGGAAGTCCAACTTTAACCAGAGCCACTGGCAGGAGAATGGTGCTTCCGTTTCTGAGCTCTACAAATGAGACAGTTAACTGGCTAATGAACTATGCCTTAGTGCAACCTATGAATAAGTCAGGATCCCTTTGGTCACTTTTATCTCTATGAACACTCCCTTCTCTACCTGTAAGTCTGCACAATGAACCCTTCAGAGCAGTCTCTTCAGGGCTAGACTTCAGTGGATCAGGAAAATACATCAGCCCACACTGTCCCTAATTCTAATTCTAAACTTTAGCCTCAGATCAAATAGCTCCAAAGCCGCCAAATCAAATGTAGCTGTTAGGTGTGTTCCTCTCTTAACTACCACACTTGACGCCTTTAGAAGGATCCTGTCTTTCAGTGACTGCTTCAGAGACAGAGGTGTGCTTGCATTGCTGGCATCATTTGTGTTGTGTTTCCTGCTTATGGTAAGGATAGAAAGAACGAAGATACAATTGCTGCTTTCAACAAGTACACAACTTGTAATACCATATGGTCATTAGAGTTTGTCTCGATTTTATCGCAAGATTACAAACCCTTTGAAAGCAAGAATGCTGTGTGTGTGTGTGTGTGTGTGTGTGTGTGTGTGTGTGTGGTTTTTAATCATAGGAACGCACACGACTTTATTTCTGTCCATTTTCCCCCTTGGAAACAAGAAAACTGATTTCATTGTATTTTTAAGTTAGATATAATTTGTTAATTATTTGAGAGTTTCATACATACCGTGCTGGTTAATGTTTGTCAACTTGACACAGACTAGAGCCAGCTGGGAAGAGGGAACCTCATCTGAGGGATCGCCATCATCAGATTGGCCTATGAGCAAGTCTGTGAAGCATTCTCTTGATGAATGGTTGATGTGAGAGTGCCCAGCTCACTGTGGGCGCTGCCACTCCTGGGCAGGTGGTCCTGAGCAAACTGGAGAGCAAGCCAGCAACAGCGTTCCCCCATGGTTCAGTTCAGTTCCTGAGTGCGAGGCCATCCTCAGCTCCACAGGTCGAGGCCGGTCAGAGTTTTGCTTTTATCGAGCCAAGTCAGATCTTGGAGGGCTAACTTTTCTGGTGCCCTGGGAGAGCCCCCTCGTCCGGCGCGCACCCAAGCTCCCGCGCCGCGTGCACCGGCCGGCCGGCCCCGCGAGCGCGCTCGCCCGGGTGGCGCTGCGGAGGCGGTTGCTCGGCGGCAGGGTCGGCGCCATGTCGGCCCGGGAAGCGGCGCTGCTGCTCTGCTGGCTCAGCTGCGGCGTCTTGGCGCTGTGGAGGTAGAAAGACGCATCCCGGGCCACTGGCCTTGCAGACACCCCCCCCCACACACACCCCGGTCCCTAGCTCCCCAGCAGATGGCCGATCTCCTCCCAGGAGTCAGCCCTTTGCAGAAGGCCGGTTAGGTACCCTCATGTTGACGCCTTCGACCACCAAAATATATGTATTTCTATAGAGAGGTAGATGACGTACGTACAGCCATTTATATGAAAGTCTATGCTGTATTTGGAACGTATCCCTCTTTTTTTTTTCTCCCGGGGATTGAAACCCAGCTTCCCTCCTCTCATCTGAATTTTTTCTTGTAGCTGTACCCTTGTTCCTCTGCAAAGTAAAACGAGAGATGACTAGAGAGGGCATTTTACTCTGACTTACAGTAAGGAGTTGAAGCAGAGTGGTTTGGGAGAGACTATTTCCTAAAATAGAAATGCTGTATAAATGTAAAGAAATCAATTCCCGTATAAAGTATTGAATTTAGATCGAGAAGACGTTAAAAAGTCCTGAGAGATCTTTAATGCCAATCTGATTGTTTTGTTGTTGTTGAGTACTCAATAATCATTACCTAGAAAGAGATACCAAAATATTTTAGATTTCAACATGGGTTAAAATACACCTCTAACCAGAAAAAAAATCACATTCTTCAAATATGCTATACATAAAATAAGTATTATCCCTTCCAAATCAACATTTAACACGACCAAAAAGAAATAAAACAATTGTTCTTTACAATGAAATGTAAATGTAATGTAAAAATGTAAAAATGTTCTTTACAATGAAGAAGGGGTTCTCTTTCCCTAAGGAGCATGTCAGTCATGTGACAGGAGAAGGAACAGAGGAGTAGACAGGCTAGCATGTTGGTGATGTGAGTCCCAGCACTCAGCGGGCCGAGAGTTCAAAGCAAACTTAGGCTAAATAGTTGAACTTTGTAAAAATAATTTTTTAACTAAAAATCGAATATACCGGTAGCAGAAAATGGCTCAGTGGTTAGGATCACTAACTGTTCTTCCAGAGGAGCCTGCTTCCATCTCCTGACCACTGCCTGCTTTCAACTGTCCGTAACTCCAGTTCCAGGGGATTTGGCGCCCTCTTCTGTCCTCTATGGGCATTTCATGCATGAGGTGTACAGCCAGGCAGGCAAAACGCATTAAACACATTAAAACCAACGACAACAACAAACTTGTCTTAGATTTTTTTTAAATCAAATATAAAAAGGAGTAGCTATTTTAAGAAGCCAGGGAGAAAGAGCAACAACACTATGTTCTGATAACTTCGTGAGCCTTCTTCTTTCACAGTAAAGATAACATGTTTTGTGGGTTGAATGAAGACTTACCATTTAGAGCACTCAGCACATGCAAACAATGAATCACAGACCTTAGTGGAGAGTGTTGAGGATGGCGGTGAACGCAGGGAATTTGTGAGCTCTCTTGAGTTTCTAATTTGTTTGTTTATTTGTTTGTTTGTTTTGTCTTGGACACCAGAGAAATCACCAACAATGTCTAAAAGACCAGATAGCAAATGCATTAGATTTTTCCTAGCAGTAAAATCTGTGCTGTATCTGAGACTTCTGCCCTGTTAGAGGACAGTACTCTGGGTGTAGTTATACGATGATAAAAAAATATTTATTAAAAGGTGCAATTTGACTCCCAGTTAGCTCTACCTATGTTCATGATTTAAGTAATGCTAAAGTCCAATGCCATGTTGGTGGAAAAAGTTAGGTTTTGTTCCTCAGGGTATCTGAACTGTATCTTTTAATAATAACCTCTCTATCTGTGTGTGTGGGGGGGGTTGCTGCAGGAGCTGAAGCAGAGTGATTTGGGAAAGTATTGGGCAAATAAAAATGCTATATAGATGCAAGGAAATATAATTCCCATGTGAAGTATTGATTTGGAGAAGAAAAGTTTACGCTGTTGTGCCTTAGCATTGTCCACCTATTTAATCTGATTGTTTATTTAGAGGCAGGGTCTCGCTGTGTAGCCCTGGATGGGATGGAACTTAATATGTAGCTCGTCTCAAACTCACAGAGCTCCACTGCCTCTGCCTCCAAAGTCCTGGGATTAAAAGCCAGGGTCAACATGCCCAGCCGTTGTCTACTTTTTATTTGGAGACAGGCTTTTTCACTGGCCTGGAACTCAACAAGTTTGTTAGGTAGTTATCTGGTGACCTCAGCGCTGTGTCGAGAAGCGCGTACCACCATGCCTGGATTTTGATTGTATGGTTCTGGGATTGAACTCGGGTCCTCCTGCTTGCAAGGCAAGAACTTTACTAGCTGAACTATCTACTCAGCCCTGATAGTCTTTTAAAGGATAAAATTTTGGGTCTAGGAGTATAGCTTAATGCTAGCCATGCACAAGCCCCTAGGTTCAAAAGGCCCTGGAATAAAATAATAAATGATAGGGTTCCTTAAATTTAACAAAATGAATTTTGAACAGTTTCATTGTTAGGTATTTCGGCAGGTACCATGTGTAGAAGAGAGCCTTCCTGCCACAAGGTCTTTCTTCTACCGTCATTTTGTTGGGTTTTTTTTTGTTGTTTTGTTTTTGTTTTTTGTTTTTTTTTTTTTACCATATTTGTTAAATAAAACTCATTGTTGGCTGGCCACACAGAATGAACCAAAATGGAGATGCTCATGATGATGCCCTCATCTTACCGGACCAAACCCAGGGGTTCCAGTCCTCCGGAAGAGCAGCCAGTGCTCTCAACCACTGAGCCACCTCCCCACCCCCAAGCAGAGAATCTGTAAGAAGCTGTTTCATGAGCATCTCCAACCACACGTGTCTTGTGACCTCCTGAGATACACTTCGGATTGAGATGCTTTTTAGGTGCAATGCACACATCAGATTTCAAAGAATTAGTAAAATACCTTACTAATGAGTATTTTACATTAGTTACATTTTGGATTGAATATACTATGAAAATGAATTTTGTCTGCTCTTGTACTTTGACTGTGACTACTAGACAAAGTTTAATTAATTACTTGTACAAAGTACAATGTACTTGCCATCCCTAGTTTTTTGTCAAATATAAGGTACCCTGGATGATAAATAGTACAAAAATGATCATGAACAAGGACTTAGAAGTTATATTTCTAGTATTCTAAAATGAAAACTACTGTTTTTTGAAACTCTGGTCTTTGGCTTTTTAAATTTTAACTGAGTTTATAAGTGAAGGGGTCAAACCTAATATATTCAGTAGTTTTTGTTCTACAAAATATAATGAGTATTTACTTCCTGCTAGGTGTGGCAGTGCATGCCTGAAATCCTAGCACTCAGGAGAGTGAGGCAGGTGGTTGACCATAATTTGAGGCTAGTCTGGGCTACATAGTGATTTCCAGGCTAGCCAGGGCCATGGAGCAAGATCCAGTTTCAAAATCCAAAGTGAAAAGGGGGAGGAGGGCTCCCTTCTCACGTCATTTTAATGCCTCACAAACTAAGCAAGCCCTAACCAGCGAGAGTGATGGTAGTGGTCATTGTTCACTCTCCAAGGAGGGCAGAGATTCTTGGAAGCCCGGGTAACCCCTGACCATGAATAGAGGAGAAATTTCCATTAATATCCCTCATATATAGAGGGGAAATTACTGTTAATATTCACATCTGGCCTTTTCCTCCACAGGTATTCCATAAGTAGTTCAGACTATTCTATTCTTAGTACCAGGAATACTGTAAGTATTTAATTTTTTTTAAACATTCGTATTTTCGAACCTTCAAAGAGTTAGTCACGTCCTGTTTTACAACTTTTTCTTCTGTATCTTCCTTTTCTTCGTATTATGACCCTACTGTTGGTACCCTCTCTGATACATGCCCTTAAACATGTATGAAGTGCCATGTCCCACATGGCTTGGATCTGGAACCCTGACTAGAGGTGGCAAAGAAATGAAGACAGCACAGACACCTATGGGAAAGCTGGGGGCAGGTGGGTTGTGTGCTCCAGTGGAGCCTGGGACCTCAGGGCGTGGGAAGGTTTGCTCCTCCGGGTAAGAGGTGTCTGTAGGTGAGCAGTCTCAGGCTGTACACATAAGAGGAAGAAGCTGCCATCCCTAGTTTTTTGCACACACTAAACAATTCTCTGTGAGCTCATACTTGGACCAGAGGAAGAAGGATTTGCCAACTCTGAGCCTAATCCTCTTATATGTCTTGGCATCAATTCTGCTGTGCTTGTGGGGTGGGTGGGTGGACTGAGACAGGGTCTCTCTACATAGCCCTGACTGTCCTGGAACTCACTGTGTAGATCAGGCTGGCCTCAAACTTCAGAGATCCACTTGCCTCTGCCTCCTGAATACTAGGATTAAAGGCCTGTGTCACCACACCCAGCTGTGTGTGGTTTTTTTAGGCAGGATTTCTTATAGTTCACTCCAGCCTCAAACTCCTTATGTAGCTGAGGATGACCTTGAACTTCTGATCACCTTGCTTCTATCACCATCTGACTGTTGAAATAACAGGTATGCACTGCCAGAGCCAACGGGCTAAGTGGAACAGTACCTGAGAGACTGAGTGAGGATTAAAGAGAAGACAGACAAGGAAAAGATTCAGAAGGGCATACAGTGAATGCGCAGCTCCGAGTTTATTTTTTACAGCATATTTATACCCTACACAAAGCATAGGAAACAGAACCCATAAGTAATGCAAACAATAACTGACATTTACCCGGGAAGCCTGCTGTTATCTCAACACCCTCCTTTCCAAGGTCTAAGAATGTTCAGCTCCTCACCTTGGGCTCCGAGCGCAACACCCTCCTTTCCAAGGTCTAAGAATGTTCAGCTCCTCACCTTGGGCTCCGAGCGCACCTCTTCCTGCGTCAGTAGATCAACCAGCTTGCTGATTCTGCAAAACATCCAGCTTTGCAAGCAGTGTGCTCAAGGACAAAGAACATTCAGCTCCTTTTCGCATGGCTCCCAACAACACACTACCATTCCAGATTTATGAGGTGATGGGGAACAAACCAAGGGCATGATCTAGGCCAACCATTGTACTAGCTGAGCTGGTAGGTCTGGTCTACCACCAGACCTCTCCTAATCTTTTAAATTTCTTCTATTTTTTTTAAAAAAATTATAAGCTGTAGCCTTTCAGTATATTCTATAACATTTAACATTTTCACACATTATTGGTGTGTGTGTGTGCATGCCAGCACATGACCATGTATGTGGATGTGCACATACAGAGAAGCCAGCGATCAACATCAAGTGTCTTCTTCCATTCCTTTACCTTATTTTTTGAGACAGTGTCTCTCACTGAATCCATAGCTAAGCAGTTGACTAGACTGGCTGGCTTTTGAGCCCCAGGGATCCTCCCCAGCTCTGGGATCACAAGCACACACCACCACACCCAGCCTTTGACATGGTTGCTGAAATCAAACGCAGGTCCTCCTGCTTGCATTGTGAGCACTTTACCAACTTACCAGCCCTTCTCCCATTATTGTCTTTCAGTTCCAATGTTACTGCTCTGTTCCAAACACTTGGATTCTCTTCCTCAGATGCTCCAACATACACTTAGACAGATTTTTCTTTGACTACATTTTTATATTTGTCACTCACTTCTGAATAGCTTTTTAATCTATTGTATTATTCCAGTTGCTTATTAATTTACTTATGATGTGTGTATGTGCAATTTTTCATTGTTTTAAAATTGTTCCCTCTGTGTTGCCATCTTCTTTCTTTTTGGGAGTTTGGTAAGTTTGAAAGTTTTAGTCCAACCCGGACACAGCTAGGAATGCAAGAAGTGTTAATGCTGTGGCCTTGAGACAGAATTCCTTCTCCAGGAAACCTGATTTTATTCTTAAGGCTTCCAATTGGCTGTGTAGAGTATTTTCTCACACTTGAAATTGATTACAGACGTGAAGAACGTCTACAGAGTGCTATAATCAGCCAAGTGGACAGGAAAAAAAATCTGCCTTCCCATTTCAGGGTATAGGTTTTGTTTCTTATTGGGAAAATCTGTTTATTCTGTTTGCATGTGTACATGTTCATGTGTGTTCACACGTTCGCTCAGGTGCATGTGCACATACATGTGCATGTGGAGGCCAGAGTTCAACGTTGGACGTCTTCCTCAACCACTCTATACCTTTTTTAAAAATGATTTGTTAGTTTTGCTTGAATGACTGTTTTGCCTGCATGCTTATGTGTAACATGTATGTTCCTCATGCCTGTAGAGATCAGAAGAGTACATTCGGTCCCCTAGAACTGAAGTTATAGATGGCTGTGAACCACCACCAGGTCGCCTGCGAGAGCAGCAAGTTCTCTAACCCCTGAATGATCTCTCTAGTCCACTTTTTTTTTTTGAGACAGAGTTTCTCACAGAATCTAGAGTTCTCTGATTGGCTAGTCCAGCTAGGCACCAAGTACCAGGGATTCTTCAGTCTCTGCTTCCACAGTGCTGGGGTTACAGATACTGCTTCCTTATCGGTTTTTTTTTTTAAAGAGTGCTGGGGATTGGATTCTGTCTTCACGCTTGCACAGTAAGCACTGTACTGATCAACTAAGCTGTCTCTCGTGCTGATCGTGCTGGCCTGACCTTGTGCGGGCACCATAACTACAACAGTCATGTCATGTCCAGAAGACAGCATTTCACAGCACTCCTCTCCATCCTCCAGATCCCATGCTATTTCCATGCCCTCTTCCTCAGTGCTCCCCGAGCCTTGGGAGGTTGAGACTGCCCCATTTAGGGCTGAACACTCAACAAGCCTTTCTCAGCACTCAACCACTTGTGACCCTCCGCGTTAACTTCTGGCATTGGCAAATCTTGAGCGCACTTTTCCAAAGGGCCCATTGTACTACTCATCTTCTCTTTTCCTGATAACTATGGGATTTCAATGTAATCCTCCTCCTATTGATTTTTCTCTTTAAAAGGATTTTATTTTATTTGTAATTTTATTCGTTAATATGTGGAGAAGAGGAGGTGGGGAATGCATGTCATGGCATTCCTATGAACATCAAAAGACAACTCTATGTGTGTTGCGGGGGTCGAATTCAGGTGGTCAGACTTGTGGGCAAGCACCTTTACCAGCCGAGCCACCTTGCTGGCCCAGTTTAGAAACAAATAAAAACAAACAAACAAACAAAAAACCCATTATTAAGGTTGGAAGAGTAGCTAAAGAAACTATCTGCATTGGTTTTTATAAAGTACACAGAAATCAGAGTTCTCCTGTCTCAGCTCAATTTTCAGTGGGTCTCCTTTCTCAGTCCTTGTTTCCTCCACCTGCCCACCTGCATTTCTGTTCCTGGCATTTCTGTCTAGTCTTTAGTTGGCGGGTTTTGAAATTAATAGATTCTCATGCTTCTCCCATAGGTGTCTAGGGATTGGTGGGGAGGGGCATCACACTCTGCTTAGAACATGGGGCTTTCGAAGGATGCTTTGTATCTGACTTTAATCGCTGATGTTGTCCAATGAGGATTTTTATTGTCCTTTGGGGTTTGGATATTTTAGGTTCTATCCTAGAAGTCTATGTTTTTAAGGAAATGTGAATTGATGTAAAAAAAAAAAACATCACTATTCTTAACTAGTTGCACTGGCTACTTTTCTGGTTGCTGGGACAAATACCCCTAGTCTGTAATATTTGTAAACACATCATGAAAAAAAAATCTTTGTAGACCCTGGGCTGCAAGTGTTTGTCTCATACATTTTCTCTTATATATCTTAAATTTTTACCTTCAAAATATAGAAGCAACTTAAGGAAGGAAAGGGATTATTTTATAGCTTACACATCAAGGAGATACATTCCATCACAGTGGAGAAGGCATGGGGCAGAGTGGGCGGCTGGCAGGTCCCACTGCATCCACAGTCTGGAAGCAGAGCGGGAACAGGGAGTGAGGCCCAGTCATAAAACCTCAAGACGCACATTGAGTGACCTACTTCCTGGCCAGGTGGTGGTAGCACACGCCTTTAATCCCATCACTTGGGAGGCAGAGGCAGGCAGATCTCTGAGTTGGAGGCCAGCCTGGTCTACAGAGTGAGTTCCAGGACAGCCAGAGTTACAACAGAGAGACCCTGTGACCCTCTTCCTCCCAATAGTCCTAAAACCTAAGACCCAATAGTCCTAAAACTTTCCCAAACAGCACCACTGAACATGAGCCACTGGGGGACAGTTAACATTCAAACCACAACATAATTATATGAGTAAGGGTTCTCTAAAGGATAGATTAGATTTATTAGACTGGCTTACAGGCTATGTTCTAGGCAGTCCAACAGTGGCTGTCTCCTGAGGGAAAGACCAAGAGTCCCGTAGTTGTTCGGTCCACTAGACTGGATGTCTCAGCAGTACTAATCTCTGCTGAAGTCCCAGGGAATTAATTCCTGGAGAGCTGCTGGTCTTCAGTCTGCATTGGAATCCTGAAGCAGCGGTTTCTAATACTCAGTGAAGGCATGTCTCAGCAACAGGATAGACGAACTTGCTATGAGAGTGAGGGCAAGCAGGCGTAAAGCAAAGGCTTCCTTCTTCCATGTCCTTTTAAGTGGGCTGCCACCAGGAGGTGTGGCCCAGATTCATGGTGGGCCTGCCCACCTCAGATGATCCACTCAAGATAATCCCTCACTGGTGTGCCCAGCTGCTTGGGCTTTGGTTGATTCCAGGTGTAATCGAGTTCACAACCTAGATTAGCCAGCACACTGGTGATTTATAAGCAGTATTTTCTTCCTATAAATAAATGTTGTTTTCTTTCTGTGAATTCCTTTTTTGCTCTTTAAAAGTCTCCTTTCTTCTGGAAAATGTTCTCTGTTGTTCTTTTATTCTCATGCTGACAACTGAGTTTGTTTTCAAACATTTTTATATGCATATAAGGCTATAAATATCTTTCTAGACATTATTTATATGACATACGGTAACTTTTGATAGTAGCAGATGCTATCATTGATGTTTTTGCAAATAAGACATGATTTACATTATGATTTTTTTTCTCCAAAGAATAATTCAGAAGTGCACCCTGTTGGATTTATTTTTGCTTTAAGATTACAGATACTCTAGGATTTTTTTTCACTAAATTTATGAGAACTTCTAATTTTATTTTGCTAACATCAAAAGGAATAGCATGTATTACAATAATTCATTGAGGTTGGTTAAAACTTTCTTTATAAATGTGGTGAATTTTGGTAAATGATCTATCTGAAAGAGTATATATTTTATATTGGCTAATTTTCGGGGTGCATATATCTTATTTTATTTGGCTGGAACACTGAGTTGTATTCCTAGTTTGCTTTCTAAGTCAGTCTCTCTCTCTCTCTCTCTCTCACTCTCTCTGTCTGTCTCTATTTAGAAATAGGAAAAAGGTAACCCATAAAGCCATGATAGTTGATAGTGGGTGATGGGCCAGCGATAGAACCTCAGAACTAGAGCGAGCTGATGTTAAGGAAAGAACCCTGTCTTTTCATCACTTTTCGTCTCCACAATCCATCACAATGCCAATCTCCTTTAAACACTTAATATACTATTTTATTTTATTTATTATTGCACAGTGTGTGTGTGTGTGTGTGTGTGTTGTGCTGGTATTTCTGGAAGAAAGAGGAGGAAGTAGGACCCTATGAAGCGGCGTTACAGGTGTTTATGAGCCTGATGTAGGTGCTGAAATGGAGTGTTTTGGTTTTTTTAACATGAACTTTCATCCCATTTTTTAGATTAACTTAATATTTGAAGGAGACCAGTTTTCTCTATGGTCCTTTTCAAGAAAGAGTTGTACATTGAAAGACCAGACGTAAGATTTATTTTTTGACATATGTGTGTGTGTGTGTGTGTGTATCCATTCATCCCTACAACGTGAAAGCACCATTCATTCACACAATGTAGACGTTAAGACTCAAAGCTCTGACTTTATGTAAATTGTCCTCCATTAAACAGATGTGAAAAGAATGGCTCGATTACTTTGAAAATAGAAGTAAAATGTTGCTGTGCAGCTTTGAATGAGAATGCCCCCCACACACATATCACGGGCTCATATATTTGCATGCTTAGTCCCCATTTGAACTGTTTGGAAAGATTAGGAGCTGTGGCCTGTTGGGAGGAGGTGTGTCACTGGAGTGGGCTTTGAAGTTTCAAAAGACTATCCCTGGTCCAGTGACTCTCTCTGCCTGCTGCCTGTGGATCTGGATGTAAAGCTCTCAGCTTCTGTTTCAGCACCATCTCTGTCTGCTCCCTACCATGATGATAACAGACTAATCCTCTAAAACTATAAAAAGCCCCCAATTAAATGCTTTCTTGTATAAGAGTTGGTGTCTCTTCACAGCAACAGAACAGTGACTAAGACAGTTGCTGTATTAGAGTTTCCCCCACCCCTCATACTGGCATACAATTGGAGTGTTTAGGCTTAAAATGTTGTCGGTAGATTTTTAATCAGCCTTGTACACATTTGTAATTGCTTCCTTGTTTCTGTTTTTGTTTTTGAACACTAGAAGCCCTGTGGCAGAAATCCGTTGCCATACAGAAGACGCTCATTTTATAGAGCCATTAGGCCAAGGCAATACAGTAAGTTGATCTTAGTGATATTTTATTGAATCTTGAAAAATAATTACTGTTACCTTCTCATTTGGGCTTTTCAACAAAAATTGTTTTAAATAGTATTAGTCATAACTACAAATAAGAGTTATCTTTACATTCCTATTGATATGTCACTATTTTTCATGTATAAATTGTATCTGATTTTTACTTCAGTTTCTTTTTTCATTTGTTCATTCATTCATTCATCCATTCATTCATGATGCTGGGTCTTCAATCCAAGGTCTTGTACATGCTTGGCAAGAGCTGCACCATTCAGCTAACAATGCAACCCTTTCCTCTGTTAGTATGCCAGAGTCCTGAGTGTTAATGGTACTCTCAGAAGAATGGGTCTCCCGTCACACATTCCAATGGCAATATTCAGGACAAAAGCAAATTGAAGATTTATCTTTTATTCTACCTTTCCCCCACCCCTTTTTTTCAATTCAAGAAAACATGCGTGAATGCAAATAAAGAGAGTGAAGCTGAATCTGCTAATTTGACCAACAGATAGTTGTGGCAAACAAAAACTTTTCCACACATTGCCAAACATGTCCAGTCCCCTCGCCATTGAGAACCACTAAGCCAGAAGATCAATAGAACTGTGTGTCCACAAGAGAGAAAAATATGGTGGACACAATAAAGATAGCAAGCTGCCAGATGTCTCCTAAACTTGCCATTCATTCTAGTAAATATAGAGAAGCTGAGGAGTTGAACACCTTTTGTATTTATGTTCGTCGTTCTAGTGTAAAATCTGTTTTTCTTCTCAGGTAAGTAACAGTTCCTGTGTGACTTTTAAATTTATATTCATATTTGTATATATTTCAAATGTAACATATACATTTATTTATTTTGCATTTCTTTTAGTCCTTACAGGAGGGCCGCTATCTGAATGTGGGTATATCTCATATTTGCTTCATGTGGTATTACACAGTTGTGTAAGTAATACACAATACTAAGGTAATTAAGGCTCATCGGGAATTTAGGTCCCACTTAAAAAATCACAGATACATTATCTACATCATGATTTACATACAAACCTTTATTCACCAACCAAGATATTCTCAAATGTATTTCCCAAGTAGTATTTAATTCAAAATCATAAAAAATGCAACTACAATTTGAGCACTTACTGTATTTACATATCTGTCTGTTTGTCTGTCTGTTTTTATCAGGGCCTCTCTGTATGCCCCTGGCTGGCCTGAACTTAGCTTGTAGACCAGGATGGCCTCCGTCTTGTGATAATCCCCCTGCCTCTACTGCTGGAGGGCTGTGACCACAAAGTGTACTTCCTACCATGCCAGCCTCATTCTTTTTAATACACTCTTCTTCACAATTTTCATAAAGACAACACGTGTATAAGAATCATTGTCTTTTTTTAAGAGATGAGGAAATGTGCATTCGAGTGGGTTGAAGATCAGAACCAAAATGCAAAGGTGCTGTAAGACAGCCCTGGACTTGGACTCTGATTTCTCAGAACACAGGGCTCATCTGTTTTCAGTCTGTGTCTTACACAATCTTCAGCCACTGCTTACTTAAGACAAGAATAGATGAGTGTAACTAAAAGGAAAAGCAGATTGGTAGTACCAAGCAGTGAGCTGGCAGCACATTCATGGTGCACTTCCCAGCCAATGGAGTAATGAGAAAATTAGCATTAAAGCCACCTACTTGATGGTTTTGTTATAGCAAAACAAACTAAGATATCTGCCAAGAAGCCCAAGAGTCACTTTGTGGGTTACCATTCTCACTTATGCACACTGAGCCCCAAGAGCCGAAAGTAACCCCCAGTCAGCCCTGAGCCAGCTATGTCTCCTCCATGAAAGCCAAAGCAGAAGTACTCTTCAGGAAGTAGCTAGCCCAAACTCCCCAGAGATTGTATGGAATACTTCATAATGGACAAGTCCTTGCTTTTCTTTAGAGTTTACCAACTGTACTGGTTAGTCTTATGTCAACTTGATACAAGCTAGAGTCACCTAAAAGGAGGGAACCTCAATTGAGGAAATACCTCCATAAGATCTGGCTGTAAGGCATTTTCTTAATTAGTGATTGGTAGGGGATGTCCCAGCCCACTGTAGGAGGGGTCACCCCTGGGCTGGTGGTCCTGGGTTCTATAGGAAAGCAGTCTGAGCAAGCCATAAGGATCAAGCCAGTAAGCAGCTCCCCTCCATGGCTTCAGCATCAGCTCCAGCCTCTATGTTCCTGCTCTGTTTGAGTTCCTGTCCTGACTTCCATCAGTGATGAACTGTTACGGGGAACTGTAAGTGAAATAAACCCTTTCCTCCCTGAGTTGCTTTTGGCCATGGTCTCATCACAGCAATAGCAACCCCTAACTAAGACGCCAATTGTATGAGTATAAAAGTTTCTTTTCAGTTTTTAATTTCTTAAACACTGAATCATTGTGTTTGTTTTTCTGTGAATTAGTTCCTTCTCTAAAGACTTTTTAAAGTCTGTTTTTTAAGCAAGAATCTTGGTTCTTCACTTTGAATGATCTATGGTATTCCATTGTTGATTTGTTTTTCATTTTGCTGCAAGGCATTTGTTTGCAACTACAGATGAGGCCATGAACATTCTGGAACGTGCCTCATGCTTTACTACTCAGAAGCCAAGGACCAGAAGCCAGGAACTTGTAAGAAGTGAAGAAAATTAGGCCACCTGTTCTAGAACTATTACATGATCACTTTTAACAAGACTCTGTATTATTTGTAAATATGTAAGTGCCTAAACTTACTTACCAGGCCAAGGTTGCCTGATATGGCTGGTTGAGGAATGAAGACCGTCAGGCTCTGGGCTGGAGGGTCCACAGCCAAACAAATGCTGTAGTTATTTATTGAGAGCAATCAGACTTTTTATACCTTTATCAGAAGCAGAACATAATGGCAATTGACAGGACCAATACAGTGATGGTTGCCAGGATACAAAGACATGTGCAAGCTCTACAGGGTCGACAAAAGGAATGTTCAGCAGTCCTGGCAAGCTTTCATGCTTCCTTGACTACTAAGGGAACATTCAGAGAAACAAAAAGTGGCCTGAAATGCTCCACTGCCTGAGGGATTACATCAGTCTCTCAGAAACTGGACAAAATGCCCCAGGAGCCACACACTCTAACCTGAGAATCTATGATGTATGCCTCTCAAGGCCATCTCCATGGTTCTCTGCATACCTGTGCTGTAATTGGGGAGTAATGATTGAACACATATGAATATTGATTTCTCTAAAGCGTGTACCTCAACTACAATTTCTAAAAACAAAACAAAACAAAACAAAAAAAAAACCAGCTTGGGATGCAGCTCACTGGTAAAGTGCCTGCTCAGAATGTGCTAGGCTTTGGGTTCAGTTCCTAAACCTAAAGAGAAGAGACAGAGGTAGACACACACACACACACAGAGAGAGAGAGAGAGAGAGAGAGAGAGAGAGAGAGAGAACAGAGAGAGAGGGGAGTTCGGATATGCATTTGTTCAGCATAGTAGATAATGTCTAAATTATCTTTGAAAAGGCCTTCCAACTCTATACAGGACACAAAAGCCCCAGTGCACAAAAGATGGCCACCCTGCTGCCTCTTGACCAGATGGTGAAGCACCATTGTCTTGGCTTTTAAACCTGCCCGGTGGAGTAGATGTGAGATTCTGTCGCAGAGTCACTTACTTTCAGATAACTGGTGACTAATGACATTGACCATAATCTATGCTTGTGGAAATTCCTTTGTTAATTAGGATATTGCTCCGTTTTTTCTTTTTCAGAGCAGTTTATAAGGTTTTATTTATTTACTAGACCATTATCACGTGTGTTTAGAATATTTTATGTATCAGTTTTTGTGCATCGGTGCTTCAGTTCCCTGTTATTAACAAGGGCCCTTACTATTGCAGACCAATTTTTAATTCTTCCTTTATGAGTTTTTGCCTACTAAAATCCATTTAAGCAATAATTCATTTCTTAAAAGATCATAGACTGTCTTCTACATTAAGTTTTATGTAGTTTTTTCTATAAAGTTCTTAATCCACCTGGAATTAGTTTTTGTACAAGCTTCAAGGTAGAGATTCAATTCTATTTTTAACATAAAATTTAATTTTCATACCCATTTGCTGGATAATGTCCAGTGTCTGTACATTATCCAGTGTCTGCTTGTTTGTGACTCCGTTTTCCATATGTGCCCGGCCTTCTATGCTGGCTGTTCTATTTAGCTGATCTATTTGGCTGCTATGTTACCGTTATTAGTATGCCTTTATTTTCAAATAATTTTTAAAGTAGCTTACAAAGTATTAGGTATTTTCTTTTTATGACATTTTCTTTTCATTTTAAAAAGATTTATTTATGTATGAGTACTCTATCAGCATGCACACCTGCATGCCAGAAGAGGGCATCAGACACCATTATAGATGGTTGTGAGTCACCAGCGGGAGTTTGAACTGAGGACTTCTGAAAGAGCATCCAGTGCTCTTAACTGCTGAACCATCTCTCCAGCCCAACATTTTCTTTGTTAAATTCTGTGTCTATGAGTGTTCTGTATCATATATATCTGTGTACTACACATCTGCAGTATCTGAGGAGGCCAGAAGAGGGCGTTGGATCCCCTGAGACTGGAGTTACAAATGGTTGTGAGCCACCTTGTGGGTGCTGGGAAATTGAAATTGGGTCCTCTGGAAGAGCAGCCAGTGTTCTTAAGCACTGAGCCATCTCTCTAGCCCTCGTTATTACAATATCGAATTGGGCTTTAGTGGATTCCCGTCTCCTGCCCTCTGGTTCCCTCCTCCTTCCCATGTAGCCTCCTCAAAGCTCCTTTTCACTTTCATGTTCCATGTTTACTTCTGCTGCCTCCTCTCAAACCTTTCTAGGTATTTAGGCTACTACTACTACTACTACTACACACACACACACACACACACACACACACACACACTCACACACACACACCACAAGCTAAGATCTGCATAACAGGGGCAATAGGAAGTATATTTGTCTTTCTGAGTTTTCATTTTTATTTTGAAAATCTGGTAAGTATGAGTGTAAGAGCCCACTCTTCTCTGGCATTAACCCTCGTCCTTTATTGAGAAACAACAGTTTTTATTTTATTATTGTTTGTTTCTTGTTTTTACAGTGCTAGGGATCAAACCTAAGATCTTATACATTCTACCATTGAGCTACTCTCCAGCCCTGGGATTTTAGAGATTAGGTCTTGGTATGTAGTACAGGGTGGCTTTTAATTCATGATTATCCTACCTTGCCTCCTGAGTGACAGAATTATAGGCAGGTGCTACTATACCTAGCTCTAGCTACATTGGACCTTGTTTTTCTTCCTATAAATTTTTGAAATTGGTTTATAAAATTCTACAGAATCCCTTGTTGGGATTTTATTTTTATTTATTTAATTTAATTTCTGTGGTCCTGGGGATTGAGACACGGATTTATATTTGGTAGATAAATGCTCTAACATTCAACTACACCTTTGCTCCAGGGTTTGTATTCCAGTTTATCATATCTTCATATTTTATTTAAGGAATATTTCCACTCAAGAATAATATACAACATTCTACTTATTTTGGTCACTTATTTATCCATAAAGTTTTGTTAATTCTCATAAAAATATGTGAATATTTTATTAAGTTTTCCAACTTATTTGCATTTTATTCCTATTGTAAGTAGTAAAAATTTATACCTTTTATTTTTTGAGATGAGATTTCACTGTGTAGCTCTGGCTGTCCTGGAACTCACAATGTAGACCAGGCTGGCCTCACACTCAGAGAGGTGCACCTGCCTCTGCTTCCCAAGCGCTGAGATTAAAGGCATGTGCCACCACACCCAGCTCTAAAATTACATTTTCTTAGTAGAACTTGCTATTGTATAGAATACAATTTCAGAACTTTTTAGGAGTTAATTTTTTTAGAGCAATTTGAAATTCACAGTAAAACTGAGAACACAGAAAGATAGCCCTCTTAGACTTTCTGCCTTCTGCTGCCATGCATACCCCCATCATCAGCTTGGCTCCACAGAATGGCATATTTACTTTAACTGATGAGTTAAAGTTAAAGCACATCAGTGCTCCAACACCGGAAGTCTGGAGCTTGCATTACCAGTCGCTCTTAGTATTGTATTTCTGTGAGCGGAGACAAATACATGATGCTGGTCTCCATCATCCTGGTATCACACATACTGTTTTCACTATCCTAAAATACTTGCGTTCCACATGTCCATTCTTCTCTCTACCTGGATCTACCTGGACCATAAGAAATAATACTTCTTTTTGATTACCTCTTGCTATAGCTTTTCATTTTCTAGAATGCTATATGGTTGGAGCTATATGGTACAGAGCCCTGTCAGACTTGGCTTCTTTCACTCAGTAATATGCATTAAAGACTCAAGCACCTCGGCCTTCCATGCTGACAGATGAGCAATAGATTCCTTGACAAATAAGTACATTCGTGTAGGTTTTGTTTCATTTTGACATTTCATTTCATTTCATTGCACTTTTCATTTAACATTGGATTCTTTATATCTATGTATTGCATATTGAAAATATAGCATTCCAACTAATGTGCCACATGATGTTTTTTAAAACGTATTTTCTCTTTTCCCCCAACAGGAATGATTTTGAAAATTTAACCCAGGTAACTTTTTTCAAATCTGCATATCCATCACATGTCATTACTCCACGTTTTCTTCTTATCACTTATGTTTCCAGATGAGGAATTTCTCAAAGTGCCTTTGCCATAAGACTTTCATAGAGTAGTGATGCTCAAAACATGTTTTGAAGACACCCTGGTTTGTCAGGAAGCCTCATCTGGGAGGTTCAACCACATACCTATGCAAGGGTGGATTTTCCCCCCATATTCCTCCACTGAATAGCAGAAACAGATGGTGATTCAAGTGTCTTGGGTTGAAACACTGGAGAGATTTTGAAACTATAAGCAAACATTTTTTTGGATTTCTATTTGGTTAAAATATGCTCTTTTCATAAAATACATTAACATATAATAAGCTTATCATGGCATTATAATTTAGTATTGTTGAACGTTCTGTTTAGTTACATGGTACATATTGTTAAGTCTAACCCATATAAAAAAAGCCTCATAAGAGCCAGGCATGATTTGTAATCTAGGCAATCTGGAGGATGATGTAGGAGAATTATGAATCTGAGGCCAGCCTGTATTACAAAGCAAGATCTTAATTTTTTTTAGGCTGAAGCTGCAGCTTATCTGGTAGAATGCTGTCCTGACATGTACAAAGCCCTAGTTTCAGCCCACAGCATGGTCCACGACTGTAATGTCAGCATTCCAGAGACAAAGGTCCAGAGTTCAATCTGCTATAGTCTCAAATATTACCAAGGGTATGCACCAATCAGTTTGGGTCTACATGGCAAGACCCTGTCTAAAACACTATACCAAAAACCAAAGGAGACATAATTACAGTTATGCAAAATAAATAATGCATGAAATGCTTTAGTAATGCTTTTATAAGTCTAGATTTTCCTAGCAATATGTAGTAACTGAGTTGACCACAAAAGTAGAGCCAGCATTTGGCAAGGCCAAATTCTACTAAAGAGATTGGGAAGAAATTTTGCTAATGTTTTGAAAGGCACTAGCATCTAAGTCCTTGCTAGGCTTTAAAGAGTGAATGGTCCTCATGATGTTCCAACAGATCATGAATGCCCGATCTCAATCGTCTCTCAACCTATGTGCTTGGCACACATTATCAAGCAGGATAAGTCCCTACTCTCATCATTGTGTCATTGCAGCTTGTTTTAAAACATTATGCAAAGCTGCTCATTCAATTTATAAGTCCAGCAGAATTCTAAAGTCTAAAACTTGACACAGTTCCAAAAATTATTGACATCTCTTTTGAATATGTGAAAACTTGGAGTAAAATAGCAATACCAAGTTATCTACAGCAGGTAGAGGCACTTGCCTTGCAAGCCTGGTGACCTGAGTTCCACCCACCAAACCCACATAAATGTGGAGGGTGAGCGCCAACTCCCAGAGTTATATTCTGACCTCCACATATGCACCATGACACCCACAACCACCAACCACATGTATCTCTCACACATATGTACTCAATAATAAATAAAAATATAAAATGTCTAGAAGACACAAAACAGCCATTTACTGTGAAATATTGGTGTTACACATCATAGGGATTTGTCAGTATCACCGAGAGTATCATTAAAAATAAACGATACGAAACATCACCACAAAACTTAGGAGCTTATCACTAAGATTTTCCAAAAAGAAAGACCCATCCCCATAATTGTGAGACCTAAGAACCATGATAAAAGCAAATGAGAGAAGTCTGCTACTCAGTCTGTCACAACAGAATGTCAGAGAAGCTAAGAGAAGCTCTCAATGGTCAGATCATCTCGAAGGCTACCTCAGATGTAGCTAAAGTCATAACCAGGAACCAGAAAATATGTAAATGTAATGAATAAATTTAATATAATAACTATGGATAATACTGTAGCTAATATCTCATATAAAGTTAACTGTACTTAATATCTCATATTTTTGAAATATCCATTTCAAGCATACAGAGCATTCAGGAGGCTATATATCTCAGCAGTGGCCAAAGAACTGAGATGATGGGCCATGTATTCTGTAACCACTAGGTAATTAACTTTGAAAGTAGTAGTATAAAATTACATAGAAAATCTCCAGGTTCAAACTTTTGGTTTGGCTTTCCTCTTTCAGTGAGTAACCCAAGCTGTCCTTGAACTTGCAGTCCTCCTGCCTCTGCTTCTAGATCGCTCAGATTATGGACATATACCATTTTTACAACCAGCTCCTACATCAGGGAAAGCTTTGTATGTGTTCTTTGCTATATGTATGTATATGTACCATGTGTATGCAGTGCCTTTGGAGGCCAGAAGAGGACACCTGATCCCCTGGAACTGGAGTTACAGATGGTTGTGGGCCACTGTGTGTGTGAATCAAATCTGGCCCTTCTGGAAGAGCAGCTAGTGCTCTTAACCACTGAGCAATCTCTCCAATCCACATACGATGGAGATTTTAAATACATGTGTTCATGGGTCATAAAAGAAACCAAAATGAAAATTGCAAAGTATTTTTAACTAAATAATGAAGACCTCCAGACAGATATAGAAGGACAACAAAGTTGATCATCCCCATCTTAATAACTACCCAGAAGAAAAATGTGCAATGGAAATGAAAGTGGACCTTGAACACAGGGAGCAAGCCTCACATTTTCTCATGAGACAAGCACAAGCATTAAACTACAACAAAATACCATTTTTTGTCTATCTGAAAGGCATTGTCAGGGGACCTAGAGGGAAAGAGCGCTCACATATTGCTGTGGAAGGCCCACCACTGAAACTGCTGTGCAGTAGCTGAGAAAATTGCAATGTGGAGCCAGCAAGGTGGCACAGTGTCTAGGAGGTGGGGGCTATTACTATACACCTTGGTGATCTGGGTTCGATCCCTGGATCCCAAGTGTCTCAGTTAGCTTTAATTGTCAGCTTGACACAGCTTACAGTCATCTGACAGGAAAGCATACATTGAGGACTTGACTAGATCAGATTAGCCTGTGGGCATGTCTGTGAGGAACTGCACTGAGCATATGCTTCTATTAAGACGGGAAGATGGTATCTTTACTGATTCTATACAAAGGTTTTCAGAATCTACAGAAATAGGGACAATAACTAATTGGTTTACCTGTGGGTTTCATGTGGATTTATGGGAACTGAGTAATGGGAAGGCGAGTTGTTTTGTTGTTGCTGTTCTATTTTCAATGTAATTTGCTTTTGGTTATGTAAATAAAAAGTATTGAAATAAAAATAGGGAAACAATGGTATCTGTTTCTATCGAGCTGGCCATGTATGTCAGTCGCTAGGGAGGCAGATGATATGCAGAAAATGATATCATTTTCTGTAAAAAGTGTGGACATGTGTAGGAAGGCTGCCATGTTTATGGGTATAAAGAAAGATGTGTAATCATTAATACAGAATATTATCATCAGTTCCTTTAAGGTATAAACAGATTCTCTTTAGCCCTTCATGGGCCTTTGTACTGTTTCAGTTATTAAAAACTATAAACACTTCTTTTTATTTGGGGGGACTTTCCTTCTTTCTCTTTCTACCTTTCCTTCTCTTACTTTCTCTTCCTTCCTTCTCTCCCTCCCTCCCTCCGTCTCTCTTTCTTTCTTTTTTTTTTCAAGTCAGTGTTTCGCTGTTGTAGCCCTGGCTGTCCTGGAACTCACTGTGTAGACCAGGCTGGCTTCAAACTCAGACATCTGACTGCCTCTACCTCCCAAGTGCTGGGATTAAAGGTGTATGCCACCACTGTCTGGATTGCTTTTGACGTCTTAAGACAGAAAACAATGAAAACCTTTTTCATTTTTATTTTTATTTTATGTGTATGCATATTTTGCCTGCACATGTGTCTGTGCACCACTTGCATGCCTGGTGCCCGCAGAGGCCAGAAGAGAGCATCGGATCCTTGGCAACTGGAGTTACTGATTGTTGAGTCATCCTCCAGCCCAACAATGAAAACTTTTGAAATAGTTAAGAACAATTTTGAGTGGTTTTGCCACAACAAAAAATGAAATTTGTATAAAATATAAAGAAATGGAAAAATATTTTTATGCATGTACTTTTAACTCTTTGATAACTTCATATATACATACAATATATTTTGATCATATTCACCCTTAACCACCTCCTAACCACTCTAAGATCCATACTCTACCCTCGACCCCTCCCAACTTTGTATCCTATTTTTTTTATAACCCACTGAGCTCCATTAGCGCCTGTCACATTTTCTTTTATAGGTGGTCACTATATGGGTGTATGACCCAGAAAGTGCCAGCAAAGCTGAGTTGGACGGTACCGCCAAGATACCCTCACTGGTGAGTACAAACATCATCATAGGTCAGATCACACGAGCTGCTTGTATTTTTCTGAGGACTGAGTGAAAGTTATAACCAATTCATAGGGTTGTAAGCTTCCTAAAGCAGGTTTAAAACACCTTTGTGGTCCCCTTGTTCAGTTTGGTCATAGATATTGTGAACATGCACCTCACCTCTACAATTACAAACCTCTCCATTAAGACTTCTCATCATTGGTGAAGATGGGGTATTCACGTGCATTAAAAATGTCCTGTGAGTATCTCCATTGAAATCATACCTCAGCTAACCCCATTGGATTTCCTAAAGGTATAACACAGCAAATATGCCAGCCTTGTCTTGTATTTGTTACAAAACTTCTGCTTTGGAAATTTAAATTTTGTATTCTGTTACAACTAAAACATACTGCAGAAAATCAGGACAGGCTCATGAGCCTGTCACCATCTAAGTGAGTGAGGGACTGTCCTGCATGGAGCTGTGGGAGGTGTGTACATGTGTGCATAAGTTGTGTGGGGTTGGAGGCATGCTAGGGCATGTGTGTAGAGGCCAGAAGGACCTTTGTGGAGTTGGTTCTCTCCTTCTACCTTTATATGGATTCCAGGGATTGAACTCAGGCCGCTAGGCGTATGCCACAAATGACTGAGCCCTCTCAGCAGCAATCAGGAGTTGATTCTGACTGGCCCCAGGTCATTGGCATCAACTCTTCCTAAGCCCGTCTCGACCCATTCATTGGCTTATTTATATCAATGGTAGACATTTTATTTGGTTATTTAACAAACATCCTATTTCACTTTTATAGCTTTCTACTATTTAAAAATGTTTTAACATTTGTATTATAATTGAGCACGGTATCCATATTAAAACAGGAAACTAGTAAGGAATATTCTTGTTATGTTTAACAAATAAAATAGGAATATTAAATTATCCAACTATTTATCTGCCCTTGAAATATAGAAACTTCAGGCATTAAGGGGGTGGGGGGCTGGAGAGATGGCTCAACAGTTAAGAGCACTGACTATTCTTCCAGAGGACCCGGGTTCAATTCCCAGCACCCACATGGCAGCTCACAGCCATCTAGAACTCCAGTTCCAGGGCATCTGATGCCCTCACACCAAAGCACATAAAATAAAATTAAATAAGTCATTTAACAAAAAGGAATATAGACACTTCACATGAAGCTTTTCAAAAGAGTTTTTAAAACTCAAGGCTTACGTTTTCTTAAGCCTTACGTTTTCTTCCATCCATTTGTTAAAGTTTTCATTTTAAAATGGTTTTGCATTTACACAATTATTGCCAAGATAGTTCCCCTATTATTATCTCGTTCTTGTATATTGGTCACAGTTTTGAAATATTGATACATTGTTATTAACTACAGTCCATTTTGGTCTTTCCTCAGTTTCCCTCTAATTGTCCTGCTTTCTGTTCTGAAATCCCATCTGTGGTCGCACATTACATTAAGTTGCCCCGTTCCTCTTAGGTTTCCTTGGTTGTAACAGCTTTTAGGTGCTTTTTTGGTTTTGATATTTTTTTTTTGTTTTTGTTTTTTGTTTTTGTGACCTTGACAATGTTGAAGGTTCCTATCCAGGTATTGTACAGAACGTCAATAAATTGCTATTTATGTGAGTTTTTTTTTTTTTTCATAATGAGACTGGAGTTAAACATCTCATGGAGAAATACTGTAGTAGTTATTAGGCTGCTGTGGTGGCTCAGCAAGGAAGCCAAGGAGGCATATTTCATACGCCATATGTGCAAACTCTGCCAGGCCTCAGCAGAGGGACCCACTGTCATGGCCTTGCAATATTCGACAGTGGAACCCCAAGCGTCTGGGCAAAGGTGTATTTATTCTTTCAGAACTCCTCAGGTATTTTACTAATAGCACATGCAGATCATTACCAATCATCATGCCCTACATAAATCCAACCGCTGCGGACAATACAAAACGCCAAAACCTAGGCAGCCCCTCACCCAACAGTGAATAAAATCACTTTAAACATAACTAAAAATAAACTTCCCCAATAAAATGCCACAAAAATCCATAGCCATTGCCATCAAATCATACCAAGGGTCCATATATCAGTGTGGCCTTTCACCGTGCGTGTGCATTGCCTGCCACAGCATGCATGCAGAGACAAGAGGACGATTCTCCTTCTACCATGTGTGTCCTAGGAGGCTTTGTAGAAAATGCCTTTATTTAGTGAGCCATTCCTTGGAGTCACATTCTGCTTTATTAAAACAAAGTTTAAATAATTTTTGTAGGATTTTTCTGTGTAGAAGACTTATATGTCACCTGGCTCATTTATTTGCTCAGTGCTTTGTATCAATATGGGCTTGTGTACTTATTGTATGACTTAGTATATGACACGATGCTGTCAAGTCACCAGATCCTATTCATCAGACTTGTGTATCCCTTTTGACATATTTCCATCATCAGTTTGATTTGGTCTGATTTTAACTCTGTTTCTCCACACTATGGCACCTTAGGGTGCTCCAAGCCTATCTTATTGACTGTATTAGGAATCAAGATATGCTTGTCTGGGTATGCATTGATATTTGGTGGTTATGATGATTTGAATAAGAATGGCCCCCGTAGACTCATCTATTTGAATGCTTAGTCATCAGGAAGTGCAGTACTTGGGAAGGATTAGGAGACATGGCCTTGTTGAAGTAGGCATGGCCTTGTTAGAGTAGGTGTAGCCTTGTTGGAGGAAGTGTGTCACTGAGGGTGGGATTTGGGGTTTCAAAAGCCCAAACTAGGGCCAGTAGCTCTCTCTGCTGCCTGTAAATCCAGTAGTAGAACTCTCAGCTACTTGTCCAGAACCTTTTCTGCCTGCGTGCTGCCATGTTCCCCATTATGATAATAGATCAAACCTCTGAAACTGTAAGCAAGCCCCAATTAAATGTTCTTCATAAGAGTTGTGGTGGTCATGGTATCTCTTCACAGCAATAGAACAGAGACCAAGACAGAAGACCAAGACCACTACCAGGGAGTGGGGTAGTGCTATGACAAGCCTGACCATGCTGCTTGAAGGCAGAATGTGGACTTTGAGACTTTGGACTAAAAAAGCAGTTGAACATTTTAAGCTAGGCTTAGTGGACCATATTAGTAAGAACGTGGAACACAGTGGTGCTAAGGGCAATGGAAATTATGACAGCCCAGCTCTAGTGGTTTCAGAGAAGAATTAGTAAGTGGCCTAGGGACCATTCTTATGATATCTTGGCAGAGAATATAGCTGCTTTTTGCCTTTGACCTCAAAATCTGCCTAGAGCAAAATTGAAGAGTGTTGGATGAATGCCAAAGAGTGTTGGCAGAGGAGATTTCAAGATAGCCTTATATTGACTCCATTGTATGGTTACTAGTGGTCACTCTTACGCAGATCTATAATGAAAAGGAGCAAGCTGAGCAAGGAAAATTACCAAATGTACAGTTCGAGGAGAAAAGGAGCACCGGCAAGTGTGATGGAGCGAAGTCCAATTCTCAAGAGATAAAAAGTTTAAAGAAAAGCCTGAAGCTAAATGGAAGAAAGGGAGTGATCTCACAGCAAGACCCCGCCCAGCTAAGCTTCCAACTTGTGAAAGGAATTAAAGAAAACCTTAAGAAGTGAAGGAAACCATTGACAACAGAAAGCTGATATGGATGTAACTGAAGGAAGGGGCCTTGTTCTAGTCCCAGCAATCAGCAGAACATGGCAGCTTTGGCCAAGTGGTTCTGCCTTTAAAGTTAAGGATACAGAAAGGGATTGTGGAATTCCCCTCCAAGGCTAAGAAAAGCCACTGAGGCAAGGCGCGTTGTCAAGGGTATTCCTGAATGGATGCTCAGAAAGGCCATCACATGAAGCTATGAAGGTGAAGCCTGGATTGTGTTAGAGACTCCAAGATGTTGGAGATGCTACAGTCATGCCGTATCTGCAAGGAGAGCTGCTGACAGAGTGTGGAAGCAGACCGAGAGAGAGAAGTGCGTTGCAGTCAGCAAAGCTGAAAGGAGTTGGAGATCTGAAGAGCGCGTTGACATCAGACATGGAGATGCAGAATGTGGAGTTTTGCCTTGCTGGTTACTTCCTTTCGTCTAGCATTTTCTTACTATGTTCCTTTTCTCCCTTTTTGGAATGGTAAAATGTATTCTGTGCCAATGTATGCTGGTATGTGATCTGCTTTTTGATTTTGATCTTACACGGGCTACGGTTAATTGCCATGAGTCTCAGAAGAGACTTTGAACTCTGGACTTTTAAACAGTGTTGAGACTGTGATAGGCTCTGGGGACTCTGAAGTTGGACTGAATGCATTTTGTATTATGATATGGCTATCAGCCCATGAGAGCCAGGGACTCAGATGTGGTGGTTTGGATAAGAATGGCCCCGTTGGCACATATATTTAAGTGCTTAGTCATCGGCAAGTGGTGTTACTTGAGAAGGATTAGGAGGTGTGGCCTTCTTGGAGTAGATGTGGCCTTGTTGGAGGAAGTGTGTCACTGGGGGTGGACTTTGAGGTTTCAAAAGCCTGAACTATGGCCAGTGTCTCTCTCTACTGCCTGCAAATCCAGCTGTAGAATTCTCAGCTACTTCTCCGGCACCATGCCTTCCTATGTCCTGCCATTTTCCCTGCTGTGATGATAATGGACTAAATCTCTGAAACTGTTTGCAAGCCCCAGTTAAATATTTTCCTTTTAAGAGTTTCGTGGTCATGGTGTCTTTCCACAGCAATAGATCACTGACTAAGACAGTGGTGTCCCATCTCAGCTGGTAGAACAAACATACATCACTATGCTAATTCATACATATGTTTTTTTTTCTATATATCTGTATTATGTTAAGCTAAACATGAGTTCATATTCTCTAACTTAACTCTAATATCACATGACTCATTTGACCCTCTAGAATTGCTATCTGCAATCTCACAGTATGAAATCAGCAGTTAAGAGCACTGGATGATCTTCGAGAGAACCTGGGTTTTTGTTTTTCCTCAGGACCCACGTAGCAGCTCACAGCTATCTGTCTGGGGCCAATGCCTTCTTCTAGCCTCTGTGGTCACCAGGCATGCATGTGATATGCAGACATACATGCAGCCAAAAGAACTCGTACATATAAAGTAAAATACTTTAAGAACTACAAAAAAGAAATCAAACTTTTACTATCCATTATTCAGTAATTTAATTTTTAATATATATATTATTTCAGACTGCTTGAGCTGTCATAACATAATGCCTTGGACTGATTGGCTTTAAAACAAAAGAAACAGATTTATTTTCTGCCATTTCCAAGGCTAGATGTGAAGATCAGGTCTCCAGTAGATTTCATTTCTTGTATTAGCTTGTAGATTATGCATGGTAGTGGAATTTGATATGAATAAGATTTGTTCTTCAGTCACTCTCTGGCTTTATTCACATAGCATTAGATCTTCACGAATTGTTTTTTTCCTTTTTAAGGCTGAAATATAGTCCATTGTACCACATTTTGTTTGTCTGTTAATGACAGTTTGTTGTATAAGTTTATTTTTAGTTATGTATAAAATAAATGTTTTGTGCACTGTTGTGTGAGGGGCTGCCTAGATCTTGGCATTTTTTTATTGTCTGCAGGTGCTGGATTTATGTGGGGCATGTTGATTGCTAATTATCTGTATATGCTATCAGTAGAATACCAGTATCAATAAAAACATCTGCATCAATAAAAACACCTGAGCTCAGATGCTTGGGGTTCTGCTGTCCAGTATGGGGCTTGCCATGATGGTGGTTCCCTCTACTGAGGTCTGGTTGGGCTTGCACCTATGAGAATGCCTCCTTTTCGTCCTTGGTGAACTGCCGCAACAGACAACAGCTACAAGTCGGTGTCCCAACCTGGGGCGCCACTTGTAGTAGTAATCTACAGTCTTTTACCTTCAATTTAGGGAAAGAGAAAGGAAGGACAAAGAACTTTTCACGGGTTTTGTAGGCAGCCTTGATTGAGAAAGAGAGAAGGGAAGAAATTTTCACAGCCTTTTTAGGCTGTCCTAAACTTGGAGGGGACTATCTGACACTGAGTCAGACTAGTGTCTCAGCTGACTATCTGCAAACTCAATCTCTTCAACCCATGTTCTTCTACACAAGAGTCAACACACTACTGATGGACAAACCAACCAATGAACCACCAAAGAACACCCGACCCGGCTCTCGGGGCTTCAAACCTTTTATACTCTAAGTAAAAGGTCCTATAAACCCAAGCGGCACGAAATCCCAAGAATAAACTACACGTGCCAAAACAACTGCACAAAACCACCAGCATCAAGCAAGCATTCCAAATCAAACTCATAAACGTCCACCACGCCTGGGATGGAACATAAACCTAGTCCAAATGCCATTTTGCATTTTTAAAGAAATCAAAATAACAAAAACTTCTTCCAAGTGTCCTGCTACAACAGTTGGTTTGTTTCTACTTCGGGCCTAATGTGAACTATGCTGTTAATTCTGCTTTAAATCTTTTAAGAAACTCAGTGTGTCTCGCATAGCACATTTACTGCCTACAGTCCTACCAACAGTGCACAAAGGCTTCAATTCCTCCATAGCCTCAAGGATACTTTCAAGGTTTTGTGGAGTCAGTGTTGTTTTGCCTTTTTTAAATGGCCATCCTCACAATAGGAGAGTCTCCCTGTGCTGTTTGCTTGTTGATTTCAAGACATGATCTCATTATGTCGCTTTAGCTGGCCTCAAACCCAGACGTCCACCTGCCTTTGCTTTCTGAGTGCTGGGATAAAGGTGCGTTCCACATTCCCAGCCTCATTGTGGTTTTGATTTGCATTTCTGTAATGGTCATTGATACTGACCATCTCTTCATGTTCCTATTGACCATTTATATAATCTTCTTTGGGGAGAATGTCTTTTCACATCATTGTGTGCATTTGTCAACAAGTTCTTTCTCAATTCTTGAGCTTTAGGATCTCTCAGTATATTATGAATACTAATATCATATACCTGATATGTGATTTGTAAATATTTTCTTTCATCTTGGATTTTTTTTACCTTGTTGATAGTGGCCTTTGATGCATAAAAACTTTTAACTTTGATGAAGGGTGCTTTCCTTTCTATTGCCTGAAGCATCAGTTTCTCTTTTTAAAGTGTCTGAATCTATGTGAGTATATACCATGAATATACAGGTGCCTATGGAGGCCAGAAGAATGTGCTGTGAGGAGAGAGGAGGTTTTGAGGTTAAATTCTGTTAGTGGCGCAGGGACAAAAAGAGATGACGTGAAAGTATTGACATCAGTGAAGTCTTCAGATGAGAAAATCACTGTATCTGCCAGGGCCAACCTGGCAAGTCGGAAAGTATTTGAATGGGGGGTGGGACTGACGGGCTTTATAAGGAGAGGGGAGAAGAGAGAAAAAGGAAAGGGGCTAGACCAGGCACACACAGTATCATTGAGCTCAGATGGAATGGAGCTGAAGTTTAATTTCTGTCTCAGTTTTTATACACTTTTCTCTCAAGGGTCTGCGTGGAGCTACAGCAGTTACAAAGTTAATGATCACAAGGAATTCAGCAGGAATACAATGAGGGTATAAATCACAGGGTAAAACAATACATAAGTAAAACATCCTAAACCTTAAAGTAACAGAACAGACAACTTTTCTTGCTGGAGTAGGATGTATATCCTGGGAGATAACTTTTCTCGGGGAAGCTGAATGTTTACCCAGGGAAATAGCTCTCTTGGTGGAATTAGATGTTTAGCCAGAGAGGAAATGTTCCTTTAGGTAATCTTTCACTTCCATGAAACTAGCTATTCTCAGGCAGTCTGATTTTTGTGACTCAGTTTTGCTCAGAAAATCTCCCAATAAAGAAATAGGCATATAGCCAGAGGCTCACAGCAGAATCTAGGCCCAGAGTCTGGGGCTCACCACATGTATCGAATGCTGACAGATTTTTTTTTTAAAAATCATGGGGCTGCTAAGGTTCATCAGCAGGTAAAGGTTCTTGCTGCCAAGTCTAAATAAGCTCAATCCCTGGGACCCAGGAGGAGGAAAGAGAGAACTGACTCCCTGGAATTGTCCTGTGACTTCTGCATGCATGCCATGGCAATGTGCACCTCTTACCTACAACAAAAATACAACATAAAAAATTTAAAACCGGTTTCTGTATTTCAGAATCTCCATAGCTTTCATTCACAAAGGATTCTGAAAGTGCAAGAATGTTTTCAATGTGTTGGCTACTGTATTGTGGCTTATTTCTTTATTTACTTATTTATAGTCTGGAGCAAATGTTCTACTACTGAACTATACCCCTATTCTGTGACATTTATAATTCATAATATTTTCACGAGTGGGAAGCTAGATGGTTAAAAGAAACAAAGATAAGTCTTAAAAGTATGTTGAATGTATGAGCATAAACAATATCTTAACTAAAAGAGCAAATGTAATACATCACGAAATACATGAAAGTACTTCCAAATATCTCTGGCTGTAGAAATGATAAAATTGGTGGGGTTTTTTTTGTTTTGTTTTGTTTTTTGTTTTTCAGAATTCCAGAATCCTAACCAAGCAGCTGTACTCACTGGGGCAGCAGCCGTTCATATTCACGGTTGTAAAGAGGAGGATGTATGCCTCGAGAGCCTTAAGTCGACAAGGGTATTTAATTTTTTAATTCATATTTAAATAAAAAAATCAGAAGCTTTAAAGGAGTTTTGAAAATAGTAGTGGACATTGATAAAATGCATCTGACATGTGATTTCCAAGAGAAGAATTCTTTTATTGTACAGAAAAAAATTTGTTTTATTAATTCCAACTAATCAGAAAATACCAGTCGGATTCTTGGATGATGGATTCACTATTCATTTAAAAATCTAACCTTTGATCTAAAAGCCTCATTAGGGATGACCATATCCCTAGATGTTCTCTCTCTGCCATGAACATGGGCTACAGTGGTAACACAGTGGTACAGACGCATAGGACAGTCACTGCCCCCACCAGTGCTCCTTAACACCCCCATCCTACTCACAAATTCTAACCTGAAGGTAAGGTCTGTTAACTGTGGAAGGCAGGAGGTCACCACAAGGTACTGACAGGCTTTCTTAACTTGCTGAGCACCGAGGCACAGCATAGTGCTTGTAACTACAGAACATACTGGCCGTCTTCAACGAGCAGAGATGTTCTGATAGAGGTGAACCCAGGCAACTGTGCAACACACAAATGCCTGAGTGGGGCCTGAAGGAGAGAGGAGAGGGGAGAAGGGAGCGCTTTCCTGAAAGTTAAGTTAAAATCGGAGAGCCTTCTAAGTGTGGGTGGCGGGGTATGTGTACAAGAGCCTTCAAACCAGGATGTGATAGAACAGACAGATTCTAAGGGATGCAGAAAACTGCAGCAGTAGGTAGAATAAGAAGTGCTACTCAGCGGGTAAAGTATCTGTAAAGCAACAACAAGCCCGAACTCAAAATCTTCCTGCCTTTATAACACTTGGGAAAGTAGGAGAGGCCATCCCTAGAAAACCAAACTGAAGGCCTTCTCTGATGTAGAAGGGTGGGAAGGTTATGATAGCATGTTCGTTTATTTCCTGTTGTTTTTAACATACTTTGTTGAACACTAATTTACATGCCATATACATATAATCCACCCTTTTAAACTATGGCTCAAGCTAATTAAACATGTTTGGCATATTCACATTTGCCCACCCAGTGCTACTAGTACACAAATGGGACACACTGTTTATTCGTTCTGAAGTTGATAGACATCTTCAGCTATGTTATGGACAATACATGTATATGCAGATTTTCAAGTGATGTATTTTTATTTTGTTTTTCCTCGGTATATACCAAGAAGTGAGATTTCTGAGTCGTACAGCATCTCCGCGTTTGATTTTGGAGGAATGGCTAGACTACGTAGTTCTAAAGTCACTGCCCTGTTCCCTCATCAGTATGTGAAGCTTCCTATTTCTCTACACCAGTGTTTCTCAACCTTCCTAATGCTGCGACTCTGTAACCATTCCTCAGGTTGTGGAGACTCCACAACCACAAAAATATTTTCATTGCTACTTCATAACTGCAATTTTGCTACCGTTATGAATCACAATGTAACTATCTGATATTCTGATGGTCTGAGGTGACCTCTAAGAAAAGGTCATTTGACCCTCAAAGGGGTTGAAACCCACAGTTTGAGAACCACTGCTCTATACCCATTGCATAATACCTATTAATATCTGGTTTATGTATTACTAGCCATAAAGGGAGTCATAGATGTAACTAATAAGTGTGGCTAGTTAACTGCAGAGTTGGGGAGGGAAGTCATCTATAAAAGATGTGCCTTCATCTCCCACACAAGAAAGCAACAGATGATATACAAAACTGTATGTGAAGACAGAGGCGCGTGGGACTGGTAATCTAGCGTTAGGAAGACACACTGCAGAAGAAAGATCATCACAAGTCAAGATTATTTTCCTTGGTCAGAGTGAAGAATGAAAAGTGGAGCCATGGCAGTTTATGTCAATAAAAGCTTAAAAGTTTTAAAATGCATAAACTATGCAAGATGAGTCAGGAGACATCATTATGACCATTCCCTTTTCTTCTCTTTTTCATTTCTCTCTCCTTAGAACCTGGACCATTAGGGTGCCAATGACCTCAGATGACTTAATGAAAGTGATTAGAGGAACCCAAGTGGCTTTCCAAGACTGCTTCATTGCAAATCTCTTTTTCCTGCTCTCGTTTCCCATGATGACCATACCCGAGACCCCAGGAGAAGTACCACTCACTCTGCCGGCTGGGAAACAGTTGATGGCTACCTGGAGTGCCTGCATCCCCACATTTGCTATCCTGGTCTCTGACCAGGAAACCTTTCAATCAAATGATTCCTTTGCTACCTGGACCAGAGTGAGAATCCCTGAAGGTGTTCTGAGTGATGATGAGAGGCACAATGTGGCCAGTGTGGCCCTGTTCAACAATGGAATCCTGTTTCTAATAAATGGTGCTGTTTACCTAAAAACTAGCGAATCATTTAAGAAACTGGACTCAAGCAAAGGTCTTCCTGAAACTGGAATTATCGGTATGGTAAGAAGAAAATGGTGCCAGGTCAAATACTTATTTAAGGTTAGTGAAAGATGATATGTGTGAGAATGTGTGTTAGCCGCATATATTTAGATAAATTACTATATTGTTTGTTCAAAAGTTTATCAGGGGCTCTACTAAGCAGCATTGTGCATGGTTATTATCTCTCCCAGCCAAGTACTAACCCACTTAGCTTCCAAGACCAGACAAGATTCGGTATGTTCAAGCTGATATGGGGCTATAGACAAAGTTATATTATCTAAAGATGTGAACAGCTGTATCTCCCAGACCTAAGTGTCCTGAGGTCTCTTAGCAGTAAAGATGCTTCCCTAGTGACAAAATAAATAAAATCAGTCTTGTATGCTATCATGCACAGCAATGCAGTAACATTGTGGGGACACAAACTCCCCCATATATTTTCCTGTGTGCTTCCAAAAATGAATCAGATTATTACAATATTGTAGACTATAGGTACCAAAGCGTTCTCACTCCAAAACATTAAAACTATTGCACAAAATATTTGAATGTCCTTTTAACTATATTGTTGAGCTCCTAAGAAGACACATTATAGCAAAAACAAGTGTGTGTGCTGAATGTTAAGATGTGTGAAATAGCCAAGCTGAACAGAAAGGATAGGGCTGAGCGATGCATGAATCCAATTCCAGTTGCCTTGAGTCCTGGACGGTAAGAGGTGGGCTTGCTTTTGCTGTGGTAGCAAAGATGGGGTGGGCTTTCTAACAACATTCTCTGCTTAGATCCTAAAAGAACCTGGGTGCTCTAGCACCCACCTCATATACACTCATAAAATACTTTATAAATCCACAAGCTCCCCACCTTGGGGCCTCCCGCCCCACTCTCTCCTTGGGGTGCTCTGCTTAACTTTACCAGCTAAACTGATGCTTTCTGAAATAAGCCTGTGCTTAGCCTGTCTGTGCCTTGACTGAATTCATTTCTTCAAGAGACAAGATTCAAGGGACACATCACTGCACCCACATACAACATCCCACAGTAAGAGAAATTCTGGGAGGAAAAAAAGCAAATTCCAACGTGTTAGCTATCCTCTGCATTGACCTCAGATGGACAAAATTCAGGCACCAGGCAGCAAAGCCATAGGCCTGAGGAAAGGAAGGAATTTGGAACAAACTTTTTGCATAAAATAATAACCTCCAAAGAGATCCTAACACATTCAAACCTAGGTGAGCTTTCATTACACACTGAGGATACAGGGATGGAGAGTTGTCTTAGCAGTTAGAACACTGGCTGCTCTTTCAGAGGACCTGAGTTCAATTCCCAGCACCCACATGATAGCTCAGAACCATTTGTAACTCCTGTTCCCGGGGGTCTGATACCGTCTCTGGATTTCCTAGGCACCAGGCATGCACACTACAATCTTTTACCCTCAATTTAGGGAAAAAGAAAGTGTAGTTCCCTTTTGGAAAGCTCAGGCAGTGGGTCTAGAGGGCATTACCTATGTAGCTCATCCCAAAAACCCGGTGGAAGTTTGTCCCCTCCCCTCTGCACTGACAGACCTCAAGCCACAGTAAAACTCTGCCAGCTCTCACAAGATGGACTGCTATTAGCATAATTGCTTACCTAAGTCCCTGTCTCCCTGAAAATGCCTATCCCCGTATCCCTGTGTTCATTAATGGACTTTATCCTTGAGTACCAAAAAGACCCTTCCCTTCCTGTACCCCATTAATGTCACAACCCTTGCATTAAACACAAGGGATGTTTCACTGACAACATTGTTCTGGAATTCTTTGTGTTCTGTAGACTTAGTTCCTTGATCTGGGACCCACCTGAATGCGTTGGCCCAGGCTCTGAACTTCCCTCACCCGGAGATAAGCTAAGTGGCCAGTAGCCTAGTCATGTGCCCGGAAGGGAAGCAGGACCCCATGGGCACAGAGGGAGAGAAACAACCAACAAGAAAGGAAAGACGGAAAGAAATCTTCACCCCTTTTGCAAGCGGCCTTGATATACAATGAGAGAAATGTGGTACTCTTCACGGCGTCTTTAGGCTGTCCTAAGCTTGACAGTGAGTCAGACTAGCATCTTAGCTCACAGTCTGTCAACTCAATATCTCCAACCTTTGTTCTTTAAGAATTAACACACTCTTGCTGACAAATCAACCCACGAACCACCCACCAACACCCCCTCCCCAACTCTCTGGGCTTCAAATCTTTTATAACCTAAACCCAAAGTTCCCATGAACCCATGTGGCACACACTCCCAAAAACAAGCTCCACATGCCAGAACAACTGACTGCACCTAACCAAAGTATAGCCACCTGCACCAAGCATTCCAAACCCAACTCATAAACAACTTACCACACCCGGGGTGGGCACACAAACCTAATCCAAAGGCCATTTTGTGTTTTTAAAGAAACCAACACAACAAAAGCTTCCTCCAAGTGTTCCTCTACATTGGTGCATAAACAAACATTCATGCAAAACACTCACACACATGAAATAGTAAAGTAAAAAATGAAATGTTCTGAGCCCTAGGAGACTACCAGATTATATTCAAGAATATGCATGTACATACATATATGCATGTAACAGTTAATGAAAAAATGAAAGAGTGAGGTAGGGTATATGGGAAATTCTGGAGGAAGGAGAGGGAGGGGAAGTGATACAATTATAATCTCAACAGTAAAAGGAATAGGTTTTTTTCAAAACAAGTGTTTCCCTCTGGTTTTCCTAAATAGCAACCAACTCACAGTCACTTTGGAGCTTGAATTTACAGTCGCCATGTGGTTTACTTAACATGTGAAACGAAAAGGAAAGTCTCTGTCAAGCAGTTATCTTTATCAGGCTGGCCTCTGCGGGGTCATCTTTCTCGTTAACTGAAGGCCCAGCCTAGCAGTAGCCAGTCCCATTTCCTAGGTTCAGGCCCTGAGCCATGTTAAGAGTAGAGAGGGGCTGAACGAAAGTGTGCAAGCATCGTTCTCTCGCCGTTCCTGACTGTGAATGTGAGACCGCGCCAAGCTCCTACCTTGATTTCCCGACTTTCATGAGCGAAACCTGAGACTGTCATCCCCCTGCCCAAAAAAAGCCCTTCTCCAACTACAAGTTTAAGTTTTTTATTATAGGGGCTGTGAAGACAAATTTCTATCTTATAAAAGAAGGGATGTCTCAAATCAAACATCTCTGTTCCCATATTTAAAAAGTAGTTGGGTCGAGGCTGAAAGATGGCTCCGTGGTTAAGAGCACTGGCCACTCTTCCAGAGGACCTGGGTTCAGTTCCCAGCACCCACATGGCAGCTCACAGCTCTCTGTGACTCCAGTTCTAGGAGATCTGACACCATCCCACCAATGTACATAAATAAAATTAAATAAATTACATAAAAAAAGTAGTTGAGTGATGCCATAGTAGGGTCTTCCTTCTATTGTGTATCAACATCAATATTGATTTTAAAAGCTGTGCTAACTACAAAATATTGATAGCAGACTTTTTTTTTCATGGTGTTCTGCCTTACACCAAACTTTGACATATCTAATCTTTTAATATTTCAACTCTTAGTGGGTATAAAGTGGCATTTCACTTTAATCTTATATAGAGACGTGTTTTTGTTTTGTTTTGTTTTTTTCTCTTGCAACGGTGGCATGAGAGCCCAGGACGTCACACATGCTAAGCACACCCAGCCCCTAACTCTTAAATATTTCTTGCTCATGTCTTTCTTCTATTTAACTATCACCCCTTCCATGTCTTTGTTTTTTCAGGAGTGCTTCTATAGACTTAAAAATATTTGTGTTGTTGTTGTGGTTGATGTTTTTAACCCATAGTGATAATCTCTGCCTTTTAGTAGAGTCTGTTTAGATGTAGCGTTCACTGTTGCTATGGCTGGATTAAGATTACTATTTGGGAGGCTGGAAAGAATCCATACCTCCCAACGGCAACACGTTCTACTTATCCCACGGGTCCTTTGATCCTTCCTCCATTCCTGCCTTATTGTAAATGGATGTTTCTGTTATGTTTTGTTTTTGGTTTTTCAAGACAGGATTTCTCTGTTGTAGTTCTGGCTGTCCTGGAACTCACGCTGTAGTTTAGCTGGCCTCAAACTCACAGAAGTCTGCCTGACTCTGCCTCCAGAGTTCTGAGATTAAAGGCATGAGCCACCATTACCTGGCCTTGTTTCTTTTTTTGGTGTGTTTTTAAAATATTTTTATATTGTCTCATATACAGAATTTTTACAAAAACTATTTTTAGTGGCTACACTGGGAATCATAATAATCACCTTTAAGCTAATTTTAAATAATATACTATGTCACAGTACTGTAGGATCTTTATGTATACTCTGTTTCTCTATATCCCAATCCTTTGTACAGTCTCATATTTTACTTCTAAATATGCTATAAATATCACCAAAAAATTGTCAATATTATACTATAAGTCATAGAAACACATAGGTACAGATATAAAATGATTAAAAAAAACTGAAAGTTTTTTACTGTTATTTTCTTGCTATTTCATGGGCTATTTGCATTTGGTTGTTTTGTTTTTTCCTTTGTTTTTGAGACAAAGTCTCACTATGTAGCTCAGACTGGCCTCAAGCTCAAACTCTTCGTCCTTCAAACTCTTGACTTCTGGGAATACAGGTGTACTGACCACGCTGAGCCAGAGTGATAAAAAATTAAGCAATGAAAGGCTGATGTATTTAAAAGCTTGAAGGAAAATAAGATTTATTCTTCCTACTGCTAGAAATATAAGAAAAACTCAGTAGAACTGTTTATTTTCATGATACGTATCAGCTATGGTTTTATTTAATGGACTTCATTGTCTAAAGTATCATTCTGAAATATGCTGTAGAAAACTTAGCCATTTCTTCCTTTTCGTTTCATTATTTTTGGTGCTGGGGATGGAAGCCAGGGTCTTGCGTACCCCGAGCATCTGTGCTACCCCAGAGCTGCTTCCCAGCCTCTACTCGTCACTTCCAAGCGTAGTAGAAGCAGAAGACAGAAACTGCCCGGGCACTCTCATCACTGAAAATGTTTGTTTTTTTTTTTTTTTCTCTTACAGACTGATAAAAGAAAAAGCATGGTGGCAGTGTGGACAAGAAATGAACTTTACCTTGGATATTCTTCATTTCGATTTATGAGAACGATGGATATTTCAACCTTGAAAGATTCTCTAAAGTTTGGCCCGAGCGACACCCTAGGGATAGAAACTGTTGAGTACACATGGCACCCTCTGGAGCTCGCCCTGTTACTGTACCACTGTACCTCCTGCGCTACCGTCAAGAGCATTCTCCTGGTGATAATTAATGAGGATTCGGGTCAATTGCTATTTCAGGACTTTAAGTTAGAGCTGCCGATGGACAGCAACGTGTTCTCACATTTTCTGAACTCAGCGCTGCCAGATCTGATCCTATGGAATGCAGAAAAAATTTACTATTGTAACAAAAACTTCACTGATTGTGGGGTTTCAGAAACGTCTGATGGAGAGAGCAGCCTATCACAGCTATCTGAAGGCAGCACCATCCACAATGTCCTTATAGGTGAGGACTCTCAGCCTTACTAAACTGGGACTCACCGTACTGATGATATAGAGGTTATAAATGTTCCAATATGGGGGTGCTTTTGGTGGCTACTGGTGTATATTTACTACCTGAAAGCTTAATATATTTTAAGTTTGACCACCATTAAACAGTGATCTCACGTGGCAGAATAGCAAACTCAAAAGTTTCAGTTCACTTGGTCAGCAGATGGTAAAGAAGTGGTGTATGTACTTGTTGGAGTAAGAAGTGCTGTGCTCTCTCTAACATTTCTGAGGTTCCCAGAACAAAGTACCTGGAGCTGTAGCTTACCCACAGTCCTAAAGGCTGGGAGCCAGAAATTAAGGTGCTAGTAGGACGTGTTCCTCTAACCTGGGATTAGGTCAGGGGTGTCTTCTCTTGATTCCAAGTTTTTGGTGGGCTTGTTTGTTTGGTTTTGCCTTTACTTCTCTCACTGATACATCTGTCCAGGCTCTCTTTCTGTTACCACACTGTGTTCTTCATGTGTGCCTCTGTTTTCACGTGGCTACCTTTAAAAAAGACAAAGCCAGGGCAAGGAAATGGCTCTGTGGGAAAAAGCACCTGGACTGGATACAGTAGCACAGTATTTATAATCCTGGCACACTCGTGGGAAATGGGAGGCTGGGAGCAAAGACAGGAGACTTTTCAGTCTAGTGAAGAGACACTGTCTCAAACAAGGTGGGAAGAAGAGTTTTGACACCTGAAAGTTGTACTCTGACCTTTCTTTACAAGTGTTTCATGGTACCCATGAACAAGTACACATGCATACATTCACTCCCTCCCTCTCTCTCTCTCTCTCTCTCTCACACACACACACACACACACACACACACACACACACACAGCCATAGTGGAATAGAGCTAGCTATATCCGACTCCATTTTTTAAAAAATCACTTTTGGAGGTGGTCCTGAGAGGTAAAACTTCAACATTTCTTTTTGGATGCATATAGTTCAACCCATAAATTAATGTTGGTTTATATAACTCTATATTCAAATCTACAAACAAGCCATTCAAGACATTTAACCTCTCTAAGCCTCAGCTTTCTAACCATATGGATGAATGGACTTATATGTTACAATTTACAATCACGCTTTCTTGACCCCTTGTTACCCTTGAATTCACAGCACTTTGATTTTCTTCTCTCGTGTATTCTAAGAAAGTATTGTCTAACATCATTATTTTCCCTTTCCCTTCCTCACATTCCCCTTTGAATTGGTGCTTATCAAACTTTTACTCGCCAGCCCTGTGAACTCGGTCAGTTTTCAGTCATCTTGCATGATCTTCTTATGGAACAATTTAGCATGACCTTTGGGCCCTTTCCTGAAGATGCTTTTTCAGTTGGCTTCTAGGGAGCCTCTTTTCCCCACTCCCCACCCTCACTTCTTCCTCCTCCTCGGCTCCTTCTCCTCTTCCCTCCTGCTTTACCAGCTTCTGCTCCTCAGGCTTTCTTACCCCCAATACCATAATTTTCAAATAGCCAATCATCCCAGAGTCTATTTTATTAACTTGTGAGCTCTGTTGATCCTCGTGCTTTGCCCTGTGATCCCTAGCCAAATCTCCCTACTCCTATTCCCAACTGCCTTCCCCACACGTTTTTGTGGGTGAGTAGCAGGCATTCCAAATTTCACATGCCTGTGGTATTTATATTGAAAGGTGCCGAGGAGATTTGTAAAGTGCACCTCTAGGTACGCATGACTGTGAGAGCATTTCCAGAGAGGACTGACTAGGAGGGGAGACCCAGCCTGAATGTCATCACACAGTCCCCCATGCTGAAGTCCTGAAGGGAATGAAAGAGATAGGAGGAGAAAGCCAGTGAGCACAGGAGGCAATTCTGTGCTTCCTGCCCACCACGAAACGAGCAGCCTCCACTTTCATGTGCTCCTACCTTCATGACTGTCAGCATTTACTCAGGCCCAAAGGAAGAGAGACAGCTCACCATGGACTTAGCTACCAAACTGTAAGCCAGAATGAATCATTCCTCTTCTAAATTGTTTCTTTCAACAATAGGAAAGTGACTAACAAAAGAAAACAAAAATAACGGTACCAGACTGATACGGCCATTGCTGTAGCCAGACTTGACTGTGGCTCCTAAGCCTCCACGACTGATGGAGATGCAGACTAGAGAAGCCCTGGAATGTTATAAGCAGAATTTAAGATTTGTTTCTATTTTAGTTTAGTTATGTGTACATTTAAGCGTATGTGGTGGGGATTTGAATACATGTGTATAGGTGCCCAGAATGCCAGAGGAAGGTCATCTGGAGCTGGGGTTACAGGCAGTTGTGACTGTCCATGCCATGCGTGCTGGGAAAGGAACCAGGGTCCTGTGGAAGAGCAGGAAGCTCTCAACTGCTGAGCTACCTCTCCAGCTCTGTAAACCAAGTTCATTGGGTCAGTTCTCGTGGAAACTCAGAAGACCAGACTACGGTTAGAAATGTGAACAATAAAAACCTTTAGGGGGTTTCAGATGGAAATAAAGGCCCATGGGGAATCTGATGAGAAGACATACATGTTACAGCTGGGCAAAGAACTCGGCTACATTCTGCTCACACCCAGTGCCTGGAGGCTGAGTTTTAAAATAACAAGCAAATTAATCTTGTGAAGGAAATGTCAAGGCAGCCGGGTTCACAGCCAGAACCAGGAACAAAAAGAACTGAAACATTTGTTGCTTACACAGACAGGCTCCTGGAAAGTTGAGGCTGAGGAAGGTGATAACCACCATGAACTAGAAGCCTTGTGTTTTGTTACCTTCCCATCTGTGTGGGCTGCATCCAGTGCACACTCAAAGGTGTCAAAGAATAAAATCACCTGAGAGGTTGTCTGTAAAGGTTTTCTTTAAAGTATGTTGCTGTTTTCTGCCATTTGGGTCTGGACTCCAAGCCTTCTTTGTTTGGGGGCCAAAAACTAAATGTTTTCTTAAAAGGCAGTACCATTTCTAAACATTGTACCTAAGCTTGAAGACTTTTGTAACTGTTACTTTTCACTGGTAACTTGAGCCCACCCTCCTGTTCCCGGCTGTTGGCTGTTTCTAGGAAAGATTCCTAACTAGTAACTTTTTAAAAATTCCCTTTAGCTCCACTTATTGGAGCCTTGTTTCCGCCTGCCTTCCCTATCATCAGCTTCTGGAGCTCACTGTCTCCACTGACACCAACCAACCAACCGTCTTTTCTAATAATGGGCACAGTCTCTTCAATAGCTCCCTCTATCAAGCTGTTCCCAGAAGTCCAAGTGGCATGTAACCAACCATAAGGAAGGATGCACGGTAAAAAAAAAAAAAGAAAAGAAAACAAAAAACAAGACCTTCTTGGCAAAGGTTCACCCCTTTTACTAAGATACAAGTTGTGCGATGTTGATTACGTTTTCCCTGAGGACTTCTGCTAGGCCATCTCTTCTTCCTTTTGGTCTTCAGGAGTTTATCTTTTGCATTCATGCATAAGGCATTACTAACAGAGTGTGGAAATTCAGGGGTTGTGAGGTTGCTGGAATCAGTATCCTTTCTCTGAAGTTTTTACTTTCAAGTGGATCGCGAATGTCTCTGTCAGATTCTGTCTTGTGACCCTTCGCACTGATCCGTTATCTATAGAAATGCTATGGGGTCTTCATGTTTCAAGGAACTCTGATGTTCACTGATATTAAGGCAACAGTCTGTTTCAACATTGTCCACTGACTCTTTGGCACAGAAACAGCCTATTCCCTTGAATGTTTGGAACTTTGGCTTTAAGGTGTTTTCCTCTGGTTTCTGTTTGCTGTAAAGGGTTTCTTCCTCTGGAGTTTGTGTCAAATTTTCAATGATAGGCCATTACTCTCATTATCTTTTCGTGAAATCCTCTAATGACTGCCAGCCAGCTGTTCCAAATCTGCCAAAGTGAGATTCACTTGGGGACAGTGTTTTCATCAAGGCTTCGTATTTTTCATCCTCCTCATACTGTTTACTGTCACTGGTATTGGAGTCAAGTGGAAATTTAGGTTTCAGAAACTTTTCTCCATAACCCAGGGCTGATTGTGGCTTTTAGCTTTTGTACTTTAGTACAATCTTTAGAAGGCACTCTCTTTTTAAAAGAACTTTTCTTTCCATAGTCACACTTTTCAGGTTAGTGGTCTGGGTTTTCCTGAGATCTTCCTGGCTCAAATCTAATCTTTATCAGTTTTGATGGCGCCCACAACTTCTCATTTCCACTGGAAATAAAAGCATGTCCCTTTCCCCAGTGTAAAACTGGTCCTGATTTCCATTCAGATGTTAATATGCATTGATTCAATTCTACAATTCCTTCTCTTGTCCAAAGTATTTCAGCAGCTGTTGTTCCTGTCTCATTGACATTCAGAAAATTTAAAGTTAGTAGTGCATGATGTAGTCTATCTCTGAGGGTTTTTTTTTTAATTCCATTTTGTCTTACAAGCATTTCCTTTAATGTCTGATGAGATCTTCCTATAACTGCTTGTCCTGTAGGATTGTGTGATATACTGGTAATAACGTGCTTTATGCCATAACACACACAAAAAAAATTATTTTTCATTTTACTGCAGACATATGCAGGGGCATTGCCAGTCTTAATTTGTAAAGATATTCCCATAATAGCCATTACTTTCAGTAAGGAAGGCTACTCAGTACAAAAATCTTCTTGGCAATGCATCCCCCTACAGTTCTCCCTTTTGAAAGGAACAGCCTGCTGGCACAAAATACTTCAGAAGTTGTTCCTCAAAATTCATTTCACTATGCTCAGCCACATAGGCACTCAGAGGCCAATGTGACTATGCTCCAAGGAAACCTGGACACCCTGAAACTGGCAAAAGATCTTGGCCTTCATCCACTTGATGCCAGTTTTGCAGACATGTAAACTGCAAGAGCTAATGGGGTCATGGAAGCTTCTGTCCAAATTGCAAAGGAAACCCTTGGAACCAGGCAGTGTGACATCCTTGTCATCCTTTCTCTTGTCATCCTCCAGAAGGGAGCTGTGAGGGGGATGCTGGCCCTTGTCAGAGAAGCCAGGGTATTGCAACTTTCAGGAATGTAGAACATCTGCCAAGAACAACTGCAGCTAGTGAGTGGAGGCAGCTCAAGAAAGAGGCCTGCAAGCTGAAGACTACAGGGCCATTCCAGTGTCATTGCCCTAAGCCTATGGCTCCCACATCCCGCCACCACAATGTGCCTCAGATATTGGGCATATGGCTGCAGGATACAACATTTGCCTTGAAAGCTTTCCCATTTTTCTATCCCCATCTTTCTTTCTCTCGGAATAGGAGCGTTTATTGTGTGGTAATATGCCTTTAAAGTATATAATGTGTTCCTGTTTACAGCTAGAGTTTGCCTTGACTCTCAGAAAAACTTTAAACTTGAGTGTTTGACTGCTGTTTGGCCTTTTAAACTGGGGTGAATCTTAGAGATGGCTGTCTGGATTATAAGATAGATGGACACAATCATTGGGAGAGGATTTCAATGGTGAACTCTTTTGGTTTAAGGTTAAATGCCAAGTTGAGAAGCAGTGGACTTCGATGGTTAATCATGATTGTCAAGTTGACTAAGGAGACCAGTAAAGCATGTCTCTAGATATTTCCCCGTAGAATTAAGGAGACGCCTACTCTGAATGGGGCAGCACCATCCCATAGGTTGGAGGCCCAGGTGAAATGGAAGGGAAAACATACCAATAACAGGCGTTCTCTCTAAACTCCTCAATAACCAAATCCAGGGTGCTGAAGCAGCTGAAATGCCAGATAAGGACTCAAGAATATAGTCGTTTAAAAAAAAAAATCAGTAAATTAAAGGAAATTCAAACTAGCAAATGAATGAAATAAGGAAGTTAATAAAAGAGAAGAAAACCAACATGGCGAGAAACTCAGCAAGGAAAGTGAAATTTGGGGAAAACAAACAGAAACGTGGGAAAGCATCACCAGTAGACAGGACCAAGCAGAAAAGAAGGACGTCAGGGACTGGACGCAAAATCAAAGATTGCGTTCAGGTGGCAAAATAAAAAAAAAAAAAAACATTTATTACTGTAACTTGCAAGAACTCTGGAACAGACCGGTGGGGTAAGGTCAGAAGCTGCCTTCGCATGGTACGGTGGATGGAAGAGTGAAGGGGACAGAGCATAGGCTGCTCTGAAGAAAGAAGGAACAGAGAGCACAGGAAGCCATGAAGAGAGGGACAGGAGAGCTGGCAAGGTCTGCCTGGGAAAAGCGCTGCTTTCATACAGCATTTTATATTTATCATCGACAGAGGGAAAGTGTGTGAATCTCATTTTATTACACATAGCTCTTATGTATAAGAGTTAAACCAAGTTTGTGCTTATTGGCCATTCTGCATATTTTCTGTTCATTCGATTAAATATTCTGTATGACGCATATGTCAATGAGCTTTGTGTTAACAGCATGTGCTATGTATGGTGTTATATATATGGTATATATGTGATGATATATATGAGATATATATGATAACATATATCATATATATATATATAAATATATATCACATATATAACACCATATATAGCATATGCTGTTAATACAAAGCTCATTGACAAATGCCTCATATAGTATACACATACACACACATATATGTATATATACATATAGCTCTGGCCTGTCTCACCGTAACTTAGCGTCATTGGCCAAATGCTCCCCATCCCACTCTCCTGTTCTCCCCCACACACACACACACAAATACACTTACTGATCATCATCCTGCCCAAGTCAGTTTTAGAGCTTTGTACCACATTTTAGAAACCCCGTAATCTAGACTTATTGGCCCAGATCTTCCACCTAAACATTCACGTTTCTTCTGTGCCTATAATTATGTTATTCATCTCCAATTTTGCTGAGACCCCCGTTCTCCCTTGTTGTAAAGCATTATATTTATGTATTTTCACTGTTTTTGCTTTTTTTCTTGTTCTGAAGAGAAGTCAATTTTATTTATGATAGTATCTCTCTCCTTAGTTCCCTAACTTCATGAGCAGCCCTTCACTTCCCCTCCTTCTCTGGAGGCCTGAATCTGCTCCTTAAGTGATGTGGTCAGCTCACTGTTCTCACCCTTCTCTGCCATCACTTAAAGCTATAAATGAGATCAGAGTAAAGCACTTGCCACCCAAGTATTGGGACCTGCTTTCAGCTCCCCAGAACCCATGCAAAGACAGAAAGAGTAGTACACATCTGTAATCCAATACGTCTATGACAGGATATGAGGTAGGGACAGGACAATCTCCAGAAACTCATGAACCAACAAGCCTGCTATAAACCATAAGGAACAATCAAGGTCAAGATATCTCAATCTGGAAGATGGGGACTGACACCTAAGGTTTTCCCAGGACAGCCTATTTTATGATTATTTTTATTCTAGTGTGTGTGTGTGAAGGAGAGAGGTGGGGCATGTGCATGTGGAAGCCAGAGAAAAATGGTAGAAGTTGGTTCTCTCATTCCATCCAACTCATCTCAGGTCACCAGGCTTGGTAGGTGCCTTTACCTACTCAGCCTTCTCTCCAGCCCATCTGCTGTTTTGTTTGCAGAGAGTTTTAACTATATGTAGACTCATAATGTATGTATCCTATAAATGCTTAATCATTCACCAAAGAGAATTATTATGTCATCCCCACACACATTTCTTTCTTCCCACCTTTTAATCTACTGCTACATTTCTGATTATGCAAATTTGTTTAGTATATTATTTATGGTCATTTGTGAAAACATTAGCTATTTACTTTGCTTGCAAATGTAAGATACATTAAGCACCACGCACACCTGACTCCATGCATCCACCTCCCTGCTTTTAGCCAGTTGTCTCTGAGTGTTGCCTTTTTTAAAGTAGCAAAGGCACATCCAGAGAGGGTGTACAAAGGGAAGTCATCTTGAAAGGAAGCCATGAAATCAGCACATCTAACTCGGACAGATACAGCAACAGAGCCAAAGACCTACCCTATTTTAGGCAAAGCACTCTGTGATGGTGAGAATGCTAATCATTTCTCCATCCCAATAAGGAATGTATTATTCTGCTAGAATGACCCACATAATACCATAGGTTGGGTACTTTAAACAACACATATAAATTTCTGCACATTTCTGCCAGTCCAGGATCAAGACACCATCATAAATAAATCCTAGTGAACCCACAGACAGCCCCCTTCTCACTGTGCCTTCAAATGAACTGCGTGTGTGTGTGCTTGTGTGTGCTTGTGTATGTGTGTGTGTACTTGTGTATGTGCTTGTGTGTGTGTGCTTGTGTGTATGCTTTGTGTGTGTGTATGTGTGTGTGTGCTTGTGTGTGTGTGTGTGTATGTGTGTGTATGTGTGTATGTGTGTAGTGTATGCTTGTGTGTGTGTGTATGTGTGTGTGTGCTTGTGTATGTGTGTGTGTGTGTGCTTGTGTGTGTGTGTGTGTGTATGTGTGTGTGTGTATGTGTGTGTATGCTTGTGTATGTGTGTGTGTGCTTGTGTATGTGTGTGTGTATGTGTGTGTGCTTGTGTATGTGTGTGTGTGTGCTTGTGTATGTGTGTGTGTATGTGTGTGTGTGTGTGCTTGTGTATGTGTGTGTGTGTATGTGTGTGTGTGCTTGTGTATGTGTGTGTGTGTGTGTGTGTGTGTGTATAGGGAAAGGAAGAACTCCTGCAAAGATGTATTCCTCTTCTTTCAAGGCTGCCAGTCCCACTAAGTTAGTGTTCTATGCTTGTGACCCCATTTAACTTAAATTACCATATTCTTAAAGGTTCTATTCCCCAATATGGTTACAGTGGGGATGAAGTCTCCAGGATATGAATTCAAAGGAAACAGATCTGATTGTAACATCATCCTCCCTGACAGCCATTTGTCATGTTCGTAATACTCTTTACATAAAACACTGTATATATGATATGATACATAAAGAGGCATAGTAAATATGAAGAGAAATGTACTCAGGAATTAAGAAGTCCTCAAATGAGTGCAGAGGAAGGAGTTCATACTTGCTCACTCTAATTTTTTCAAGATACATAATCATTATACAAGTAATTATTTAAAGTATACCTCAATAAACAGCATAATTTATGATTGCTTAAAATAACACAAACCTGGCCAGTAAGGTGGCTTAGCAGGGAAAAGTGCTTAATGCCAAACCTGACAATCTAAATTTAAGCCCTGGAACCCACATGGTAGGAAGAGAGAACCAAATTCCACAGGTTGTCTTCTGATCTTCAGTTGTTCACTGTAGACTGTGAATGTGCTCATGTTCACGTGCACACACAAACATACACACACACAAACATACACACACACAAACATACACACACACAAACATACACACACACAAACATGAGTGTAAAAACTTAAATAACACAAATGTTTCTCTTTCTTTTTTCCAGATCGTCATGGGAATATTGTGGTAAAAATGGAAAACAATGCACTGTTTTTTCTCAAGGTTGGCATTTCAGAAATAGTGAAGCTACCCCAATGGGTGAATACAGTAACAAAGACATCACTTTTCCTTGACAAATCTCTTAGACTGTATCTCTTATATTTTTCTGATGATTCCCAAATTACGACAGAAGCATATCCCTTGTATTTGGAGGTGAAAAGCATACTTCACCACAAAAAAGAACGATGCCCATATATATCATTTAAACATAATATTTACAGTCAGTTTTACTTTATAGACAAAGGAGACAGCCTGACAATTTGGTCACAAATAGTCTATCCAGAAAATCGGGGTCTTAATATTATTGTGGAGCACTATGGCCCAAATCTATTAACCTGGACACAAAGCGTTACCTTTGAGATTTCCTGGGAATTATGTACTAAAACTATGGTAAGTTTGTATTTTTTATTTCCTTATTTGGTTGAATAAATATAAAAATAGTAGCTTTTTTCGAGACAGGGTTTGTCTTTAGACAAGTAAGCTAGACTAGTCGGCTGGTGAACCTGAGGGAGCCCCCTGTGTCTGCACACTGTGAGGGATTATGTGGATCGGGTTAGCTTCCTGGCATGTCTGTGAGGGGCTTTCTTGACTAGGTTTTCTTAAATAGACACACCTGAATTGGGAATGACATCTTTGGGCTTTGGCCTAGATATGAGCAAATCAGAAGGGAGAAGCTTTCCCTCTCTGCCCACTTGCCTCTGCTCTCGCTGTTGGGTTTATCTAAGCGGTTTCTGCTGCTGCCACTGCCATCGCTGATATCAGAACCCACATTAGTTGTCCTTCCAACATGGACTAAACACGAGTGGCTCTCCAGGAATCCTGCCCGCTTTCAGCACCAGATGGGCACTGCTGAGGCAGCCAGTCTCCTAGATAAGCAACTGTCAGGCACTCAGCCTATCCAGCGTGAGAACAGCCCCTGCTGGACTATCTAGACCACATCATGTAAGCCAACCCAAAACTCCCCAATTGAAAAGTAGCTGCCAGGCGGTCGCTTCCAGAGTCTTCAATGCAGCCACCACTGGACTACCCAGCCTGCTTGATGTAAGCCACTCTAATAGATCTGTTGATTCTGTTACTCTGGAGGAGTCCAATACCTAGAAAAAATAGAGGACCTCTTAAACAGAAAAGCTGTGTCACACTGCAGAGGAGTTAGACACATAAGTGTTGTTGGGAGCATAGCATCAAGGTCTTTGAACCCACAGATATCCAGAGAAACCAGGAATGTTAAGCACGCAGGGTTATCTGTACAATTGGAAGATGGGAAACCTGTTCTTTCATCCAGAAAGCTAAGAGTTGGAAGTGATTCATAGCCTGGTGATCTGCATTATCTGCTGGGCCAGGCCATTTCAAGCTCTTACAACCAGGACATAATAGTCTAAATGACCTTTATAGCCAAAGGCTCCACAAGCTCCCACAACCAGAGTGAGAAGTGGCTAATAGCCCAAACGGCCTCTATAGTATCTGTATGACTGAGACCAGGCCAGCCCCATCCTTCGGCCCTTAAGCTAACACAGGTAGCCTATGTCTAGAACCCATCTTCCTGGAGGAAATGACATCTACCCTGAGTTGAGTTTCAATGTAATTATGCTTCCTTGTGCACTGGGTATTGTATTACAGCAGGAAACTTTTCCCCAAATTGTACTGGACTTAAATATGTTGGGAATAAACCGACTGGTATCAGGCATCCCAAAGTCTTGATCCAGGTTAATGAAGTCAATCTGAACCAGGTTTTCATTCTCATCCCTTTGTGTGGTTCAATGTTCTGCCTGACACCAGCGGAGACCCCTCAAAGTGTATGAAGACTTATTGCAACCATCCTTACAAACCATCTACTGTAATAGATATAAATATAAGGTATATATATATACATATATATATATGTATATATATATCTCAGTATTTTGATTTTCCAATTTAATCTGATGATATGAGCATTTTACATCTTCATTATCTTCCTCAATATAGAATAACTCAGATGGTAGCTTCTCTCCCCCAGTTGCTTTCCTTACCTGGTGAAATGTAACAGAGCCACTCAACTGTTTCCAAAGTCAGATAGCTCAAAAAATTATTTTAAAAAATTAGATGACACAGGAAACAGTTAATTTTAACCTAAATCAACAGATTCATATTTACTAGTCAAGCTTTTAGGAAAGGATTTATTTTTATTTTATGAGTATTAGTGTTTTGCCTACATGTATGTATGTATGTGTGTGTACCACATTTGTGAAGTACCCTCAGAGGCCAGAAGAGGGCATTGAATCCCTTGGAACTGGAATTATAGAAGCTGGTGAGTCCCTAATGTGAGTGCTGGGAACAGAACCCAGGTCCCCCAAAAAAGCCATAGCATTACCCATTGAGTCATTCTGCAGTCCCCGGTCATTCTTTTTATACAGAGCCAGAGCATTTAATCCATTTACCTTTAATGCTATTAATAACACATTTGGGGGACTTATTTTCCACTTATTTTTGGCTTTTTATTTACATATTCACTTATTATGTTTATGTGTGTTTGCCTGCATGAGATTAAGTGCACCATGTACCTGCAGGAATCCACAGAAGCCAGAAGAGGGCATTATAGTCCCTGGATCTGGAAGTGGTTGTGAGCCATCATGTAGGTGCCAGAAACTTAACTCTGGCCTTCTGCAAGAGCAATAAGAGCTCTTAACCACAGAGCCATGTCTCCAGTTCCTGCTTTTTAATCTTTTATCTCTCCCCCCACCCCATCTCTCTCTCTCTGTATGTGTGCCTTGCATACCTGCAGAGGTCAGAGGCAATGTGTCAGGACTTGATCCTCAGCTTTCTCCTGTTAGTGTAGGCCCTGTCTCTTCATGCCCTAGGGTAGCTGCTGCTCTTCATGCCCTAGGGTAGCTGGCCCATGAACTTGGGGGCAATCCTCGTGTCTCTGTCTTCCATAGCTGTAGGAGTGCTGGGATTACAGATGCACACTACCACATCTGGCTATTTCCATGGATTCCAGGCATCAGATTCAGGTCGTCAGGTTTGTGTGAGCAGCTTTACCCTCGGAGCCGTCTTGGGGTCCCCATGTGTCAGTCATCACTTCATTTTCCTCAGTTGTGGTCTTAGGGGTTACATACACTATGTTTCTAGGCAGGCTTCCTTGGAGATGAAAAATGAATATTTAATTTATATAAATTTAAATTTAACTGAATATTTTATTTACCCAAACTTATACTGTGGGGCTGGCCTAGAGCAAAGAGGGGTTGAAGCATGCTTTGAACCCTGGATTTCTATTCCTGAAAGCAGAAAGAATTTGGCTGTTCCTCTTTCGTCCTCTGACAGACCCCAGCTAGCATTAACAGCTAGCCAAGCTCCCCCAGTGCTGCTATGTCTTATAACATGTAGCACCTGATAAAATCCTGCCTCTCCAAGGTATGTGGCCTGGTTAATGTTTATCTGACCACTGTAGCTAGAGGACCACGGGCTGGACTTCCTCTCTCCCTATGTGATATAAGGTCTCTTCCTCTGGCCTCTTTATAATCTCTGCTTATATAAAGGAGGCTTCCTCAAGACTTTTGGCCCCAGCCATTAACATGGGACCACCCATCTCTGGTTGTGAGTTGTGAGCTCCTCACACGCAAATTGAGCTCTCCTGGTATACTACCCTAGCCAATAACTTACCACCATATAAGGCATTTCCCCCTTTCATGTATGTATGTGTATGTGTGTATATATATATATATATACACACATATATACATATATACATATATATATGGCTTCCTTTGCATCAGAAAACTGAGCAGTTCACTGACATTGCCTCTGGAGAAGTCTGTCTCTCATCTGCTCTCAAGCCTCTGCCCAAGACCTGCTCAGACCCCAGACCATCCCTGTCTGTGCTTCCCTCCTCAAGGCTGGGCTGATGCATAGTGGCTTGGCTGCCCCGGGGAGGGGAACAGGAAGCGTGGACCTACATATATTCTTATATTTGTAGATTTGGATTCCATCTTTTCCACATGAGTAGATAATTTCATTGCATCTTTATACAACAATATATTTTAAATAGCAATATATTTACCCTGTCTTGTTAGTTTTAAAATCTGAGTAACTCAATTCCTATATACCTTTCCTGCTGCTTTAGGTACATCTTTTAACATATCTTTTTGTATGGTGATTAAACAGACTTAAACAGATTAAATGATTAAACAGATTTAACAGATTAAACAGATTTAAATGATAGTTTACCTGAAAATATATTTACCTCACTTGTGAAAAAAAAAAAACTTTGTGTGTGAGTTGGGGTAGGGGCATGTAGGTGCCATGTCACACACGTGGAGGTCAGAAGGTCAGAGGACAGATAACCTTGAGTGTTGGTCCTCACCTTCTACCTTGTTTGGGGTGGTCTCTCTCACTGTTCCCTGCTATGCATATCAAGGAAGCTAGAGCACAAAGTTCTGGGGATTCTCCTGTCTCATCTTCCAAAGAAGGACCAGTCTCAGCTCCTGATGCTCGGACAGTGAGCACTTCACCCACTGAGCCATCCTTTCACTCACAATTTTAACTCTTAACCCTGAGATGCTTTTCAAGTTTTGTTTTTCACTTCTTGCAGTTTTTGTGTGATGTGGGCCTCTGCGTCTCTGCAGGTTTCTTTGCTCCCGTTCTGCGTGAAATTATGCAATGTGAACATTCCTTCAGACATCTCATCAAGTAGTATCTATCCCCCATCTCTTTCTTCCTGTCTCTTAGAATTTTAATTAGTTACATGTTAAACCTTCTAAATCTCTTCTCCATGAGTCTTCTACCCTCTTCTGTATCTAGTTCATCTTTTTGTCTCTCTGGGGTGCATTTGTACAATTTCTTCTGTCCAATTTTCCACATCAGCACTTTTCTTATTATGTCTGATCTGTTGTTAAAATTATATCTGGCACTTATGAGATATTTATGTGTTTAAGTTATGTTCACGTATTCAGTTTAACTGTGCCTTTTTCACTTTTAAGATTCTTATCTGTTGTTTTTAAAATACACTAACACATTTGACAGTGTTACTACTGTATTTCTACTCTAAAGATATTTCCAGGCTTGCCATTTATTCTTGAAAAAACAATTATTCCTTCATTGTTTATACCACATGTTTTAAACAGACTATTACATTCAGAAAATACACTTCTAAGTAGATCCATAATATAAATAGTTTCAGTGTTTATGATCTAAAATCATATTTACATTTGGGCATCATTTCAAACACAGTCATCATTAAAGCTTGGAGACTGGGGACTGTGGCTACACTTCATAAAGGAGACTTGGATCTTCTGGAACCCATTTATAAGCAAGACCATTCCTGTCAATTAATCTTGTTCTTGACACATAAAGAAAGGAGTAGTATGCAACAGAAAACGGATAAATCTGGTCACAATCCCAATAAACTTCATGGGCCGCAGCATTATCAGATTGAATATTTTGTGACGTGCGAGTTTGTATCCAGCATCTTATCACCAAGAACTTTTAGAGGAACCTAGTGTGTTCTCATCAACATAGATTAACAAGAACCACATTTAAGTGATCTCTCCCTAAAGAATATAAAAACACCCAAACGCACACAGAGACCTGCCTGAAAGCAACATTGGGTTTCAGTACTGTACTTAGTAACATACACCTTAATGTGGGGCTGAGGATGTTCATCCTATTCTCCTGTTTGTTCTGTGAATCAACACCAACCACATGAAATGTGGAAGACTGGAACTACTTGTGCCTTCAGTGAAGGAAACAGGAAGTGCATATTCACAGGGCAGGTGTGAACAGTTTTTAAAACACTCAAAAAGGACAGAAGAAAAGGTTCTGGTGAATATGCCATGTACAGTAACCAACACAAAGAAGAAATGTAAAATGGTTCAGCGAGAAGACTGGTAATCAGCAGAATTACATTATAGTCTTCTGAGGTTGGAAAATAATAAGAACTAAGATAATTTAAAATTTAAAGGGCTAGGGAGATGGTTCAATCAGCGGAGTGCTTGCCCTGCAAGCACAAGGATGCAAGTTTGATCCCCAGAACCCACATTTAAAAAAAAAAAAACCCAGGTTTGGTAGCACACATTCGAAATCCCAGCACTGTAGAGTTAGAGGACGGACAGTTCTTGGGCTCACTCCCTAGCCAGCCTAGTCTACTTGGTCAGCCCCACGCCAGTGACACACTGTGCCTCAAAAGGAGAGGGCAATCTGGAGGGTTGACTCAGTGGCTAAGAGAACCCAGGTACCATTCCTGGAACCCACATGGTAGCTCTCAGCCATCTGTAACTCTAGCTCTAGAGGGTCTGTCACCCTCTTCTGGCATCTGAGGACACTGTATGCATGTGATGCACATACATACATACATGCATACATACATACAGGCAAACACATATAAAATTAATCTAAAAAATATTTTAAAGAACATGCCTGAGAAACAACACCTGGGGTTGTTTTCTGGTCTCAACAAGCAACACACACACACACATACACACACACACACACACACACACACACACACACAAAGGTGAGTAAAAAAAATGTAACAAAGTAAAATAATACATACATACTTGAAATTTTACAAGAGAAAATATTTTTTGAAGCCAGCAGTGGCTTAGCCTATACAGTCATTTGTCACTAACCCTAATGATCTAAGTTTGATCCCCAAGATCCACGTGGTAGAAAAAGAGAATCAACTCCTCCAAATTGTCCTTGGACCTTTACATGTATGCTGTGGTACATGCACGCCCTCCAAACACATCTCTCTCTCTCTCTCTCTCTCTCTCTCTCTCTCTCTCTCACACACACACACACACACACACACACACACACATACACTAAATATTTCTCTTCCTCGAAGATTTAAATATGTCTAAAAGTATACAATGTGTCTCAGAGAAACTTGGTGTGCAGTGATGAACACTGTATCATATTCTAGTGTATCTAGATATACAAACCTAAATGACGCTAATGAAGGCCCCATTCCCACCTTTTTTGCTCATTGGAAACTTGTAAATTTTCTTTTTCAGTTAACGACGTTTTCTCAGGAGACAAATTATGAATTAGTAGATGACTACTACGAACTACAGTAAGTATGACTTTTAAATATGTCACTCAAACTTTTGATGAGTTTGTTTCCTTTCAGTGAACTCACACCCTTTTAAATGTCCAAATTTCAAATTCCTTTGCATTTCTAGATATATGTGAAATGAGTATTTAGCCTTTAAAATGCAAATACTTCTTGTAATCCAGTGAAGGCACGCCGACGAAGATGCCAAAAGATTGTCTCATCTAAGCTAAGCTTTGAAACCACAATAAAACACTTGAAGCAAATAAGTTCAAAGGAGAAGGGGTTATTTTGAAGTTGTGAGTTCATACCTGAGAGACTCATTGCTTCTGGAACTGTGGCAAGGCAGTAGCATCAGAGCAAGAGCAGGTGATGGATCCCAGGAGCCAGACACCAAGGAGAAGACATGACCTCCTTAAGGCCCATTGTCTCCTGGTGGTGCTACCCTGGGGACCATGCCACAAGTGAGCCTTTAAGTCATTCTTATCCAAACCAAAACATGCATGTTTTATTATTAATTCCCAACTCAAGTCTCACCATGTTATCCTTAATCAAATGGAAGACCCTTTCATATCTGAGAAAGTCTTTAACTAGGACCTGAATTTGGATGCCGAGCACCCAAGCAAAAGCTAGGCTGGTGGCAAGCCTGAACCCCAGCACTGGGGGCAGGGAGACATAGGACGACCCCGGAGCTCATTGGCCAGCCAGTCTAGTCCAATCAGTGAGGTCCTTGTTCAGTAAGAGCCCTTATCTCAAAAACTAAGGTAGACAGTGATCAAGAAAGCTGACCTCAATTTCTGGCCCCTAATAACAAGTACACAAGTACACATATGCTTGTACTTACACCTGTATGCACACACGAACACACACATCACACATCACAAAGAAGAGAATAAGATGGTGAATCAGTGACCAGGAAGATGGGGGAGAAAATGTTCCTTGTACACAGTGGTCAGAAGAGGTCCTATCACCCTTCCCTGTTCACCCTCTGACCTTTCTCTCTGGTCTTGTGGGATGGCTAATCTCAGCTGTCAATTTGATGAGATCTAGATTCATCTGGGAGATGGATGTGAACATACCATGGGGGCCTATCATGATTAGCTTAATTGAGGTGGGAAGACCTGACCATTGCGACTGGGACCATTCCTTGGTGTGCTGGCTAGTCTTATGTCAACTTGACAAGCTAGAGTCATCTGAAAGGGAGAAACCTCAGTGCCTCCAGAAGATCCAACTGGGTGGCATTTTCTTAATTAGTGATGGGGGAGGGTCCAGCCCACTGTGGGTTGTGCTGGTGGTCCTGAATTCTATAAGAGAGCAGGCTGAGCCAGTCATGGGGAGCAAGCTAGTAAGCAGCGCTCCTCAGACCTCTGCCCTAGCTCCAGCCTTGGGCTTCCTGCCCAATTTTACTTCCTACCCTGACTTCCTTCAATGATGAACAGTTATGTGGAAGCAGAAGCCAAATAACCTCTTTCCTCCACAAGTTGCTTTGGTCACGGCGTTTCTTCACAGCCTCAGTAGCCTCACGGTACCTGAGATGCTTTGCCTCCTGACTGTGGATGCGGTGTGACAGTCCGTGCCTTGACTTCCTCACCACGGTGGACTGCACCTGTGAACTGTGGCGGTTCCTTAAGCTGCTTCCGTCAGGGTGCTTTTCCATAGCAACAGAAAAGTTACCAATACCTGTCAATGCTGTAGCTTCCCTTGGGCGTTTGTGCTTTAATGGATATTAGGTGAGAATTACGTCGTAGACCGCACACAAAATTATCCAAGTTACTTTCTTTTCCCTTGTTTTTGATGCCCAAAAGGTAAAGACTTATCATGTAGTATCTGAATCAAGCTATCAAATGTTCTGTTTCTGTTGTTTCTGAAATCTCACATTTTGCCCAAACACAAGATGAGCTGTCTACACTTGGGAACTAAGAAAGGCTTTACACCTGACCTTTCTTTGAGTTCAAATTAAATCAATTTATGCAGCTGAATCTGGTTAGGAGTCTAACTACTCGTCATGGTCTCAAAGGTGTTGCCAGTGAGGTGGGAACTCCATAGGGCAAAAGGAATAACACATTCAGGAGAAGGCAAGCCATGGCATCAGGTGCAGAACCCCAGTATCCAGTTTGAAAGAGAATGAGCAGTACCTAAAATGTTGATGGATGCTCACTTCTGTTTCCTGGTGTGCCGACTCTCTGGCCAATCATGGGATCCAGGGGGTGAAGGGATAGAGAGGTGGAGGGGTGTGTGTGGGCGTGGCCGATGCCACAGGACATCACCACAGTGAAGAGCTGCCTTCATGGAAGTAGCCACCCTCCAGGCCTCTTCAGTTCCTCAGAGGATTCAACCACATCGTGTAACAGAACTTCACATTATTTGTTCTACACAAAGACAGAGTGCTGCCTCCTGTTGTTATGATTCTACAATAACCTGTGTGACTTGTTTTCCCTAGAAAAAAGAAAATGGGTCTCATGCTTATTCAATTCCGACCTAGTGAATATGCAAAAGTATGTCCAAAGGGTAAACAGGTGAGTGATATGGGTTGAAGATGGATTTTTTTTTTCAAAAATAATTTAGTCAGGGACTGGGAGATGGACCCATAGATAAATCACTTTCCACAAAGATTTAAGACTGGAGTTCAGATCCTGAGGCAACCCACCTGGAATTCTAGCACTTGGATAGTGGAGTCAGGGGATCCCCAGAGCAAGCTGACTGGATAGACTACTTGTCCAGTGAGCTCTGGATTCGATTGAGAGACCCTGCCTCCACGAATGACGTGAAGAGCAATTGGGGATGACTCATGATACCAGTCTCAGGCCCCCACACATGCATGTGCGTGCACACGTGCGTACACACACACAAACACTTCGCACACACACACATACACATACACTAAAAACGTATAGCTGTCCAGGTGGTGGAGGCACACACCTCTAATCCCAGCACTCAGGAGGCAGAGGCAAGTGGATCTGTGTGAGTTCAAGGCCAGCCCGGTGTACAGAGTGGATTCTAGGACAGCCAGAGTTGCAACAGGGAAACTTTGTCTTGAAAAACCAAAGGAACAAGCAAAAAAAAAAAACTAAAACAACAAATCAAAGCATATAGATAGTAAACTAAATAACACACATCATCTTCATATGATCCTCTCCCTCCACTTCTCATCATGTTGCAATGTTTCATGGCAGAGATATCCGCCCTTTGTTCTGGAAGCGGAAGACACAGTTCCTGCCCGCTATGACTATCTAATTACAGTGGGATTACATAAATGTATACAAATGGGTGACATCATTAGTTTTTGAATTTTTGAAGATAAACTGTGTAAAGGAAATTGAAATTAATGCAAAGAAATGCACTCAGGTAGCGGTTGTCAAAAGAGCCTTCCAGACACTCTCAACTTGATATTTTTTTCATTGTTTCTTTTTTTAATCCCACAGGCATTTTTATTCATCTGAAGGGGTTCATTTGTCTTTGTTTCTTTCTCCAGAAGAGCTTACTATACCCCATTATCTTTCTGATTTTTAGTCTATGTACTTAGTAATCAGAGATAGAGCATGTCCTCCTGTTGTGCAAGTTTACTTTAATTATCTATAAGATAATTGTTTAATGTACCGTTGGGTGAGGGGCTGTCTTGGACATTTTGTATTGTTTGCAGGTGATGGATTTCTGTGGGGGTTGCTTATTGCTAGAAATCTGCACATGGTGTCAGTGGAACACCTGAGGAATTGTGAATCATTCACAATGGTCAATTGTGAATAACCCCTTAGAGCCGTGGAAGCACATAGCTGGAACCTTGACTAAGTCTGGATCTTCTGCATTCAACAGTTTGGCCCTGACCTTTGCGGATACCTTCATGAATCACATAGTCTCTCTGTTTCTCTCTATCCATGAATGTGTCAAGGTTCCCTCTTTGCCTGACCCTGCCCAGCCCAGCTTTACCCAACAGCTCTGTCTCACCTGAGTTCAGATCTCACGCAGATAAGACGCTGGTGTGGTCCAGCGTCTTATACCCACTGAGGCCTCCTCGTTTCTGTTGTAAAATGAAACCTGGTCTTGTAGGAACGTTTGCAGTGCTGAATAGGATCATTTAAGAAAGTATTCAAAAGCAACGACAGCCACCAATCATTATCTAATAACACTGGTGATGAGGGGCTCCCCTTCTCCCCAAGGCATCCCTGATACAGATATAACCACCTCCTGGGACCAATGTACAGTGGCCTGTCTCTGAAATCCAGTGGAATATTGTGCAAGCAACTGGAAACCATGATGCTGTGGAGACAGGTTGTCTAGTTAGCCAGGGAAGTCAAAACCTGTGGACCAACTACAAGAGTATGCTCACAAGTAACGGGTTCCTTCTTTGTGCTCTGGAGCCATGCTCATGAATAAGCAAGTCATCAGTCTTCCAGGTAAATAGTCCAGAGACAGACAGTTCCAGCTCTGCCCTCTCTTCCATCCAATGATGTCAGGCTCCCGTTAAAACTAAAGGAACAAATGGACTAGAAATAGATATACAAATACAAACACAAACACAAACACAAATACAGCCATTTGAAATAGAGCCTGCCATCTTGGTCATTTGGTTTCATTTCCTGCAGCATATAGAACTGTCATCTCCAACAAGTCAACATGTCACCTTTCAACCATGCACCAACAGTTGGACATTTGGAAGTGTAGGCCAGCCCCCAGATGGCTCTGCTGATTCTTTGGGAGAAGAATTGCCCCACAAAGGGATGACAACTCTTAATATGGTTCCTACCAGAATGTCAGTGGTGAAGGCCATTAGAATTACCACGTGGGATCCATTGTTCCATAAGAATTTGCTCTGTCTGCTACTGAGGGAATGCTCAGTGGCTATGTTCCTAGCACCAGCATGGGCTGGCTCACAACTGCTGGCAACTCCAGCTCCAGGGGATCCCACGTCCTCTTCTGGCCTGTGTGAGCACTTGAATACCTGTGGTGCACACATGAACAAGCAGGCAAACACAGAGATTCATAAAATAAAAAGAAACCCCTACAGAAAAAAACACTTTGTGGGCCTGACCCGGAGCTGAGGCAGGAGCAGTCCTGCCCTGTCTCTGAACTGAAGAGAAATGGTTTCACTCAGGCTCTGGGTCAGAATCTCTCCAAGCAGATGTCCAAGAGGCCATGTGTCTAACCTGCAGCTGTAGTTTCCTTAGAAAACAAGCTTGCCCAAGCTTTCTCTCCCTACAGCTCCTTTTCCAGGTCCACTTGCAGGACAACTCATATTTTTAATCCCAACTGTGGTCACTGGTTCTGGGGCCTGTGGTTTGACAGCTCAGACCAGGATGAGAATGGGGTATTACAAATAAAACCAGCATGTGATAGACCCCATTTGTCCTGACCATGATATATTGGAGGAGTGCAGTCACCCTTTGAAGGATTTATTTTAGTTCTATGTAAGCTGTGTGTAAATTTTAAGCAACACATCTCTAAGCACTGGCAGAGTGACACACTGGCCAAGAGGAGGAGGAGGAGTTGTTGTTGGTGTTGGTGTTGTTGGTGGTGGTGTTGTCGTCTCCTGTTCTGTCTTCTTCTCTTTTGGCTTTTCGAGACAGGGTCCCTCTGTTGTAACTCTGTCTTTCCTGAAACTCACTCTGTAGACCAGGCTGGTCTCGAACTCACAGAGATCCACCTGCCTCTGCCTCCACCACATGGCCCAAGAGTTTTTCTCAGAGGCAGAGATCTGATGAAGTTAACAATCTTTCAACTTTAAATAAAATGCATCTGCCTGCTGGGTATGAAAATCAAAAAGAAACAAAAAGTCTCTCTTATTCTTTGAACATAGTCATCATTCTACCCTGTTTCCTGGAAAAGATTTGATCTTTTCAACAATGGTGGGATTTATGGACAATTACATCTATCAAACAGGATCACACGAAAAGCAGGGGATTAATATAGTCCATGAGTTTAGGAGCAGCCTGGACGATGTAATAAGACCCTACTTACAATAATGGAAATATAGGTATATATATATATACACATACATATATGCATGCATACATATATAAAAATATTGTACACACACCAGACTGCAGTGGGTTTTTGTATATATGTATGTTTGTTTACATGTGTGTAGGCATCTTTACATGTGTACAGATAAACATGTGTATGTGTTTCACAACTGTGGAAGTCAAAGTTTGATCTCAATTCTCTTCCTCGATGTATTCCACTTTACATATTGAGGTAGGGTCTCTTGTGCAGTAGAATTTTATTTGGTTCATTTAATTATTGTGCTTTTCCACGTGGAATGTCTGTGTGACAGCACTGTTGCCTTTCTCACCGAATCCCAGAGTCTGTCTCAGTAAGCATGGGCTGTGTTAAAGCCTCTCACAGTCCAGCAGACACTGTGCTGGCTGCTAAGCTACCGTATTCACAGGTAGTTCATTTTCTTTAAATAGGTATAGATGCTGGATATGGTGGCAAGCATTTCAGATAAGGGATGTTCAGTGTGTGTTTCTAATCTAAGATGTAACTACGTTTGGCTTTAATGCTTGCTCAGATCATGCCAGTCAGAGCTACTGAACTCACTTCAGAAATTACTTCATTTTTAGGTGTTTGAAGTTGCTGTCGGCTGTAATATAAACAAACACATTCGGGTTAAAGGGTAAGTATATTGCTTCTACTTGTTGGGTCTTAGTCTAAGTTTTAAAACAAATGGTTCATGGACTGGCAATTATTGTTTGATAACACCAGCCTCTGACTGGCATGCTCAGGATGAAATCCAAAGTTGAACTGGAATTGATGTCCAGCTTCAGTTGGCTTGAATATTAATTTTACTTCATTTTATTTTATGTGTATGAATGTTTTGTCTGCATGTATGTTTGTGCACCACATGCGTGCCTGGCACTGTAAGAGTCCAGAAGAGGACATCGGGTCCCCTGGAACTAGAGTTCCAGTCATAAACAACCATGTGGGTGCTGTGAATCACACCAAATAATGATGAGGAAAGCAGAAATACCAACCTCACTCAAACTTTCAGTCACAATCTACATTTTGGCAAAATTTCCAAGACACTAGGAAGGGCATTTAAGTTTACAAATAACTACTGCAAGCAACATGTTAACAAAACCAATGCTCAGTAAGTCAATGCCAAGTCCTTTCTCAAGCTCCTGACTGCCAACCCAGAGAGTGGTGCACAGTGAACAGTGTGGCAGTTTGAGCCCAACTATGTCTGGAGTGGTCTAGAAATAACAGTCATGCTGCTCACCAGTGTAGAAGAATATTTAATCCTTTAATTCAGCAACATGACTGCTCTAAGGTGAAAAGAATCTTGATACACAAATTTAATCTCAATATTCAGAAACCAGGGGTAGCACACACCTTTAATCCCAGTATTCAGAAGGCAGTGGTAGCGAATGCCTTTAATCCCAGCACTTGGGAGACAGGAAGCAGAGCTCAAGAGGAGTCAGTGTCAGACAGGAAGTCTCCTCTGAGAAGGGGTCAGCATGAAGAACATGCAAAGTGACAAATTAGACAAAGAGTGAGCAAGTCTCTGCCTCTTATCCTCTGTCCTGACTCTCTGAGTTGATAGCCTGGTTTTATATCATGAGAATTGGGTGCATCCTGGCTGTGACTCACTCTGCTCACTCTTTGTCACAGCCAGGACACACCAAATTCTCATGATATAAAACCGGGCTCTCAGCTCAGAGTCAGCACAGAGGATAAGAGGCAGAGAAGGGGACAAGACACAGAGACAATGAAGCAGTCTGACTGGGGATAAGGCAGAGAGGCACTGAAGGCAGTCTGAGGCAGAGACACAGAAGCAGTTCAGCAGAAGGAAGAGTGAGTTTGGGAGAAAGAGTCAGGTAACTGAGAGAGTCGGTTTGAAGCTGAGCAGAGCAGTTCAGTCAGAGTTGTAGGAGTCAGCCAGAGTCTGCCAAAGTCAGAAGAGTTTGGTTAGAAACAGTCAGCCAGCTCAGAAGGTCAGTTTGAACCAGTCAGCATGGAGCCAGAAAAGCAAGAGAGTTGTTGAACCAGGAGAGTCAGTTGAGTTCAGTACAGCTCTAGTTCAGAAGGAGCTAGTCAGGTGGCTCACTCAGCAGTAAGTCTCAGAGGTTTAAAGGTTCTAAATTGTACAGGGGCTGAAGCTGAAGCCTTCCAGTTCTATAGTTAAAATGTTTTAGGTTGTAAGGAGGCCGAAATGCTCAGGGCTCCAGGAATAAAACCAATGATTGAATTAAGCAAAGAATAAACTGCCCTTTTGCTTTGAATCTACATCTACACATGAGAATCACCTGGAGAACATGCTCAACTACAGGACCATCCAGGCCTTTCTCTAACACTCAATGGCCCACTGCTCTGGAACCCTAAGAACAATTTGTGTATCTCGGGTTCAAGTTGCTGTGGACAGAAGATTTTGAAAGTTATCAAGGGAGACAGGAACAGTCTGGGGTCCCAGGCACTTGAGCAGAGAGCTAGAAAAGTGTTGATGAAGAAAAATACCTTTTAGGGCCTAGTTTGGGTTCAGAGTATGTGGCGGTCTAGACTTCCCATGTCCGTCTAAAATCTGTGATAGCTACACTCCTTCTAAGTTACACTGTAAATAGCAGCCAAAATGACTGAATGAATAATTTAACTTACTTCATCATTCATGATTCATGAGTCATCTGTCTGCATCAAACAAAACTAGAAATTGTATAAACCTTTAAAATAGGTTCCCACTTACACAATGAGTCTCCAGACTCAAGTAAAAATATTGGGGTTTGTTTTTTGTTTGTTGTTAAAGTTTAGCCTGGTATGGTGGAACACACCGTTACCCATGCCAGCAGAGGCAGGCAGATCTCTGTGAGTTCCAGGCCAGCCTAGTCTACATAGTGACTTCTAGCCAGAGCTATGCAGTGAAACCTTGTCTCAAAATTAATAAATAAATGTTTAGAGCACAGACAGATATACAGGAAAAGTACCCATAAACGTAACATAAATATAAGTAATAGTTTGTGTGTATGATGGTGAATATTGATTGTCAAGACAGCAGGATCTAAAATTACTAGGAAACACACCTCTGGGCAAGTCTGTGAAGAAGAAGTTTCTAGAGTAGGTTAATTTCAGTGGGCAGACCCACCCTCGATGTGGCAGCACCATCCCATGGGCCAGTCCTGTACAGAATGAAAAAGAAATCAAAGTCAGGTGTGGCAGTGCATGCCTTTAACCCCAGCACTCAGAAGGCTGAGGCAGGCAGATCTTTGTGAGTTCAAAGCCAGCCTGGTCTTCAGAGTGACTTCCAGGAAATCCAGGACTACATAAAACCAAGAAAAAAGAAAGGAATGGAAAAGAAAAGAGGAAATCAGAATGAGCACCAGCATTCGTCTCCCTGGTTCCTGGCTGCAGACACAATGTGATCCACATCCTTACACACCACCAAAATGCCCTCTCCACCACGGTGATGAACTGTGTCTTCAAACTGTGTGTCAAAGTGCACTCTTCCTGCCTCAGCTGATTCTGTCAGCTGACTTCACCACAGCAAAGAAGAAAAGCACCTAATACAAGGCCCAAGGGAACAGCTTGAGGAAGTTTCTCTCTCTATTTTGATACATGTTCTTTGAATTTATTTTCACCTTGATGTGCTTGTGTTTTAGCTGTTAGCCTTTGGATACCATGCAGTTCACGTGACATGGTCCATGAACCATTTCACTCGTCAAGTGCACAATCTAGTGGAATTACTTACCCCCATGGTGATGTGTGTGCTTAATACCACTACCTAGTTCCAAAAGATTTTATCACTCCAAAGGAAACTTCCAGCCCTTCCCAGGGGCTAGTCTGCCATCTTGGTGGGTCCGGCTTTGTGTGGATATTTCACAAAAAGGCAGTCTTGTGACACAGGCCTTCCACACCTGCTTTTCTTCGTGTGTTTGTGAGTTCACTGGTATGGTGGTGTGTTTTAGTGCATCATTCTTGTTCACACCTGAGTAAGCAGCTGATGACAGATGTTTCTGCCACTGGCCTTTTGTGAACATTCGTGTACACATTTTTGCGGAAACACACTTTCAATTGCTTTGCGTGTGCACTGCAGAAGGAGGCGCTGGACCATAGTCACTGCAGCCTTTATCAAGGAACCGTCGAACTATTACTGCCCACGATGGCTGCAGCATGGTTGCGGTGATGCTAAGCATGTACGGATGCCTGATTCCTCCACACTCCCTCCGAGATTTGTTGTTTTCTGCTTTTGTGTTCTACTTCTTATGAGATAAAATTGTTTCCTCTGTGCAATATGAAGTTTGGACATCACTGTGGAATGACTAAATTTAGCTAACTAACATTTGCATTGTCTCCCACAGTTACCACTTTGTAGTGAGAACATTTTGGGTGTCTTTGCAGTTGTATTTGTATTTGTATTTGTATGAGTTCCCTAGAGTAACAGAACTTATACAATGAATATATATACATATACATATATACACATACATACATACACGTTATATATGAATGTGCACATATACGGGTGTATGTAATCTATATATATTCTGCATATAGATTATATAGATTACATATATATACATATGTAGATTACATGTACCTATACAGATTATCTATAATCTATATATGTGTGTATGTGTGTATATATGTCTGTACATATCTAATATATATAATTTATATATGTAGGCACACACACACACATATATAAAGGATTTATTAGAATGATTGCAGGCTCTGGCCCAGCTAATCCAATGGCTGGTATGAATGCAAGGTCCAAGAATCCAGTAGTAGTTCGGTCCACAAGGCTGGCTGTCTCAGCTGATCTTAGTAAACATAGAAATCTCAAGTAGGCTCTAATGCCAGTGAAGGAATGGACTTGCCAGGGAGACAAGAGCAAGCAGGTAAAGAGCAAAAGCTTCCTTCTTCTATGTCCTTACATAGGCTTCCAGCAGAAGGTGTGTCCCAGGTTAGAGGTGGGTTTTCCCAGCTCAAAAGATCAGAATTAAAGATGTATCTTTCTGACTTAAGATCCAGATTAAAGGTGTGTCTTCCTACCTCAAAGATCCAGATTTGAAGTAGATCTTCCCACTTCAAATTAAGCAACAATCCCTCCCAGGCGTGCCTCTCCATCTGGTGGGGGGTTAGTTCATCAATCCCTCCCAGGCGTGCCTCTCCATCTGGTGGGGGGTTAGTTCATCAATCCCTCCCAGGCGTGCCTCTCCATCTGGTGGGGGGGGGGATTAGTTAATTCCAGATGTAGTCAAGTCGACAATCATTGTGTGCTGCCATCACAGCAGCCTCCAAAAACTCAAAGTCTGGTTAACTGTGGTCAGCGTGTGGGAGAGCAGACCTCTTACGCTTATTCCTACCTAACTAGTCATTGTGGTTTTTGACTAAACGTTCCCTTCTCCCTTAATGTCTTACAAATTTTTATAAGCATGTACAAAATATGGGGTGAACCAGAGATGTGTGCGAACTGATTTTTTTAAAAAGAATAGAAATGCTAAGGTCACAGACTGATCCCAGAGACTTTAATTTAATAAATGAATTATGTAACAATCTCCATTTTAAGAATCACTGAGTTCAATGATGAAATGTTTATGCGAATACATGAAGAATGACCTTATGTTTTATTTTTGTAGATTTAGTAGAACTGGATGTCAGCGCCGTGATTTTTCTTATGTGATTGACAAGTAAGAAATATTTCTAACATAAGCATATTAATGTAAGCTAGCAGTTTATAATCAGCTGGTACTTAGTGGTTGGATTCCTATTGTCATGCATGTATTTTGCTTGATAGTTTCCAAATTAAACAAAAGCTGAAGATAGGACCCTTAACCATCTCTGAAACATGTACAAAACACGTTTAGCAGTTTTCTCTCTGGTTCAATTGTATAAACAAAGCAAGTGTCATTCAGTCTCAAATCCCATATCATTCCTTCTAATTTAAGGAAGACATATATTTGTTTCCCATTTCACTTTCCTACATGACTATGTAAATAACCTAGTTAGAGAATTTACTTGCAGGTGTCTCTTGAGTTCATGAAGGAGAAGGATTCCATCATAGGAATAAATCAAAATTAGGGGATGACTGAGGTTTTAAAATATATTAGGGCCTAGAGAGATGGCTCCATGGATAAACTTCCCCAAACCCATGTAAATCCAGGCACAGTAACATCCATCTTAAATCCCAGTACACCTGTAGTGAGATGAGGAACAGAAACAAGGGAATCTTGCAGACCAGCTAGACCGGCAAACTCAGTGGCAAACAGCAAAGAGACCCAGTCTCAAGCAATGTGGAAGGCATGTCCCAACACCAGTGGTTGTCCTCTGACCTCCGTATGCATACCTTAGCATATATGTGCCAGAATTCCTACAATTGGATACATACACACTCATACACACATCATACATGTACAATAAGTCAATTAAATAATTAAAATATACATCTAGAAGCGGGTATGTGGTTAAGTGTTAAGAGTACTTTCTAGGCATGATCACACACACACACACACACACACACACACACACACAAAGCATGAAGGCACATATGCATAATCCCCACTTTTGCAAGGTGGAACAAGAGGTTCAGTGAGTATGAGGACAGCCTGGACATCATGAGACCTTGTCTTTAAAAAACAAAATATGCTGTTTCTAACTCTTTCGTTTAGTTATTGTGGTGGCTTGTATGAGAATGATCCCCATATATCATATATCAGAATGCTTAGTCACCGGAAGTGTAACTGTTTGGGAAGGAATAGGAGGTGTGGCCTTGCTGAAGGAAGTGTGTTACTGAGGGTGGGCTTTGAAGTTTCAAAAGCCCATACTAAGCCTAGTGTCTCTCTCTCTCTCTGCCTGATGCCTGTATGTAAGTACGTAAAGCTCTCAGCCACTGCTCCAGCACCATGCCTGTCTGCTCCCCACCATGATGATCATGGACTAACCCTATCACACTGTAAGCAATCCCGCAAATTTAGTGCTTTTTTGCCTTGGTCACAGTGTCTCTTCACAGTAATAGAACAGTGACTAAGACAGCAATATTTTGGGGAGCACTGCGTTGGACTAACACAGTAAACACAGGCGTTCAAACCATGCACTCGTCTCACTCGTGAAACAGAGTTTGGATCTTGAATAAGTTTCATATGATTTCTGAAAATGATGTCATGCCTCCAGTGGAGGACAGCCACCTGTACCTGGTTGGTTGTTGTTTGATATGAGACGTATTCACAGAGACAGCAAAGGATATACGAAGTCCCGCTTGTAGGAAGCACTCAGTAGTTTATAATCCTGTTTTTCTCTTGACTTTTGTAACACCACCCTAAATAAACAAAACTATGCCTTTAGCTTTTATATCTGAAAGGAGGAAGAATAAGCAGATATTGACAAATGTCTTTTTTTTACAGGGAGTATCTGAGAGACAAACCATCTGAAAGCATGGTAAGAAAAGTAAACTATTTGTCAGTGTATGAATGGACACACAACTAAAGCATTTTTCTTTTTCTAGAAGATAAGATATGACGTGGCAAGATACGGCTGCCCTCGGAGAATTGAATTCAATAGAAAGTTTCACCCTATATTGGAGCTGTAAGTTTACATCCACTTAGAAATTTGATTTGCGTGCTGGAGAGATGGCTCAGTTGTTAAGAATGCGTTCTGCTTTTACAGAGGACCTGAGATCAGTTTCCAGCAGCCACACAATGGCTCACAGCCACCTGTAATTCCAGGCCCAGGGCATCCGATGCCTCTTCTGGCCTCAGACTTAGGGCATGACTCAAGCTGAGAAGGGCTTTCTTCTCGCAGTGTGGGGAGGGCAGCAGTGGCAGCTCAGTACCTCACTTTGTTTTTTTGGCCGGAGCTTTCCTGCTGGGGCTCAGAAGGCTTCTGCTAGCATGTTTTGCCCCTTGCAATCCTTCCCCACCCGGTACACTTCTAAGGTTCTACCCTGTGCCCTCTCCTACCTACATCATGAAGCTACAACCATTCATCAGAATCTGCTGTGCCGTGGCACTAATCCTCTCTAGTCCTTCTAGTTTTCTGGGCACCAGGGTAACCTTCCCCTACTGAGACCTAGTTTTGTGTTTGTTTCCTTGTTTCTTAATGCTTATTTCTCCAGGAGTAAAAATGAGTAAACAATAGATGTTTTAAAATCATATGTTCTAGCCTGGCAGTGGTGGCACATGCACTTAATCCCAGCACTTGGAAGGCAGAGGCAGGCAGATCTCTGTGAGTTCCAGGACAGCCAGACTTAAAACAGAGAAACCTTGTCTTGAAAAACTACAACACACACACACACACACACACACACACACACACACACACACACACATTTACATATATAAATACATATTTTCTTTCTCAATAAAGCATGCTCTTCAACTCAGTTCATCATCATGCCCACTTTCCATCAACTACTGTACCAAATATTCTCCAAGTACTGTGCCAAGCACTAGGAATTTCAAGGATTAAGGACAAGATTTCTACCCTCAAAAGATCTACTAAATAAACATAAGAGCTGATATGCCCAGTTAGGAAGGAATGAAGTGGTGTTGAAACCCAGAAAGAAAGACTCTACCCCAGCCGAAGGCCAATGGGCTCTGGAATATGTTCTGAAAATATGTACTGGATCCTTAAGGATAATGAATACTTATCTGGACTCAGAGGGAAGGTGGAAAGAGAAGGGTATCAGTGAATCCACTGGGTTAGCCTTGCAAGCCACAGTGGCACTTTGAGAAAGAAAATGTATAGACATAAAACATTGAGGCATATGTCAAGTGAGAAAACACCAGAAGAAGAGTCTGGGAAGTTGTCCTGGCTTTTGTTCCCTTCTTTCAGAAGACTCATATGAGTGAGTATTTGCTTTAGCTGGTTCTCTGTGAATTTTAGCTAAAGAATTCTAAGCAGGGGGAGACCTGTTAGTAAAATTGTATTTAGGAGGGGAGAAATTATTGAAAAGGTAACATGGACCAAGAAGTTCATTCATGATAGAAACTAGTTATTATAACCAGAAAGAGTTGGTGATTGACATGTGCGTGGTAAGGGAGAGGATGAAGATGAATGCGTCTGAGGTAACACCGACCAAATGTCCACAGCACATCTCTACGTCTTTAAGCATCTGTCCCTGAACTCTCTGTCGCTGTATGTCTTAGTTCAGATTTCTACTGTTGTGATGAAGCACTATGACCAAAAGCAACTAGGGGAGAGAAAGATCTGTTTCAGCTTATGGTTTGTAGTCCACCATCCAGAGAAATGAGGGCAGAAACTCAAGCATAGAAGGAACCTGGAGTCAGGAGCTGATACAGAGGCCGTGGAGGACTGTTGCTTAGTGTGCTTGCTCAGTCTGCTTTCCTACAGCAACCCAGCCCAGGGGATGGCATCACCCACACTGGGCTGGGCTGTCCGACATCAATCATCAATCAAGAAAATGTACCAAATGAGCCTGGAGAGATGGCTCAGCAGTTAAGAGCACTGGACTGTTCTCCCAGAGGACTTGGCTTCAATTCTCAGAACCCATGTGGCAGCTTACAACTGTTTATAATTCCTGTTCCAGGAGATTTGACACCTTCACACAGATATACATGCAGATAAAACATCAATGTACAAAAAAATAAAATATTTTAAAAAAAATGTACCACAGGCTTGCCCACAAACCAATCTGGTGGCTGCATTTTCCCAACTGAGGCACCCTCTTCCCAAATGAACCTAAATCTATGTCTATTTGATATAAAAACTAAACTATCCAGCACTACAAAGATAAATGGTTTATCTCAAGAAGTGGTTCTCAACCTTCCTAATGCTGCAAATCTTTAGTTGCAGTGACCCCCAACCATAAAATTATTTTTGTTGTTACTTCATACCTGTAATTCTACTACTGTTATGAATTGTAATGTAAATATCTGATATGTAGGATGTATTAGGTGACCCTTGTGAAAAGGTCATTCAACCCCCAAAGGAGTCTTGACCCACAGGTTGAGAACCACTGATCTAAAGCCTGACTCTCCACTTAGGAAACAGGTTGACATTCCCTTTCCTAATTAAGAACATTGTTCCTGAATGTTCCCCATTCTCCCAGACCATCTCTCAACTCGATATTAGAGTCTTCTGGGGAACAGAACACACAGAATGACTACATATTAAAATGGGATTTATTAGCTTTATTAGGCAGACATAATAAGATCTGGGTAGTAGTCCAGCCATGACTGTCTTCACACTGGAGATGCTGAGAACCCAGAAGATGCACAGTCCAGGAGGAAGCTAGATGTCTGGACAGTCCCGGCTCTAAAGGCATGGAGGATTCCCAGAAAGCCATTGGTCTTCAGTCCACACTGGAAAGCTAAAGAAGCTGAGTTCTGAGGTCAGCATGGGAAGACAGCGGCAGCTCCCTAGTAGAGCAAACAAGGCCAATGAACCCAGCACCAAGACAAAAGGCAAAGCGGTGAAGAGTAAAGCTTCCCCTTGGATCTCTTCACATCTGGGCCCTGCTGCAAGGTACTGTCATCTTCAGGGTGGTAACCCGGCCTGCTCAGAGATTAACCTAAACTAAATCAGTCCCTCACAGGTGTGCTCAGAGGCTTGCCTCATGGATGATTCTAGATCCTGGCAAAGGTACAACCAGTATCAGTCTTCAAACCCTCTCTACTGTTATGCAAATGTGCACTCACTAAACAAAGGAAGGCCAGAAAGGACTCTCTTGATTGAACTGCAGCAACTGTGGACACTGTCACTGACTCTTTGCTCTCTCCCAATGTCCCTCTGTCCAACTTGTGTGCTCCCATAAACACAGATAATAAAAGTCCTAGCTATACAATGGAGCATCCACAAGTTTATAGTATGAAGCTCAGGAATGAGGTCTCTTCGATTCCCAGAGTAGAATTTCCATAGAGAAATTAGCAACTGTTGGGAATTTAACTGTCAATTAGTGGCATTCATGCTTTCTCAGATTTAATTAGAATTCCATTCCACACTAATGAAAATTTATTAAAATAAGCTCATGAAAGCAAGCCTTTCTGTCACAGTCTCAAAGGATGGTATGCAACGCATGCTCATTACACAAGATGGCGCTGTGGTTCTTTGTAGTAACTACTCTGGCTTCATTGAGAGTTTGTTTGGTTTTTGTTTGCTTGCTTGCTTGCTTGTTTGCTTTTGGGTTTTTATGGTTTTTTGGAAGGTTGTTTTGTTTGTTCTTAAGCAAAATCCAACTTTGCCCCTAATTAGAAGAAAAAAGATTCATAACACTTACAGGAGGTGGTTTGATCAATTTCAGAGCCAGTTCTTTTTATGGGTTTCAAGGATCAAACTCAGGTCATCTGACTCCAGCAAGTGCCTTTACCTGCTCATCTCATGAGCTCCTAATTCTTAGGAAATGGAGATTTCTAGGCTTACACAAGATGTAACCAAACTCCTGCTCCCACTAAAGCTGCTGGCTTTTGAGCTTGGGCTCCTCTTGAAACTACAAATCTGTGAGTCTCCTCACCTTCTTCTTTGTCAAGGAGCCAGATCACCTATGTGAGTTTTGACTTTTCTGTGGTTCTCCTCCCTAACCCAGATGTCAGGCAGATGCTCTCCATCATACCTGTTTAGGAACTGACCGTCTGAGCTCTTTATGGCTTCTCAAAACTAGTAAACACAGAAACAAAAATGACTTCCCAGGAACTGCACTTTTTAAAAAATGTTTATTTTATGTTATTTATGTATGTGTGTTCTCTGTGCATGCCAGAATAGGGCATCAGATCCCATTATAGATGGTTGTGAGCCATCATGTGGTTACTGGGAATTGAACTCAGGACCTCTGGAAGAACAGCCAGGGCTCTTAACCGCTGAGCCATCACCTCTCCAGCCTGGGTACTGCTTTCTAACACTGAAGTTTTCCTTCCCATTTTGTGAGAAAGGGACAAAAACCACTGGGCTAACCAGTGTTGGGTGGCTGCAAACCTCAGGCAACCAGAAGCCCAAGTTCAAAAGCTTTAAAGTGAAGCAGAGATCTGGCCAGGGAACAAAGAGACACTGTTAAGAACCAAATATTTTTTGTAAATCAACACAGAGCTGACCTGTGATAAACTATAAATAAAAAGTGGGGCTACAGTCCCAGAATCAGCAGCCTGGAAGCAAGAACTGGACACCAGAGACAAAATGTCCAAGGAAATCTCCACCCATATACTCCAGTGAGTATATGAGGACAATTTCATTCAGAAACATGAACAATAAGGAGCATGGAAAGTTGGCACACATCTGTAATCCCAGGAGTCAGGAGGAGGAGGCAGGGGACTCAGGAGTTCAAGGCCATCCTCGCCTACATAGCAGATCTGAGGCCAGCCAGCCTAAGCTATGAGACTCTGTCTCAAAAAAAGGACAGGAAGAAAAGGAGGGAAGGACAGAGAAAGGGAGGAAGAGGGGGAAGGATGCAGGGAGAGGAAAGCAATAACTCGTGAAGGAAGCTATGTAACCACTTGTATGATCCTGAGTCTAAAATGCAAAGATGTTAATTTATTGATCTTTGCTTTCAAACCTTCATATAAAGTAACAGATCTCTTTAAGAAGTCCATGGGTCTGCGAGAACTACTCTTGGCTTAGTGGGGCTGGTATGTCCTGTCCCAGCATCACAGGAGAGAAACCTGTCCATGAAGGAATGTGAAGGTGCCTGCTGCTGCTGTGGAGACACCTGTTTGCCAGCCCCCCTCAAGCTCTTCCGGTTGCTGCTGACCTTAGACACTCAGCCTGTACCCCCGCTGGCCCCTCCTAGGAAGTCACAGCAGCTCCATCTTGACCACAGTAACTCTCTGGCTTCATTCTCCACCACATGATACGGGAGTTAATGACTCCAAGAGACCCTTGTCATGTCCTTCCCCCCGTCTTATTTTTCTCCCACGTCACCAGGACCCAGTCTATCCCCATCTCATCAATATGTGGTTGCTATGGCAATGAAGAAAAGTAATGGTTTCGATTTTTCTTCTCCTTTACTATTAGGTTTTTGTTTTGAGTAATGGCTGCTCGTGGGGCTGGACAGGCGCACACCTGTGCTCTCAGCGCGTGGAGGTGGGAACGGGAAGAGCAGGACTTCAAGGCTAGCCTGGGCTCCACAGTGAATTAAAAAGCTCACAGATGAGCATGGGCCACCTGAGATCCTGTCTCAAAACGAAGTTCATTTAGTTAACTCGGGGGAAAATAGACACAGCCGTTAGACGCAAACGAACAGATCCAGGACCGCGCCGCGCGATCTGCAAGCTGTCGGCCCTCCCTTTGACACTGAACTATTATTTTTGTGTTTGTTGTTTCAGGTTTGATGAAAATGGCTTCGTTAAAATAGTTGAAGCAAATTTTATTCTGTGGGAAATCCATGGCAGGAAAGACTATAGCTATAATTATACCATGAAGCAGGTATGACATCTTTAAATTTAAACGGAATTTACCATGCAATTAAATGTATTCTTTTGATTTTCAATCTAACTGTAAATTATCCAAGGGAAGTGAAGCCAAGCCATAATAAGCAGGAAAAAAAAGCCCTCTATGTTAAAGTCAATGACTACTGAGACTCATTTCTGAGAAAAGGAAGCTGTTATCCTATAAGAAAGGTCAGAAAAAATAAAATAATGTAACCGTAGGATGGTGCAATTATATATGAGCTTTTTCTGTCCAAACTGTGTTAAATATTTAGCTATTTATGGGTCTGCCTTTGGCTTTAACATAATTGGTACGAAGTCACACGGGCACTCTTCAGGTTCCATCTTTCTCCATGCCTTTGCATCATTTCACCCTACTGACCATGGCTTCGGGGCCTCTGCGTTCTCCTCATTCTCTTCCACCCTCCAAGTCAGCTGGCCTCCTGAACATCCCCCTACTCTGCCTTTTGCAACTGCCCCCTGTGACTTTTATGTCTTGAAGCCTTCCCATGGAAATAGAGCCTTCTAGAAGTTGACAACATGGAATATCCTAAGATTCCCCTGTGATCTCAGGTTCAAAGAAAAACAGAGCGACTCCTTCCTATGTAACTTTTTTCTCATTAGAGATTATCTGAGATGAGCTCCCACCTAGATGGCAACCAGGAAAACTGAATTACACTGGACTGCTGTGAGAATTCACAGGTCATTTACTTCAGACAGGGTCATTCAATGAGAGAAAGACAGTCTAATCAACAAATAGTGTTGGGTAAATAGATAACCACACACACAAAAGTAAAGTGGAGGGCTTGGAGAGATGGCTTAGCAGTTAAGAGCACTAGCTGCTCTTCCAGAGGACTCAAGTTCAATTCCCAGCACCCACAGGGTGGCTCACAACCATCTGTGACTCCAGTCCCAGAAGATCTGATGCCCTCTTCTGGACACCGAGGGCACTGCAGGCACATGGTTTACAGACAAACATTTAGGGAAGCACTAATCTTCATTTTAAAAAAGTAAAAAATAAAATGGCATTTTCACATAACATCATGTGCAGATGGTTACTCAAAATGGATATATGGTCTAAATTTAAGACCCTAAACTATAAAATTCTTAGAAAATGTAGGGTAAAAATCAACCCAACATTGTTTGGGCAATAACTTATTGGCTGTTATAGCAAGTCACAGATGAAAAAGTGAGAGAAGAATAAAAAATAATGGGGGGGAGGAAGAAGGGACAAAAGAGTGTAAGAGGGAGAAGGGGAGGGAGAGGGAGAAGGGGAGAGGAAGGAAAGGGAAGGGAAGGAATAGACAAAGTAGACTTCATGAACGTCTAAAAATTGTGTGCATCCAAAGACACAAGAGTAAAAAGACAAACCATGGGATGGAACAAAGTATTTGCAGATCATATATTTGATAGCAGAATGTCCAGAGTATACAGGAAACTTCCACAATTCGACACTAAGACAACTCAGTTAAAGGACAGGAGCATAGGACATTTCTCCAAAGGAAATGTACAAATGTTTAGCTGACATTTAAGAACATTCGGGAAACCTAAATTAAATCTATAGCGAGACACTAGTTCACATACACTAGCATGGCAAGAATAAAAAGACTAATAAGCCTTAGTGAGGGAGGACATGAACATTGTTGGGGTGCAAGGGCACCTCCACCTGGGGACACATACAGCAGCAAATTAGAAATTCAAAGCACAGTTGCCAGTCCTCATCATCCTTGCCCATAAAAGAGTCCTCAAAAGAGTGGAAAGAGGGTTCTCCAGGATGTGTTTGTGTACCCGCGTTCCCATGTGCCCACTGCTACCTACAACAGCCAAGGCTGGAAGGAAAAGACACAGGAATTGGTTTAAAAGAGATCAAAGGAGAAAACTACAAGAACTGTGAAGGGTGGTGCCCAGGAAAGCCAGGACAGCGGTCACTTGGAGGAATGGGAGAGCTGTGGAGATTTTCAGAAAAGCTTGTAGGCACCCAGAAACCTTCCAGGTTGTTTTTTTTTTTTTTTTTTTTTTTTTTTTTTTAATCAAGAGTACAAGTATTTTCTTGCTGCTGTTATTGTTGTGTTTGTTTGTTTGCTTTGACGTCTGTGTTTATTTTTCCAAGTTAAAATAAGAAGGGATTTGTGCTGTGGAAATAGTCTGATACTTCCTCATAAAATTCTATACAAAATTCTCATCTAGCATTACTAGTTTCACAAGATGGCTCAACAGGGAAAGGGACTTACCATCAAGCCTGAGACTTGAGTTCAATCCCCTCACGACCTATATGGTGGAAAAGGAACCACAAGTTGTCTGTCCTCTGGCATACACTTGCATCATACACACACACACACACACACACACACACACACACGAATTTTTGCAAAAAGCATTAAAACCAAGGACTCAGATACTTACATGCCAGTGTTCTGTGGGTGCTCCGCATGATAACCAAAAGAGAAAGAAGGAAAGGAAGAAAGGAAGGGAGAGAGCGAGTGTTGGAGGGAAGAAGGGAGGGAGGGAGGAAAACCATCAAACATGAATCAATGGATAAAATGTAGTCTATGCTTCCAGTGGAGTGTGGCCTACCCGTAAAACAGGAATGAAATTCTCGCACAAGCTATACCATGGATGGACTTTGAGGACATTGTGCTAAACGGAAACAAGCTAGTTACAAGTAGACAAACACTGACCCATTCCTCTTGTAAACATTAGGTAGTCAACTCTCAGCAGAAAATAGAATGTTGGTAGCCAGGGGCTGCAGGGAGAAAGGGGTGAGGATTTGTTCAACTCAATGCTGGCAGTGGGTGTGGCTACACAGTGTGAATGAACTTGGTGCCACTGAATTGGACATCTTCAGTGTTTAAAACTGTATGATATTTAAGTAGTGAAAAAAAACCTACTGTATTTAAAGAGGTTTTTTTTTTTTTTTAAAGACAAAAATCTGAGTGACATCAGATGTATTACTTACCCCAAAACAAGCTAACATGAAGCCCTGTGCATATCCACATGTTGCTGTCCTTTGCAGAGTGGCTGTGTAAATATAGCGCAGACGTGGAAGTCGATGATAGAGCTGAACAAGGGGGTCCCGCTGGAGGACGTCTGGGGGCCGCACGTAAGACTAGCAAAAGCTTGACGCAAACCCTTCGGGTTTAAATTGCTTAGAGTAAATCGAATACTTCTTTTCAATTATTTCAAAAATGTGTGCCTTTTAATTTGTTTAATTTTTTCTGTGCACTCTTTGGTACAAATTTAATATTCACTGCTGAAAATCTGCATTCACGTGCTATCAAATGACCACTATTCTTGGAAAAGTTTGGAGAGTGCATCTTTTAAAAGACTAGCTATGTTCTGGGGCTAGAGAGACGGCACAGCATTAAAGCACGCACTGCTCTTACAGAGTGAAAGAGTTCAGTTCTCAGTACCCACATTAGGAGGCTCCAAACTGCCTGTAAGTCTAGATCTAGGGGAACCTGATGTCTCTGGCCTCTTCCAGCACCCACTTACACCTACACAAACATGCACATACACCCACACAATTTTTAAAATAATAAAAAAATAAAATGAAAAAAGAAAAAGATGACTTTCCTGGCCATGAGAGCCTTCATGTCTCTTCCCTTTTTTCTCCAGTATTATGAACATTTATAACTAACTGACACATTGCGTAGCCTATTTTAAAAACCTCATTACCTGGCTGCGCAACTGAAATGTGCCAAGGACTGGAGAGATGGCTCAGTGGGCAAGAGCATTGTCAGATGGCTCCTAACTGCCTGTAACTTCAGCTTTAAGGTATCCAGCGCCCTCTTCTGGCCTCTGATCATACACATACACAAAGACACACATAGTTCAAACTAAAAAATAATCCTTAGATAAACAAAAGCAAAGATATGCTATATCCTCAGCACCCAACTCACTGTAGATAATTACTATGTATTTATTTTATATTATAATTATAATAATTAATAAACCATAGCTCATCCGCCTCATAAGGGATACTTAAAATCATGAGAATTTAGAGTAATAATGATTCAGTTCAAACCAAACGTCCCTTCCTGGTAAACTTTGTTCTTTTTAAAAGGCATCCAAGGGTCTAGGGTTAGGCAAAGGTTTAAAGAACATGGAGCAATTCTTACAGAGGGCATCTCAATGCTCTGAGATGCTGTTCAACAACATACCCAAGGAAGCAGTGAGCAGCTGGGTGGCTCACAATCATAGAATCTGCCTGAACCAGCATGATGTAGTCCAGTGGCTCTCAAGCTGCAGCAGACGTCAGGAGCGGTCCTCGGAGGGGCTTGTTGAAATAGGGTAACCTCACTCACCTGAGTTTCTGATTCAGTAGATCTGAAGCAGGCTCCAAAACTTTGTGCCCCCCTCACACTCCTCCCTCCCCTCCTCCCTCCTCCACTCCCTTACCTTCCTTTCTCTTCCCAGTACTGGAGATTAAACCCAGGGCCTTGTGCAAGCTGTGTAAGTGTCAGAGCAATGACATTGGCATTGCTGGTCCAGGGACTACATCTGGGAAACAACTGAAATAGCTTTGCCACCTGCAAAGATTCTGGAGGGAACACGCCAGGCCCTCAGTATTCCATTCTACCATGTGAGAAGCAACAGCTCATCATGGAAAGCACGAATCCCACTGCACTCTGGGTAGTGTGGAAAGGTGGTACTAGTGATTCTAACCAAGCCCTGGAAAATAAGGCTACGCCTACCAAAGGGCATCACAGTATATTAACTCAACCCTGCAACCAGAGAGCACATTTTCCTGGAACGTATACATACAGTGAAACAGAAAGCCCCCAATTCTTAAAGCTGCACTGCCTGCTGTTTGGCCTTTCTACTCCTACAAAGGCGAGTGGCGTGTGCATACAATATCTGAGAAGTAGCTCTAGGAACTGCAAATTCTCAAAGAAAAATATCTGAAAGTGACATTTTTGCAGGTCCTTCAAGTTCATGTTGGCATAGATAGGGACAGATTGGACACTGCAGGGATGGCTACTTTTCCGTGATACAAGATGGGGATTGAGTCTCTGAACATGACTGAGAACCCTAGAAAGAGAAGTCCCTGGCTAGAAATGGAGTGAATTCATGTCCCTGGGAGATTTGCTTTCTCAGAGACTGGGAAATTTGACCAAGGGATGGCTTACAAAATGAAAAAGAGGGGAAAGATAATAATTGGATGGGAGTTCAAAAATATGACAGGAAACATCAACTGTGACACAGGAAGAGGGACAGCCATTGGCAAGTGCCATCCTTTGTATCAGGAAACAACACAGGAGAAAATTAGAAAGGATAAAAATATCCCTGTGTCTATATATAAAAAATGCACACAACAATGCAGGGAAGTAGGTCCTGGTGACTAGGGCACTTTTGTGATGATGAGCAGACAGCCAGTTCCCACGCATAATGCCAATGTTTCACATTCTTTTAATCAAGTTCACGGCTCCATGCATTAGCAAACTCAAGAGACAAAAACTCTCAAAGGCCAGTGTTGATGCAGAAAATATCTTGTTTTTCCTTATTCTTTCCTTCCTTCCTTCCTTCCTTTATTTCTTTTTCAGACAGGATCTTTCTACATAGCCCTAGCTGTCCTGGAACTCACTATATAGACCAGGCTGGCCCTGAAACTCAGAGATACACCTGCCTCTGCCTCCTAAGTACAGGGATTAACCAACACAACAAACGTACTCATTATCTTCGAGTTAGTTTGCATAAAAACTATGAAGCTTTTATTTGTTCTTCACTTATATATACCCCACATACTGTTTTATAAATTTGCAGAAAGGTAAACAGAGGTGAGAAATGGTAGATACAGATTTTTATTACTATTTCTGCATTTCATCATGCTGTATAGCAATGCTTCATTAGATTGAGCACGTGTACTCCAGATGAAATTATAGTGTACCTCACCTCCAATACCTAGTATATTGAAGATAGAATATACTTATAGTAGCATGGAATTAGGAAGCCTCAAAGTGTAGGGGCAATAAGGAAATCAAATCCAGTGCTACTTATGCATCGGCTACAGACAGAACTTGGCTGCAGTAAAGCATCGGTGATGTGGAGATAAGTATGTGATCCAGGACAGATGGGAGTGCAAACTTCTAGACCCAAGTAAACTTAGCAGGTGGTACAGTTGTGGGCGACAGTCATTCTGTGTGGGTGAAATCCCATCCATTCCTGGAGGAAACCAGTAGCCTCTCTCCAAGAGCAAATCTTACCTGTACAGGGTTGGACCCACCTTGCATGTGGGCTGGATCTCTGCCCTGATACTATGGCTGTATCCACAGCAAACTTATACATGAACACTCTTCTCAGCTTTTATTCTTGCTGAGAAACTAACCCTCATCTGTGTCCAGTGAGGTTCCTCTTTCCACACTTCTACTCCACAGTCTGGTCTTTCACCACACTAAAGATGTCTTGGTCTACGTGAGGCATCCCCTCAGAAGTCCCTCCCTGGACCATGAGTGAGGGCTGCTAGGGGGTGTGCAGGAACACTCTGGTACTGCAGTGGCAGAAGAGGAAGGGGTAGCCATTGCATCTCCAAACAATTTTCCAAGATAAATATATGGGAATTTTAGTGGGTAGGAGCACTAGCTGCTCTGGCAGAGGACCTGGTTTTGGGGCCCAGCACCCACACGGCACTCACAAGTGCTAGTAACTCAGTTCCTGAGGTTCTGAAGCCCTCTTCTGACCTCAGGTAGAGCACGTAGGTGGTACATTTTCATGCAGGAAAAAATATTCGTACGCATAGAATTAAAATGTTTTCTCATGCATATCAATCAGATTTTGTTAGTTCAGGAAATAACCTCTGTTTTGTCTTTGCTTCCTGCTCAGAACTATAAGACTTGCTTTTCTTTTGCTATCGGGAATCCAGGAGACCTAAGCCAACCGTATGAGATTATAAACAGTACGAATAACAACTATATATACTGGCCCGTAGACCATTCTGGAATGTATGTGTTTCGTGTGAAGATCTTAGATCCAAACTTCAGGTAAGAATAAATATTCTATGACAGTTTTCCCTTGAATTTTATTTTTATTTTGCTTTTTTGGGGTTTAATTTGATGCCAACTAAATATCTCATTTTTATTATTCTTGTTATTTATATGTTAACTTTTAATTTTGTAGTAACCATAGCAAACATGCAATGGAAGCAGGAAACCTTATGTCGGCTGTTAATTATATCACTCAGTTTGAAATTCCATTCTGGTGTTGTGTCCGCTTGACACACTTGTTGGTTACTTTCCTGTTGATGGCACCAAACACCTGACAAGAAGCCCATGAAGGAGGAAGGACGTATTTTGGCTCAAAGTTTGCGAGTACAATCTATCCTGGTAGTCACGGTACAGAGCTGGGGAAAGAGGCGCAGGGCAGGAGAGTGAGCCATAGGGCAGGAGAGTGAGCCATAGGGCAGGAGAGTGAGCCATAGGGCAGGAGAGTGAGCCATAGGGCAGGAGAGTGAGCCATAGGGCAGGAGAGTGAGCCATAGGGCAGGAGAGTGAGCCATAGGGCAGGAGAGTGAGCCATAGGCAGGAGAGTGAGCCATAGGGCAGGAGAGTGAGCTCATGAAGCACAGAGCAACAGATGAGGAGCTCAACTCTCTTCCCATGGACCCCAGCCTATGCAGTTGTGCCAGCCATGTTTAATGTGGGTCTTCCTCAGTCAGGCATTTCTGGGAACACCCTCCTAGATATTCCCTGAGATGTGTTTCCACGGTGATTCTAAATCCAGTTAAGCTGACAGTGAAGAGTAACCATCACACCTAGTATGTGCAAGTCCTGGGTTCTCTGTAAGAAAACAGAGCAAATGGATGCCCATAGCCCACATGCTTGGCCCTGGGAGACAGGTTCATACACTACAATGTGCACTGGACCAATTAGCAATGATTGAATGGGCACAAGTAGTGTGGCACGAGCATTTGAGTTCTGTGGACTTTCCATGTAAGGCAGCCCTGCTTTAAGACGAGAGGCACAGCGCTTTGACATTAAGAAACATCACAACGTGTTTTTTCCCTGTTACCTGGCATACAAGCACTAGCCTCCCCATTCTTCAAAGTGATGTGTCTTTTGGTGTGCTAATAAGCTCCTTGATGTCTGGCAGCATACAGGGAGTTGCACTATGCAGACTGAGCAGTGAAAAGACCAAGGCAGAATTAAGGGAATTATGATTTGGTCCTATACCCACAAGCCTCCAGGGTATTTCCAAGGAGGCAGAGAGTTCCTAAGAAGGCCAAAAAGGAGGATTTCCTTCAGAGGGAGTTTTCTGAGTGCTGCACATACCCGCGCCCCCTTCTGCCCTGGCCACAGGGATGAGAATGGTACTCCCAAGCAGGGAGCAGCCTCAGGGAAGGGACCCACTGTGGCTCAAAGGTGATGGGCAGCTTACACCATGCACTGACGATGGGCAGGCTCAAGAGTGACGTGATAGCAGAAAGGGGCTCTTGACAACTTCAGGGGAGATGCGGACACGTGCTGATGGCCTCTACTATGGACCCCAAGGAAGGGAACTAGTCTTTGCCAGGCATGGAAGTGCAAGATTGTCATCCCAGCTACTCAGGAGGCAAGTCCATGCGATCTCTTGATCCCAGGAGGTCGACCAGTCTAGACTAGATTCCCAAGATAACAAATAAATATATAAATTAAGCAGGGTAGTGGTGATGCACGCCTTGAATCCCAGCACTTGGGAGACAGAGGCAGAAGGACTGCTGTGAGTTCAAGGCCATCTGGTCTACAGAGTGAGTTCCAGGACAGCCTGTTACAACAGAGAAACCTTGTCTCAAAAAACAAAACAAAACAAAATAATACATACATATACATATATATATAATATACTAATATATATACATATACATACGCATGTGTGTATGTGTGTGTATATACATATATGTGTGTGTGTGTGTATAAACTAGGCTTGGGTTATTATACTAAGGACAGCTCTGCTATCTCAAGGGTTAAATAATCTCAAAAGAAAAAGAATATGTGTGAAGACAGCAAGGAATCCAGGATTTTAAGAATGGTTGGTAAACAGTCAAATAGAGAAATTATTGCCTGAATTCTGGAAGGTCATGGGAAACCAGCTGAGATGCAGTATGTGACACACCCAGTCCATGTTAAGGTGCTGACAGCTAATAGTTAGGCACTCAGTACATGAAACTCTCAGCCATCAAAATGGCCATGTAAATTTTTAACATACTGTTTTCATCTTTAATAATTTCATACATGCATGCAATTGATTTTTGGTCATATTCATCCCTCATTCCTCCCTCTAACTCCTTCCAGATCCAGTCTCCCACATGGTCGTGTCTTTTATTTTCTTAAATGGCCCACTGATTCCAGTTTGTTCTGCCTGAATACTAATGAGCATGGTGTTATCCACTAGGCTGTAATTAAACTACCAGGGACCATACCATTAAAGAAAACTGACTCTCCTTCCCTCAGATGCCATCAACTGTCAATAGTTCCTCAGCTGGGGATGGCGGCTCATGATCCCCTACTCTCAAGAAACTGAAATGTTGGCCGGTTTGATCTTGTACAAATCTCATATAGGCTGCTGGAGCCAGCTGGTAGTAAATGAACGGGTCCCCCTGAAGTGGAGAGTGAGGGTGTAAGGAGACACAAGACGTCTGAAAGTTGAGAGGGCTCAAAGCCACACTGAAAGCTTTTATTTTTCCAGTCCCTGAAATAACAATCCCCTAGTATACTTCCTTATGGTTGATGGGCATATACAGAACTAGATAAAATCAAGGCGTGAGCAAAGGACCAGGGTAAGCAAACAAACACTTCTTCTGATACAAAGAAACAGTAGCCCGAAGGGAAGGGCAAAGATAACGTGTCCTTGTAACTCAGTAACTTAACCTGCACTGACAAGTTCCTTAGAAACTGCAAGGTCATTGCTAAAATGTCTTGTAAAAGCAGCATGACTGTGGTTTAGCTAGTTGGTATCCACAACAGGCAGTCGCAGCTGCTGTGAGGGTTGAGTGCAGCAGTTTGACTGCATTCCATTACTGTCCTTGGACCGCCCCTTCTTCAAGGGTTTCTGGGTTTCGGGGGAGGGGTATGGAGTTGTACACCTGCTGTAGTAGTACACCCACAGTGCCAAAGACACGGAGGCATTTTCATAGACACAAGCCCTGCCCAACCTCAGCAGAGGGAACCACTATCATGGCAAGCGCCACATTAACAGTGGAACCCTGAGCCTTTCATCTTGGGGGGTTTATATTGATACCTAAGCTCCCCAGGTGTTCTGCTGATAGCACCTGCAGATCATGAGCAGTCAAACATCCCCCACATAAATCCAACACCTGCAGACAAGACAAATGCTAAGGCCAAGGAAGGCCTTCACCAAACAATGCACAAAATAACCTTTTAAAACATAACTAAAATAAACTTCTGCATCGGAGTATGAAATAGATGCCTTATTTGTGGCTGAACACCCCACAGGCACTTATTTTCTGCAGTTTGACCAGCAATAAGTGTCTTTATCAACTGCTATCCACTGCACAAAGAACATCTCTGATAGAGTCTGGGGGCTATACTAATCTTTGAGTGTAGATACACAAATTCAGAAGGTAATTGGCACTACTTCCATTTAGCAAAGTAATGGTAATAAGTTCAGGCATGGGGCCCATGAGCTTCCCAACCATGGGTTCGGGGTCAGATTCACAGTACCAGTTGGCATTTTGTCTTGTGGCATGAACCTAAGACTATAAGCAGGCCATTAGTAGGGAGGGAAAGGAAGTTCTTCATGGAGACAGTAGAGCCCAGGTGATGGGAATTGGGAAAGGAAAAATGTTTTAAGTGGGGCAAAGGATAGGAAGACAGGACAGAGGAGGGGGTGGGGACAGCAATAACTAACACTAAGGATGTTTGAAAAAGCCATGGAAGAACCTGCTATTTTATAAGCTACTCACACACACATGCCTATATGAGTTTAATTGGAGTTGCTCTATTCAGGGTATAATGCTCCCTCCTTAAGCCATAGGTTGCCCCTCCCCCCAAAAAAACCCAGTGGTAGGTGTGGAATACCTCTCCAAATCAATACAAGCTATTACTATTGATTTTTGCTGCCCAGCAGAACCGGATAGTTAGACCCTAAAGCTGAAGACGCCATACATTTTGGCCACAGGACAAAGAGAAATCAAATTGGTACTGACCAGAAAGCTTCCTTCCTATTGGGTGACATACTGGAAGGTGCTATAGAGGTTGCTTGGGGGAGAAAGTCATCAATAGTCTGAGCAAATGTGAACCCTGTGAGATAAAACAAGTAGCATGGCAAGCTATCGCCAGGGGTGGTACAAAAGTGGCATCAATGTTACGGGAGGTTGGCTACAGAAAGTGTTGACCTTTTCTTCCTACGTGTGTCCAACCCTGGAAAGTTTAGAAATAGAAAGTGGAAGAATAAGCTTAATGATATAAAGAGTGTGACAGACAGACCTGCAAACAGAGAGAGTCAATCAGCCAGCCTATGGCCGTGAACCATAGAACCCTAGGAGAAGATGGCAAGGCTTTGTATCTGAATCATCATTAACTCCAAGCGAAAAAGAAAATGAGACTTTTCCCTAAGAATTACAACCACAAGCCGGCAGTGGTGGCGCACGCCTTTAATCCCAGCACCTGGGAGGCAGAGGCAGGTGGATCTCTGTGAGTTCAAGGCCAGCCTGGTCTACAGAGTGAGTTCCAGGACAGCCAGGGCTACAACAGAGAAACCCTGTTTCAAAAAATTTTTTTGAAAAAAAAGATTTATAACTCCTGAGAGTTGAGCCTGGATCCAGGTTAGCTGAGTGTTCACTAGAAATAGTGCTGTAGCAAAAAATTTAATTCGAAGTAGTTTCATTCTAATTATGCCTCCACATACATGCTCAACAGAAATAAAAGAATATCGCACCTGGAAGAATTCAGTTTCAGTGTCAACACCAAAGATATCCAGAAGGGAACATTCTAACAATTAAAACAGACGAGAAAAGAAGAAGACACGGACAAGGACCGACAGAAACAACAACCTATAAAAGCACCCCAGAAACACCCCGGTGTCAGGCTTGTCAGACACAAGACGCAAAGCGTGTCTGCCCCTGTCTTACGCAGTGTTCTACCGCTGTGAAGAGACACCATGACCACGGCATTTAACTGGAGCTTGCTTACAGTTCAGAGGTTTAGTCCACGGCCAGCACGGCAGGAAGCGTGGTGACACATGGTGCTGGAGAAGTAGTTGAGAGTTCTACATCCAGACCTACAGGCAGCAGGAAGAGAACACAGCCCGCTGGCCCAGGCTTGGGCTTCTGATACCTCAAAGCCTACTCCCAGTGACGCACTTCCTCCAACAGGGCCACACCTACCCCAGCAAGGCCACACCTCCCAATCCTTTCAAATAGCGTCACCCCCTGATAACCAAGCATTCCAATCTATGAGCCTAGGGGTGCTATTCTAATTCAAATCACCACAGCTTGAATGTTAATTTTTTAAAGACAAGGCTGTAAAGCTATGATGAAAGAATAAGGAAATACCACTCTACCGGTAGATAAAGAAAATGTGTGCATACACACAATAGTTTTATTTCAGCCATAAAAAGAGCAAAATTAATGTCATTTTCAGAAAAATGAATGGGACTGAAGGTCATCAAGCTGTGGGAAATAAACCAGACTGAGAAAGACACGGTGCATGTTTTCTCTCATAGACAGAATCTAGGCTTTTAAAAAGGCATTAAAGTAGAAGTGGGAAGGGTGCCAGCTGGGAGCAGGGAGCTGAGGCAGAGCAATGCGACGACTATGTTGGAAGTCCTTGGTATTCAAGAATAAAAATGCCATGCTAAAGAAGTGTGATCTTATACAAGAATGCATGCTTAAAAAGTAGTTAAAATAAAAACTATAAAAGGACTAAGTGAAGCTAAAGAGAAAGTGAGTTGAAATAACTAAACAAATACCCATTACGGTCCATATTGTAATTTTCTTACCTTAAACTTCTCAACTTCCAAGGAACAACAAAGTAACTTCTCTTAGATAAGGCAATTTACTTAAGTAATAAAAATAGGCTTACCCTCCAAAGGGGAACAAATCAGTTGTATTGTATCTGGTGCCGAGTCCAAATTCTCAAAAGGGATTTTGTTCCTCCTCTAATTGTGTCATGACCGAGACTATATTCTGCAACGCTTACCACCAACACACCTAATGTAGGAGTAGGAGAAATGGGAAAAGAGAAAAGTAAAAGTTAGTTCAAATATAAGACAAAATAGAGATACTACAGCTGAAATACACACATACACACACACACACACACACACATTTTTGTTGTTTTAGACAGGGTCTCTATATAATCCTGGCTGTCCTGAAACTTGCTATGTAGACCAGGCTAGCCTTGAACTCACAGAGATCTTCAATTTTTGTGTCACGTATTGTGAAGCTCTGTCTTTTTTGAGACAGAGTCTCATACGTAGTTAAGGCTTGCCTAGAACTTGCAATCTCTAAGTTATGTAATTATATGCATGTCCTACTATGCCCAATTGACTACATCTTCTGTCACTACGCAGTGACCCCTTGTAAGTTCTGATCACGCAAAGCAAAATTCAGAACTAGGCAAATTGCCAATTTGTTGATAAGTGGTCAATAATCCCTATCTCCAAAGTATTCTGAGAGGTGCATTAAGTGCCAGGGTAAATACCAACTTTGCGGGGCATGCAGCAAATGCTTACTAGAAGTAAGTCCCTTTCTTCTGTCTTCTCCCCCATCAAGGTGGGTAAAATTGTGCCGTAAATGTTTATTTAGTCACATCCTGTGTCATTCAAAGCAATCGGCTACGCTCCCATCTGTGGAGTTCCTAACTCTCTCAGCTTCTTGAAGAGAGCCGGCCTCCATCAGATGATCTCCTTCCTCCGGCTCAGAAAAAACCAGAATTCAACTTCCCAGTGCTGCCACTCAGACAACTGCAAACCTCTTCTGCTTGTTTGCCTGAGCCTCAGCTCCTCTTCTGGAAGGCTCAGTATGCCATGGCTAACTGCATGGTATCTCTGATGATGCTTACGATTGTTCATTATTATTAATGCCATTATGACCGTTGCCTTGGAAACTACCACCAAAAGCATGTAATGCTGTGAGGGCAGTGTGGTTACACTGACAAGTTCTGAGGACTCTCACAATCGTCTAAAACGCACCAACTGAAAAACCATCATCAGTATTCTGTAAATGCATCTATCTGTTGTGCCCTTGTCAAGATGACACCTGAATAGGGTTACCACAGAGATGCTGAGGCTCTTTTAAATGCATTTCACTCGCGTTTTAACGTCCCTTTTTCTCATCTGCAGCTTCTGTAACCTAACAGCTCTTTTTGCGATTGAGACCTTTGGCTCGATTCCCAGGTAATGAGCAGCACCTCATGGTGCTGCACTTTCTATTTGTTTTGTTGGGGTTTTGTGTTTGTTTATTTGTTTCCTGCTTTTTGAGACAAAGTCTCATTAGCCCAGGCTGTTCTGGAACCCATGATCCTTCTGTCCATCTCAGCACAATGTCTGGTAAAGAGCAGATGGATTATGCTGATCAAGGTCCAAGAAGGAACCATTTGCTTGACCACAGAGGAGAGAAATAGAGAAACTGTGACACTAGAAGCGATTCTTCTAGTCAGACATGGAGACCCCAACAGAAAACAACATTTAAGTGTGTAGACTAAGAAATAAGTGCCCTCTCGTGAGAGTTTCCTCCACAGAATCCCAGCTGAAGAGACCTGGAGGGTCCCCAGCAGAAAGTAGCTTCTAATACACGCACAAGCACATGCATACACACATGCTCAACTGTGCTCTCACAAATACACTCACATACATTCCCACACACTCACCCTCACACATAAGCTCTCACACACATTCACGAATGTTCAGTTTGCTCCAGCCATGTAACCAGGCCCTGATCCTGGAAGGATGGTACCCCTTACTCTGTGGCCTGAAGTGAGAGGATCTCTTGAGCCCAAGAGCTCAGGCCAGTCTCCCTATGTGTCCCGACTTCCCTCTGAATTTGCTGTCAGTACCACGGAACCACAACCCCTGTGCCCTTACACCTCCCATTCCTCACTTCTAACCATGCTGTGTGGTTCTGGAGTTCCAGTCACGCAGAACTAAGTTCCATTGCAGAGGGTCCTGGAGGGACTACAAGGTTTCTTCATGTCCCATGGCCTTGTACATACGTCTCTCCTTACCTAAAACACTGTTCAGCCAGTCACTTCCTCCACCCCCAAGCATCACTAGCTGACTCCTACCCGCACTGGGTCCCTCCTCTACACCACTCCACAGAGTCCCTTCAAGCTTCCTTCTCTCCTGCTGATCACCCCACCCTCCATGGCCAGCCTCACACGTTTAGCCACCCTGAGGACTGGTCTTATTACTCCATTCTCTGTGACCAGCAGGGGAGCTAGCCTCCAAGACAGCTTGACTGAGTACATCAACTGGCAGAGCGTGAGTAATGACTTCTGATGGCTTCTTTGTTGTTCTCATTCCAGACCAAGTTTCTACCTGGTAGCTTCCTTCCTTTTTGTCCTGATGCTCACGTTCATCAGCATACTGGTTATGAGCTACTTCTGGTACATGAAGATTTATAGACAGTTTATTTACGAGCCACTTAACAAGCCTCCTTCAAAAAAGAAGGATAAGGAAAATTGAGAGTTAACTATGGATATAGACGTGTGTGTGTGTGTGTAGGCCGAGTGATAAAAGAATGCACATATATGTAATTGTATTAAGAATGTGTGCTTGGCTAAGAAACACTCTCATACTGCTACTAAATCCAAGATCTGAAAAAAAATGTTCTTAAATTACTTCTCCAATAAGATATGTTATGATATAGTCTGTTATTGTTTTTATTCATTTTAAAGATAGCATATATACTGTTACATTGCATTTAAAAATAAAAAATCAATTACTTTGGCTATTATGATGCTTCCTATCAATGAAAGTTTTTTGACAGAATGTGTCACATATTATTTTATTCAATCATATGGAACTCTGTATAGTGTTGCTTATGGGGGCACCCTGGCAGGGCCCTCCTAGCTACTGCCTGGAACCTCTGACCCTGTTTGCCCACTGCTGGCCGAGGGTTGAGCCAGCACGGAATCAAGAGAACAAACTCTGGGAGACAAAAGGCATACTTTATACCCCCATGACCCCTCATCACCCCCCATCACGCTCCCATTCGTCCCTTGAGCACAATCTTAGTGAAATGTCCTTTGCTGGCTGGCTCTCATGACGTCATCTGTTCCTAGGAATCAGCTTTCACATCTGTGCAACCACCACCCATTTTAAATCCTGGCAGCTGGTTCTTAGGGAGGCCTTACTTCCTCCTATGTTTCTATCCCTTTAATTTGAGTTGCTCAGTGGGAACCTGGGTGCTATGCCCAGATCTTGTTGACCCCACCTCAGAAGGAATCCAGCATAGCGGACTCTGCCTGTCTTAGGTCGGCCTGCTGAGCAGGTCCCTTACCCACCTTCGACTACCAGTCCTCAAAGGGTGGCATCCCTGGAGAATGGATAGGGTGTGTAGGGTATTGAACAGAGGTCTCGTGGATTTTCACAAGTCAAGCCTGAATCACCTCTTTGGGCAGACGTGGTCTGGGTGTTTTAGAGCCATGAGCATCTGCTGGGTAGCCTTGTTGGTGGAGCGCTGCTGAACGAGCTGTACAAGACACCATCATAGGCTAACCAGCCTCTGCCAAGGGGAGGTCAAACTTTGATTGGCTCAAAGCTGAGCCTGGAGCCTGAGGCCATGTACTTTGCTTGGATCTGTGTAAAGGAACTGAGGAAGTATTTCCATCAAGGAGGAAGTAGACATACGCCTATCATAACACAAAACCCAGGAGAATTACTGAGACTGCCAAATGAGTTTAAAATGAGAACATATCCATTACCGATCATTGTTAAATAAGTGTTTTGAAATATGGAATTATATAATAAACTATGTATCTATAGAACAAAAGCATTAACAGTGGCAAACAAACAATTGAAATTTCAAATTTTTGAAAATGTTGTAACAAACTATTATACATAAGAGGGTCATCATACCAAGATTAAGACAAATTGTTGACAATAAAACATAAGGAAGTTATTTAACAATAAATAGGTTTGGAGACATAGATTACAATCATTATGCAGTTTTTGCTGGTTTTGTACCCATATCCATGGAACAAAGAGCACATTCACTGAGCGCATTCAGTCACACAAACCGAGCTACCCGGAAAACACATTGTTATCCACACACACAGACAGACAAACCTTTAAACCATAGAAACTCAGGCCTGGAAGAACAGAGTGGAGAAACTTCAGACCTCCCCCCACCCTCTCTCTCTCTCTATCTCTATCTCTATCTCTCTCTCTCTCTCTCTCTCTTTCTCTCACACACACACACAGTTTACCTGCTTTTTCTGGAAAGACACAGAAAATATCTGGGACAGTTTAGCACTGTGCTCTCTAAAAGGCTTTTTGACAGCCATGCAAGTATGTGGCATGGGGCAGCAGAGGCTGTTGGGACGGGCGGCTGGGGCAGGTGGCTGAGACCTTTTTGGCATTTTGTCTTTTGGACCAGCAGTAGAAGACGTTCTAAGTCTCCTCTCTGAGCCTGTAGGAAGACCCATTTCCAAGTAACCCTGCCCCAAATCTGGCCAGCTAGCATCCAGGACAGTGATATTTAAATGAACAGAGAACATACATACATTTTTATGTACCATTCACACACGTATGTAAGGGCGTACACATGAAACAGAACAACAAAATTAAGACACAAAATTAAGACATTGGTGGTCACCAAGACAAAAATTAATCAGGCCTGAGGAAAAAGAAATGAGAGGCACTAGGAGCTCTCCAGAGATAGCTTATTGTTTTTAAAGTAGGGGTGCACTCAGCTGTAATTTAGAGAAAAAAGGCAGAGCTCTTCACACGGTTGTCTCAGAGGATCCGGAGTTCAGGGTGGCATGCCAGTGTCCTGTGAAGAGAAAATAAACATTCCCTCCCTCAGAGGCCAGCATTAAAGTCTAACCTTTAGTTAATAAAATTATTTTATCCAAGTGTGGTTACAAGTAAATGGAGAACAAGTCCTTTCTCTTTTTTTTTCCCCCATTACATTTGGGGATCATGAGAAAGAGGAAATAAGTTTAACTTAGAGCCCTTCATCAAAGGAATGATCTTGTTAGGTGGGGTTATGGGCTTAGTATAAAACAAAAATTATCATTAAGAGACTTAGCTTTATCTTTAATAAGTAAATTTTTCTTAATGAAAAGTTTATAGAGCTATTTATTATTTATAAGTTGTATTTCTTAACAAATATAATAAAAATATAGTTACTATCGAATCAGATTGGCATACCTCTAGGGTCTTTAGGATTCCTAATAATTCTCCTAGTTGGACAGAACCAGGATCAGGCAGGACATGGGACAAATCGCCCACACTCTCTCTTTGTATCAGTATCCCATACCTCTGTTTGTTAGCATAGGAGAAGGCTAGAGTAGCATGAGGGATAGTGTGGAGCTAGGCAAGCTGTAAGGTTTCACTTGAAGGGGAAAAGGGGGAGGGCTGACAAACGCCTATCAGGGGGATAGTGGTTGTCCAGTTCCCAGAGAAGCCTGTCGTCAACTTTTGGAAGCTAAGGGAATCTGACCACAAAGAATCCCACTGTGGTCAGAGGGAGCGCTGGTATGTATCTGTTGGAGGCGCTGCCAGCTCCCCCCATGGGTAAAGAGGAGGAGGAGGAGAGGCCGCAGAAGGGGGAGGTGGGGGTTCTGAAGAATGAAGGGGATGGTTTAGTGGGGCAGCCTTCATCTTCAGAGTCAAGGGGAGGGGATGGGGTGTCTGGAATAGACAGATTGACCGCAGCCTGTTTGGTACATCTGTCATTGTGGGCAGCAATGACCTCCTCAGGAGAAGAGGACTTGAGGCAAGCAATGATAAAAGTTGTTTGAGAGTTTTGAGTTGGGGATCTCGCAGCCGGGAAGGAGAATTGCCCATATCGAATGATGGGGGAGGGAGGGTAAAAGGGTAAAGGCACTGTGGAAGAAGATCTGGGTCATGACAGGTGAGGCACCTGTGGTGGGCAGGACTCCGAGCAGTGGCGCAGGCTGGACAGACTTCTTACAAAATCGACTCGGTGCTACGGGACAGGGGCCCTCGGTGCTACGGGACAGGGGCCCCTATGGGTGGGTGGGACTCCCTGCGAGTGTGCATGGTGCAGCGGTAGCGGTGGCGGCGGTGGTGGGGTGGTGGGGGTGGGGGTGATGGTGGGCAGCGGGCAGGCTGCTGGGGCTCCCATGCCTGCACAAGCATGCTCCCAAGGTAGAGGAAGGTGCAGTGTGGCACAGGCAGCAAACCTGCCACATCCTGCTTTCTCCGCCTACCCCCAACGAACCCTAACCCAAAAGCAAGGCTGCAGGCTCCGAGGTCACCGTGTTCCTGGGACTAGAGGTGCACCACCAAGCCTAGCCAGTGCACGCACCTAGGAGTAGGGCGGTGTGAGGTTTGTGTCTCAACCCCCAGAGACAACCCCCAGAGAGTCCGGCTCTTGCTTTTGGCAACAGGGGCACACGAACTAGAGAAAAGACAAACGAAGAGAAAGATGTGTATAGGATTTGAGAATCTTGTGCTTGGTAGGGAATTTCCGTGTTTTTTTTAATGCAAGGCCATATGCCCACACTGTGTCTCGGTTAGCCACAGGTCAAAATTGCCATGGGTGGGATGGCGTCTCCTGGGAAATCATCCCTCATTTGGAGACTCTGGAGGAAAGTGAGTGCCTGACCAGGGGACAAACAAAAGGGATAGCAAGAACCCCATAGATTTATAAGATCCCGGGTTGGAAAACACAATATAAGGACATGAGGAGGGACTTGGGGGCCAGACTCACCATGTCGACAATGCCAGTGGATCCAGTGGGCAGCCTGAAGCGGCTGCCGGGGGTCACTCACGAAGAAGTGATGGTAGGTAGCAGGGGGCAGTGGACGCATCTGCAGCTGCAAACCTGAAAAAGAGCAGGGAAACAGAGAGCCAGGCAAGAGATCAAAAGAGTCGGCTATCAAAGTGAAATCAGATCCCATGCCTGCATAGCTCAGAACCCACTTTGGAGCGCCAGCTGTTGCTTATGGGGGCACCATGGGGGGCACTCCTAGCTACTGCCTGTAACCTCTGGCCCTGTCCACCCACTGCTGGCGGGGGATTGAGCTGGCATGGAATCAAGAGACCAGATTCCAGGAGATGTGTGGACCAGCAAACTCTCTTTGTATAGGTCAAAAGGCATACTTTATACCCCCTATGACCTTGCATCACTCCCCATCATGCTCCCACGATCTTGGTGAAATGTCCTTTGCTGGTTGGCTCTGGTAACATCATCTGCTCCTAGGTATCAGTTTTCAAATCTGTGGAACCACCGCCCATTTTAGATCCTGGCATCCGGTTCTTAGGGAGGCCTTACTTCCTCCTACAGTATAGTATAGTAGTAGTCAATTTATATATAAGGACTTAATTAAAGCACATCTATTTTAAAATAGATTTCAGGGGCTATTCTAGTGGTAGGTTCACATGTATTGAAAGGGGAAGCTAATACATACTCTAAATTTTAATTCTGTTTCAATAGGTGATTTTGATACTCAAAATAAGCTTGTTAATTTATCCAAACTCTATAACTTTAAAAAACTAAACTATTTTACTTTGTTTGTGTCTGTATGTGTATAAAGTTTATGTTGTCTGAGATACAGTGCTGTTGTGGGCACCATCAGTTACAAATGAAGTAGCCAGCTCTTCAAAAGACCTGGGTTTGATTCCCACAATCCACGTGGTGACTCGTAACCATCTGTAACTCCAGCTCCAGCGGACCCTCTTCTGGCTGCATGTAGTGCAGAGACATACATTCAGGCAAAACACCTCTACACATAAAAATAAGAATAAACAAAGGATTAAAAAAGAGAAAGAATGTGGTAGCCAAAGCCAGGAGCACACATTTCTCAGGAGGGGCAGAGCCAGTTGATGGGGAGTTCAAGGTCAGCCTGAACTACATGGTGAGACCGTGATTCTGAGAAAAAGAAAAGCTGTAGATAAAGGCAGTGGATTGAAGCCACCACTCTCTCCAGATACAGAGCGGCAGTGACCTCGTGAGCGACTGTTATCAGAGACTTTCCAATCGCTTTCCATCTCAGCAAACTGGTAGTTACCACTGGCCAGGCAAGGCCCCCCCCCCCAAACTAAAACCATTCAGGACAAAGAATATCCCCTGAGTTTTCCAGCTGTGTTATCTCTTCAGGTAGCTGACAATTCTGAAACAGAAAATGGACCTTCTCAAGATCTTCAATACTGTTATTCTTCAACACTGACTACAAATCCAACTGGAGCACTCAGTGTGGTCAACCAATAACAACTGGTCTAACAGAGAATGAGCCATAGGACGCCAGAGAGGAGCAGAGGATGAAATTCCAGATACTCCCCATGATTAATCAGAAAGAAGACCAGCAATTGGAAAACATAAGTCATTCTCCATTTGGGCGGCTACCTCAGTGGAGGTGACAGAAATTTATATAAATGTTACCAACACCTGCAACCAGGATCTAAGAAAGCACAGATTTATGCTGACTCAAGAGCTGGAGCAGGTACAGTCCATATGACAGAGAAGGTGAGTTGTCGGTCATAGCAGTGGGCGTGTGCGGATGGCACTGCTCACATCTCAGCAGATCAGGAAACAGAGAAAGAACCTGGGATGGAAGTGCAGCTAGTTGCAGTCCCTAAGACCTGCCCTTGAGAAATCAGCTTCCTCTGGTGAGACCTGGCCTCAGAAAGGTTCCACGGCATTCTAAAACAGTGCCACCAGCTAGGGACCACGAATGCCAAGTTGTGAGCGTGCGGGAGCACATTTCCCACTCAGCACAGAACTCTCCTTTCACACTGCTCAGACTTAGCACCAGCAATAGAATAAAACAGAAGTGATGCTGGCCACTTCCGACGCATGTCTTCCTGTTTCGTCCTTGGCCAACTCTCTTTTGCATCAGTTGTTCTAGGATAAGCAGCTACTGTGTCAGGAGCAACTTTAGAAGAGACCATGAGGAGACAAACTAAAGCCTCCCACCAACTGAGCAACACGGTGAGCATGAAAGCCTATCTCTCTCCCTCAATCAAGCCATCAGGGACATCGACTCAAGGGCCTTGGGTAAGAAAGAGTCCCTTACAGGGCCACTGTACTCCCAGACTGGGGAAACAGAAATAATGTTAATTTTAAGCTGCTTTGTATGTGGGGTAATTTGGTATAAAAGAAAACACAGCCAGCAATATATATATAATTTTACCTCCTTTGTAACTGGCATGGCTTTGGGATTGACCTGACTGAGGCGAGATACACAGATACAGACACAGACACAGACACAGACACAGACACAGACACACAGACACAGACACAGACACAGACACAGACACAGACACACAGACACAGACACAGATACAGTCATAGATACAGACACAGACACAGATACAGACACACAGACACAGACACAGACACAGATATAGTCACAGATACAGACACAGACACAGATATAGTCACAGATACAGACACAGACACAGACACAGATACAGACACACAGACACAGACACACAGATACAGTCACAGATACAGACACAGACACAGATACAGACACACAGACACAGACACAGATATAGTCACAGACACAGACACAGACACACAGACACAGACACAGATATAGTCACAGATACAGACACAGACACAGATACAGACACACAGACACAGACACAGACACACAGATACAGTCACAGATACAGACACAGACACAGACACAGATACAGACACACAGACACAGACACAGACACAGATATAGTCACAGACACACAGACACAGACACAGACACAGATATAGTCACAGATACAGACACAGACACAGACACAGACACAGACACAGACACAGACACAGACACAGATACAGACACACAGACACAGACACAGACACAGACACAGACACAGATACAGATACAGACACAGACATAGACACAGACCCAGATACAGAAGAGTCAAGTTAGGTAGACCACATGCTCGACGGAGACACAGCGGCAGCACCCTGGAAATTCAGCACAAGCCAAGAGGAGGGCGCTTAGCCAATCTCATAAGTCTCTGTAGGGCAGTCTCAGCCTGCAGTCACCGGGAGAGGAAACTGTAGACTGTACTTTCTGTCAACATCCATACTTCACCAGTGAAGGACTTGCCACTCCCATGGGTCTGAGGCACTGGCATCTTTGGCATGCTAATGCCAGCAATACACATTCACTTGAAACTTCATCCACTCCCCACAGTTTTGGCAATTTGTGTTTCCTCCAGGATATAAGAAATGGTCTGTGACTGTCCGTTTACTCAAAACAAAACTAGTGTTGCTGTTTCAAATGTCTTTTCACGCTTTGCTTTTTGTTGCAGAGGGCCAGGATTCTGCAAACTACATTACTGCCACCCTGTGGCTCTCTGGATGGTTCCTCTCGGAAGGTTCTAGAAGGAGACTAGAAGGCAAGAGAAAGGACTTCCTGTTTCCTGCCTGTATTAGTTACTTCTGTTGCTGCAATAAAACACCATGATCAAGGCAACTTATATAAGAAAGGGTTCATTTTGGCTTATGGTCTCAGAAGGCTAGGTGTGCATCCTGGCAGAGAGAACAGCAACAAGCCGCGGACATGGCAGCAGGAGCAGGAAGCCAAGTGCACACATCTTCAAAGGCAAGCAGAAACAAAGAGAACAGGAAGTAAGGTGAGGTCACTGTTTTATTGCTGTGAAGAGACTCCATGACCATGGCAACTCTTATAAAAGAAAGCATTTAATTTGGTTGCTTACAGTTTCAGAAAGTTATCCCATTATTATCATGGCAACAAACTGACAGGCATGGCACTGAAACAGTAGCTGGGAGCTTTACATCCTGATCCACAGGCAGCAGGGAGAGAGAGAGACACTGGGCCTGGCATGGGTATCGGAAACCTCAAAGCCCACACCCAGTGACACACCTCCTCCAATAAGCCACACCTCCTAATCCTTCCAAACAGTTCAAAAGGGGTCTAAGCATGCAAATATATGAGCCTATGGGGGCCATTTTCATTCAAACCGCCACATTCTACTTATTCATTATCATAACACAAAATGCATTTAGTCTTCTGAGCACTAACGTTATGTTTAAAGTTTTACTGTGCCTAAAAGATCTATAAAAACTTCATACCTTGCAGTGGTGGTGTACAACTTTTATCACAGCACTCAGGAGGCAGAGGCAGGTGGATCTCTCTGAGTTCAAGGCCAGCCTAGTCCCTAGAGTAAGTTCCAGGACAGCCAGAGTTACAACAGAAAAATCCTGTCTGGAAAACAAAAACAAAAACAAAAACACAAAACAAAAAAAGATCTATAAAGCAAATTGGCTCTAACTTGTAAGGACCACTTGCCCAAAGATAACTTCCTGGAATTCATGTAAGATGACCAGCCATGGTCATCTTACCAGCCAAGATGACTTCTATAAACAGGCTTGGTTGACTCAACAGCACAGGGTGTGCTTGATCACACGTAGGTGGGAGGTACATAGGAAGTATATCAGGAGGTATGTGTGTCCCCAGTTGGACTTATATGGGTACATAGACTAGTGAGATTTGCCTTTACAAGCTTCTGACGAATGTGATTCGGCACCATTTTCTGAGAATCTCAGGAATGGACCTGGCCAGTGTTCAATAAAGCTTGCTTCAGATTTAGCTCAAAAATTGTGATGGTGCTCTTATGTTCACCTGGTGGGATTAACAGTCCAACTTCCAAAGTCACCAGTCTTTCACAATCTCAACACTATTTAAAAATCCAAAGCCCAAAGTCTCTTCTGAGACTCAAAGCAATCTTTTAACTGTAATCCCCTATAAAATTCAAAAGCAAATTACATATTTCCAACATACAATGGCACTGAATATACATTACCATTCCAACAGGGAAGAAGGGATCACAGTGAAGAAATACTGGATCAAAGCCAGACCAACCAAAACCCAGCAATGCAAATTCCAAATTCTGCATCTCCATGTCTGATGTCAAAGCACATCACATCACAGATCTCCAACTCCTTCCAGCTTTGTTGACTGCAACGTACTTCTCTCTCTTGGGCTGATTCCACATTCTGTTAGCAGCTCTCGTTGGCCCATGGCTCTGGCATTTCCAACATTTTGGGGCTCCAACCCAATCTAGGCTTCACCATCACAGCTTCATGCAGTGGCCCCTCCATGCAGGGCCTGCCCTGCCTAATACCGGCCTCAGCAGCTTTCCTAACCCAGAGAAGATTTCACAACTTCTTTCCTGTACCCTTCTTGACTCTAAATTCAGAAGCACATTGGAGAAGCTGCCAAGCTCTACTGCCTACTAGGGCTGAAGCCTGTTCCCCTCATTGTATTACACTTACATTAGCTTTCTGTTGCTCTTTAGGCCTAGGAAATCCCTCAGACCTTTTCCTTTCACAGGTTGCAGGATTAGCTGGGTGTGGTTTTGCCTGAGGTCACCATTCCCTTTATTCCATTTAGCATCAGGCTTTTCCTTAAACTTTGTATCTCCTTGAGCACGGGACTTAGCTCCAACATTACATTTCCTGGTGCTCCTTTTCCCCTCAAATAGTACCCTTTCTGTTTTCCTTTGCCAACCTTTTCACTGTAGATTTGCATTAAGAGTGATCACTAATAACCACATGACAAAGTCAGTAAGAGGCTATCTGGAAACATCCTCCGTCAAGGCCATTAGTCCAAAACTCTTCAACTGAGCCTCAGGTAGAGTTTAAGGCCAAAGGAAGAAAGCAGACACATTTGCCAAAATATCACAAGAATGGTCTCTAGGCCACTCACTAACACTCTTCTCCTCTGAAACCTCTTGAGCTGGGCCTACATTGCTCTGAGCACTACTGCCCTATCTTCCATGCTACTACACTGGCCCAGTAAGCCCCGCTTAATGCTTTCAACTGCTTTTCTAATCCAAAGTCCCAAAGTCTCCATATTCTTCCAAACAACAGCATGGTCAGGCCTGTCACAGCAATACACCCCACTCCTTGGCACCAGCTTCTGTCTTAGTTACTGTTCTATAGCTGTAAAAAGACACCATGACTAAGACAACTCTTAGAAAGCAATTAGGGATTGCTTACAGTTTCAGAGGCTAAGTTCATTATCATCATGGCAAGAAGAAAATGGGCATGGTGCTGGAGCAGTATCTGAGACCTTTACACCCTGACCCACAGGCAGCAGGCAAAGAAACAATGGGCCTGGTATGGGCTTTTGAAACCTCAACATCCACTCCCAGTGGCACTCCTCCTCCAAGGCCACACCTCCTAATCCTTCCAAACAGTTCAAGTGGGGACTAAGCATTCCAATATATGAGCCTATGGTGGTTATTCTAGTTAAAACCACCATAGTCTCTTTCTCTCAAAGCCTCCAGGAAGGCTGCACCACGTAAGTCTCCCTAAACAGTGCCACCAACTGGGATGAAGGGTTCAGGTGCTTAAGACCAGGGGGGACTGTTGTAGTTTATTTTTAGTTGTGTTTAAAATATTATTTTGTGCACTGTTGGGCAAAGGGCTGCTTAGGTCTTGGCGATTTGTATTGTTTGAAGGTGTTGGCTTTATGTAGGGAATGTTTGATTGCATATGATCTACAGGGATCTACAGAATCCTGAGGGATTCTGGATCAATAAAACACCTGAGCTCAGAAGCTTGGGGTTCCACTGTCCATTATGGTGCTGGCCATGACAGTGGTTCCATCTGCTGAGGGCTGGCAAAGAATGCACCTAGGCACATGCCTCCCTGTTGTCTTTGGTGAGCTGCCACCAGCAGCCTACCTACTACAGGGGACAGTTCTCACCCAAACCTAAGAACTCCCTGTCCTGGTTAGTTTTTTATTGTCACTTTGCCACAACCTAGAGTCTGGGAAGAGGGAATTATAATTGAAAAATTGCTCCAATCAGATTGGCCTACAGCCATGTCTGTGAGGAATTGTCTTGACTGATGGTTGATGTGAGGAGGGTCCTGTAGATTATCAACTAGGACCTTGAGAGACCTGTCTCGTACATGCTGGAGTATTAACTATATTGTTCTTGTGAGAGTAGAACTTCCTGTCATGTCCAGAAGACACTTTTGCAATTGTCTTCCCTTAACCTCTGGCTCTTATAATCTTTCCACATATTCTTCTATAAGATTCCCTGAACCTTGGGGTGAGGGGCGGTATGCATATCTCATTCATTTGAGAATCTTTTCTGATTTCCCCCCTTTGGCAATTACACAAACACACACACACACACACACACACACACACACACAGAGGATCCCAGCTTGGTAATCCCAGCACCTAAGAAGCAGAGGCAGGAGGCTCCCTGAAAGTTCAAGGCCATCTTATCTACATAGTAAGACCCTACTTCAAAAACCAGGAGAAGAATAAAAAAGGATGAAGGAAAGAGGGAAGAGAAGGGCAGGCCCTCTACACACATCTCAGTTTCCTAGCCCCTGCTTCCCTTGGTCTCCCTGGGCTTCCCTGCCATTATTATACATCTGCCTTCTGCCTTCCATGCTGTCATTATGAATCAAGTATTCCTCCTATCAAAGGCCAACTCCTCCACTTATGTCCCTCTCCCTACATAATCTCTCAATACACAATTATGCCTCAATATGTCCCATCTCTGAAATGTCCTCCACAGAACACACTCCTCCAGTCTTAGCCTTAAGCTTAGCATTGTCTCATTTCCTTATCTTCACTGTTTCCCTCAGCATTTCTGACAGCTCTCTAAGCCCCTCCTGAAGCTGCCTCTGTGACTCCTGGCTTACCCTGTTCCTTCTGATTTCCATGCTGCTTCTGCATTTCCTCTCCCATTTTTGTGTGACTTTAAGATGCTGAAGGGTCTCAGAGCTTGCTTGATACCTGCCTCCCCATGTGTATGTACACATGTGTCTGTGTGCATGTGTGTACATGCATGTTTCTTTGTGTATGTGTGTATGTGTGTTTGTGTGCATGCGCACTGAACCTGGAGCTCCTCTTTTCAGTTAGACTAGCTAGTCATTGAACCACAGGATCTGCCTACCTCCTTCCCACAAGTCCTGGAGTTACAGATGCATACCGCCATGCCTAACTTTCACAGGGCTGGGGATCTGACCACATTCTTCATGTGTGAATACCTGCTGGGCCATCACCTCAGCCTCTTACTATTTCTGTTTGATTCTTCCCCTCCCCAAACTCCTCCTGGATTCTCCAAGTCTCCACCCATCCAGCTTTATATTCTTTCTCTGTCCCAGAAAAAACAAAGCAAAACAAAACATAAAACAGTCAAAACAAATAAAGCAAAACAGTAAGTAACATAGCAAAAGAAAAGCATGCATGCAAAAAGAAAAAAAAAAAAAAAGGAGCCTGTTTTACATTGGCTAGCTGCTCCTGGGCATGGGGCCTGGTCTGGCGTGTGGTCGATACACCTAATGACACGCTGGAGAAAACTGACTTTCCCTTTCCCAGGAGGTTTCGATTACAATTCTTGGCTAGGGTGAGATTTTGTGTCTACTTTCTCTTCTCTATACTGAGATTTTACCTAGTTTAAACTTCCGCAGGTCTCTTGTAGCGTGCTATCATGGTCTCTGTAAGTTCATATGTGTCTGAATGACACTGTTTCCTGGACGTCATGCACCATCCCTGGCTCTTACAAGTCTTCTGTCTCCTCTTCTGCATAGTTCTTTGAGCCTTGAGGGGAATGGTTTAATAAAGGTATTCCATGTAGGGCTGAGTGCTCCAAAATCCCTCCCTCTCTGCACATTGCTCATCTGTGGGCCTCTGGGCTAGTTCCCATCTACTGCAAGAAGATTCCCTGGTGAGGGTTGAGTGAAGCTCTGATCTATGGGTAGAGCAGTGTGTCATCAGGAGTCATTTTATTCCTGTGTTCCTTCAGCAAAATAAAAGTCATAGGCTTTTCCCTAGGACCCATGACCTATCTAGATGCAGGTTCTTAGATAATTCGGCAGTTTCAGGTCTGAGTTCCAGTTCTTGGAGCAGGCCTTAAACACAATTTAAAGAAAATAAAAATAAAAAAGAGTGATCAGCCATTCCCATAGCGTCTGTGCCACTACTGCATCATGTATTTTTCAGGCAAATTGCTGTTGTAAGTCATTGGTGTATAGCTGGGTGATATTGGTAATTAAATTTCTTCTCTAGTATGAAAAATACCTTTCAGTACAATGGACCCTAGTCAGTAGGAGAGAAGCTCCTAGTTGGGCAACAGATCAACTACTCCATGTTAGATGACAAAAGGAGTGTCTTTAGCAATAAGGCTTTATTGTCAGGTTATAGAGTAGAGCCTTGGCAACAGTGTGATGCTAGGCGAAGGAGTCTATAGGACCCTTTCAGCCAACAATTCAACAAGATGTAACCTGTTTGGGCATTGTTTTCACTTGGTGGAATAAGAATTATAGTTAGGGCATCGGCTCTTCCACTATATGGTGACTCCATTTAAATTCCTTTCATTAAAAAAAAAAACAAAAGGATGGTGGCATGCCTTTAATCCTAGCACTCAGAAGGCAGAGGCAGGTGGATCTCTGTGAGTTCAAGGCCAGCCTGGTCTTCAGAGTGAGTTCCAGGACAGCCAGAGTTACAACAGAGAAACTCAGTCTCAAAAAACAAAAAAACAAAACAAAACAACAAAAAAATATAAACTTTCATGTAAATATATATTCTAGGAAGCTTCTACAATAATAAGTTTCCATATGGTTTTTCAAAAGGCCATTAACGCTAGCTGTCCCTCCCCATATTCCCTCGTTTATACTGTCCTACCATCTCCCTCCCCATTTAATATTTCTTTCCAACTGCACTTTGTTCTTTTTTCTCGTGCTTCAGCTTTTAATTTGATATAGCCTAGAGTCATCCCAATTAAAGGATGACCTTGATTAGATTAGCCTGTGGGGTATTGTCTTGATTGCTCTAATTCATATAAGAAGACTATCCCATTGTGGGTGGTACCATTCCTTGCGCAGGCAGCAAGCCATGTTTCTCCATGTTTTCTGCTTCAATTTGCTGCCCTGCCATGACCTCCCTCAGTGATGGGCAGTGACCCATAAACCCTTTCTTCCCCTAAGCTGTTTTTGGTCCAAGTGTCTATTATCACAGCAACAGAAATGGTAAGTAGAACACTAGGCTATCCAACCAGTCTCTAGGCTTTCAATCCTACTGAAATGTCTATCTTAGTCATTTAATGATTATAACTCCATTTCATTTATGCAAATGCCTACTCAAAATCTCATAAGTGTATAAAAGGCATTTAAAATATAACACGACCTAACAATAACTCCATTTCCCTCTTCTCAACCTGTCTCTCCATCCAATGTTTCATATAAACAGCATACTAGGTACCTAAATGTCTTCCAAAAATCTAGAATTTATTCTTGAAGCTACCCTCAAACCCTGCAACAAGTTCAGTGTCCAGACTTGTCCATATAATGCTGGTCACCAGACTCCCAAGATCAGGAAGAAGGCAAGCCTCAACTTCAAAGTGCTTTTCAAGTCCTTTGTGTCATATTTGTTAATGTCCCATTGACTAAAGCAAGTCCTGGCTTGCTAGAGTCAGTAAAGGGGAACATCAAAGGTTATATATAATTTGAGACACTATTTTTAACAGTCTGCCATGTTAATTTTCACATTTCCATTTCCTCTGCCCCCTTAAAATACCACACAGAAACTCAAGATATGTATGTGTGTGTATGTGTGTGTGTGTGTGTGTGTGTGTATGTATATATATATATATATATATATATATATATGTATATATATAGTTTTTTGGTTTTTTTTTTCTTTTTGAGACAGTGTTTCTCTGTTGTAACTCTGGCTGTCCTAACTCACTCTGTAGACCAGGCTGGCCTTGAACTCACAGAGATGCGCTTGCCTCTGCCTCCCCAGTGCTGAGATTAAAGGTGTGAGTCACCACTGCTTGGCTCAAGCAATATTTTTTAAAGTCTTATGCACACACTCATGTCACTCCTTGGTCCAAACCCTACTGTAAGGACAAGAACAAGGCAGCCAAACTTTAGTCAGGCTTCTAAGAGCACCAAAACTCTGTAGGCCCAAGTCAGGGGCAAGGTAACTCAGAACAGTTTCCAGAACTAAGATTAAAGAAGACAGTTTCTGGGACATGAACAAGATATGGACTGCTGACTGACGGCCTTGGGCTGGGAGTTTCCCCCACCCGCATTGACTAAAACCCTGAGCTTGCATTTTCTAGGAGCCGGCAACCTTGCTGTATGCCAGCACCAATCAGTTTGAGGGTCCATTCCCACTTGACTGTGTAGCCAATAGAATGCGCCTGGTACTCTGTTGCTGAGCTCTGCCTTCGAAAAGCATATATAAAGCATGCTCAGAGTGTGCTGATTGTCACTCCCACCTGCCTTGCTAGAGGAATCTGTGGGAGCAGACCCCAACGCGTTGGAAATAAACCTCCTGCTTTTGCATCAATCTCGAGTCCTGGTGATTTCTCGGGGGTCTCCTTCCTCTGCCCCTAACACTACCAAGTGTTCATTTAAAATCCAATCTCAGGGCCTGGACTGATGGCTCACCCACTAAGAGCACTTGCTGCTTTTCCGGAGGTCAAGCAACTTACAGCTGCTTGGTTCCAGAGCATCAACTCCCTCTTCTGGCCTTCTTGCATCTCTCTCTGTCTCTCTCTCTCATTTACACACACACACACACACACCTAAAATAGACATCCAATCTCAATCATGAACTGAAAACTCAGCAACTGGCGTCAACTGACTGCCCATGACCTCCTTGCCCATTATATTCTAGCTACAGAGGCCTTTTCCCCCTTGAATATAGAACACTTTGTCATGTCTTATGTCTACAGACTTTTGTCGCCATTAATTAGAATTCTTGGATCCCTGTATTTGCCAAGCTTTCTGTCATTCAGATTTTAGCCTAAAACTAAAGTAGTCCTTCCCCACGCATCCATTCTAAGATAGCTCGCAATCACCTTAATTTTTCTACAAAACACACACTACTGAAATTTTGTTTGTTCCCCCATGTGTGTTCAGTTACTGCATTCCTTAGTCTACCATGCTGAACGGCATATGGCAGGAGCACAAAAAATATTCGTTTAATGGGTGCTTTCTGTGTCCTAGGACTGAGCTCTGAGTTGCTACACTCTTCCCACCTGATCAGAATAATAGCTCATGAAATGTGAATTCCTCGTTGAGGGTTAACTGGATTTTATTTCCTCACTCCTACAGTTAAAAAGAGAGGTGGGGGAGAAAGGATTTGGAAAACTTAGTCATCACTTCTTCACATTACGTTGAATTCATGTTTCACGCTACCAGCACCTGGAAACAGTTGAAAACTGAAAGCTGAAGGTATACTTCGCCACTCTCCAAGGACGAACAGCTAAGGTTCCGCAGCCAGATCCATAGCACGGTATGCTGGGAGCTGTAGTCTCCCCTGGAGTTGGGAGGCGGGACAAAAATTCCTGGAGCATGCTGGGAGATGTAGTTAGACTGCCCAATAAGTTAGTACGCCCAATAAGAAACGCGGAGTCCCGCGCTGCATGCTGGGAATTGTAGTCTGTCTGTGACCTCGAGCCTCCAGGTTGACGAGGCACCCAGGCTGCCGCCATTTTAGGTCTCGAGGTTCGGCGCCTGAGCGAGCCAACGCGCAGGCGGGCTCAGTCCTGGTGCCGGACGGCCCCGCCTCCAGGGTGCCTAGAGCCCGCCCCTCGCACAGGCTCCGCCTTCGCCCACGTGTGTGCGGCCGAGGGGAGGCGCCTGAGCCGGAGCGGGCTCTCCATCGGTCTGGCCCGGTTCTCACACAGGCTTCTGTCAGCGGCTCCCGGGAGCGGCCCCGGCTGCCGGATGTTCCCGCCTCGGCTGCGGCGGGCCGGGCTGGACGCTTAGTGCCCGGCTCGAGCCCTGCCTGAAGCGCCCGCGGGGGTGGCTGCGGCCTCCGCCCCGCGGAGACCAAGCGGCTGGAGGACGAGGCGGCGGCCGCGGGGAGGAGGATGGGGGCTAACCAGTTAGTGGTGCTCAACGTGTACGACATGGTGAGTGCGGCCTCTGGCTGCCCGCGTCCCGTGACGGGCTGGGACCCTGGCCCCGTGCTTCCTCCCTCGCGTCCCCGCCTCCAGCTTAGTTCTCAGGGTGGGGGGAGGGGACGGTCGCGCCGTCTTATAATCCCCAGACTGGCCGGCGCGCCTCCTGGAGATGCCCAGTCCGCCCGAGGGAGGGCTCGGGCTTGATCCTCCCCGAAGCCTCAGCTTCCCTGGCTGTGGGCCCGACCCCTGGGCGGATGAGCGGTGTCCTTTCCGCGAGGCTTCCGTCGCCGTGCCGACCTTCCCGCCACCACCTGGTCTCCGAGCGGCCCGGCTCCCCTCTGCCCTCCTCCTGCTAACCCTCCAAAAGCTCAAGTCTTCAACAACTCCCGAGCCCCCCAAGTCTATAAAGTCACGGCTGCGGTACGGATGCTAGAGTCTCCCCGAAGGTGAACAGAAGCCAACACACCCTCGCCTCCGAGGCAGCCTCATTAAAATGAATGAAGCTAAAATTTATCTAGGAAATAGCCCCTTTGAATTATTTAGAGATCACAGAGGTGTCCATTCCTAGATTCTGAGGACCTCTTTCCAGGTGATGCAACAGGTGGATGACGTGACCACTAGGGAAGCCTTGTTTATTATGTCATCTAACTTTTTAGAACTGCAAACACACAGTCTGGGATTTAAAGGCTGGTTCCCCTGTGATTGCAGTTGGAATACCCTTAGATTGAAGCACCAAGTAGAGAATGATCGACACATGAGGTGCAACTTTGGGTTAGTTCCCTTGCCTTTGGTTACTTAGTTTTTATTTTGTAAAGGATCACTTTCGCCTGAAAAGCCTAAAGTTTCTTGTACGTGCACTGACAGATGAAAAATTCTCCGTCATTTTTTCTGTTGGTTTAAAAACACTTAGCAGAAATTCAACAGTAAGGAGTCTTGGTTCTTATTTAAAGCTCTAAGCTCTTTATTCTTTGTATTGTTTGTATTTTTAAACGAACAGGAAACTGTTGGTAGAAGGGCTCCTCATGCCATATCTAGGAGTTAACGTAGACAGGGCATATGGTCTGCTGTAGCTAGAAGTGGGTTCCAGTGTAAGTCTGGAGGTGAAAGGAGGTGGGTTAACAGACTAGGAAAAGTGAATCATGATAGAAAAAGTTGAGTAAGTGGAACAAGAGATTCTAGAAGAGCATGTGTGTTGTATGACTAACAGTCTACACTGCTGGTTAAGAAATTACTCTGTGGATTTAAACTTTTGTGTACCATGGGAATCCTTTCTTAAGACTTAATATCCTGCCCATCAGACTTTGGGTTTCTTTTAATTAACGAAGACTATTATAAACCATCCCTCATGATACAGTTTGCTCTGGAGAATATATATTTAGATATTATCTATATTTTTAATAAATTAGGATTATGCAGTGACCAGTGGCCTTGGTTTCAAAACCCAAAAGGAATCTGTAAAATAGAGTTTTGCTTTTTAGATTAAATTGAACATGGCATATAGTGTGTGTTCTGTGAATCGGAAAAATTGCCAATTGTTTAGTGTAAGGGCTAGGGACGATAGTCAAACCACTGTTTTTTAGGGCAAGTGTTTTGAATGATGTTAAAATATGAAGTAATTTTAAAAGACCTTATTCGTCTCGTCACTATAGTAGATAGTTGCAGAGAAAGCAGAGAGAAAATAGGGTTTGTGACTTTGCCAGGTGACTAAACGCAAGGTCTAGATTTTCTAGATGACAGTCATGATTTAGTATTGTCTCTATTTAATAATTCCCTTTATTAGTTCTTACATATTGCTTTACTTCATCAACAGGAAGAGAAGCATTTGCATAAAAATGTTTAAGAAGCTTGACCTTGTATGTTTTTTTTGAAGGCTTTCAGCCTGTGAATGCTTATATCACTAATTCAAAAGCATACCATTACTTAATTTGGACCCTGTAGAAACCACAGAAAGATCAGTTTTCTCTCTGTTTTAAGGAATTTGGGATATCATAAGGAAGACACAAGAAGAATTGTAATTCAGAGCAGAATAGCATTATTTTAATAAGACTAGAAGAGGATCCAAAGGTGACTGATTTGTGATTGTGGGATCAGGAAATGCTGAAAGAGAAAAAGGGGTGAAACTAACATTGGTAGGATCTTCAGCGGTAACATGAACAAACAAGAGTAGGAAAGCACAGGCTGAGTGGGGAGCCATAAACTGGTCCAATTTAAGTAGAGGGTAAGATACATGAAAGAAAACAACGGAAATTTCTATCCCAACTTGATGGTAGGGAGTGAAGGATTGTGGGTACTCTGAGCCAGGGAATACATGTTTACCTCAAATGGAAGGACGTGATCGGAGTTATGTCTTAGGACAAAGCCAAGTGGATTAAAGCATACATTTTTCTCTGCTACACCCCCCGCTTTTTGTTTTCAAGTCAGTTTTACTTTTTGATGTGTTTTGCTTGATGTGCCCAGGGTAGATTCCTTTTATCTTTGGTTATAATTTCTGTTCTTTGTAGATGCCTTTGATGATCATTGCTGTTGTTTATAAGCCTGGTACATCATCTATTCCAACATCAGCCATTGGGTTTCCTGTTGGGTTCGTGGATCACTTGTTATGTAACCTTGTGTCTCTTTGTCACCTGCTGGAGCTATGATTGTATTTTTTCCTGTTTACTAGATTGGACAACTGGATCATTCCTCCTCTTCTACACCTACCACATATGTAAATAACTAGCAGGGTTGCCTGTGTAATCTTCCTTCTCGTAGAAGAATAATATAGTCCTCAAAAGGTTATCATGTATAACATGGCTAAATTATTACTTACTTTCTTTTTGGTGATTATAATCTTCGGAATACTTGGGGCAACCTTCTACCAATAAAATATGGCCAGGAGTAAGTCTCTGAAATTTGGGAATGGATTTCTCATGTATTCCCAATTTACCTGGATGTATAGCGAGTCAGGTGATTCAGATTTGTTTTAATTACTGGAATAAATCTGTTATATTTGCTTTAGCACAGTCTTTATTTTATGTAGATCCAGAATTTGTATATTTCGGATAATCTCAACTACTAATGAGTGTCTTTAAAATTAAAGTATCCAACTATTTATCAATTCATTGTAGAAACAAGTTTCTTCCTTTTTAAAAATAGTACCAGTGTACCTTCAGAGTCTTTAAAAAATGGGAAAGAAACACCCTAGAACTCTTCTGGTTAGGACATTTTTGTTTGGACACCATTGTTTTGGCCCAATTCTCAGTCTCCTCCAAGAGAGCATGAAGTTATGCAAGTGATGAGGTCTGATTTTTCATACTTCTGTAGATTTAGTTCAGACTTTCTAAACGAGTTCCATATACATTTATTCGATACTAAATACATTCTTCACCTAACCAGTTCCGTAAAATCTGCGAATTTACATGTCCAGCAACATACTTTCCCCTTCTTTCTGCGCCTCTCCTACGCTTTCCTCTCCCACTATGTACTACCAGTGCTACTTTCAGTAGCCAACACTGTACTTAGTTAGCATCTCAAACCAAAAACTTGGAAGTAAACCTGAATTCCTCTTTATTATAAACCCTTCACGGTCACCTGGCCTGTTCCAGCTCATAATTTTGGTTGATCTGTGTGAAAGTAACAGAACTTGACAATCAGCAGCTTAAATTGGAAAGGTACTGTGTTAAATCCAGAGAATTAAAAAACCCCTGAGATAGTTCAACAGCTCAGTCATGTCATTAAGATTTTGCAACCTCCTACTCTTCTGTGCTCAGCTTGCTGGCGTTTATCTTTGATTTGTGTCCTCAGAGTTGCAAAATTACTGCTATAGCACTGAATTTGGTGTCATCGTGTAACAGAACATGGGAGTAAAATAAGTGGGGGTGGAGTTGGGGTGAGGTGGGGGAGGATTCTACCTCTACTTTAACAGAAAGGAAAAGCTTTGTCAGAGCTACCCTCTTTCCCTCCAGAGATTGTTCAGAATTGACTCACATGTAACTATGCTGAACCTGAACGAGTGGAGCACCGGCTTTCTTGTCTTTATAGGCGAGTTTTGTGGCAGCTACTTGGAACCTAGGATGTCTGCCACACATTTGACTCTGAATTGTGTGTCCACATGCACATGTAGAGGTCAAACACTTGGTGGTTGTTCCTCAGATGCTGTCCCCCATTTATCTATCTATCTATCTATCTATCTATTTATTTATTTATTTATTTTGAGGCAAGTTTTCTCTGTTGTAACTCTGGCTGTCCTGGAGCTCACTCTGCAGACCAGGCTGGCCTTGAACTCACAGAGATCTGCCTACCTCTTCCTCCAAAGAGCTGGCTGCCAGGCTCTTTTTTTTTTCTTAAGATGGAGTTTTTGACTGGCCAAGAACTCACCCAGTAGGCTATTTGGCTGACTAGTGAGCCCCAGGAATCCACCTGTGTCTGCTTCTCCTGTGTGGATATTATAAATACTATCATGCTTGGAGCTGGAGAAATGGCTTACTGGTTAAGATCACTGGCTGCTCTTCCAAAGGATCTGGGTTCAATGGCAGCTCACAACTTCCTGTAATTCCAGTTCCAGGGGTCCAATATCCTCACACAGACATACATGCAGGCAAAACACCAATGCACATATTTAATAAATATTTAAAAAATACTACCATGTTCAGCTTTTGAGGGGAACGATTGAGACAGTCTCTCCCTATGTAGTGTGGCTGTCCTGGAACTTACTTGTAAATCAAGCTGGCCTGTCTCTCCTCCTGAGTGCTAGGGTTAAAGATATGTGCTACCATGCCTAGTGGCTTTTGTTTTTTTGTTGTTCTTTTTTTAAAACATAAGTTCTGAAAATTGAACTTAGATCCTCGATTTTTGCAAATCAAGTACTTTACCAACTTAGCCAACCTGCTATTCTCAACATTTTGTATATTTTACAATTTTCAAATTAGATTTATTTACTTTATGTGTGTTTTATTTGCATGTATGTTGTTGGTTGATTTTTGAGAGTCTTTTGTTGACTGAGCTTGTATTGAATTCCTGATCATGTCTTTGCTTCCTGGGTCCTCCCTCCTTAAGTTGCCATACCTTTTGAAAGGCTCATCTCACTAAATGGGACCCATACTGATACTGAAGTCACTTGTCTATTTTTAAAGACTTTTAATTTCATCTATCGTCTCCTGCCATATTATATAGCCACAGATTCGGGGCATTAGGTTTTGGGAGTCATCATCATTTTACCTCATCATCAGTGAAAGATATATCTTTTTGAGATATACTCAGTGTTCCTTCTTAGCAGTTCCTTGACTTTGCATAGAGTAACTTTTAACCTAGTAACTAAAAATAGAAATTTTGAAGGATATGAAACGTGTAGAAATCTTTTATGATTGGAAAATACTCAGATGTCAATTAGTTTCAAGCATATTAGTGACTAAATGTATACCTGAAGTAAAATTGCTAACAAAAACAACTTGAGGGAAAGATTTATTTTAGCTTACTGTTTGAAGGTCCAGTCCAAGCATGGTGGCAAATATGTGAGTGTCCAGTCATATTCCATCTTCAGAAAGTAAAAAAATGAATGCTGGTGTTCACTTGCTTTCTTCTTTTGATTAGGCCAGGACAAAGAACCAGGGAATGCTGCTGCCCACATTAAAAATGGGTTTTCCCTCCTCAGTTAAACCTCTCTGGAAATGCCCTCACAGATATGCCCAGAGGTGTGTCTCCTAGGTGGTTCTAAATATTGTCAAGCTGATAATCAAGATTAACTATTGTGAGTCCTTTGTCAGCATGACACCCAAACATATTTCTAAGTCAGCTTTCTGCCCTGGAAAGCATGCCCATAGGCTCATGCTCACCTTAATGCAAAATGCATCATTCCAGTTTCAGATGTCTCATAGTCTTGGCAGTTTCAATACTGTTAATAATCCCAAAGTCTCTTCTGAGACTCCCAGTATTCTATGAATCCCCACAAAGTTAAAGAACGATTACACACTTCCAATATATGATGGCATAGAATAAAATAATCCCTTTCCAAAAGGAAAGAATAGAAGCACAGCAAGGAAAGATCTGTTAAAGTTATGGCGCTAAATGGAGAGTCCAGCGTTGAATTTTCCAATGCTCTTTATTAATCACAAACCATGTCAAATCTCAAGGAATTGTATACACTGGCGGCTAGGCAGAGTCTTCATCTTTCTTCCCCCCAAAAGACCTCCTTCTTCCTCCTGCCTTAGCCCTTTTTACTTTTCCCCCACCCCCTCTATCTTTTAGGCCTTCATTACAACACAATGATACTAGGCTGGGAGTGATCAGAGTCTTTGCTCGTGATCTCCTCGTGACCTGCTTGTGACCTGCTCGTGAACGGTCACCTTCATTTGTCTATCTGTTCAGATCTCAAGGCTAGCACAAGGGTGTGACTAGGTAGGAAGCAAGGCCTGTACTGCTGCAAGGCATCTGGCTTCCCAGTACAAGGTATCAAAACCAAAACAGCACACAATAGTAAAGTATCCCACAACAAAGATCAGGCTAATGCAAGACTGATACCAAACACCGACTCTGAAGCTTGGTTGTTCAGTGTCTGGAGATCTTGGTGCCATCACATGTGTGGTAGTTTGATTGAGATGACTGCCATATTTTTGAACATTTGAATACTTGGTCCCCAGTTGGTGGTGGTGTTTGGGAATGTATGGGAGGTATGATTTTGTTGGAAGAAGTATACCACTGGAAGTGAGCTTCAAGCATGTAAAGACTCATAGCAGTTTGAGTGTGCTTGCTGTTTACAGTTTGAGATATGAGCTCTCAGTTGTTCCTGCCATCCTGCCACCATGCTTCCCCTGTGATGATGGTAATAAGAACCATAAGCCCAAAGAAACCCTTCTTTCTACAAGCTGCCTTGTGCATGGTGTTCTATCACAGCAATAGAAAAGTATCTATCTAATACAGAACAGACTTTAGTACCAGGGCACGCACTAGTGCTATGAAGAACCTGACCATGTGGGGTCTGGATGGAATGTGGAAAACTTTGGGGCATTGTATTAGAAAAGCCAGAATACTGCAAAGGAAAGCTTACTAGGCAATCCTAGTAGGAGCCTAGAAGGCAGTGCAGAGAGCTGTGCAGACTCTGGAGACCCAGCTCCAGAGGTTTTAGAAGGGAACAATGTTAACAACTGGGCTAGAAGCCACTCCTGTGCTATTTTGTCAAAAAAAAGAAAAAGAAGAAAGAAAATGTGACTGCGTTCTGCTCATGTCTAGGAACTTACCTGAGGCTACGTTTTAAAGTAATGGACTAATTTTTTTTTAGCAGAGGAGAGTTCAAGATTGCCTAATAATGACTTTGTCATGCAGTTATTGCTACTTGTAAGCAAATCTACAGTGAAAAAGGGCAACTGGGCAAAAAGAAATGCAAAACATACTTGTTGAAGAGCAGAAAAAGCACTGAGGTGGGTAGAGGGAGGCTTAATGTTGCAGTTTGTGCTGAAAGAGATTAATGCTGATTTGCATTGAAATAAAGGAAGGGGTACCTTCAGGCAAGACCCCACCCAACTAAGCTTCCAACTTGTGAAAGGAAAATAGCTAAGCAATTTTCTGTTCCTATAAAGGATAAACAAAAGCTGCATTTTAAGGGATGAACCAAGTGTCTATCCCAAACCAACAGCCAAACTTGGCAGTATTATCCGTGTGGGTATTACCTGTAGAGTCATGATGGATAAGTAAAAGAATACTGGAATCTTGCTCCACAGTTTCAGAGAGTCGGTGAGGCCAAGCAGTATATGGCAAGGGTGTCCTTACATAGAGGCCATTGTTTGAAACTGTGGAAGTGAAGCTGTGTTGTGTTGGAGACCCCAAGATTTTGGAGCTGCCAGAGCTATGGGACGTGTCTCAGAGCTGTATACAGGGAGTGGAATCAGGCATGGAAGTACAGGGTTTAGAGTTTGTCCTGCTGGGTTTCATTTGGTTTTCCTTTCCCACTGTGCCCTGATTCCTCCCTTTTGGAAACTGTAATGTATATTCTGTGCCGTGGTATTTTGCAAGAATGTAATTCACTTTTTGATTTTACAAGGGTTACAATTAAGAGATTGCCTTGAGTCTGAGAAGAGATTTGGACTTTTTAGCAGTGTTAAGATTAAAAGACTATGGGAACTTTTGAAGTTGGACTAAATAGCTTTTGCATTGTGATATAGCCATGAGCCTGTAGTGGGCAGGGAGTGGAATGTGGTGGTTTGAATGGTAGATGGCCCTCCATAATCTTAGGTATTTGAATACTTGGTTCCCAGTTTGTGGCATTGTTTGGGTAGGATTAGAAAAAAAAATTGGATATGAAGCCATGCTTCCCCCACTGTGATGGAGATGGAGTCTTATCCCTCTGGAATCATAAGCCCCAAATAAACACTTTCTTCTATAAATTGCTTTGGTCATGGCATTTTTATCACAGCAATAGAAAAGTAACTGATACAATCTGGGTTTTAACAGCCTTGAGTAGCTCCTTCCCTCCAATCTGCCTGCAGCATATATGACATTTCTCTTGGGTCGGCTGTGCTCAGTGCCTTTAGCTTTCTTTGGTGGGCATCCATAGTAACTGGCTCCACCTTCATAACTTTTATAGTGTGACCTCTTAGGACCACCTTGCAGATTCCAGCCCTACCACACAATTGCCTGGCCTCTAAAGCATGGTGCTGCCTCGTGATGTTTTCTTGGTTTTGCATGCCTGCAAAACTAGTGCTGTTAGAATAATGATGCACTTTCTGCTGCCAGCTTCAGATGTAGTCTGGTCCCCTTCTACCACAGCTGTGGCTTCCATGTATATTCACAGTTCAGCCTGGGAACACACTTTCCTAGGTAGTTTTTTTCTTGATTTTGATCAGGGAACCTCTTCCTCATTCTCAGTTCAGGTTCTCTTCTATTGAATTTGCATTTTTCACAATAGTCTTCAATAGGCAGAAATTTTTATTATTATTGTTTATTTATTTTATGAGTGCTCTATCTGTATGTACACCTGTATGCCAGAAGAGGGCATCTGATCCCTTTATAGATTGTTGTGAGCCACCATGTGGTTGCTGGGAATTGAACTCAGAACCTCTGGAAGAACAGTTAGTGCTCTTAACTGCTGAGCCATATCTCCAGCCCCTTTATTATTAATCAAGGATACTTTTCCTATTACTTCACTACAGAGTGCAAGGTTTCACTTCTAAAGCAGTAGTTCTCAGCCTGTGGGTCGCTACCCCTTTAGAGTGGGACAACCCTTTTACAGGGGTTGCCTAAGACCATCTGCACATCAGATGTTTACATTACTATTAAGAACAGTAGCGCAATTAGTTATGTCACCCCAATATGAGGAACTGTATTAAAGGTTTGCAGCGTTAGGAAGGTCGAGTACCACTGCTAAAGACACCAGTATGTAACAGTTGCAGCTGCTGTCTTCACCCATGCCATTTCAGCATCTTTATCTGTGGTGGTTGTGTGTGTGTGTTAAATGATGGGGGCTGTCGTGGGGTGTTGCTATTGGACATGTGGAGATCAGATGACAACTTTGTAGAGTCAGTCCTCTCCTTTTACATTTCCAGGCTTGTATGACAAGCACCTTTATGATACAGCCATCTCCCTGGCCCCCTTTCCGTGTCTTTAAACTCACATTCCTTTCCTTGCCAAATGGTACCTTTCTCAGATCTTCCTGCTCTCTTCTCTCTTGTACATCTTACTAAAAGCAGTGACCAGTAGTAACAATGCTCAGATGTTACGCTGTCCTGAAATTTCCCTGCCACACAATTTAATAGTCCACTACTTGTGCATCACCCTCACATTTTCAGGACAGAGGCAGAGTACAGCTAGATTCTTTACCAGGCTGTAATAGAAATGGCTTCAGCCCAGATCTCAGTAGGGTCCTTGTTTCCCTTACATATCATTACCTGGGCCTCCTACTGTCTGCATTTCTCTTGATATTCGTACTAGCTAATTTTCTGTTGCTGTAATAAAGCACTCTGACCATAGTAACTTAGGGGAAGAAAGGGTTCGTTTGGCTTACACTTCCGGTCACAATCCATCATTGAAGGAAGTCAGGCCAGAAATTGTGGAGGAACACTGTTTAATGGCTTGCTCTGTGGCTGATGGGTAGCTAGCTGCCTTTCTTATGCAGCTCTACCTTTATAAAGATAGTACCACCCATAGTGGGCTGGGTGTAACATCAATTCAGATGTACCCATAGGACAATCTGATCAAGGCAATTCTTCAGTTGAGGTTTTCCTTTCCCAGGTGACTCTAGGTTGTATATTAAGTTAACAATAAAAACTGAGCAACATGACATCCTGTTCTTCTAAACTCCCACCAGAATGGTCTTTCCTCACTAAATTAATTTATCATTAAAATACTGAGTTTTTGCCAATACACAATTATTCATTCTAATTTTATTGCATTTTCATACTATATTTAGTATGTGACTGGACCAGTTTTCATAATTATGCCAAAGTTTTCTTGGCTTTGTTTTCTCTTCTAGAAGTATTTTTAAGTCTTAGAAAAGCAGTCCTATAGATCTTTTTGTTTGTGTTAAAATACAACATAAAATTTATTATCTTAAACATTTTAACTGTATGCAGTTAGTAATATTAAGTATACTCACATCATTTTGCCATCAACCTCCCGAACTTTTTCATCTTCCAAAGCAGAAACTGCATCTATTCTGCTTTCTGCCCTGTAAATTTGAGCACTTAATGTAAGATTTTGCCCTTTTGTGACTAGCTTATGATACTCAACATACCCTCTTCAATGTATGTCCATATTATATGCATGAGAATTTCCCCCTTTAAGGCTGAATGGTATTCATTGTGATTGTGTACCATAGTTTGTTTCTCTATTCATCTTTGGTAGTTACTTTCTACTTTTTGGCTATGATTAGTAATACTGCAAAAACAGGTGTAGAAATCCCCTAATCGTAGCTTTTAATTACTTGGAATATATGCCGAGAAAGTCTGTATAGTTTCCTTTATTTTAAATTGGATGTTCATTAAACCCATAAACTTCAGAAGAATACTTTCTTTTTCCTCCTTATTGGTAAAAACAGGGGTTTTTCATTTTTGCTTTTAAATTTTTATCCAGAAAATTCATACAAAAATTTAATAATTAATTAGAATAAAACTTGCCATCTCGTGGTAGCACACGGCTTTAATCCCAGCACTCGGGAAGCAGAGGCAGGCAGATCGATGTCAATTCAAGGCCAGCCTGGTCTACAGAGTGAGTTCCAGGACAACCAGAGTTACAACAGAAGAACCCTGTCTCAAAACAACAACAACAACAACAAAATAAAAGAATAAAACTTGATAAGTAAATGCATGGCATAATGAATAGCAATAAGTGCTAAAGAAGAAAACTAATCAGAAACAAAGAGACAGTGAAAGTCAGACTAGTGTACTGTAATTTATACTAGAGTTTCAAATAGAATGGTCAAGAGAGGCCTAAGAAACATTCCTGAAGCATGGAAGAGTACACTGTGGATATCTAAAGACCGTTTCAAAGGGTGAGCAAGTACAAGGGCCCTAAGTAAAGTCACATGATGCCTCTAAGTAAATATACAGCAAGAAATAAGTTTGGAAATATTTCTGACTTACGTTCTCAAGTAGACTCTTGAAGATAACTTGAAAATAGACCAAGCAGTACCAAAGAGAAGCAGTCAGATTAGTTAGGGTAAACTCCACAAATATAGAAAAGCACTTTTGCCTAACAGAAGGACAATGGTAGCTGGTGAAGAGCTGTCTGAAAAAAATGGATCGTGTAAGTAGAGAGCTATAAGTTAAAAAGTATTAAGTGCTGGGCAAAATAAGTTAGGAAAACTCAGTCAAAGCCTGGTCTACCTTAAACTTTAAAATTAGAGTGGTTTATAAAGGCAAGAACAGGTTGCTACAAGAAACAAGAGTCAAGCTAATTTTACGCTTTTTCATGGCCTGACTAAATCCTCAAGTTATATTAATCACTTGGGTAAGAGAAAAAATAAAAGCATTGAGCAACTTTGCAAAGGAAGTTAGTTAGTGAAGTTAGAAGTGAATCTTGTTGGTATTGGAAAAAAATTATACTTGAATATATGTGTTAATTTTTTTCATTAAAATACAACTGTTTTTGGAGGCCAACAATGAGCCTGATTGGGGGGGGGGCAAACAAAACATAGCCATGCTACATAAGAAAGAATGCAAAAGGGGTGTGTGTGTAAAAATGAAGATAGCAAGCAGGTTGTATTACGGTTCTCTAGAGGAACATAACTTATAGAATGCCTGTGTGTAGGAGGGGTGTATGTATATATATATATGGTCTATTAAAATAACTTGCAGGCTGTGCTCTAACTAGTCTAATAATGGCTTTTGGAAGATGGAAGAATACAGTAATTGCTCAGTCCACAAGACTGGATGTCTCAGCTGGTCATCAGTAAAAGCCAGAATCCTGAAGAAGTGGGCTCTAATGTCAGGGAATGGATGGATTTGCTAGCTAGAGTGAGCAGGCAAAGAGAGAGCAAGCTCCCTTTCTTGTCTTTTATAAGGCTGCCAGCTGAATATGTGGTCCAGATTAAAGGTGGATCTTCCCAACTCAAGATCCAGATTAGAAGTGGATCCCACTTCAAATGATTTAATTAAGAAAAAAAATCCCTCACAGATGTGTCCAGCCACACCTGTAGTAACCTGGGATTGTAAGCCAAGTAAACCCTTTCCTCTGCTAAGTAGTTTTATGTCAGAGTATTTGTCGCAGCAACAGAGAGATGAAAGTAGAATATCCTCACATAAAATTTTAGAAATAATCTATATGTTTGTTCCCAAGTAGAGTACCACTTGTTTCAAATGGTTTATGAAATAACCCATACTTCCCATATTAACTTGGCCGTAAACTATGTTTATCTTACACTAATTTATTGTAGATAATGTTGGTATGTTTCAAGACTTTGTGGTGTTTGTTCATTTAGGTACCTCTTTATGCATTACTGTTAGATGTTTAACTGTAGTAGTATTTTATGTGTTTTGGCATCTAGTGATATCAAACTTTCTTACTCCTTTTCAGAATTGTCTTTTTTTTTTTAAGTGAAGAAGTTTGTAAAAAATGAAATTTTAAATGTACTATTTAGTACTTTGAAGAGGGAGATAGTAGATAGACATAGGATGTTGAGTCTTCCTTTTAAAAGAGCTAACATTTTTAAGAGTTTTTAATTACCAGTTGTTACAAGGAGAAAGAGAGCCACATGGTACCTCTTGAGTTAAAGTATACCAAATAACAAAGGGAAGGAAAGAGGAAGAGAAAAAGGAGAAAAACCTGCTCAGAGTGTAAGTGGTAGAGCACAGATGTAATTAAGCACTTTTAACACTTAAACTATACTCTCTTCCAGCATAGTTTTTTCCCTATGAGTCTCTGGGTGGCCTTAGAGCAGTTGCCCAGCATGTGCAAGTTCCTGGGTTCCATCTCTTGCACTGAAAAAAAGGAAAGGACTATGTTTCTCTGTCCTGTTCTCACACCCTCTCTCTGAACTTCAATTTCTGTAACTCATGATGGATAGTAACCAAAAGAAAGATTAATACCATTTATTCTAAGCTATCTTTGTGTATGGTTAATTTTAATTGTCAGCTTAGCTATGCCATGGTAGCAGTCTATGTTGCTGCCCTAGGCCTACACATGCTGGTCCCCACAGTCTTCTTTTAGTCACTCTCTGCCACACTTCTGACTGCTCCAATTCAAACAACTATCTACTCCACACCTCAGCAGCAGAATGAGGCTAGAGAAAACACATAATCACTGACTGATCACACTTAGGAATTGTGACCATAATCCCAAAGGGGCCTTAAATGGTATCTGGCATTGCTCCCTTACTACTCTGGTCAGTCGAGTTTCCCAGTCTCCGCGACAGCTATAGTATTTCATACCCTCTTTCCTGCTCCTTAATCTCAGCTCACTCTCCAAGATGGCCTCACAGCTTAGTTCGTTGAAGGGTGGATTTTTTTTTTTACAATGGAAGTGTTTTCTCTTTCCACTACCACTGGCCTATTATTACCCCCTTTCCTTTCATCACATGGTATGAGCAGACTCCACTGTGGTTAAACTTCCTACCATGCTGTACTAGAGCACCTCTCTTCTAGCCTGCCAGTGTACGCACATCTCTCTCAGAACAGTTATTACTCTCCTGTTTCATCACCCTCCCCCACTCCCCTCTACTGCATCATTCCAGTTAATAAGTATATGTGCTAAAATGTTTTCCAGTGCAGAGCCATTTAAACTGAGAGTAATTTACCATTAGCTTTTATTTACCATCCACTCATTGGACCATGATCTCAAGATGGAGATATGTCTTTTTTAAAAAGATTTATTATTTTTAATTCTCTGTGTGTGTCTATGTGAGTCTATGCCATGTGCATGCAGATATCCATCGAGGTAAAATGAGGGCATCAGATTCCCTGGAGCTGGAGTTAAAGGTGGTGGTGAGCTGCCCGGTGTGGGTATTGGAAACTGAAATGTGGTCCTCTGAAAAAAGCAGTGCATGCTCTTAACTACAGAGTCATCTCTTTAGTCCTGGAGATTGGTCTTTTAAAATCTTCTTCAGAACTTTATTACTTTTATTTTTATTTATAAAACCATTTCTCCTTTTTGAGATAAGAGTCTTGCTTTGTATCCCAGGCTGGCCTTCAAGTCACTGTAATTTTACTGCTTCCTCTGTAGTGCTAAGACTATAATAATGAGAACTGACCTCTTTACCTTTTATTTGTGGGTACCAAACAGTGATGCAACAGCATAGATTTCAGGCTTCTCAAAACAGTGAATTTGAGGGCAGAGCCCAGTTCTTAGCTCATCTTTTTCTCCCCTAAAAAGGTTTGTTGGAGGCAGGTGTGGTGGTACATTCAGGAGGCAGAGGCAAGTGGATCTCTGTGACTTCTAGGCCAGCCAACCAGCCAGTACTATACTGTGAAAGTCTGTACAAGAAAGAGTGGGAGAGGGAGAAAAAAGAAAAGAAGAAAAGAAAAAGGTTTGTTGGGTTTTCTCCTGAAGTTCCCCTAGGACTTGACATCCTGAAATTCCTTTCCTTACTTTATCTTGCTGCTGCTGCTGCTGCTGCTGCTACTGTGTCTTCTTACAGAAGGGTAAAGCTAGAGGCATGCTGATAGAGACCAGCAATAGTGTTGTTCTACCAGTTCTATCTATTGTTCTGATGGATCTTCCTAATCTGTTAGGTGGCACTGAAAGCCTTCAACTATCCTTATTTATTTGGTATAAGAGGCAGAACTGAGGAGGGAGCAGCAGGTGGCTATATTTGATCTCCTTGATCAAACTTGCTGTCTGGAATCTGTTATCAGGGTAGTATAATACAATTCTTTGTCTTTGTGATATAGCCTAGAATCAGGGAAGATGGTTTATATCCTTAGGTTTTATGATTGTGTGGCCTTGGGGAAGTCAACTTAACTTCTCAGGCTGTGTTCCTCTCTAAAATGGGAATCAGCAGTGTCCACATCATGGAGTTATTGCAAGGATCATGAGTCAATTAAAATGCTTATTAGAATGATAGCTGGCACCCAGTAAGCACTAGAAAGTGCTAGCTGTTATAAATAGTGTTATCATTTGCAGGACTGTGCAAGCTAGAAGTTACGTAGTAACTGCAGTTTAGCTGTAGCTATAGCTCAGTGATAGAGCCCTTGCCTACCATGCATCAAGCCCTATGTTCTATCTCCAGGACTGCCTGGAGAAAAAAGCTTTAAAATGCAGTTTAACTTTCCTCACTTTATTTAAAGAAATGCTACAATATAGAGAAAGAACAGTGCTAACCAATTTGAAGTATTAAAAGTAAGGTGGTTTTGTTGGACACTGGCTTCAAAGTCTCTGTGATATATGTGCAAAATTAGGGTTAATTGGGCCTTATAATGCTCTCAGTGCTGTGGAACTTGTTAAAGAGAGACAGAGGGGAGAAAGCTAGAAAAATATCTCAGCGAGTAAAAGTGCTTGCTATGCAAGCCTGGCAACCTGAGTTCAGTCTCCAGAACCCATAGAGTTAGGAGAGAATCGACTTCCAAAAATGTCCTCTGGCTTCCACATACATGTTACGTATGTACCACTCTCACACATACATACAAAAATAAATATTTTTTTAAAGGAGAAGGAACTTAGCCTGAGATAAATTTGTAATATATAACATGATCAGAATTTCTAGCTTGTCCAACAGTGTGAAAAGAACTATCAGGAAGGATTGAGCATGTTTATTGTCTCTGAGCTCAATGTGACCGAACTATGTGCAAGTGTGTGGCTCACATGTATCGGAATTCTAGCTTGCAAAAAGATGTTTTCTTGGTTTTGCCTGCCCTTCCAATTGGAATTTCATACAATACTCAGTTAAGTGTTTCTCCAGTACTGAGTTAATGGCAAAGTGAGCACATCGTATGATATTCAAGCAATAGAAGGTCAGAACAGTTTCTTTTTTATTTGTGGTAGTCCCTGAAAGAGCACCATAATTTCATGTTTTAGAAAAAGTGATAAATTAACCACCTTCTTATTCTAAAGTTGTTAAACACATTTTAAAATCTCAGAAAAATTGGGGCAACATGAGGATAGTTACTAGGAAGTCGAGTTGTGTGACAGAAGCCTAGCAGCTATGGCCTATATTGACAGCCGTAAGGATAAGTTATTTCCTTAACATAATTTACATTTCTTGTTTAATTTACATCTTTCTTTCCCCCCTTCTTCCTTTCTTTGTTTGTTAGTTTGTTTGTTCACTCATTTGTTTTTCGAGGCAGGGCTACACAGGGTTTCTCTGGTTATCCCTGGCTGTCCTGGAACTCTGTAGACCAGGCTGGCCTCGAACTCACAGAAATCCACCTGCCTCTGCCTCCTGGGTGCTGGGATTAAAGGTGTGTTCCACCACACCTGGCTTATAATTTACATATTTCACATAGACTATTATTATGAAAGATGGAATAAGTGACAGTTCATTTTAGAAAGTACTCTCAAAATTTTGTTCTTTATTTTTGTATGTTTCTATTTTAACACTTACCAAATTGTAATTGATTTACATTCTTAATGAGTTCTTATGGACAGAGATAAAATTTATCATCTTCCTGTCTCACTGTCTAGCACAGTCCTTAGCACAATATAGGAAATACATTTTTTGGAATCAAAGTTGCCTTTTTTTAAATTTGTAACTCTACAGGTAGGTTGCATTTAAAGTAAGCTTTACAGCTAGATGTCACACCTGTAATCACAGCAATCACAGTACTTGAGCCGCTCACCCATGAATTCAAGAGTCAGCTTTCATTCTGTTCTGAGTTCTGAGCTACACTGAGCTTCAGAGTTGAGACACTGTGTCAAAACAGCACAAATAGTATAAAATAAAATTTAAACTGAGGTACAGTTTGGATGTCTCTTCAGAACAGTGTTTCTCAAATTTGTAACCAACTAAGAAATGCATTTTATGCAATACCCTCTGTGCACACATGTAACAGGAAACTACATGTTTAGGAAGGGCCTTAATCACACACCCTCATTGAGTACTACTGTGCAATGTCCATTCATTTAAAATGCTGGTAGGACCCACTGAAATAATTCAGGAGTTCACTAATGACTCGGAACCTTCAGTTTAAGATATATTCTCAAAAATAAAAAAAACTATGGAATTTTTTTTCAAAAACTTAAAATACTACAAAACAAGTTACTAGCTAACACTTTGTAATTAGGAATATAGTACTTTTCTTGGGGGGAAGGAGTTTCTGAGACAGGGTTTCCTTGTTATAACTCTGGCTGTCCTGGAACTCTCTCTGTAGACCAAGCTGGCCTTGAACTCACAGAGATCCACCTGCCTCTGCCTCCCAAATGCTGGGATTGAAAGCATGTGCCACCACCAGGAATATGATACTTCTAATGTAGAGAAATATTTAATCCTTTAATCTAACAACATGGCTGCTCTGGGAAAGAAACACATTGAAAGGCTTGTGTGATAGCTAGGAGGGGATCAAATCCAAGAGCCTCTATGAAGGGATCATATTCAGAGGCCTATGTGATCCAGATGGAATGCAGAAAGAAAATTAGACTAATCCTGTCCTCTGTTTGTGCTAATGCTAGATGGAAGAGATTTCTGTGGTTAAGGCAATGTAGCACACACCTTTAATCCCAACACTAAAAGGAAGTGTTCTAAAAGGAAGTTCTAAAAGGAAGCAGTCAGTTCAGAAGTAGGTCACGGCTCTCAGTTCATGGTTACAGAATGAACACTTTAATCCCAACTCTGAGATTGGATCACAGTGAGGATACATCCAACTCTCAAGATATAAAAGAGGGCTCTCAATTCACACACAGAATTCAGAGAAAAGGCAAGAAGCAGTTCATCAGAAGGAGAGTGAGTTTGGCAGAGAGAGCCAGCTAACAATGACAGTCAATTTGTAGCTGAGCAGAACAGTTCAGTCAGAAATTGTGAGAGTCAACCAGAGTCAGAAGAGTTCAGTCAGAAATAGCCCAATCAGAAGGTCAGTTTGAACCAGTCAGCTTGGGGAAGAGTTTTGAACCAGGACAGCAAGTGAATTGAATTGATTCAGAAGAGTTAGTTGAGTTCAGTACAGCTCTGAGTTCTGAAAGAAGTCTCTGATGCTGAAACAATCTAGGTTTAGGCTTGAAGATTGTACAGATGTAAAACCCTCTAAGGACTGGGGATTGAATTAACCAAGAACAGACTGCCTTTTGCCCTGAATCTATAAACTTCAAGGCTTTTTAGTACTGACTGTTTATAAATATTATAATGAAATGATTTTTATGTCAGAACTTTGTAAACTAATGCTATGGTAAGCAAGGACAGTTCAGGAGACAGTACTGTGGTAGTTAGCCTACAGTCTCCATTATTCATGACTTGAGGCCTTGAAACTCATCAGGTCAAATCCTTTCTAATCCCTGCGTACTCTTTTTGGGAGAGTCAAGCATTCCCCTCAGTGTTTTCCATAAACACTTGTTCTAGCTTTGGAGGAAAACGGCCACACTTTCCACTTACTCAGCTCAACACTGTTGTGTACAGAGGTTGGTTCCAAGTCCTAAGTGGTCCAGACCAGGGAAACAGCATTTATCATTGTCCATCTCAAACTGGAAGCATACGGGCTTATTAAATTGATAAGCCAGGCATTGACTAAAGTGGAATTTAATGAAAGGTCTCTGTCTGAAGAATAAAAAGGCAGTAACTCAATTCATTTGAGTATATAGTAGTTTAAAATAATAAATAGAAATATTTAGACCAATTATTACATCAAAGCAAATTGAGTCCAAAGTAATCATTATTTATGTATTTATCTTCCTATGTATCTTTCCTGTTAGCTCCTTCCCTTTTGTTAATACCATGGAATGCTTTTTTAAAATTTTCTAGATGTACGACTTCATGATATCAGAGGAGCTAAAATGTACATCAGCGACCCTGCCTTCGCCTTTTTCTGTTTGCTTGCCATCTCTCTAGACTTTAGGAATCTTTAGGATCAAAATGAGATTTGGGTCTAGCCCTCTCATGACTCTGGCAAATACAAACAGCCTATAAAATTCAGCCTTACTTCAAAAGGTCTTGCAGTCAACCTTGTACTTCTCCAGAATATAAATAAATCCTGTAGGTGTCTTAAAGTAGAGTCAAATTAACGCTAACATTGTTTGCTCTTCGATTTAGTGAGTCACCACCCTTGGTAATTTGACTTCAGCTCTGAAAGAATCATGAAAATTCTTAAGAATTCACCGATTGGCAGATAACCAGAAATGATCTACTTGTTTACACATGCATTTTCCTAGTGTACTGGAAAATAATAGGAAAATAATAATGGTTTTTAGTAGATACGTGCATTTGATACTTTTTTTTTCCAGTATAGAGAGTGTATCCCTGTTTCTTTTTCCTTTTTCTATTTTTTTTTTTTTTCTGTTTGTGACTGGCTTTGCAGCGTCAGTGGCCTTAAAGTCTCTTGAATATTGGTTTACAGGTTTGTGCCAAGTTTGCGATTTCTGACACTTAATGTTAACTAGGGATCATACACATGTTGTTGAATCATTTAACCCTCACAGTCACCATCTAAGGTAAATTCTGTTTATTATGTCATCATGTACACAGGGACATCAAGGGTCAGAGAAGTTAGACACTTCCCAATTTGAGTTAGTAAATAACAAAACCAGTATTTACACCAAAGTATTCTGACTCCAGAATTTTGAGTTAACACTATATAACTTTTTTTGGGGGGGACAAATTGAGTACCTTAAAAAGTTACCAAATCCATGAATACACCAAGGCCAAGCAGCTAATCGTCACTGAATCCAGTGTCTTCAATGCTATTTCTGTTAGTTGTAATATTTGGATACATTTTCTAACTTGATTAGTTCGAATATAGTAGAAAAAAAATCACTTTGCTCCAAACTAGAATAGAAGATTGTGGGCCTTTCAGTGACCCTCAGGGAACAGGTCCTTAGATTAAGCTGATCAGGGGTGGTTGACATGTCATGTTGTAGTGACTCCTCTGGTTTGTTTGGTTTTTTTTCCAGAGACAATTTACTGTAGCCTCTGTGAGTCACTGTTTCTTTTTGGTATGTTAAGGGTTTGAGAATAACCAAATTGTAAGTTTCAAATAAAAATCCTTTGTTTTTCCCCATACAATTCCTGGTGGATTGTGTTGTCAGCCAGCACTGTGTAAACTTGGATATGTAGCCTCCATTAATTGTTCTGCTCTGTGTTCTGGTTCATTCCTCCCATGTACAACACTATTCTTGTGATGGGTTTTCTCTGCAGGCCCCTGGTGTCATGTGTAACTCTTCATCCCACCTTTGGCAATTGTATCAGAGCAAAAGTTGTTGGTCTACTTAATCTAGTTGGATTACACTCTGGGAATAGAAATGACCTTCTCCTGATTAAAATAAAAAGCCAATTTCTAAGACTTGGTTTGGATAAACTATCCTGGATAATCTTTTTTTCTCAAGTATGTTATGTTTAAACCTTTGGCATCTGTTACTATTTAGACAACAAAATCAATAAAGACATATTCAACACAAATTAACAGAAATCTTGCTAACATCCAGTCATAATCTAGTTTAGCAGCTTGTTTTGTTTTTCATAGATGCTTGTTCTTGGCTGTGATTTCATTTTTGCATATTTATAATATTTTCTGTTAGAAAAAAATGTTTTAGTTTACAAAATGAAATTAAACAGATACATTATACGTGTTCTTCAAAAGCATGAATTTTCATATTGCTGGTTCAAGAAGCTCTGTGAGCTTTGTAGGGAGATTTTGCTCAAGATGCTATGGAAAGTAAGTTTTGGTGGTAGCAAAATAATTATTTTAAAGTAATGATAAAAATTATGAAGCCAGGTGGTAGTGGCACACACCTTTATTCCCAGCACTGGGAAGGCAGAGGCAGGCGAATCTCTTGAGTTGGAGGCCAGTTTGGTCTACAGAGTGGGTTCCAGGCAGACAAGGCTCCACAGAGAAATCCTGTCTTGAAAAGGAAGAAACAAACAAACAAACAAAAACCAACAACTGTGCCTCAGTTCAGAAAATGCTTGCTACAGAAGCCTGAGAACCTGACTTTAGATTGCTAGCACACATGTAAAAGCTAGGCATGCCTCTGTAGAGGATAGGGGCTCAGAGACAGGCAAATTCCTGAAAGCTCACTGCTCTACCAGCCTAGCCACACTTCTGAGTTCTAGATTAAGTGACAGTTCATGTCTTAACCACATCCTCCCACCTGTTCAGTTACCGGGCATCCATGTAAGCGCTAAAAAAGATAAACAAAAACAACAGTACTGCAACAGAGACACATACATACACAAATTAACAAGAAAATAAAAGTAATTAAAAGAGCTGGACCTGTGCCTGGGCTACCTAGTGCATTCAAGGAATTTAGTGCCTTCCTTGAGTCCTTAGCAAGACTGTGAGTCAGAAAACAAAGAACCAAAAATGTAGTAACAAGAAATAAACACCAAGTTAGGGAAGCATTGGAAATCAATACTACTAATTTTACAAGTTTTATGTGTGAAAGGATACTAGTTGCTTCAACATGAATAATTAGCAATGATAAATCATTATAGGAGGATTTCACAACTTAAATCATTCAGTAAAAGCTAGCTTGCTTACAATTATCTCATTAAATCTTAAAACAGAGCCTCAGCTATACTGTCTGCAAAGCAGAGGCTGGACTTGATAAGGCATCCTGACCTTGAATTAAATTCCTATCTTCCCAGGCAGTCTCATTTATGTAGAGAGTGAGCCTTCCAGGCGTGCTCTCTAATAATAATCTAGGAAGCCTAAACAGGAACAGGAAGCCTAAAAGAAACATTTGGAGGGCATCTCTCTATGGCCAACGCTCCAAGGAAGGACTTACCCTTCTGTGATGGATGTTTCAGAAAAATGCTTGCACAAAGAAAATGCATCTGTTTATTCATTTTATAGTGAAATATGCTGATGATGTATATGTTGTTAAAGTGTTACTTTTATATCCTGTTTTCCTTGTAACTAAAAGCATACGTGTAGAAAGCAGCTTAGTTAGAATTAGGAATTCAGTCTGTAATTTAAGAAGTAATCTATTTAAAGTTTGACTAGGAATAGAAAGTTCAGGGCTTCTTTGGTGTTGCTAGAAACATTTTTTAGGATATTGTATTTTGTGTTTTTTGTTTTCATTGAGAGTCATATCCATAATCTATACGAAAGCATGTATCAATTAAGTCAAGACATATATCAGTTACATATTTGTGTTATCAGGTTTTTTGTACATACTTTATAGCATGTACATACACAAACCTACATGTACAGCCCATTCACCTCAGCATGGCCTGGTGCTGTGGTTGAAACCCAGCGCACACAGTACATGTGACCTGTGGTTATGGTAAAAGGTGAGGCAAACATGAAATACATATGGCTCCTTCCTGCGTAACACAGCATCTAGCTTTACAGGGAGCTTTTTCTCTCCTTTAGTAAGTATGAGAAGTACATTGTAGAATAACAGCAAAAAGTGTAATAATCCATAAACCAATGATATTTTTATCATTATCAAGTCCTTTGTACTATTATATGTGCTATGCTTTATATAAAATATATACTATGTTTTATATATACTTATATAGGTTAGTTTATACCAGCATCATCACAAACATGAATAATGCTTTGCACCATTATCTTAATATGGCTACCATGTCATTAATTAATAGGAATTTTTCAGCTCTGTATGATCTTATGGGATTATCATATATATGAGGACTGTCACTGACTAAAGCATCCTTGTGGCACATGACTGTTCCTCTGATCATAATGGTTTACTGGACAACATCTCAATAAGACTAAGGAAATAGAAATGTATTTCCTCATGAATTTATTTTTTTCTCATTTTACTAACAAGGAAAAAAATCTTCATTGCCAATTAAAAAATCTGTATTATACTTGGAAAAAATTACTGCTGAGGGATTCATGACATATATAAAATAGTTTTTGTTTAGTCAGAACAGATAAGTATAGTGTTTGTATTTATGAAACAGTATACTCAGCTAAGTGTGGTGTTGCACATCTGTAATCTCTCCTCAGGAGGCTGAGTCAGGAAGATTGTGAGTTCCAGCTAGCCTGGGTTACATAGCAGGATCCTGTCTCAAAATGTACATGCATTCTTGTGCCATTTGTTAAAAATTAGTAAAGACTTTAATGCATTGAAATTATTGTACAAAATGTTCATTACCATAAGAGGAAAACCCATACCCATCAGCAGCCATTCCTTATACCCCAGACTTTACAACCGTAAGCTATGAATAACCTACTTTCTAACTTTCTACTTGTATAGATTTGCCTATTCTAGACTTTCCATGTGAGTTGTGTAGTATTGCAAGCAGTGTCTAAGCAGCAGCAATATTAATTTCTGCCTTACACAGTATTAAAAACCTGAAAAAAATGATCTTAGGAATGAGAATTGTACTAAAGTTGTTTAATTCTATCCAAAGGAATATTTTTGTTTAAAAACATTATTTCCTAGCAATTTGTGGCTTCCTAGAACCTTGTCCAGCTTTCCATCTGAAAGTAATACTTCCACTTGCAAAGCTATCTGGTATTTATCATTATGTTGCCTCAGCAATTCAACTGCTTTATATCGGCTACATGTCATTATTATGAATTCCAAAGTTCTGACCAGATTTTGAGGCAATACATGTTTCTCCTTTTCACGATTCTCTCATTTTATGGGTTGTGGGACTGTCCTAAGAGCTAAGAGCAAGTTGAAGTTGGTTTCGAAACCCACATCGTCCCTAGAGATGAAAACAGAAGGCATTTGGCCGCTCCTTGCCTTAGCCTGGCAGCTTCACAGAAGCAAAGAAATATGGTTGATGCTTTGTCTGCCCTGTAACTGGAAGCATAGGGAGGCTTGAGCTCCACATGCAGACGAGGCTACTCCCAGTATCTTTGTCTTAACCAATGGGCATTCTCAGGGTCAATGACCATGACTCCAACTGTAACCCTTTAAAAGGTGCCCCAAACCTTCATTGAACGAGTCCACCCAACAACGTGTGTTTCTCCCGGGTTTGTACACTCCACTCACAGAGCTCCACCAAAGACAGGATGGGAATGCAGTAAGAACCACCACCCACTCCCCGCATGCCTTGGTCCCCGTGGCTTTCTGCTGAAGGCAGAGCCACTGCTGCTCCTCCAGGTGGGGAAGCAGTGGTTGGGCACACGTGTGTGGGTGAGGATTCTTTTACAATAAACGGCGTCCAACATGGGGCACGAACCCACAACCTTGGAATTAAGAGTACCATGGGTGAGGATTCTTTTACAGCAATGGAAAAATGTATCAAAACATAGACATTTATTTTTAGAATATAAAGACTTGAAGTTTAGATTAAAGTAATAGAGTACACAAAGTCCATAGTAGTTTATAGGCATGGAATGCTTATGTATGGAAGGCATTATTTTCATTTGTTAAAAGAAACAGAATAAAAGAGTTTCTGAGTTCAGGAACCTCATTCTGCCAAGTGCATACCAGTCTTACTCTCGTCAGAAGTTACCATTTGAGTATAATCTTTTCTGTTGAGGTCCAACCAGGGTTTCAGCAACCTGTGAGGGGCAGAGTTGAGGAAATAATAAGAATAAAACCACACCTCTTCTGGATGAGACAAACTTCTCTCTTTATTCTTTCTGTTCCTTCTCTATTCTCCTCCTTTCCTCTTCTCTCTCTCCTGTCTCCTACTCCCGCTCCCACTACTCCCGCTCTTCTCTCCTCCCGCTGGCTGTCTGTTTTCCCATGTAAAATATTTTTTTTTCTACAAAGCCCTTCATGGAAAAGATCGCATTACAGTCACATCTTAATCATAAACTTAAAACTTTACATAACGATTACAGGTTTTACATTTCAGTGATTACAAGTTCCATATTTTTTTTAAAAACAAGTTATCTTAAAACCCATACCTAAACATCTAGTTTTCTCTATTTTTCCCCATAGTACATCTATATCCTAGAAGCAATTTTTTTTATTATTATTATAGATCAACAAAGTTTAAGCAAGCCAACTAATTTCTATTGTAATTGGGTTGCTAGGGAATGAGCACATGTCATAGTATCCTAACGTACACAATTGTTATTTATTTAACACAGTGGAACAAGTTTATTATAACTAGAAAATTAAGTCAACGGTCTTCTTGCTTTTCTTAGGTAAAAGGAGAAAATTGGGGCTTACATACAGTTTCAGAGGTTTAGACCATTATCATGTTGGGGAGCATGGCAGCACTCAGACAGATATGGTGCTGGAGAAGTAGCTAAGAGGTCCACATCCAAATTTGCAGGCAGTAGAGAGAGCCACTGGGCCTGGCTTGAGCTTTTCAAAACCTCAAAGCCCACCCCCAATGACACGCTTCCTCTAACAAGGCCATAATTCAAATATATGAGCCTATGGGGGTGAAGAGCATTCTTATTCAAACCACAACTCTATAATTCATTATTGAGTTTCTCATCTTCAAATTTTTCCACACTTGGCAATGGAAGCCACTTGAGGTCAACTTTTGTAACATTTTGACATGTCTCCATCAAACATTTCCCCAATCAGGCTGCTTCATCTCAGTGAGTTTTTGAATTCACAGCAGAGCAGAAGCAATGTGCAATCAGTACAAAGTAGACTTGAAATTTTGAATTTCGAGGTCAGCATGTTGGACAATTGTAATGGGCCAAAGCTTCAACCATTCTAATGAGGCACAGCCAATCTGTGACTGCGGCTAAGCTATGATGTTCTGGAAGGTAGGGTTATGCATTATTACATTGTCAGAAATTGAGCATCTTCAATGTTTTACTTTAAAATATTTACTTTAGAACCCTTTTCTAATTGGTTTTACCGCCCCCTCCCCCCCTTTCATGACATGGTTTCCCTGTTTAACAGCCCTGGCTGTCTTGGAAACTCACTTTGTAGACCAGGCTAGTGTCTAACTCACAAAGATCCACCTGCCTCTACCTCCAGAGTGCAGGGATTAAAGGTGTGTTCACACTGTTAATAGTCATGTGTAAGACCTAGAAAAACAGTCCTGAAATATAATTAAAAGTGAAAGGATCCCTCTAAATACCACTCCTATTCTAGCCCTGTCTATGTCCATCACAAAACTGCTAACAATGTGGTGTATTTTGAATCTTAATTGTTTTGGAAACAAGGTCTCATAGAACCCAGGGTGGTCTCAAATTTACTATGTAGCCAAAGATGACCATGAAATTCTGATTCTCCTGCTTCTACTTGCCATTACTGGGATTATATGCATGTACCACCATGCCCATTGTTGCTGGGAAATGAGCACGGGACTTTGTGCACATGTTAGGCTCTACCGATGGAGCTACATCATCAGTCCCCAACCCTTTCTTTTGTTATAGTTGATTGGTCATACTAAATATTTTATAACTTTTTTTTTCACTTTATATGACTTTTTAAATTTTGATTCAGCTATTGGCGCAAAGCTCCCAGATAGCCATGAAAATGAGCAACAGCCAATCTATGTGTGTGTGTGCGTGTGAAATTATATGTATATATGTACAACTATATATATATATATATATATATATATATATATATATACCTATATATGTATGTATGTATATAAATCATTACCTTGTTCTTTTTTTAGTAATTGGGTGATAATTCATAATACAGATTTTTATAGTTTATTTACTCGTTTGTCTTAGTTAGGTTTCTATTGCTTTGATAAAACACCACGACCAAAAGCAGCTAAGTGAGGAAAGGGTTTATTTGACTTAGACTTCCATCACAGTCCCTCATTCAGGGGAGTTAGAGCAGGAATTCAAGGAAGGAACCTGGAGGCAGGAACTGAAGCAGAGATTACTGAAGAAAGCTGCCTACTGGCTTGCTCCCTACAGCTTGCTCTGTCTACTTTCTAATGCAGGACTACCAGCCCAGGTGTGACATCATCCACAGTGGCCTGAGTTCTCTCAGACTTGCCAACAAACCAGTTTTATGGAAGCATTTTCACAGTTGACTCTTCCCAGATGACTCTAGTTTCTGTTTACTCTTGAGATTAGTAATTCACATTGGCTGACTGCAGATTGTTTCTGTGATTGCTCACATGTCTTTGGGAATCCTTTTGTTTGCCTGGACTGTAAAGGTAGATATATATTGGGTAAATGTTGGATATACTTATGCTCCCCTCCTTCCCAAATTATGTTGATTTAGTAAATTGTATCCCTTATGTTCTTGCTCTCCAACTTGTGGTTGTCCAAAATGAATCCAGTAGATTTGGGTAGAGAAGAATATTCAAAAATCTCATATTAAACTTTGCTATATTTATTGCATTTTTTCCTGTTTTTTTTTAATCTTTCAGTATTACTAATGTAAGTATATACAATGTTTTTAATCACAAAATTATTCTACAACATTTATTTGTGTGTGTCTGTTTTCCATGGTGCTCACATGGCGATCAGAGGACAGCTTGCAGGAACCAGTTTTCTTTCTGCCATATGGGTCCTGGGTATTGTACTCAGGACATCAGACTTGGCAGCAAGCACTTTTATCCACTGAGCCATCTCATCGGCTGAAAGTTGAATTTTTTTAATGTATGCATATATGTGTGTATATCATATATATGTTGACTTTTTTCTTCTGTAAGCTCAAGCATAAGTTCAACCAAGATGCTTTGCTTTACTGAAGTTTTTCTCAGCTAAGAATTTTTTTTTTGAAGACAAGATCTTGTTTTATAGCCAGTGCTGACATCAAACTTACTATGTAGCCCAGGCTAGTTTCAATCTTTTATAACCCTCTAGCATTGACTTATTAGGGTTTTTTACTTCTCCTAATCTTGAGACACACTAGAATTTTAGAATGCATGGAAGTTACTTTTATATTATTTTTTGTCGATGTATTTTTAGTAATTTAGTAATTTATCTTAGTAAGTTGTTCTTCAAGCTAGAGGTGGTTGTACACACCTTTAATCCCAGCACTCTGGAGACAGAGGCAGGCAGATCTCTGAGTTTGAGGCCAGCTTGGTCTACGGAGTGAGTTCCAGAACAGCCAGAGTTACAACAGAGAAATCCTGTCTTGAAAAAAACAATGGGTGTGTGTGTGTGTGTGTGTGTGTGTGTAAATCTTTGTTTTTTAGAGTTTTGGTTTTTTGTTTGATTAGCATATAAAGTAATAACTTTCATCTAGTATGTTCATATGTTTCATTATACTTGCTTCTCAACCATTACCTTACCCTACTGCCCTCACCTCTGTCTCCTGTCCACCCCTAGCTGGTTACCTTCTTTCCCTCCATTTTCTATTTTTGAGACAGAGTTTTGCTGTGTCAGCCATTCTGGTTTTAAATTCACCACCCTTCTGTCTCAGCCTCCCAAATGCTGGTTACAGGTACTCACCACAGTATATAGTTTAGTAATTTATCCATTTTACTAGTTGATTTTAAATACCTTTGCCAAACAGCAAGATACATATATACATTGTGTGTGTGTGTGTATGTATGTGTGTGTATGTATGTATGTATGTAAGTGTAATGTTTCAGGGTACTCTTACTACATCCCATATTGTGATTAATTTTTCAGTGTTGGGAATCAAACACATGAGCACATGAGCTGGGATTCTACAACTCAGCTATATCCTCAGCTTTAGTGAATATTTTAATATCTAGTTGGGAAGTATCCTAATTTTATCTGTTGCTGTGAAAAAACATCATGACCAAGGCAACTTAAAAAGAAAGCATTTAACTGGACTTGCAGTTTCAGAGGCATGCTGGCTGGAGCAGTGGAGAGCTCACGTCTTGATCTACAAGTAGGAGACAGAGAACACTGGGAATCCCACCAGTCTTTTGAAACTTCAAAGCCTGCCCCCAGTGACACTTTTTCTAACAAAACCACACTTCCTAATTCTCCCCAAATAGTTCCATCAGTTGTGGGGGGGGGGGGTTCTCATTCAAACCACTACAGCAAGATACCTTGCTGCTTTCCAAATATTTCTTTTTGCTTAATTTTATTCCCAAGTATAATTTAGGGAGGAAATGACTTGTTTATTTTTGCTTTTTCTAGTAATGTGTAAGAATGTATATTTTCTAGCTAGGGATATAAAGCCAAGGCAACGACTTGCATACATTTAGCAAAAGAACCAGATGTAATAGTATGAGCCTATAATCCCAACACTCAGGGGGCTAAATCAGGAAGATCTTAAGTTCAAGGGCAGCCTAGACTACATAGCAAGACTTGTCTTGAAAAAATTAATAGTGGAATAGTGACTGGTGGTGTTTGCTGTAGGAGCTTATGCAGAGGCCAGGGGTTCTACTTACAGGCTTGCTCTTCATGGCTTGCTAAGTAAGATGGAACCCAGACCACCTGCCCAGGGGTGGCCCCACCCACAATGGGCTGGGCCCTCCCACATCAGTTACTAATTAAGAAAATGCTGTACAGGCCTGCCTATAGCCCAATCTTATTAAGAGATTTTCTCAGTCAAGGCTTTTTCCTTCCCAGTGACTCAAGCTTATTTTAAGTTGACATAAAACTAACCAAGCTAATTGACCCCTTTAACCTGACAAACACAACTCTGTTAAGCCACAACTTTTCCTTTCTTATTCATCCTCAAGACCTCATATCAATAGGAACATCACAATATAAAATACTCCAATTTTTAAAAATCCTGCAGTCTTTAAAATTTTAAACACTTAAAAATTCACTCCCTCTTAAATAACCAGTCTCTTTTAAAATTCAAAGTTTCAACTGTAGGCTCTTGACAAATAAAATAAATACTTTCTTACTCCAAGAGGAAAGAAACAGGGCACAGTTACAATCTGAACAAAGCAAAACCAAACTCCAAAAGTATAAATAACTCAATGTCCAGTTATCTGGGATTAACTCAACAATCTTCTGGGTGCCTTCAAAGGGTTTGGGTTATTTTTCCAGCTCTGCCCTCTGCAGCACACACAAGCTGGTCTTCTAAGCTTGGGCAGGCTCCACTGTATCATTGCTACTATTCTTGGTGGTCATCCCATGGTACTGGTATCTCCAAAATGCTGGGGTCTTCTACTGCAACTGAGCTGTACTTTAACCAATAGCCTCTTCTAGGCTTTCTTCATGGTGCCATGCCTCAACTGCTCTTCATGACCCCTTCAATTCTGGGCCTTCAATTGCTGCTGAGATTGCACCTTCACCAGTGGCCTCTTCTGACCTCTCACAGTGCCAAGCCTCAGCTGCTCTCTATGACCCCTTCCTGTCTCCAAATCCAGTACCACCTGAGTGTCTCTCACACTACAAAGTTCAGCTGCCAGCTTGAGCGAGGTACAATGTTTGCTGCCTCTGGAACACAGCTTTTGTGTGCTGACTCTCTCTGAAAATACTTCCCAGAAGATTTCACCTCAACCATACTGGTCTCTTCTTAATCACTACTAATTTCTCAGCTCCAGCCAAGCAGCTTCAATTGTCCCAGTGAAACAAAGATTTTACTTTAATGATTCTAGTCTCTTGTTAATCACAGCTGATCCTTCAGCTCCAGCCGACTAGACAGCACAAATTCTTCACACAAATGTCCTGGTAGAGTCTTGCTTCCCTCTGAAACGTCACAAGCTAGGCCCCCATGATCTGCACAATTCTCAACATTTTATCTTCAAAGCTTCGACAGAAGAGCCCACTGAGCTCTCAATACTCAATGGCTTTTCTAGCCTAAAGTTCCAAAGTCCTACCACAGTCATTGCCAAAACAACATGGTAAGGTCTCATAGCAATACCCATTATCCCAGTATCAATATTTGTCCTAGTTAGGATTTCTGTTGTTGTGATGAAACACCATGACCAAAAGCAAGTTGGGGAGGAAAGAGTGTAAAAGCCTTTTACACTTCCACATTGTAGACTACCATTGAAGGAAGTCAGATCAGGAATTCCAACAGGGCAGGTTCCTGGAGGCAAGGTGCTGATGCAAAGGCCATGAAAGGGAGGAAGTATTGCTGCTTACTGACTTGCCCATCATGGCTTGTTCAGCCTGCTTTCTTATAGAACCCAGGACCACCAGCCCAGGTGTGGCCCCACCCACAATGGGCTGGGCCGTCTTCACATCAATTACTAATTAAGAAAATGCTGTACAGGTCTGCCTATAGCCCAGTCTTACTGAAGCATTTTCTTAATTGAGGCTCCCTCCTCTCCAGTGACTACCTAGTGTCCAGTCAGCATAAAACTAGCCAGCACAGTAGCTTGGGATAAAGTGCTTGCTACACAGCATGAGGACCTGAATTGGAATCCCAGCATCCACGTAATTGGTATTGTGATGTCTGTCTTTGAGTCCAGTGCCGAGAAGATAAAGACAAGCTGATCTATCTCTAAAGCTTGCTGACCAACCACTTCAGCCAGTTAGTGAACTCCAGGTTAAGTGAAAAACCCTTTCCTTAACATGGGACAGAATAAAATAATAATAAAAAATAAAATAATAAAAATTTAAAAAATGAAATGGAGAAGCAATTGAGAAAGACTTGATATTGATATTTAAGCTTGGCGTGCATGTATGTACATATATACTATATGCGCCAGACACACAACATAATTAAAAATTAAAGACAAGTTATTAATCCTCTAACCCAGGAGAAGTCCAGTAGGTTTATAACACTAGAATTATTGCCTAGGTATTTTTTTAATGTGCTATTAACTCATTTGCCTTTTTCTAGGACTAACTCTCCCTAGCCCACACTTTAAACCCCTTTCATAGTCAATCCCTACATTTTCATACCATATTTCTGATGTATATAATTCCTTCCCCTTCCACATCTTAGGTTTTCTTCTCATCTCAGTCCAGTTTTTGTATCTGAGATCTCATTTGTTCCTGCAGACTCATTTCCTACACCACTTACCTCCTCAGTGTTCCTCTGCTTCATACTGCCTACTCCTAGTTTCAAACTTAAGGCCGAATTGGGATAGAAAACAAGCCGTAAATGTTGACAAAGAAAGTGTCTCCACCTTCAGAGAACTCACTAGACTATGAAGGAAAAGGTTTAGGGTAGAAGAAAACTAGATAGGAAACCAGATACATGCGTATTTATAGGTGGTGCTTTTGTCTGGAGTTTTGTTTTTTGAGATAGGGTCTCACTGTGTAGCTCTGGTTAGCCTGGAACTCAATATAAAGACGAGACTGGTCTCTAATTCATAGAGATCTATCCCTGCCACTGCCTCCCAAGTGCTGGATTAAAGGTATGTGCTATCATGCTCAGTGTGTACTATTTTAACCACTAATGGCATTTTTATGTCAATTTTTGTTACCAACCTGATCTAAATCTAGATTTCATTTCATTTAAATTTTATATTGTGCTAAGCCTTGAATAATGTGCTGGACTCAAGTTGAAACATTTGTCTAGACACAAGAAGGCCTAGACAGGTTAGATGTGAGAGATCAGATGTGGGAGAGTAGACTAGGCTACTCTCAGTACTGAGTTTCAGCGTTGTAAGGGAAATAGCAAGAACTGGGTTTATATTCCTCCTTGAGTTGGGCTGTAAATGAATGGATATTCTAAAGTTGTTTTTTTTCTTTTCTTAGTACTGGATGAATGAATACACCTCATCAATTGGAATTGGAGTTTTTCATTCTGGAATTGAAGTGTATGGCAGAGGTATGTGTACACACAGTTCATATATGCTTTCCGAGGATTTTGCCAGTTAAGGAAAATACAGAATTATAATGTTAGGTCTTTTCCTGTGTCCCTTTTCTTTTAAGTGACTTTCATATGTTATTGCAGAAAGTAAAATTAAACTCCAAATTTGTTTATACTCTGTATTGAAAAATAATCTGTGGTAGAATACAAGAGGGTATGTTCATTATCTATTTTTCTAATTACTGTGTCTTCTAAAACATTTTCTTATCCAGGTATGGTGGTCCACATCTATAATCCCAGTACTCAGGCATCAGGGGCAGGCAGATTTCTGCGAATTTGAATTCAGCCTAGTCTACATAATGAGTTCCAGGATAGCCAAGACTACACAGTGAAACCCTGTCTCAAAAACAAAACAAAGAAGCCCTTCTTTCTAAAGTTCTCAAATCATGATTTTTTTTAAAAATATGTGTAAGAGTTTCTAAGAAACTTCAACATTTTGAAAAACAGAGTAACAAAAGTAATTGTTTTGTTTCGTGGTAGAAAGTGTCAAATTTCAGTAAAACATTTGGTTTTGCAGGCCTGTGAGTACATATAAAGTCTAAAAATGTTGCTCAGCAAATCTTGCCTTCGCTTACTTAAATATTTCCGTATGATGCTTTTGCTGTCTTTGTGTTTGGGTGGAGAGGTTCTGATAACTAAATCCAGAGCCTCACACTTGCTGCACAGGGGCTTTGCCTCTGAGCTGTGTCCTTAGCCCCTCTCTGTTTTTTTGATATTAGTTGCTTCTGGCTGTGGCTTAGCATATTCAATCTTGGCTATAAAAATTTGTCATTTAAGCTTTAATTTTACTTGAAACAGGTACAGTTGCTATTCCCAAGAAACACTAAGAGGGTTCAGCTGAAATTTCAGTGATTAGAATATTGCAGTGTGCCATGCAGTGGTGGTGCACACCTTTAATCCCAGCACTCTGGGAGCAGAAGTAGGCGGATCTCTGTGAGTTCAAAGCCAGCCTGGTCAACAAGAGTAAGTTCCAGGACAGCCTGGTCTACAAGAGTGAGTTCCAGGACAGCCAGAGTTACAACAGAGAAACCCTGTCTTAAAAAACAAAAAGAAAAAAGGAAAGAAAAAAAAAAAAGAGTATTGCATTACATAGGATTATAGGCTATGGGTTTTTTCTCGGCCTTTGCCTAAGTTGTGTTACTCCTTTTGGTTAATAGTGTGTTATTAACTGTTATTAATAGTGCTGTGAACTTTGGAACCATATGATTATGCTGTAAGGTAAGAGAATGTGGCATTTTTTTTTTTTTTATAAAAAGAAATTGAGGCTGTAACCGGCCACCGTTCATGATGTTAATAACAGCACAGCTGTGCCTTGAACCCAAATATGCTAGTGTAGTGCTCTATTAACTGCACAGTTTTTACTCACCTTCATAAAATAATTGTAAAACAAAAACATGATTGAAAATGTTCATGGAAACTCAGAGAAATTGTAATTGTTTCAAAGTGAAAATTCCCTTACTATACTTAAGAAAATTAAAAACACAAGTATGAAGCCGGTTGTTGTGTCCGCTTGACACACATATTGACACACACAACTTTCCTGTTGATGGCACCAAACACCTGACAAGAAGCCCATGAAGGAGGAAGGACGTATTTTGGCTCAAAGTTTGCGAGTACAATCTATCCTGGTAGTCACGGTACAGAGCTGGGGAAAGAGGCGCAGGGCAGGAGAGTGAGCCATAGGGCAGGAGAGTGAGCTCATGAAGCACAGAGCAACAGATGAGGAGCTCAACTCTCTTCCCATGGACCCCAGCCTATGCAGTTGTGCCAGCCATGTTTAATGTGGGTCTTCCTCAGTCAGGCATTTCTGGGAACACCCTCCTAGATATTCCCTGAGATGTGTTTCCACGGTGATTCTAAATCCAGTCAAGCTGACAGTGAAGAGTAACCATCACACCTAGTATGTGCAAGTCCTGTGTTCTCCGTAAGAAAACAGAGCAAATGGATGCCCATAGCCCACATGCTTGGCCCTGGGAGACAGGTTCATACACTACAATGTGCACTGGACCAATTAGCAATGATTGAATGGGCACAAGTAGTGTGGCACGAGCATTTGAGTTCTGTGGACTTTCCATGTAAGGCAGCCCTGCTTTAAGACGAGAGGCACAGCGCTTTGACATTAAGAAACATCACAACGTGTTTTTTCCCTGTTACCTGGCATACAAGCACTAGCCTCCCCATTCTTCAAAGTGATGTGTCTTTTGGTGTGCTAATAAGCTCCTTGATGTCTGGCAGCATACAGGGAGTTGCACTATGCAGACTGAGCAGTGAAAAGACCAAGGCAGAATTAAGGGAATTATGATTTGGTCCTATACCCACAAGCCTCCAGGGTATTTCCAAGGAGGCAGAGAGTTCCTAAGAAGGCCAAAAAGGAGGATTTCCTTCAGAGGGAGTTTTCTGAGTGCTGCACATACCCGAGCCCCCTTCTGCCCTGGCCACAGGGATGAGAATGGTACTCCCAAGCAGGGAGCAGCCTCAGGGAAGGGACCCACTGTGGCTCAAAGGTGATGGGCAGCTTACACCATGCACTGACGATGGGCAGGCTCAAGAGTGACGTGATAGCAGAAAGGGGCTCTTGACAACTTAAGGAGAGATGCGGACACGCGCCGATGGCCTCTTGATGTGATGGTGCCACAGAGACTGATCTCTTTTAAATATTGGTCGCTCTCCTGCCAGTGTAGGCACAGAGCAGTATATGGAGCACTCACAAGCATTTCTGTTACTGTTAACATTTCAGGCCTTTAAAGACAAGTATTCTGTAATGATAATACAAGACCTTGCAAAAAGCACTTTTATAAGCTGAAAAATATTCAGATGATAATATCTTTATCATGTTTTAAAGTGGATTCATCTTTCTGTTTACATGTTATGCAATACATACTAAAGATTTTTACTTTCTCTTTTCAGAATTTGCTTATGGTGGCCACCCTTATCCTTTTTCTGGAATATTTGAAATTTCCCCAGGAAATGCTTCTGAACTAGGAGAAACATTTAAATTTAAGTAAGTAGAGAGGGTAATTCCTATTAGACTGTCATAGGTGGTAGAGCTTGTTTCTCAGCTATAAAGAATTTATCTTATAGATTAAAATATAAAAAGTTAAAATATTTTTAAATTTTGTTTTAGTGGCTAACACTTTGTTTTTTAATTAAGTTATTACATAGAGATGGAAAATTAATCAAATATTATCTGAAGTAACTCTTGCTTCTATTCAGTATCTCTATAAATTGCTTTCTGTCTGATTTTCAGATATATTTGTCTTTGTTTAGCTTACATTCTCACTTAGGAAACTCCTTACCTAATGATCTCCTGCCCACTTTCCCTTTTCAGATAGAGAGTGGACCATGTGGAATATTTATTATGACCTACTATAAAAATGTTTTTATTTTCCCAGTGAAAGAAGCACTTATAAATTCAAAATAATTGAATTGATTAGCCTGAAAACTGTTGATGATAAATAGCTTCAGTGCAGTGGTAACTCTAAGCCAAATGGGTGTCTCTGGACCCTTTCCTTTGTAATCAGTTTTTCTTTTTTTTTTTTTTTTTTTTTTTTAATTCTTTGCTACATTTATAGTGATATTTAGAGCCTTCCTTTTTAAAAGCTTTAAAGAAACTACTGGTTCTGTAAATAGTGAACTTGCCCAGGATAATACAGATAAAAATTAAAAAGAGGTCCACAACACTTCTGAGTACATGGCTCTCGTGACTCGGCACTGAATTAAAACATTTGTATATAACAGTGCCCCTAAGTCTCCATTTGTACCAGACAAAATGATTTTCAAATAATTTTTAGCTGTCTTTTACAACTCGCTTGTGGTCTTTTGTGGGACCAGGGGATTCTCATGATAGTAAGTGGGGACAGAGTCACTAGCCCAAGAAGCTCAGACTATAGAGAAACTGCTTTGTGGTGCAGATCTACTTTATTGTGGAAGGAGCGGGGCTTTTATGAAGGAAGCAGAACGTTGCATAAGGGAGAGGTCCAGTCACTTTGGTCCATGCTTACTAGATACTTTTTCAGCCTATCTAAAGCTTGCTTTAGCAGGGGGAGTGGAGAAGGTCAGGAACGGTCCAACCAGTTTTAGGCTCGTATGTTTAAACTCTTAGCCTATCCATTTCATTGATGTTGGTGAACAAGGTTTCCGTAAAGACTAGGGAGTAGACGTCGCCCTGGCCATCTGGAGCTCAACTGGTGTGCCAAGATCCACCGTTTTAGAGGCCATACTATGCCACAGGCTGAGGTACTGTCCTAGCACAGGTGCTGATGCCCACTCCTCTCCCAGCATGAGGATGATTTTACCACCAACACTAGCTTATATCTAAAATTCTGCCTTTTGTTGAGGAATGTCTATTACATTTTCCAGGAAATGTATAGAAGTATTTTTATTTGATGTTTTGAATAGTAATTTTTAATACTTTTTAAAATTTAGTCAAGTGCCATGGGTTGTCTCACCGCAGCACAGGAGCAGTTGATATCAAAGATTTTTTTTCCTAAGTGAAAATATGGCCAGTCCTGCTGTCAGTGTTTAGCAATGGTATTCTTAGCTTGAGTGGTTCTCTAGTAATAAATATGTTTTATAAAGAAGAATAGAAACTAAAATTGTTGAAATGTCTAAATCTCATTTACCTTTAGTCTGAATATGTTAGCCCTAATTTATTTATTGCAATATACCTAGAACTAAGCAAGTACTGAATTATACTTATTATAAATAACCTGAACAAAACTTACACAGCTTTGCTGTATTTTGCTTTTTTGTTCTTTAAGAGAAGCTGTTGTTTTAGGAAGTACAGACTTTCTGGAAGATGATATAGAGAAAATTGTAGAAGAGCTGGGGAAAGAATATAAAGGCAATGCCTACCATTTGATGCACAAAAACTGCAACCACTTCTCTTCAGCTTTGTCGGAGGTAAATCCACTTTCATCCTAAAAGTCCTGCAGATAATGCTGTCCTGGTGTGCTTTATGTGTCAGTCTATTCAACCTTGGTGTTTTTTCCCTGATTATTCTTGTGCATAAAATTTTTGTATTTCTCTATCCAATATGGCTAATCTTTCCAGAGTTGGCATTTTTAGAGTCAACAAAGCTTTTTGTTTTCCCCCCTTTTGGAACACTTCACAAATTTGCATGTCATCCTTGTGTAAGGGCCATGCTAGTCTTCTCTGGATCATTCCAATTTTAGTGTATGTACTGCTGAAGCGGGCACAAATCAACAAAGTGTTTGAGATGATTTTGTTCATTCTTTTGTAGTGGGTAGAATGATTACAGATAATTACCTCTTACTCATTTGATTGCATCCTTATGTTAGGGTTCTATAACTGTGAAAATACATGAAAAGAAGACATATTTTCCATTTTTCCATTCATAGTGAATTGCCATTGGTTGGGGCCTGTGGTCACAGTATGTCCTAGTAGAATATAAAGGCAATGCCTACCATTTGATGCACAAAAACTGCAACCACTTCTGTCTTTCCTTTCTAGCCTTTTAGAGACAGGGAGTTAAAAAGCTCCAAGTTAAGTATCTCTCTCAGTAACAGGCAAGAAAAGCAAGAGGAACGGAGTAGGGGAAGGATCCATTACAAGTAAAAAAGTAGCAGTTGCATATGACCCCCAAACAAAAAAAGGCTTTCGAGGCACCTACAGCATCAGAAAACAGCTACATTTTAAGAATTCATTTACCACCACCACCACCCCAAAAAAAATTAGAGTTTACTTTGATTTATACTTCAAGGGGAAGTTCATCATGGCAGAGAAGGCATGGCTGTGGGAGCATGGTGTTATAGTACACCACTGTGGTGTCTCAGCACCCAAGACAAAAAGGCATATTCATATCTGTAAGCTCTGCCATACCTCAGCAGAGGGAACCACAGTCATGGCCACTGCCATCAACAGTGGAACCCAGAGCATCTGAGCTCAGGTGTTTTATTGACTCAGAACTCCAGAACATAAGCAATCAAACATCCCCCACAGAAATCCAGCACCTGCAGACAATACAAAATGCCAAGGCCTATGCATCCCTTTTCCCAAGAGTTCAAAAAACAGTTATTTTATACACAACTAAAAGTAAACTTGTACAACAATTACCCTTTTCCGTACAAGCCAATCCAAAAAGAAAAAAATGCTTTGCCTTTACAAGACAACTTAACACTACACCAACAAAATTATTTACAAGGGGAACAATTATGAGGCTTCTAATGCACATGACCAAATGAAACCAAACATCTATCAAGCTTTTCACAATGTCTTTGAACAGCAGAAAGACATTAATGTTCAGTTATCTGGAAATCACTCACGATCCAAAGGGCTTAAATCACTTCTCTGGCTCTGCCCTCTACAGTACATACAGTTTTTCCTCCAGACTCTGGCTGGCTTCACTCCACTGCTGCTGCTGTCCTTGGTGGTCGTCCCATGGTCCTGGCATCCCAAAAACTGCTGCGGTCTCTTGCTGCAACTGGGCTGCACTTTCTCACCAATAGCCTCTCTTGGGCTCTCTTCAGGGTGCCAAGCCTCAACTTTTTTTTTTTTTTTTTGTTTTATACATGACTCATTTCATCTGGGCCTTCAACTACCAATGAGGCTGGACCTTTACCAATGGCTTCTCCTGGCCTCTCACAGTGCCAAGCCTCAGTTGCTCTCCATGACCCCTTCATGGCTTCAAGACCAGCAACACCTGGGTGACTCTTACAGTACCAAGTTCAGCTACTAGCACAAGATAAAACCTCAGCCAGTTATGGAAGACAGCTTCTGTATACTGACCCTGAGGAAACACTTTCCAGATTTTAAGATAGAGTCTGATTTGCTGAAAAAATAACTAGTCCTTGTCTGCAGGGAGAGTTCTCTCATGGTGTGGAGTTATGTAGACAGGTTTGTAGGAAAAAAAGAAAAAACTGTTCAGTTTAACTAAGTGGCCTTTTGGGTCTAAGCAGTGGCTTCCACAACAGAGGTCCTGGACTGGTGGGAAGAATCTGTGGTTGAAACATTCTGGCAGTTTGGTGTTCTTTCTCACCATTGCTATGAGGAAACATATACCCTTCTTCATAGATCTCGGACACAACATCTTGAGCTTCACATACATAGAATGTAGCTATCAGAAAACTCAGTTTGTGAAACAGTAATCTACCACCAGCAATGGGAGGGAGCGTCAGCTCCATGATCAGGAGCAGCAGTAAGAACCTTGCTTTTTCCTGCTCCCAGCTGAATTCTTTATCTCTAAGGGCCTCCATTCTGTGGCTCTCACCTTGGAGCCTTTTTCCTCATTTATTTATTAATTTCATAGCCTTATCTCTTCATAAAGGCTTATTTCCTTTCTCTCCTCTTCCTTGAGTTTTCAATTAATACTTTAATCTCTGTTTTCTGTTAACTTCCTTGGATGTACTTTACCAGACTCTTCGAGGTCTAGAGTTTCTTTCTCTTCTTCCTTGTCTCCACATTGGATTAGCTGGCATGATGTCATGCTCCATGTTGCAGGTGCCATTTGTAGTAGTAAGCTGCTGTGGTGGCGCTCAGCCAGGAAGACAAAGAGGCATTTTCATTAGTATAAATTCTGCCAGACCTCAGCAGAGGGAACCATCATCCTGGCCAGTGCCAGACTCACAGTGGAACCCCATGCGACTGAGCTCAGGTATATTTATTAATTCAGAACTCCTCAGATGCAGATGATAAGACCTCAAACATCCACCACAGAAATCCAACACCTGCAGACATTAAAAATGCCAAAACCTAGTATACATCCTCACCCAACACTGCATAAAACAATTTGAAACATAACTAAAAATAAAATTCTGAAACATTTCCCCTTTTCTGTATAAAAAAAAAATTGCTTTACCTTTACAACAAATTTAACACTACTGTGTCAGTACGCTACAATCTCTTACCTTCTATTTAGGGAAGGAGAAAAGAAAGAAATCTTCACTGCTTTTGCAAGCACCCTTAATATAGAGAGAAAGGTAGAAATCTCCACAGCCTCTTTTTAGGCTGTCCTAAGCTCGAAGAGGACTAGCTGACAGTGAGTCAGGCTAGCACCTCAGCTTATGGTCTATAAGCTCAGTCCCTCCAACCTTTGTTCTTTTAGGAATTATCACACTACAAACAGCAACTCAATCAGCACCCATCACGTCTCTCAGGACTTCAGACCTTTTATGCCCTAAGCCAGAAGTTCCCATAAACCCCTGTGGCACACAATCCCAAAAACAAGCTACAGGTGCCAGAACGACTACACATAACCGAGTTATAGCCACCTGCATCAAGCATTCCAAATCCAACGAGTAAACAACTCTACCACAGCTGGGATGGGAACCCAAAGCTAATCCAAAAGCCATTTTGCGTTTTTAAAGAAACCAAAATAATAAAAACTTATTCCGAGTGTTCCTCTACGTTTCCCCCTTCTTTTTTAAGTTATAAATTATGAGATATTGATTACTTTTCTCTGGTCTTCAGGAGTTTATTAAATGAAAAATTTCTCCAACTCATGAAATGGTCTAATCAGATTTCTTTCATAGTCACACTTTACTGGTTCAGCTGGCATGATATTCAGGAGATCTGTTTTGCTCACATCTAATCTTTATCAGTTTTGGTGGTACCCACAAGTTCTCATTTCCATTGGAAATTTGACAGTACCCCCTGTCCCAGTGCAAAACTTGTCCTATTTTCCATTCAGATGTTAACAACATCTTTATAATATGTGGGTTGATTTATTTCTGCAGATTTTACTATGATCCAGTGTCTTTCAGCTACTATCATTCCTGTCTCATTAACATTCAGAAAATTTAAAGTTAGTAGCACACTATGTAGTCGATCTTGGGGGGGAAATCCTTGTTGTTGCTTTTTGTCTTTCAAACATTTCCTTTAACGTCCAATTAGATCTTTCTATAACTGCTTGTCCTGTGGGGTATACTGGTGATACGCTTTATGCCATAATATGCATTTTTTTTCACTTTACTAGAGACATATGCAGGGGCATTCTTAGTCTTGATTTGTAAAGGTAATCCAATAACAGCCATTACTTCTAGTAAATGTGTGATTACAGAGTCAGCATTTTCAGAACTCAAGACAGAAGCTCACTGAAATCCTGAATATGTCAATAGCATGTTGTGCAAACTTTAGTTTTCCAAATTCTGAAACATGAGAAACATCCATCTGCCAGATTTCCTCTCTTTTAGTACCTTTACAGTTAACTTGTAGGAGGCAACAGGGCTTGGCTATACAAGGAACATGTGGAGAAGTTTTTTAAAATTTCTTTAGCTTGTCTCTAAGTAATGGAGAAGTTCTTTTTTAACCCTTTGCTGTTTACGTGATGCGTTTCCTGAAATTTTGAAGCTTCTGACACATTTCCAATTAGTAGTTGATGGATTTCGTCATTACCTTGTGCCATTGGTTCTGGCAACCCAGTGTGAAATCTAATATGAGTAATAATATGAGTAATATGAGTAATCAGATATAATGGACAACTTCTACCTCAGATTACTTGTTTTAATTGCATAAATAAAGATGTTAATTCTGAAATATCTGGAATGAATTCGGCAGTTTCGATATGCAAAACAACTCATTCAGCATACCAAGAATCAATGATGACATTAAGAGATTCAGAAAAGTCCAACAGTACCATTAGGATGGGATACAATTCTGATTTCTGAACTGAATCATATGGGATTTGACTGACTTTGCTTCCTTTTTCTGACTTGTTGCCTACTGTTCCTGACTTACTGGCATCACTATAAAATGTAGTGCTCTGGAAATAGGCAATTCTTTCATTACACAGGGGAGTATCCAACTAGTCTTTTTGATAAACTGAATTCATTTGCTTTTAGGATATTTGTTATTAGTTTCTCCCAAGTAATTGTTACAAGCTCTTTGCCAGTCTTCATTGATTGCCCACAATGACATAATCTCCGCGTTCATATAAGGCACCACTATTTCTGCTAGATCTGTTCCTGACAGCTTTGGACAAAGTCATATCCTTCCTTTTATGACATAAATCAGCAACTTAATATATGTCTTTAATTTTTTATTCTGCTTATGTGGCATAAATATTCATTCTAAAATGCTATATTCTTGCTGCATAAGAATCCCAGTAGGAGGGTGTTTGGAGTGGATAATAACCAAAATACAGTTCAGCTGTGAATCTATCAGATCCACATATGCATCTTGTAGTTTCTTTTCTACCAGAGTTAACTCTTGCTCTGCCTCATCAGTTAAATGTCTTAGAAGATCTAGGTTGGAGTCTCCTTGTAATGTTTGAAATACATTAGTAGTTAATTTATTTAGTTAATCCAATTGTGGGTCTTATCCAATTGATATCTCCCAACAATTTTTGGAAATCAAGAGTTTGAAACTGATCTCTTCTGATTTGTATCTTTTGTGGCTCAATTTTTTGTTGACTTATCTTATAACCTAGATAGTTAATAGGATCTCCTCTTTGTATTTTTTCAGGCGTTATTTGTAACCCCCAACAGGGTAAGATTCTTTTCATTTCATCAAATAATTTTTCTAAAATATCTTCATCAGAATCAGCTAACAAAATATCATCCATATAGTGATAGATAATTGATGAGGAAATTGTTTTCATATTATTTCCAAGGGTTGGTTCACAAAATATTGGCACAGTGGTCTGTAAACTGAGTCCCTCCAACCTTTGTTCTTTTAGGAATTATCACACTAACAACAACAACCCAACCAACCCTAACTCTGACCTCCAACCAATGCCCCCCTCTGGCCTCAGACCTTTTATGCCCTAAGCCAAAAGTTCCCATAAACCCCTGTGGCACACATTCCCAAAAACAAGCTATAGGTGCCATAACAACTGTGCCTAATCAAATTACAGCCACCTGCATCAAGCCTTCCGTATCCAACTCATAAACAACTATAACAGAGCTGGCATAGGAACACAGACTTAATCTAAATGCCATTTTGAGTTTTTAAAGAAAACAAAATAATAAAAACTTCTTCCAAGTGTATCTCTCTACTGTACCAGCAAAACAATTTACCAAGGGTTGCTAATGTACAGGACCAAATGATACCAAACATCTATAAAGCTTTCCAGTGTTTTTGGACAGCAGAAAAACATCAATATCCAATTATCTGGAATTCACTATCTTCTGGGCTCCTCCAAAGGGCTTGGATTACTTCTCTGGCTCTGCCCCCTGCTGCTTGTCTTCTGGGCTCTGACTGGTTCGCACCACTGCTGCTGGTATTCTTGGTAGTCATCCCATTGTTCTAGCATCTCAAAAATTGGTGGGGTCCCTTGCTGCAACTGGGTTGCACTTTCAGCAGTACTCTCTCCTGGGCTCTTTTCATGGTGCCAAGCCTCAACTTCTCTGCATGACCTCTTCAGTCTGGGCCTTCAACTGCCCCTAAGGCTGCACATTTACCAATAGCCTCTCCCGGCCTCTCACAGTGCCAAGCCTCAGCTGCTCTCTAAAGACCCTTCATGCCTTCAAAACCAGCACCAGCTAAGTGACTCTTCCAGTACCAAGTTCTGCTGCCAGCACAAATACAGCCTCGCCAGTTCTGGAAAACAGTTTCTATGTACTGACCCTGGGGAAACACTTTACATATTTTAAGATAGAGTCTGGTCTTCTGGAAAAATAACTTGTAACCTTGTCTGCGGAAGGGTTCCCTTGTGGGTAGAGTTCTCATCCCCGGTGCCTGGACCACTTGTAGTCAGGTTTACAGGGGGAAAAAAGCTGTTCAGTTTACCTAAGTGATAAGACCAGCTTACCATTTCAGACGGTTCTGGATCGTGGGCAGTCCGATTAACACACACACACACTGTATCTTGAGTTCTCAGGGCCGAACTGCCCAAATAGTTTGTCCATTTCTTATACCCTTTCCCACCAGAGACATAAGTGCAGTTTCCAAGGCAACGATCACAAGGGGCAAACCCAATCTTGAAAAACAAAAACAAAATTTGGTTATCAACTTGACAAGGAGTAAACAAGTGACAGTTTATGCTGTCAACTTTATAAGATTGTGGGTAAGCACAGACATAAAACTCTGGATAGGCCTGTGAGGGATTATCTATGTTAGGTTGAGGTATAGCCCTGTCTCCTGGAACTCACTGTGTAGACCAGGCTAGCCTCAAACTCACAGAGATCTGCCTGCTTCTGCCTCCCAAGTGCTTAGATTAAAGGCATGCACCGCCACCACCTGTTGATAACCAAACTTTTAAGTCATAACTTCTACTCCTTGTCTCAAGAAGCTCATAGCATTTCATAATGCAAAATGCACTTAGTCCCTATAGTCTTTAGCAGTTCCCACACTGCCTAAAATGTAACTGTAATCTCTTAACTGTGGGCCCTCCTCACATATAACCAAGTTATCTTCTTCCAGCAGACAGTGGCTCAGAGTACATATAAACATTCTATTTTAAAAGGGAGAAGTGAGACATAGCAAGGAATGATCAGACCAAAGCAAGACCAAAAACCAGTAAGAAAAACATGAAGTTTCACAGGTTCATATCTGTCATTTGGGGCTCCTGTTTGACTTACCTGTGACCTAAGGACTTGGATAGCTCCACTCCTCCAGATCTGTTGCCTTGAAGCACATACATTCTCTTGTGCTAGTCCCACTTCATGCATGCAGTTTTCCTTGGCAGATGACCATGATCCTGGGTTCTCCATTGCAAACTAGGGTTCACCTTCACAGCTTCACAACAGTAGCCTAGCCTCTCCGGAACTCTAACCCTGCCATACATTACCTGCCCTCAGCTTCTTTCTGAAGCCATAATTTAAGACTCCATGGTTCATCAGGCAGTGGTGGTGTGTGCCTTTAATCCCAGGACTCCAGAGGCAGAGGCAGGCCGATCTCTTGTGAGTTTGAGGCCATCCTGGTCTACAGAGTGAGTTCCAGGACAGTTAGAGGTAAACAGAAACCCTGTCTTGGGGGGAAGGAGGAGAAGGGAAGACTCCATGATTCACACAGCTTTATATCTTAGATGCCTGAGAAGTCAGCTCTGTATGGATGACATTACCATGTTCTGCTGCCAGCTCAGGATATAGTTTGCCCACTTGAACCACAGTTGTAGCAACTTCAGTGTGTCAATCCTGGAGAGACACTTTGCTATGCAGCTGCTTTCCAGGAGCAAGGAACGCTTTCAGTTACATTGTTGGCTTAGATTTCTCCTGTCCAAATGAATTTGCTTTTTCACAAGTGGGAGCCTTGGATGGGTAAGGTTTCAGGGCACCTTTCCCATTGCCCCAGTGCAAAATAAGTGGTTTCTCTTTAATAACTACAGCCTCTTTTTCAACAAGGGCCTCAACTGCAACTTTAAACTTGTTCATGCTCTTTTCTTGACAAACTGAATCTTTAATAGCTTTGTTTCACTTTTGGACTGTCTTACTACAGACCTGGATGACAGTAAAAATCAATGGTCATGCCATAAGCCTAAATATCTTGCCCTGAAGTTTCTTCCACCAGACAAATTAGTGTATTACTCCTGTATTGGACCTCATTCAAGTTCTCATGACATGGGTAACTACAGACAAATCCTTTGCCAGAATATCACATGGATGGCCTCTAGCCCAGTTACTGATAGTCTTTGTTCTCCTCTGAAACTTCATGAGCTGAGACTGCACTCATGGAGTGGATTTCTCTCAACATTCTTATCTTCCATGCTGTCATAGGACTGACCCATTAAGCTTTGATTACAGTGTAAGCTTTGATTACTCTGGCTTTTTTAGCCCAGAGTTCCAAACTCTTCAACATTTCTCCCATAAACCAATTCTAGTAGTCTAAGAACAACAGATTCAGATTTATCAGAGCAGCAACCCCACTCCTGGTACTGTGGTTTGTTTGTTTGTTTTCATTACTTATTGCTGTGATAGAATTCCTGACAAAGGCAACTTTAAAGGCTGATAAGATGACTAGCAGGAAAAGGGACTTGCTGCAAAGTCTGATGACTTGAGTTTGATCCTCAGTACTCATATGGTAAAAGGAGAGAACTGGTTCCCAAAAGTCAACCACACACAGGGCGAACAATTTGTTTTATTTATAAAATAAAACAAGGGAGAGTTTATTTTGGGTTATAGTTAAAGGGAAGTTCATCATGGCAGAGAAGGCATTATGACCCCATTTGTACAAATGCATGGAAAGCAAGTATCACAGTTACCTCATTATTAATAGTCTTTCATCTTTTAAAAATCTGGTTACAATGCTAAATAACCTACTAATGGGTTTTGACTCAAGAGTTTTCAAAGCACAGACCCAAGATTGCTGGAGAGATGTCTTAGCAATTAAGAGCATTGACTACTCTTCCAGGGGACCCAAGTACAATTCCGAGCACTCACATGGTAATTCACACTCCAGTTTTAGGGAATCTGAAGCCCTCTTCTGGCCTCTCCAGACACTAGATACATAACATGGCATACAGACAAATGCAGATAAAAAACTCATACATAAAACACTTTCTTTAAAAGAGAATTTTTTTAAAAAAATCAAACACCAACTCAATAATTAGTAAACTTTTTATGAAAGAGACAGCTAATGAATGTTTTAGACTTGTGAACTGTTCATGACCCTAGCTTTACCTCGTCTCATCGAACCTTGGAGCCGTAGGCAGTACTTAAACAGACACAGTGCTATTCCATTAAAACTCGAATCTGTAAAAGCAGGTGGCTGGATATTACAGAACTCAGTTTTAGGTTGATCAGTCTCCCCAACTCCAATGACAGCCTCCCTGAAACACAGAGGTATGTGGAGGAGGACAGATTGCTAAATAGATGCAAAATTTGGGAAAGAGAATGTGAAATTGGCAGCAGTGACTGTCATGTTAACCTAAATTTCCTTAACCACTTCTTCTGTAGTTAATCTATTCAGAAACCCCTGGGCCTGTCTCAGGTATAAGACACAATATTTGCTAATATGTTTAGGAATAGTTAGATGGGAATGGTGTCAAATAAGGTCATTGCTCAACTTTCTCCCATATTGTAGATGTAGATGTTGATTTAGGGCCGAAGACAGTTTATTCTTTTGTCTAATTGGTTCTTGCCCAGAGCCCTAGAGTGTTTCTGCCTCCTTACAAACTACTCTTAATCCTTGTTCTGGAAGGCTTCAGCCTTCATACAATCTTGAAATCTAACTGCTAGCCCAGACCTAGAAGGCTTCAGCTTAGCCTTTGAGACCTATTGCTGACTGAACATTCTGACTAACTCCTTTTGAACTCTTACTCTTCAGATTCAACTCACTCTCTGTTCTGGGCTTCTTCTGCTGAGCTCTACTGTGTTCCTGTGTCTCTTCCTGAGCTCTTACTGCTCTATCCTGCCTCTGTAACTGACTGCTTCAACTACTCTGTAACTCAATCCAGCCTCAGCTTTTGTAACTCACTCTTCAACTAATTCTGTAACTGCTCCTCAACTACTGACTCTTCAGCCTGCTTCTCAACTGACTCTTTAACTGGCTCTTTTTACTGACTGCTTTAACTGCCTCCTCTGTTAACTTTAACTGTCTCTTCAACCTGCTTCTCAACTGACTGTTCTTACTGACTCCTTTGTCTGCTTCTGTTAACTCCTATGTAACGCCCCTTAACTAAGCTGAAAGCCTGCCTTTCTTGTGAGAGTTGGACATGTCCTTACTCTACTACCTCTTCCTCTAATTTTTTTTTTCTGCCGTTCATTCTGTCTCATCTCAGAAGTCACTTCTTATGTGACACTGACTCCTGAGTTCTGCTTCCTTTGTTTCCACTGTTTTTTCTAGGGATTAAAGGTGTGGACTACCACTGCTTTCTGAATACTGGACTAAAGATGAGTCTACATTCCATCCAGACCACACAGGCCTCAGAATGTAGACCGTAGCTTTCACACAGGGCTGTTCCTCTACACCATGTCTTGCCCACATATACATTCTTTAAACATGATTAAGTACCTGTCTGCCTCGCTCTACTCTTAGGCACTGTGATAGGTGCGGGGTAATCAAAAAATGGTCAGAACATATTACCTGTCTGTAAGTGAAGCCACATCATTTTCCTTTTAGCTAAGATAGAAAAAGAATTAAGGGATATTGCTGAATTTTTAGGGAAAGTGTTACACAATTACCAACCTTATAAATGTTAATTACCTCTTTGGTGTAAGAAGCTTTAAAGCCTCCTTTCAAAGTCATTAACCTAATATTTGCAGGTATGTTAAGATACTAGGTTCAGATCACATGCTCATAATAAACATGATTAGAGGCAAACAATTGGAGTGATAGTGGAGCATGGATTCAGTTGAGCCCAGTTTTTTGTGTAAGAGCCAAGACGATAGAGAGTAAAGTCAGCATTGTAATTGAGCTGCTTCCCACTATCTAAATAGAAAGAAGATTCCCCAGTGCTAAGCACTGGGAGAATGAAAAGTAGACAGAGAAATGCAGCAGATCATCAGCCAAGGATTCCATTGACACTCACATCTACCAAAGCTTCCCCAGACCTCCATGCCTTGTTCTGACCATAGGCCTCTCTGCCACAGGATTATGGAGCTAGTCTTCATTTGGGAACACTTCTTTCTGGACCATCTAAGCTTCCGTAAAGCTCAAGGTTGAGAGCAAAGGGATAGAATGCAGCCCAGGGAAAAGTGGGATGGTAGAAACTGGAGCAGAGTAGAAAAGAACCTGTAAAAAGAATTAACAAGAAAACATCCAAGACTAACTTTTCTAGTAGCCTAGGCTTCTCTTACTCTAATAACATCTTGTACTAACAAGCCTCTTTCCTTTGTACTTCAGTGTAATTTTACATGTTTCAGAGTAGCTCAAAAATCCAAGACAGACATGCCAAGGGGAGTTAGCTTGACTTCACAAATGTAAGACGTCCACAGTTGAAAGAAAGGAGGGGTCCTGGCTCCTGACTTAAGGCCCTGCTTATCAGCAGCCCAGAGTGGCAGCTGCACACTGGTCTGCAGCATGTTTTCTCTACAACCACCCACTACCCTTAGCAGGATAGTCAGCCTTGATCTCTTTTCCCTAACACAGAACTCTCTCCTTAGATTCTTTGTGGGAAAGAGATTCCTCGCTGGATCAACCGACTGGCCTACTTCAGCTCCTGTATACCCTTCCTACAGAGTTGCCTCCCAAAGGAGTGGCTCACTCCTGCTGCACTGCAGTCTAGTGTCAGCCAAGAGCTCCAGGATGAACTGGAAGAAGCAGAGGATGCAGCCGCATCGGCTGCCATGGCAAGTGCTGCAACTGGTGCCAGAACTGGGCGTCACACTAAACTATAAGCATCTCCAAAGTCATACCTTCAGAACTATCTTTGGCAGTTGAATATCACTAGAAAAAAGAAAACAGAGTAAATGTCCTTTGGATATTTTGTATGCAAAAATGGCTTTCCCCCAAATCCCAGTTTTTCAGCTCAGGATTATATTTGTAATCAAAAAAACAAAAAAGAAGAAAAAAATCACTTGGCGCAGGAGGGAGAACTTTGTATGCAGCGGCCCTCTTTTTTTTTTTTTTTAATCCACTTGTAAATCTGGATTTACTTCCTCTGTTTTATACGAGCTCTGTTAAATTACGTTTACAGTATTTTGTATCACTGTTTACAAATCTTGCATGGACTTCTGCCACCGTGAAAGAAGAAAATCTTCATCTTCAAAAATTAGGCAGGTCATCTTTACACATCCTGACAATTGCCAGCGCTACAGCATAAATAGGCACACAGAAAGGTACTTACACCATTACAGTTCCCATCACCCATGTAAGAACTGTCTGGTAGATTTGTATTTGTTTATTTCCATTTTTTGGCACCCAGATACCGAGATCTAAACTGGCCTGACATGAAGGAGCACACACACAGCCAGAGGGCTTCAGGCCCTGGATCAGTTCCTCACCACACCCTCCCCATCTGAGTAGCACATTTCCCACCTCTTCAGGGTAGTGGTCTGCCTGGCTTGATGCTCTGATTCTACTATGAAGATACTCTTGTAACTAACAAGTCTTTTTGCACATGTGTTGGGGAGGGGGTGCATTTTTATTTTAATGCATACTAAACTCCCTGCACAGGATGTTTTGGGTGGGGTGGGAGTATCCTAACCTAGCTTCCTGAGCAGAATACAAACTGACATTAAACTGCTTTTTAACTAGCCAGACTACCTTTTATACTAGACATTGAAAACTAGAATATAAAGAAATACCCCCAAAGGTAATTCTTTGATATTTAATCTTTGTGTACATCATATCAGAAATGGCTTGTTGGGATTTATTATCATGGTGGGAGTAGTTTCGCCTCATAATAGAAATTCTATTTTCATTGGTCTTTCATTGAAAAATCATATTTTTATGTGTCTTAAATCCATCTTTTTATGTTCTCTCAAGTGTATGTCTCTTACATAACATACTCTTAGGAGTGAAGTTGTCTGCTAGAGTCCAACCCCCTAGTTGACCCTTGGATGTAAGAATCAATCATTACATGTCACAATCAATGTTCTGCCTTAAGAGTGAGTGTCCTATATAGCGTAATGGATGCAGCATAGAAACATCCAAGGTACGACTGCAGCTTTAGATACACTGTTAGCGTGAAAGTCACATTTCTCTATGTGAGGTTCATCTCTTTGAGTAAATTACATCTTTAACTTCTCCACGAGTTGATTTTGATTGATACTTATTAACGTAAGCACACCCTTTTTATAGGGAAAACCATCCTTGGGTTATAAACACTGGCCTGAGGAAAATGAAGCCACTTTGTGCTGTTTGACTGTTGTTTCCAGAGAGGAAAGCCGTTACAAGTAGCTCTGCTCCATGCAGGGCAGAGCATTTGTTTCTGGAACCATACAACAAGACAGAATATGCAGTCTTTATGAAGTGTTGACTTGGTTCAGGTCTGAAAAGGAGACTTAGGACAAAACACTAATGCTGTCACCAGGAGGTTGTTCACTAAAAGAAGAGCCCTAACTCTTAAGCCCAGGTTAGTAGAAAATGCATGGTGCAGTTGACTTGAGATATTTTTTAATTATTATTAATAATGTAGATCATAGTGTTTTCTAATCCATTGAGATATAAATATTTTGAACCTGCTGTTGACCCAAGGGAATGTTCCCTCAGTTAGACATTTCTGGGTAAATATCCAGAAACAGCTCCTCTGCTCACCCACATTTCAGCAGCTCAGCACACAAGTGACTTGCCATTTTCACGTCTGTCTGTAACATTTGAAGTTTTAAGTTGTGTGAAGGTCTTCTAGGAAATAAACAGTGCCTGTACCAGTTATCTGAAAGTCAGCAGGTCAAATTCTGGACACAAGATTCTTTGCAATCTAGTGTACCTGAGGTTGAAAGAGAAACAAAAGCTCATTTAGTGAGGACCTTCTCTACAGTGCAAATTAAGAATGGGTTTAATTAACTTTGCTTTTCTTACCCTTGGAAGAAAACAATCTTGTTCTCAATGTGAACATGTAAAAAAAAATCCAAACTCAAAATTCTGGTCATAAATTTACATGTGATCTATGGAGTCAGATACAGTTTTTGTAGTTATAATCAAGTGAAACCACTTCTCCTAGTTGGTAGGTTGAGCAGTAATATCAGTAAAAGATTAGATAGCTTGTTTCTGGTATCTGTTTTGTTTGTTTGTTTGTTTCTCAAGCCCTCACCAGGGGCATTGGCTTTAGAAAGTGTGACTCGTGGGGCTATAGAAAGTGGCAGTCGTCCTAGAGCACCTCCAGGCCTGAACTCCAGCCAACTATTGCTCTGACCCACAGCAATAGCATACTTACCCATCACCAGCATCTTACAGAGCAGGGAATTCCAGGTTTAGTCTATTGATAGCCTTGTGTGTATGAGATTAGGCACCCTCAGAGAGCTGCAGGACTCTGTTTCCATGACTTCTTCCATCACAAGACAGAAACACATTCACTGCTTCAGGACTCCAACCCATGTGTCTTATGGCTCCATTACATATTTCCTGTAGCTTTGGTACATGCTTTGTTTTCTTTAAATAATTAATTTTGAAAGTTAGTTTTCTTCAGCAGTTGGCTACTGCCATTACATCCTATTCTTGTCAGTATGGGTTGAGAGTGTAACTCAATTGTTAGACTTTCATTGTCTGCTCAATCTATACACAAACATCTCCACTGTCAACTGGTGGGACAGCTGTCAACAAATCTTCATGGACCTGAAGACAATTTCTTATGAAGTTGAATGCAAGTGTACTGTCATTCACAGTGTTTATAAAACACCAAGACCTTCACTTTTGCTACCTTGATATAGCATTGAGTTATCATGTTACAACATTGAAATACATTGATTTATTAAAAACTACTTTTATAAGAAATGTTTTATGTTCTTTCTGACCTCTGAGAGACAACACTGTTCTGTATTTGTGCTGGGAAGGGGTTATTTGTTCAACCCAAGAATCCAGTCTGCTCTGCAGGGACTCGGACAGCCCCTCTGTATTCACAGCTTTCCTTTCTCAAGTGATAATTTCTTTTGTGCTCAGGTCCCTGGACCCACACGTTAGCTGTCAAAGAAGGCACAGGCAGCAAGTAGCAGCTCAGATTTCTGAGGAATGGAGACAGGGTGAGCCAAACAGAAGGCTCTCCTCATCCCCTTTCAGCAATTAAGTAGGAGTCTGTGTGCTTATGTTCCTCATTTCCCATTAGCTTCTGCTTGGTACCTCTAACCTGAACCTTTGCCTTTCCACTATTTACTTTTTTACTGAGAGAAAAAAAGAATTGCTAAGCACTCTCAGACCTGTCCTTAATCTCTCCCAACACACCTTGACTCAAACTGGACCATTTCTATTCCCTTTCAAGCCATGGGATAACTAGAAAATTGTTAGAAGCCACCTCTCTGCTGCCTCAGGGACAGTTTATTTTCAGAGACCAGATGAGCCTTGATGTGATCTGCAGCCCTGCCCTGGTCTGGGAAGAATTCCACAGTCCCACTTGAGAGTGGCCCCTCCCATGCTGTTGAGGGCATTAGCTGCCATCTCCAAGCCCTTCCCTGGCCCCTCATGTTGGGAAGCACTCACTTTGATCCACTGGCTGTCAACTTGTTTTCTGTCATATCCCAGACTCATAAGCAGGCAGTGGGATTTAGAGTCAGGACAGTATCTGCTTCTGAAGCTCGAATCATATCTCAGGCTACCCTTAGAACCTCTGAGCTGAGGACTCTGGTACAGTTACCCAGGTTGTTAAGCCAAACTCCTCAAAGCAGCTTGAATGCAGCTTTCTGGACTGTTCTAAAAAAAAAAAAAAAAAAAGGAATACACCTGTGATGTGGATAACAAATTAAGAAAGGCAGTTTGGAGCTGCAATGGTAGGTGCTCTTCTGGAGGATCTAGGTTCCTGTTAACTTTGGTCCTGGAGGATCCAATACCCTCCTCTGGCCTCTGTGGCCTCACATGGTGCACAGACATACATTCAGACAAAACACATTTTAAAAAAATGGAAGGTAGATTTGGGCCACTAGGGCATGGAGAGGAAGCCTCAGTCTAGGTGACCCTGTACTTATTCTGTACAGATACGGACTGGAATATGGTCTGAGGGAGCAGAGCTGCCAGACTCTGCCATAAGCAAGTATGTATAAGAAGTATACTTTCCTCTTCTACCAGCATCAGTGAGCCAACACCACAGGAATACCCTAGTGTTGCCCCCCACAAATATAAAAGAATTTATTTATACTAAAGATAAAAGAGAAATCAAAATCCTTTTGTTTCTACCTCTGTCATGTGCTTGGAGCTGTGCTAAGTCACTTAAACATATCTCATTTATCACAACATCCTGTGTTTCACAAAGACAGTAGAGAGGTCATTTAGCCTGAAATCAGATATCCTGGATAAAGTGACTGGTAGGCAGCCATTGAAGTCATTGGTTTCCCATCCAAAATTCGGTAGAGGTGGAGACAGGATTTCCCAAGTTTTTAATTGGTTTGAGTCAACTCGTACACATTATTCAAAATGTAACCACAAAATAAAACATGGACCTGAGCGCCCCAGAGAGGATTGACTAGAAGCCCTTGTCTACGGGCTAGGGCTAGGCTGTTTTTCCAAGAGCCACCTTGCCCCGGGAGCTGCCAGGACCACCTCTATTAATCGGCTATCCAGTTTATGTTTGTCACCAATGAATACCCAAGCCTCTCAGACCTTCATCCCCAGGTACTGTACACACCCATTGTTCATCTTTACTGCCCCTCACACTTCCAGTGTGGCAGGCAAAAATGCTTCAGTATGTGACACTTGGGAGTGTTTCGAGAAGCATCTCAGCCACACCCTGTCCCTGAGAAGCCATTTGAACCTTTGTGTTCAGCACTACTGCTACTGTCATTTCTCCGCTACTGAGCCTCCAGCCAACTGAACCTGAGCTGTCCAGTTCTGCCATAGACCACCTGCTGCTGCTTATTCTTCTGCCCTCGCTGTCTTCCTCTCCAGCCTTTTCCTGTCCTCATTCCCAGTGACCACATCCATACTGACGGCCCATGCAGTTTGCCTCTGTCTTGGCACCCTTCCCCCTGGGTACCAGCACGTCTACCCCTCCAGTCATCATGCTCATCATCATTCCACCCACACACATTCCAGCATCCATCCTCAATAACAGTCATTGTCCCAGGCCCTCTGTCACTCCAGCCCTGAAATGAAACCTCAGACCTATCACAACTAGGAATGTTCTAAACCACTCTGGAATCTTGTTTTTTTGCTCGGAGAGAGGGGTTCAGAAAAGTTTTTTTCTGTGTAACTCTGGCTGTCCTGGAACTCACTTTGTAGACCAGGCTGACCTCAAACTCAGAGATCCTCCTGCCTCTGCTTCCCAAGTGCTGGGATTAAAGGCATGGGCCACCATATCCAACCACTTCTGGAACCTTTGTTCCAAGCATTTCTGACCATTAACTTTAGGCTTACCCTACTCCACTGCACTACAAGAAGTCTTTGGCTGTTGCACGATCCCAAATTCATTAAATCTAGCACTTACTAACATCTCCCCAACACTCCTTTTTCTCCTGTCACCCAAACCAGATCCCATAGCCAGTTGTCATCTCCTCCTCGGGACCCTCTGCCACTTCAGCACCCCTTTATTAAAATTATCTGGCAGGCTAATCCAATTGAGATCTAGAGTCTGGCTGCAGCTGTGTGGGTCGCTTGACTTTATGTTTCTGTCCACAAAGCAGCAGACCCTCACCCTTACACCATGGTCTACCCTTGATCCCTTGAAAGTCAGCTTCCCCTTGTTGGAGTGCCCTCCATGCCTCCTCCTCCCTCATGGCTCCAACATGTTCCCTACATATATCTCAGTTGAGACACTCACTTGATGCTTCAGTAAAGTGTTGCCCTCCTCTCTCTCCTCTCCCCATCTACAAACTCACTAAGTCTGTGTTCAGACTCCGTGCTACCGTGGGAGGTGCTTCATGCTTTTGTCAAGCGTTCCCACCTCTCCAGTTTTTATCTCTAACAATGGCTTCCCGTGCGTCTCAAGATCACATTCCTTCTTTCCTATAGCAGGGGGCCCGTGGGATCTCCTCTAAAATGTTCCCTTGAGTCCTGCTATGACAAAGTGAAACCTCTCCATCTCCACAACCAAAAATTGCCAACTCCATGTACCATTCACTATTTGAAAGTCACCTTGATTTTGAATAATGTATACAATAGAATGTAGGGCTGGGGTGTAGCTCAAGGGGAGAGCACTTGCCTATCGTGCAAGGCCCGGAGTTCCATCCTGGCACTGTTTAAAAAGTAGGGGAAGGAAGGATGTATATAATGTATATGTACAGTTTAAAGGATAATAAAGTGAATAACCCCCTGTATCCACTGCTCAGCTTCAATAACAAGCCTGGACAACAAGTCTCGGCCCCTCCCCCATCACTCCCTCTTCCTTCCACCAGAAGGGGAACCAACTCTTGAAGTTTGAGTACATTGTCCCTTTGTTTTCTCCCTTGTGGTTTTGTCACCTGCATATGCCTATTTTTGAGCTTTGTATAAATGAAATCATATATATCCCGTGGTTTTTAAATTCTCTATTTTTATACTTCATGCCTAGTAATATGTGTAGTTCTAATTCATCCCCACTACTGCATTGTATTCTACTGTATTACACAAACGCACCATGGTTCTATTTATATCTGCTCCCTTTGATGGACATTTGAACTGTTGCCAGCTTTCTCTGATGAGCAATACTTTGTGAATGCTGTAAGGCATGTCTGCGGCTGTGAGGATCTCTCTAGGAACTGTGTGTGTTCAAAATTACTGATGTAGAAAAACAATATACTCTTATTACACTTTTATTAAATAAAATCCTGTTTAGCCCTCTCTTCATCTGCTACTCAAACAGAACTCCATAATCCAGTTATTCTCTTATAATATCACATAATGAAATTTCTCAGAGCCTTGCCTTAAAAATATATTTTATAACTAAAGGAGTCAGAGAGATGAAAATCATACTAACCTCCCACACAGCTAATGGGAAAGATAACACCATCAAAAAAGATTTAAAAAAAAAAATCTAGTTTCAGCTGGGCACAATCCCAGCATTTGGGATACCAAAGCAGGACTGTGAGTTTGAGAGCAACTGAATGACACACCAAGAAGTCTCAAAAAACTCACAAATAAGGTGCCTTGTTTTCTGTAGAGTGAGATTCATGAATGTTACCGTACCTGTGATGGATAGTGTTGGTTATCAACTTGACAAGTTTTGGGATCACTCAGAAGACACGATCTGGGCTTCCAGAAAGTATAAGCCGGTGAAGGCCCGCCCTCACAGAAGGCCATAGCTTCCAAGGGGCAGCCAGATATAAGGGTCTGAGGGAAGGTAGTGTCTTTTTGTTGTTTCTTCAAGACAGGGTTTCTCTGTTGTAACTCTGGCCGTATGCTCTGTGTAGACCAGGCTGGCCTGGAACTCACAGAGATCTGCCTGCCTCTGCCTCTCAAGTTCTGGGATTAAAGGCGTGTACCACCACTGCCTGGCTCAGTCTTCAACTTCTTAACCTTCTATTGTGAGCTGTATCAGCAGCTCTCCAGGAAGCTCCAACCCTGGCATTGGACTAAGACTAGAGGCATCCAGATCCGTTAGCTACAAGCTACCAGGTTGCCTTCCTCTCCAGTGTGCAGGTGGCTACTGTAGGGCTACACAGCCCTTAAGTACAAGCTAATCCAGTAAATCTTAATATCTACATTCTGTTAATTCTGTTCCTCTGAAGAACCCTTCCTAATAGAAATTTGGGTACTGGTGTTAAGCAGCAGGTTAGTCTGAGAAGGACTGGCTAATGGATTCCCCAAAATAGGACATTGTAGTTGTACGCTGCTATGGAGGCTCAGCAAGGAGACAAGGAGGCATAATCATAGGTCAAAACTCTGCCAGAGCTCAGCAGAAGGAACCACTGTCATGGCCAGCACCGCACTCAACAGTGGAACCCTGAACATCTGAGCTCAGGTGTTTTTGATTCAGAACTCCTCAGGTGCAGATTATAAGCAATCAAACATCCCCCACAGAAATCCAACACCTTCAGGCAATTCAAAATGCCAAAACCTAGCTTAGCCTTTCACCCAACAGTGCATAAATCATTTATTATATATATAACTAAAAATAAACTTCTGCAACAATTCCCTTTTCTGTATAAAAAAAATCGCTTTGCCTTTACAACACAAGTTAACACTACACTAGCAAACCTATTTACAAGAAACAATTATGAGGCTTCTAATGCACATGATCAAATAAAACCAAACATCCACCAAGCTTTCCATAATGTCTTTGGACAGCAGAAAAACGTTATTAATGTCCAATTATCTGGAATTCACTCGAGATCTTCTGGATGCTCCAAAGGGCTTGGATCACTTCTCTGGTTCTTCCCTCTGCAGCACACACAGCTTGTCCTCCAAGCTCTGGCTGCCTCCACTCCACTGCTTCTGCTCTTGGTGGTCGTTGCATGGTACTGGCATCTTCGGAACTGCTGCTGGGGCTCCTTGCTGCAACTAGGCTGCACCTTCACCAATGGCCTCTCCTGGCCTCTCATAGGCCTCTCCTGGCCAACCCTCTGCTGCTCTCCATGACTCCTTCATGCCTTCAAAACCAGCAACACTTGGGTGACTCTTACAGTACCAGGTTTGGCTACAAGCATGAGATACAACCTCACCCACTTCTGGAAGACAGCTTCTGTGTGCTGACCCTGAAGAAACACTTTCCAGATTTTAAGATAGAGTCTGGTTTGCTGGAAAAATAACTGGTCACTTTGTAGAAAGGGTCCCCTCGTGACTGGAGTTCTCATCACCATCACCAGTGCCTGGACCACTTGTAGTCAGGATTACAGGGGGAAAAAAACTGTTCAGTTTACCTAAGTGGTTTTCTGGCTCTAAGCTGCACCTTCCACAACAGCAGGGGATCCTGGGCCAGTGGGAAGAGTCTCCAGTTGAAACATTCTGGCTGTTTGGCAATTTTTTTTCACCACCGCTATGGGGAAATATGTAACCTTCTTCATAAACTTCAAACACAAGACCCTCTTGGACCTCATACACGCAAAAAAAAAAAAAAAATCACCAGACTCAGTTTGTAAAACTTTACTCTCTGGTTTCCATTTCCTATGCCCCGGCTGCTACCAATGGCAGGAGGGAGCATTGGCTCCATGATCAGGAAAAGCAGTAAGAACCTTGCTTTTTCCTGCTGCTAGCTGAATTCTTTATCTCTAAGGACCTCCACTCTGTGGATTTCACCTGGAAGCGTTTTTTTCTCATCTATTTATTAATTTCATGGTCTCTTCTCTTCACAGAGGCTTATTTCCTTTCTCTCCTCTTCCTTCAGGAGCCTTCTACTCATTATTTTTGCCTATATATAATCTCTGTCCTCTAGGAGCTGCCCTGAGTGTACTTTACCAGATTCTGTGAGGTCTGGAATTTCTTTCTCTTCTTCCTTGTCTCCATGTTGGATGAGCATGACTTCAGGCCCCACTTTGGGCACCAGTTTGTAGTTGTACACTGCTGTGGTGGTTCAGCAAGGAGACAAGGAGGCATAATCATAGGTGAAAACTCTGCAGACCTCAGCAGAGGGCACCACTGTCATGGCCAGTGCCATACTCAACAGTGGAATCTGAGCATCTGAGCTCAGGTGTTTCTATTGATTCAGAACTCCTCAGGTGCAGATCATAAGCAAACATCCCCCCCCCCCCAGAAATCCAACATCTGCAGACAATACAAAATGCCAAGACCTATGCATCCCTTTTTCCACCAGTGCACAAAAACAATTATCTTAAACACAACTAAAAATAAACTTCCACAAGTCATTAAAAAGATAGGGCCAAAAATAAAAAAGAAGAAAAGAAAAAGAAAAGAAGCCTCAAAACAGAATAGCAGGTAGTGATCACCCCAGATGGGCCAGCTCAGAGCCCCCAGACAAGATGACAGTGGTTGGCTCTAAGATCAAACCAACTTCAGGACTTCCTTATTGGGGAGCATGAAGAACTCCCTTACCTTTTTCCCCTAGCAAGTTTTTCAGTTTTAAGATGCCTTAAACCCTTCTACAGATTCTTGCATCCTAGGCATCCACTTTAGAATTCTGGCTAAAATGGGCTTCTAAATAAAGCACACCCCTTTCATGGAAACATCTTCCCTAGAGTAGGCATGAGAGACAAATTGGCAGAAATATAGCCCCCATTCATGCCTGAGCCAGACTATTCTTATAAAAAGTGTGTTCTTGCTTCCTTGTTTATTCTCATTAAGTAAACATTTGTGTGTGTGTGTGTGTGTGTGTGTGCCTGTGTGTGTGTACACACACACACACACACACACACACACACACACACACACGGCGTGGCACACGTGAAGAGGTCAGACAACATCTATCAGGGGTCTTTTCCTTGCCTGGCACCTTGTAAGATTCGGGGATTGAACTCATCTTGCCAGACCTATACAGCAGCGCGCTACCTGCTGAGCCATCATTGCCAGCCTGCTCCAGTTAAACCAATTGGTACCCTGCTAGTGAGTGTGGGAATTCTTCCCTTTCAAGAACATAAGGAAAGATATGCTGGTTCATACCAGAGTAAACTGGAGACCTCCACTCCTGTGAGAAGTCCTTGGAGGGGGGGGGGCGGTAATCAATATCTTGTACCTGTATGCTGTTGTGGCAGCTCACCAAAGAAGACAAGGAGGCATTCTCATGCGTTCAAACTCTGCCAGACCTCAGCAGAGGGAACCACCATCCTGACGAACACCATGCTGGACAACAGAACCCTGAACATCTGAGCTCAGGTGTTTTTATTGATTCAGAACTCCTCAGGTGTTGTACTGATAGCACGTGCCATCAGCAATCAAAAATCCCCCCCACATAAATCCAACACCTACAGACAATACAAAATGCCAAGACCTAGGCAGCCCCTCACCCAACAGTGCACAAAACATTTTATACGTAACTAAAAATAAGCTTCCACAACAATGTCTTCCCCTCCTTATACCATCAAAGCTGAAGTACTTGAAAGTTCTGCCTGAGGAGCCAGTGGGTTTATTGGGTTTGCTTACAGAGCATGGATTGAGACCTGCTTACAGGAGCATGGGAAGCCCAAAGAAGCCACACTGGGAAGGCTTCCTTATATACGATGTGTTTCCTATAGCTGCTAAGATGGAGTCCTTTTTTGGTTAGCCTTCTCAGCCTCTATACCCTAGCACCTCCACAGACACCATGCAATCAGGACAGAATTGCATACAAATGGCTGGGAGTGGCTGGAGTCTCAGGGGAGTGTCTAATGACACCCCTTCCTTCTCTGGAGGACCACCAGCAGTCAGCAGGCCCAGTGGCGGTGGTCTCTTGGAAGAAGGCAGGTGTGAATTTACGGTTGTGTTGCTCTGAGAATAGTATTTTACAACATCTATGTGTCACCATGACTGGTTCTTGAAAGAATTTCGAGGGCAACTCTCTCTAACAGGCTTGGTGGGTTCTCTAATCCTGCTACAAAGCAACATTGTCCAAGTCTTTCTCATGGTATAAAGGGTTGGTTACACACAGGGTTAAAGGGATTACCCCAGAGAAAATGCACTCTGCTCCTGATTTCACCCTTTGTGAGAGGCAAGGAATTTAGTGACTCCACATAGACTTTTGGAACACTTCAGGAAAACTAAGGAATAGAATGTCACTGATTGATCGCTAGAAGAATAAAGAAACAAAGGAAAGAAATGATTTTAGAGAGACAAATTTCCCAGCTCCCGATGCACACATGACCGCTTATGAGCCTCATGTGGCCAATGATAGCTATGAATGTGCCCCCATACAGAACCATCAACTTAAAACATTATGAGGTTTTTTTGGTAATTTTTAATGTGATTTTTCCATCAAGAACTTTATAGATGACATCTTGTGGCAACAGCAAAAGGTCGGACATGCCTGCAAGACGTCTAAGTGTGTCTTAAGGGAGAACCTTCTCTCTTGCAGCTATGACCTGAAGCTGCTGAAAAGCAAACAAAAGCCCTCATCGTGCAGCTGACTGACCTACAAAGCAAGTTAAGTCTGGGCTCAAAGTCTGCATAGAGTGAAGACACCGGAAGCCAGTGTCCTGTAACTAGGGAGAGGGCTGAGGGTATTGAACATTGAACACTGCTGATGAGTTTGTGTAGCAGTGGGCTACAATCAATCTTTTACCCTCAATTTAGGGAAAGAGAAAGAAAGAAATCCTCACCGCTTTTGCAAGTGGCCTTGATATAGAATGAGAGAAAGGTAGAAATCTCCAGTCTCTTTAGGCTGTCCTAAGCTTGAAGAGGCCTAGCTGACAGTGAGTCAGACTAGCGTCTCAGCTCATGGTCTGTAAACTCAATCTCTCCAACCTTTGTTTTTTTATGAATTAACACACTAACAACGACAACTCCACCAACGAACCACCAACCAACACCCCCCAACCCCAACTCTTGGGGCTTCATACCATTTATACCCTAAGCCAAAAGTTCCCATAAGCCCATGCGACACAAAATCCCAAAAACAAGCTACACATGCCAGAACGACTGCACCTAACCAAATTATAGCCACCTGCATCAAGCACTCCAAATCCAACTCGTAAACAACTAGCACACCTGGGATGGTAACGCAAACGTAATCCAAATGCCATTTTCGTTTTTAAAGAAACCAAAATAACAAAACACTTCTTCCAAGTGTTCCGCTTCAGGTTTGTTTTGCCTCAGGAAGTAACATCTGTCCCCAGCTTCCATAGCAGATGCATCCCAGTGCCACCTCTACCTGCTGCAGAATCGCCCTTTGCAATGTTACTGCATTATAAGTGGACACAATGACCTACCTTCTTTTTTTTTTTCTTTTTGTTGGGGGGGTGGGGGTGGGGCATTCCAGACAGTTTTTCTCTGTTGTAACTCTGGCTGTTCTGGAATTCACTCTGTAGACCTGTCTGGCCTTGAACTCACAGAGATCCGCCTGCCTCTGCCTCCTGAGTGCTGGGATTAAAGGCGAGCGCCGCCACCCAGCTAGCAATGGCCTCCTTGCCCCTCATGGCCCATCATCCGTCTTTGCCTCTAGATGTATAACCAGACTCAAGGCTAAACAGGCCCCTCGAAGTGAGGTACAGTGTGACCCATGAAGAGGTACACTACACCACTAAAGAATTTTCAAGCTCTGGGGAGTATGCATGGGAACTGGTTTTAGGGGTGTGGGAAAATGGAGGAAAGACCTCGAACTTGGATGAATTTATCACCATTGCTTCGCTGAGCAGAGTCTGAGTTTGACGTTAAGGTCACTCAGTTTAAGAAACAGGATGCCCCAGGCTTTGTGGCACAGGCCGTTAATCCCAGCAGAGGTGGGTAGATCTCTGTGAGTTCATGCCAGTCTGATCTACATAGTTCCAGGACACCCAAGGCTGTGTAGAGAGAGCCTGTCTCAACAAAGCAAAACACCAGGGTGCCAATGGTTTTTATTTAATGAGTCAGCCAAAGTATGGATCTACTACCTACTATCAATGAGGCGGAGATGCTGATATCCCTCGGCTTAACCACGGGGGTTGGAGGGTTGGGGTTTCGGTTGTTTCTCTCCCTTGGTCCATGGTGGGCCTAGTCTGTCCATGGGGGACCTTGTTTCTCTCCCACCCAAGTGGCTGGACCACTGGCCATGCAGTCCACCTGTGAGCGGCTGGCAGAAAAGAAGTGGGAGGGGTGTGGATTGATTGTGTCCAGACAGGTCTTTGGTCGGGGACCTTAAGATCAGTGGTACACGCTGAATTCTGGGAGTGCCGATGGGGGATTGGGGTGTGGGGCAAAAACTTGCTTTATTGCAAGGGTTTGGGTCTATTTATCAGGTTCTGGGGGGTAGGCCTCCCAATTGCCTCGCAGGGGAAATGCATTGGTTAAGACAGGTAAGCAATTCTGCCAATTGAACGGGCCCTCTGGAGGGGGCTGGGACTTGGGTGGAACCATGGTCAGTCAATGCAGAAGGGAAGAGCCGAGTTTTGTTCACTTTCTGGGATGAGAGTAAAACAGTAACAGTGCTTGTAGCTTTGGGTGGCATCCTGGGGGGCACTCCTAGCTACTGCCTGGAACCTCTGGCCCTGTCCACCCCACTGCTGCCAGGGGGATGAGCCTGCGCAGAATCAAAAGACCAGACTCCGGGAGCTGCGTGGACAAGCAAACTCTCTTTGTTCAGGATGAAAGGCACACTTTATACCCTCTATGACCCCTCATCACCTCCCAGCCCGCTCCCATTCGTCCCTTGAGCGCAATCTTGGTGAAAAGCCCTTTGCTGGCTGGCTCTTGTGACGTCATCTGTTCCTAGGAACCACCTTTCACATCTGTGAGACCACCGCCCCTGTTTTAAATCCTGGCAGCTGGTTCTTAGGGAGGCCTCACTTCCTCCTACAAGTGCCCCCCACCAATGCTGTGTGGCTTGACTTTCCCACGGGATGCCACAGCAGGTGTGGGGTGCTCGGGGACTCAGAGAAACTGGAATGCTGGAGTGCATTTGTGAGTAAACCAGCTAACTCCACTAACACTGGAGGAAAGCTCCATGAGCAGGCTCCAGCACATGTGAGGAGCTCTGCCCTCGGTCTCCACACACCAGGCCTCACGGGGGAACTGTAGCTGCTCAATCAGGTAGTGTAAGTGAAATGGAGCCAAGAGTATCCAGGACCAAGTGGCAGCAAGGTGAGCAGACGCCCTTTACTGGGAGCAGAGGCCTCACAGTGATCTCAGCGGTCTGGCTCATGTAGACTTATGGCACTGGCTAATTGATCATGGTGCTCCCATGTGACACAGATGGGAACCTACTAGACCTTGAAAGGAAGCAGCCAAACTTTAGTCAGGCTTCTAAGAGCACCAAAATTGTGTAGGCCCAAGCTAGGAGCACCGTGACCCAAAACAGTTCCCAGAGTTAAAGAAAAACAATTTCTAAGACAAATAAGACAGCCTTGGGCTAAAAGAGTTTCCCCATGTAGATAGCCCATGGCCTTGGACTAAGGGTCTTCCCCCCACCACATTGACTAAGACCCTAAAGTTTACATTTTCTAGGAGCCTACAACCTTGCTATATGCCAGCACCAATCAGTTTAAAGGTTAACTGGCCCCTACCTATCAAAATAGAAAAACAATTTGGGGACCAATCGACTTGTCCCAACTTGGTTTGTGCCTAGCAACCGCTTGAACAGTAAATAAAAAGGCTTGCTTTTTGCTCCTCGGGGCCGCTTGTATCCTGCGTGTTAGAACAGTCCCGGTATACTGGAATAAAAATCCTCTTGCTGTTTGCATCGATATCCCGTCTGTGAGTCTCTGTGGGGGTGCGGCATTCCTGTTTGGGCCCCTGGGGTCCAACAACCTTAGTAAGCAGAAAAATTCCAGATCAGATGAAACAAAGCTACCATGATTTACAGCAACAGAGCATTACAGCCCCACAACCAATTTCCAGACCCAAGTCCTTTATGGTCCAAAAATCCACTGAGCGAGGGAAAGTCAATTCCCTTTCAGGAAGGATCCTGCCACATTCATGGGGGCGGGGCGGGGGGGGATGACGGACTGCTACTATTTCCCATGCTCTTCCCTAAAAGAACCTACTGCTTTCTACCAAGATTACTGAGCCTCAAGAGAAAGAATATAATCAGATCTTTGAGGGCCGACTGGACTCTGGCTCTGAATTGATGTTGATTCCTGGGAACTCCAAAACCATCCTTGTTGCAGGATGCTTAGAAGTTTTGTTATTTTGGTTTCTTTACAAATGCAAAATGGCATTTGGACTATGTTTCTGTTCCTATCCCAGGTGTGGTGGGTGATAATTAGTGTGATTTGGACTGTTCATTGCTGGTGGCTGTAATTTGCTTACGTGCAGCTGTTTTGCCATGTGCAGCTTGTCCTTATGATTGCATGCCACTTGGATTTATGGAAACGTTTGCTTAGAATATATAAGGGATGAAGCCCTGAGAGCCGGGATGGGTTGTCGGTTGGTTGGTTCATTGTTGGTTTGTTGGTTACTGCTTTGAACATCGGTTGGAGAGATTGGGTTTGCAGATCTGGCTCACTGTCAACGCCTGCTCTCCAAGCTTAGGACAGCCTAAAAGAGCTGTGAAGATTTCTTCCTTTCTTTCTCTATCAAGGCCATCTGCTAGAGTGGTGAAGATTTCCTTCTTTCTAGCCTTTCTTTTTCTCTAGATTGAGGGTTAAAAACAGTAGTGAACTGCTACACATCCTGGATCGCCAATCAAGGTGTGGCTCATGAAATTTAAGAGATCAACAGTTTCAGCCATAGTCCAACCAATGGTGGATACCATGGTCCCTGAGTTCATCTTTCAGTTGCTTCCTCAGTCTTGAAATGCATAACAAATATATACTTTGGAATTGGCAGAATCCCCGTATCAGTTCCTTGATCTGTGTAGGGAGTTGTTACTATTACAATTGAAAAAGCCATTAAAGCTGCCTCTGCCTAGAAAGCAGTGGACTAAAGCCAGTATGGGATCACTAGAGGGACTGAAGAAGAGACTTGACAGATTCGGGTTTGGTGGTTGTTGCCATATCTCTGCTGAACTCTGTCTCCTCCTTGTCCTGTGCAGAAGACGGATGGTGGGTCAGGATGGCTGTTGAGCACTGTGAGTTTAACCAAGTGGCGGTTCTGTTGCAGCTGCTGCACCAGGTGTGGTGCTATAAACCATCGCCTCCTAACCCTTGCTGTTGGCAATGCATCTTGCAAATGCTCTTTTCTTCATAGTTGTCTATAACTCCTACCAGAAGCAATTCGCTCTCAGCTAGCTAGTCCAGCAAAATGCCTTCACTGTCTCGCCTCAAGGGTATGTTACTTTTCCAGCCCTGTGTCACAACTCAAGTCAAAGAGATCTCGATTGCTTGTCTCCTCCGTAACGTACAACACATACCTATCACATTAATGGCATGTTTGTTAGAACATGGGTCTGCCCCTTTAAGAAGCCAGTCACTCTTAAGACACTAGGTCTTAGGGACTGGGGAGATGGCTCAGTGGTTAAGAGCACGAGCTGATCTTCCCGAGGACCTGGCTTCAGTACCCAGTGCCCACATGGCAGCTCACAACTATTTGTAACTCCAGTACCAGGGGATCCAACACCCTCACATAGATACGCATGCAGGCAAAACACCAATGTACATAAAATAAAAATGAAATATTTTTTTAAAAATCTCCCAGCCTGAAGAAATCAAGTCTCACCCCTTTAGCTGTCACTCTGAAACAGAGTTAAGAAAGTGTTCTGGGAGATGGATGTTAAGAGTGTGCATGGTTCATACATAGGACTTAAGTTTGGTTCCTAATACCCACATTGGGCAGTTCACAACTGCCTATACCTCCAGCTCCAGGGATACAACACCCTCTTTCTGGACTTGTCAGACATCTGAACTCATGTGTATGCACTTCCATGCACAAGTACATACATACACACTTGAAAATAACAAATCTCTGTTTTTATTTTTATTTTTGTTTTATTTATGTTTATTATTATTTGAGTTCTTCTGTGTCTCCATTTTCTTTCCGAATGGGAATATTTACTCTGTGCTATTGTGAGACTGCCATGGGGCTGAGGAGTGGATTGAAGCAACTGGGAAGCACCTCGCCCTCCCAGAAGGTGAGAGAGTTGGAGGACAGTTCAGCAGCTCCTCCTCTTTTGGCCCTGGTGGATCCCAGCTAAATATTAAGTATTGCCTGTTTCACAGAAGCAAAAGGAAAGTAACTTGGTAGGTGCTTGTCTGCCCTGTGACACCTCCCTCTTTGTCTCTGCGGGACCACGAGGCCAGGTGCCCGTCCTGCATTCAAATAAGATCCCCACCCTGAGTACCAGAGCCCTCCCCCACTGGGGAAGGTATAGGTAGGAGAGATTCTGCATTAGAGAGAGTACTGCTTCCACCAGAAGGGCTCCCGGGGCTTATTTATTGCGTCTTGTTCGTTCGTTCTAGGTGCGGGGCTCAGAGTCCACGATTGGTTCCAGAAACCCACATTCCTCGCTTTCCCGAGCTTGTCTGCCCCTCCCTCAGCACGAGTTTCCCGCTCCTGGCCAGGGTGGGAAACCGGGCTGAAATCCAGCAGGCTGCGGGCTGGGACGGAGCTGCGATCGCGCAGGAGGACTGAACCAGCATGCCATGGCATGTTGGAAATATATATATAAATATATTCCCTCCCAGGGACTCAGAGCTCAGGGATTGCCTTGAGTATTAGAAAAGACATCTAACGTTGGGATTTTGAACAATTTGTCAAAAACTATCAAAGATGGCAGCGGTGTAAGTCCCTCAGATCATATCCTTCAGCTCCAGACTGGAGAAGCTATCTGCTGTGAGACCTGGAGGCAGTGTACAGAGAGACAGGCACAGGAGAGGCATGGGGAGAAGCCAGCCACAGAGCTAACTTGGGGGCCTTCTAGATACTTTCCTACAGTTAGCATTTCTACAGCAGTTACCTCAGTGGAACCTGATTGTATGCAACATCACTAAAAGAAGAAGACAGCCACACTGGGATCCTACAGAACCAGAAACCAGACAGATGTCACAAAAAAGTTTAAAAACTTCATGAAGCCCATTAAAAAAAAAGAAAAAGAAAGTGCTTGCTGCTTTCCTTTTTGATGTGGCCATTTACCCAAGCAGTCCACAGAACTGAAGGTGTACCTCAGGGCCTTGGACTGCTTCCAAGGGGCAGCTTCTAAGGAGAAGCTCTTCAATCCCAGAGGGCCAGAGAGAAGGGTCTGGCGTCTGAATTTCTTAATTTGGGTTGAGGTCTTGATCTTGCTGGGGCCTCCAAATGTTAATCTCAATGACAGGGAAGAGAAAGGCTACCGACTCAAATCATCACAGCCAAATGAATTAAAGCAAACAATTAATTAAAGCAAGCTTTTAAATTCGTGTACATGGGCTGCCTCTCTCTAAAAGTGGGACTCGAGGTCAGCAGTGGATCTGAGGAAGACAAGGTTTCTATAGCTCAAGGATAGTAGTTTTCTGAATGAGGGATTTGGCAGGCAGAATAGGGGGAGTTACAGGAACAGAGCACAACCAGTGGTCAAAACAATGTAGTGATAACAAGTCGCTATATTTTTGTAACAAAGATAGGATTGCAAGATGGTTATAAACAACTTTTTGAAACAAAGACACAATTGTTCATTGCCTATTCTGAGTCAGGCAGTACAGAGCCATTTTATAGGTAAGGTTACAGATGGGACTTAACCCAATTTTCGAGAAACAGAGGTTTGATCATAAACAGAAATGAACCAAGTTTGTCTTTACTATCAGATGGCTTTTAAGCCTAAAATGGAAAAAAATTGGTTCTTCATAAGAATTTGGGAGACAGAAAAGTAGGAAAAGCAAGACATGTATCAGACACTTGGACCAGGAACAGAGGCCTACAGAGCAGCTTTTCTGCAGGTCAGGGTCTTAGACTTAAGACGTGCTGTGCATGTGGCATTTTTGCGAGTTTCTTATTCCCGAAATTTCCCAGATAGCTTATAGTATGTATAAGTCTGTGACAGTAGAGACATTTTTCCCCCAGAAAGCCATGAAACTTCATTCTGAGGAGAAAGCCAATTCTCTTGTGATCTTGTGCAAAACTGATCGGGGCTTACATCCAATGATGGCTGAATGTAAAGGCTGTTATGTGGGTCCAATAGAATCCTCTCAGCATGGAGGGGCTGAAGGTAGACGACTAGAGTACCAAACTGGTAAACCCACACATACCAGAATGGAAGTGCAGTTGAATAGCATGCAAGAAATGCCAACTACATAATGCTTCCTGGATTTATCTCTTTTACCAAGAAAAGAACCAAATGAAATTACGGTTTATTTTCTAACCTTTGAGTGTAGCTGTGCCTTTGTGTTTTGGCCATTCTATGGACTCCACAGTTTTTCTTCCTCACTAGACTGAAGTTAACCAAGACTCAGGTCTTGTCCGTATGGCACGTGCTCTCTCTTCCTCTCTCTTTCCCTCCCTTCCATCAGTTCTTTGTATAAGCACACAGATTGATGCTTGGCTTATTCAGATGATCACTGTAGTGATTGATGAACACCCTCTGCCTTCTCTTTTGACTCAGGCACCACACCCAGTTTAGTAGGTTTGGTATTACCAGACCATGGCTGGCTATCCCGGATAGCCTCCCTCTTAGAAGGAGCAACTTGTGTTAAGTTTGCTCATTAACTGACAGGAGTCTCCCTCTAGACCCCTAACTCAGCAGCAACACTGACTCTGGGTGCAGGTTTAAAATTTTGGAATGAGAACCTTGTGGCATCCCCTTGCCCTCTTGATTAGCTCAAAGCTAGGAATTTTTCATATTTAATAATGGAAGCTTAACTGTGACTTTCTGGGCAGAGAATAGCACCACACGGGGCTTGTGTTCCTGAAGCCATCTTCTTCCTAGAAGACAGCCAGGTATGTTTTTAATACAATATTTCGTTGTTCGGGTATTATTTCATTGACTTAAATATTACAGAAACACATCTCAGGGCCTGAGGAGGTAAACCAGCTTAGGTTTTTGTGTTAACAAAGCTTTATTTGTTGTTTACTGGGAATGGAACCCAAGACCTATTCATTCTAGGCAAGTGCTCTACCACAGAGCTATATCCATGTGGGTCAATTGGACTCTTTCTCTGGCTCCCTCTGTCCGAGGCAGGACTCACTCGTCTGCAGCAGGCCTCATTCCCCTCCCACCTGGAGTAACCGTCACCAGCCAGCGGCGTGAAGTAGCGTGGGTCTGTGATCCCCGCCGGGAATCCGGTCAGGCCGTCTAACAGCTGGACAGGGCGAAATGACATCTCCTGGACTGCCATGTGAAGATGACCAAAAGTCACTTTAATGCAAGGGCTCAGTGAATGTATTGGTGGTACCGGCCGGGGAACAGGTAAGCAATCCTGCCAGTGGCCGCTGGCCTTCTCCAGGGGGCTGGGTTACCTAGGACTGTGACGCAGGAGGGAGGGGCCTGTATTTCTCTTCTGCTCCAGGAACGGAAGGCCCTAGCGCCCTCTACCGGCCATGTGAGGTTTTGACCCATTTCCACGGTGCCACAGCTCCAGCTTTGTTTTTATTTTAACAGCCACTAATATTGAAGGTTATGTTGGCAGCATTGTTTAACTATGTTGTTGTAACAGCTGGGTTTGAGCTGTTGGGGTGTTTGAACATTAATGCATACAGGCATTGAGGGTGGGACCAGTTTGTAGACCCGGTAGGAAGTTTTCTTGGGGTTAGGTGGGGTTAGGTTTATGTCCCATTTTTTCCAGCCCAGAATCATAGTTTAATATAAGAACCCTTCCACAAGTGAGCAAGTGCAGCATAGTCCCAGTAAAAGGGGCTTTGCCTCTTCATGGAGAGACAGGAAGCTGTGAAGCTAGCAGCAGCGGAGGTCATGACTCTGAAGGTCACCATCACCAAATGCTTTTGCCCCTGGACAGGCTTTCAACAGGAATCAGTGGATGGGGTGAGTCCTTCCTCTTTCTTGGTCTTCTCTCAGCTGCTGGGCTCAGAACCTGTGAATTAATCTGAGACCTTGGGGGAAGGGCTAAGGCACAGCTGCAAGCAATGAGCTGGAAGGCAAGCAGCAATGGAAGAGAGACCTCAGTGGGCAGTGGGATTGGGGATTTGTGCGGGACTCAGGAGACAGAGTGTTCTTAGGGGACCATCTCCGTGTGGCTTCCTGTGAAGAAAGGATTAGGTTTTTAGTAATAGAAGGAAGTTTCACCTTGTGTCAGATCAGGAATCTCCTTTGTTCTTGATTGCTCTGTGAGGGAGTGAAGTGTCAGGTTTAGAAAATCTTCCAGTCATTCTTGCCCTCCAGTGTTAGCTGAGTTAGAATCAAGAAGGACAGAGACAGCTGTGAGAATAGAGGACAGTGGTGCCTGTGGGGGGCACAGTGGCGCCTGTGGGGGGCACGTGGCCCTGGCAGTGGCCCCCAGCTCCTGCATGTCACCCCAGGTGACCTTCCCGTGGCTGTTCTGTGGGTGGCATCTCCCGCGTTTCTTCGATCGATCTTTCAGGGAGAGTTGGGCCATCCTCTTGGTCGGCGGGGCAAGTTCGGACATTCCTGGCTGGAACCCAAATGGGTTTTGGCTGGTCCTGTGGCAAATGCAGGCGAAACCCCTTCCTAGTGTAATGAAGGGATTGGGACCCTTCCACATGCTGTCTGGAGGATCACGCCATCTCACCAGGATCGAAGGAAACATTCTTGGAGCGTGCCAATGCAGAAAGATGGATGGATGTTTCAAATTTTTATAAATGTTGAATATATGAGGGTAGTTAGGGCCATTGCCAGCTGTGTATTTGGGGGTAGTTGGTCCCTTTTGTTTTTTAAGTTGAGTCTTTAAAGTTTGGTGGGCTCAATAATTCGTCGGCCTTGGGGATTGTAAGGGATTCCTGTGGTGGGCTATCTCCCATCGTGAACAGCAGGTTTTAAATTGGGAGCTGACCAAGGTGGGGCTGTTGTCAGTCTTCATTTTGTGTGGAAGTCCCATAATAGCAAAGGCAGAGAGCCTATGATGGATTAATTTTTTGAACTTTCTCCCATTTGGGCTGTAGTGTGGGACTGTCATAGAGTTAAGAGTGGGTCAAATCTGGCTTGGAACCCCACATCATCCTAGGAGATGAGAACGGCAGGCGTTTGGCTGCTCCTCACTTTAGCCCTCGCCAGAACCCAGCTAAATATTAAATATTGCCTGCTTCACAGAAGCAAAGGAATGCAGCTTGGTTGGTGCTTATCTGCGCTGTAGCTGGAAGTCTAGGGATGGGTCCATTTACTGATAAGGTGCCTTCCTCTTTTTCCCTGTGGGACCACACCTCATGCAGAAGGAGCCCTTGCAAAACCTTGATGCTTAGATTTCAGCCCTACATGCAAATGATGCTACTCCAGTATCCTTATCTTAACCAATGGATCCCAACCCTGGGAACCAAAGACCCTCCTCTGCTTGTGCCCCTATATATGTACCCTACACCCCTCATTAAAGTTGAGACGCCCCCTGAAGCGTGTCCTGAGTGTCTGTACTCACCCAGCTCACCGGAAGTCTGCCAAAGGCAAGGCTAGATGCTGTAAACCCACGGCCCGCCCACCACGCTGTCCTCCCCGCAGTGTCCCTCAGCCTGGAGCTGGCCACGGGCAGCTGCCATAACCCAGACAGAGGACTAGTGGCGGTGACAGGCACGTGGCAGAGGATTCCACCCCCAGGACTACACTGTAGCCCACAAAAAGTGAGAATATGTGTCTATTGTAAGAAAGACATATATTTGACAGCCAAATTGGGGAATGTGGGTGACATCAATTTGCCAGAAGGCACTGGACTTGAGACCTCGGGGGCTGATGCCCATGATCTGTATTGCTGGCGTAGTAATAAGAGATGCACAGGAGGAGCATGTCCTCAGAATTCTTTGGAGTTGGGTGAGGGGGTTGTGGGGGGAGTGAGCACGAAGCCCTTTTATGTTGGTGTGTGTGTGGGAGTGGAACTGGCATGCCTGTTCAATTGAGTTTATGAAAATTCCCGTGGAGGCTACCCGGTCCGCAAGGGAGTTTCCTTTGGATATTGGGCCTGACAGGGTGCTGTGTGACCTGACATGTTGGGTGGAAAGGGGATTGGTCCTTCCCTGCAAGAGGGTGGATGCTTGTATGAGCAGTGGGGAGCCTGGACTGTTGTCTAGTTTGATAAAGGATCTTGCCAACCAAGAAAGTAGATTAACAGCATATATGCTGTCTGACAATAGGTTAAAGGATCCATCAAGTGTTTTAAAGGCTGAATACATGGCATAGAGTTCTTTGTATTGAGGGGAGTGACTAGGCAGTTCTCTGAGACAAATTGTTGGGGGGGTGTCCCTGAGCGTGATATATTATGGCTGAAGCTCCTTTCCCCCATTAGTGAATACTGAGGGAGCCCTGTTAATAGCTTCCCTTGTAAACATCCGTGGTGGCAACCAGTGCATCAGAAGTAGGGCAGAAGCCCATTTTTCATTAGGGTAATAGTTGTCCATCTGTCCTGGGAACCCCATTAAACTGATTGTGAGTTGGGAATGGTTTTTGATTAACCGTTGAATATCAGAGAGAGAAAAGGGGGTGACCAGAATATCTGGCTCTTTTCCTAAAATCTATTGGGCCCTTTCCCTGCCATTTTTAATCATAGCTGATAAAGCAACAACCTCAGTCAGGATTCTAGATGCACTCCCTACTGGGGTGTGGAGCCATTCTAATGTTCCTTGCGGTTGAGATAATGCCCTGTGGGAGTGGGGGAGGAGTTGAAGATAAGGAGCTGTAGGCATTGTTGGGTCGCTTCTAGCAAGTGCCAGATTCTTGAGGGCCATAGTGACAGCATCCAAAGCTGTAACTGCCTTAGGGGAGAGGATTCTGGAGAGGTGGAGCTTTTATTTCCCTTCAGGAGCTGCAATGTGCTGGTGGGGACTGAAAGCCAATGCCAGAGCCAGTTAAGGTTACCCAGGAAGCTCTGGAGGGAGGCTAGGGTTAGATTTTGAGGAAAGGTTAAGGTTAGGTTTCAGAGGGCACACTGTGGTAAGCGATATTTTTGTCCCCAGAAATGTGATGGGTGGTGTAGAGTGAAGCTCTGACAGGGAAAAGCCCCTCCCCCATGTGGTTGCATGCCACTTGGACTTCTGGGAATAGCTTGGAGGGGAATAAAAGAGGGGCTGTTGAAGGCAATTTGACAGTTAGAAATTGAGAATTAGAGCTAAGAATTACAGCAGAGTTGCTGGATAGGGAAAGAGAGCACAAAAGCTGATGACAGGAGATGCAGGCAGAAATAGAGCTGATAGAGATGCAGGCAGAGGTAAGGCTATCCTATCTGTTCCTTCCTTTCCTTTCCTCCCTAGCCCATGAGCTAACTGAGGTTTTAAGAGTTACAAGTTAGAAATCTAGCAGCTGGGAACAGAGGGGCGGAGTCAAGTAGCCAGGTAGAGAAAAACTGTTACATTTTGAAAGGCATTACAAAACCTTTTTTTTTTTTTTTTTAATTACAGGGTGGGATAAGTTGTATTTATGAGGGGCTATTTTAAATCCTAGGGAGGACAGTGAAGGTATTAATTGATCTTTGAGGTGGGAGGGGGAGGGGGAAGAATCTCCCCACACTAAGATGTCATCCACGTAATGGTAAATGTGGAGACCTTTATCTAAGTAGAGTTATAACTGTGGCAACCGCCTCTTGGCAGATGGTGGGGCTGTTTGCCATCCCTTGAGGAAGACCTGTCCATTCTTATCTCGAGGCCGGCCCAGAGAAAATGCAAAATGTTGAGTCTGGGGGGTGGAGTGGGATGGGAAAAACAACCCTTGATGTCTACAGCTAATAGAGGGGCATTGGCAGGGATTGCTAAGGAGAGGGGTAGCCCTCTTTACGGGGATCCTCAGGCCCGAATGGTTTTATTAATCGCCCTTAAGTCTTCGAGTAGTCTCCACACCCCTGAGTTCTTTTTTACAGGGAACACAGGGGCGTTCCATGGGCTGTGGGATGGGCAGATGTGATTTGATTTTAATTGCTCTTCAACTAATTGCATGAGCACTTCAGGTTTCCCCTTTGACAGAGGCCACTGTTCGACCCATATCGGCTCATCCGAGAGCCAGTCCAGGAAGGGAGTTTTATACTTAACAGTTTTATATTTAATCCTTAGGATAGGATTGGGGGTTATCAGGGGGCTTTGGTGGGTATTATGGTGGTCTTTGGGAGCACTGGCATCTATTTTAACATAATCTTTTTTGACTAACTGGTTATCACTACCTCCAAGGCCTCCAAGATGTCTCTTCCTAAAATATTTGTACAGTGTTGGCTATGAGGGGGCGTAGTGTGCCCTTAGATCCGCCCAGGTCTTCCCATTCATATGCTTGCTTGGTAAAGAAGGCTTGGGAACGGCCTCCCACCACCATAAGTTGGGGGCCTGGGATTGATTCCCACTCCCGGGGGAACTCCTGGAGTTTAAGAATGTTTTGTCTGCTCCAGTGTCAATCAAGCATTTGGAGGGTTTGTCTCCTCTCTTCAAGGTAATTTTAGGATGGGAATCTTCTGAAATATCAGAGACCCATAAAGTTTCTACAGGTGTTTTCCCTCTTAATGGTGGGGCTGAGGGCTGCCCCTGTGAGTTTAAAGGTTCCAATGGCTTGCCATCTTCATCATAATGAGATCTACAATTCGCCCTCCAATGGAAGCCTTTATGGCATCGAGGACAGATGGTTTTAGGGGCTGACTGTCTAGCAGGGGGACGTTTTGGGGGACATTCGCTTTTCCAATGTCCTTTTTTACCACACTTATAGCAAGTTCCTTGTGTTTCAATAGCATAGCAAACGCTTGTACCATCGAGGTTTCTGCATGTGATGATGTTGCTATGTCTTGTGTAGCTATGATCCATCTGTGCGGATGTTCATCTTTTAGCCCTTGGCAAGCTAGCCTGGCTTCAGAAGTCATACCTTTCCATATAATACTTTTTAGGAGAAGGTCATGAGCTGCAGGGTCCTGAATTTTTCTCTGTAGACTCGTTTTAGTTCTCAACACATAATCTGCTAATGATTTGTCTGTATTTTTGGTGGAAGGAGAGCAGGGAAGAGGCATTATCTTGTGAATCAGAGGGCGCAGTGATCCTGTCCCATCCCACAGAAGTGCACTTGATCATAATACCCCGGAGGGAATCTGGACTGTTCTCCCTTCGGAAAAAGCTCCTTGTCCAAATAATTCGTCATAGCCCCAGGTAATGTCTAGCGCACTCTGATTGCATTTTACTTGTTGTAGACATTTGTCTCTATAAAGGGCCTCCCATTGTAGAAAAAGAGGAGCCACTAAAGCAGAACAGCAGATACCGTGCCAATCTTGGGGGTGTTTAAACTGCTGATCTGGCTCTGAAGGAGGGATTTAGTTCAAGAGGCATGGACGCCATCTTCTCTAAACTGCCTGTCTTAGTTCTTTAAGATCAGCTGCCTGGTAAGTGTACCAATCCAGGGGCCTTCTTCTGGTAGTCACCAGGTTTACTGGAAAGGCTTGTACTTCATATTCATGATCCCGGTTGGCACAAAGCCTTTGGGAAGCCTGAGTTCCCAACCGTCAATTGCTGGGTCCCTGCAGGAAGCTGGGAGAAGCATATTTTGTTTGAGGCTCTAGGGAATTCCTGGCTATCCCCTCCAGAGGAAGTTGGGGGCTGATTCTGAGCCCTAGGATATTCATGTAAATCCTCTCTGAAGGAAGTTGGGAGTCAGTTTGGGGTTCTATAGGATTCATGGAATTCTACCCTGGAGAGGTCTGGAAGTTGGGCTGGCAGAGTCAATATCGACTGAGTTGGAGTGTTTGTAGACATCCTGGGGAGGGGATAATGAGTTATCTGTTTTGAGGGTAAAATTTATGGTATTTTGGAGAGCAGGAGGATCGGAAATATTACAGTCGCCAGGACTATTACTGCCCTTTTCTTGGGAAGGCGAGGGCTCTGATTTAGAGGAGTCTACGCATCTGCAAATGGTTGATACTATGCACAGAAAGTTTTAGGAAGGCGATTTGGGGCTTCCCTGTCACAGATTTCAGAAGCAAGTCTAGTCTATGTTTCAGCCTCTTTTAAATTTTCCTTCTCTATCTAAGGGGCTAATATAAGAGCCTCATTCCAGAAGGAGAGAGCATTCTTCTGTGTGAGTTTAAAGCCACGTTCCTTAAGAATTGCCTGTATTATCTTGACTTGGGATATCTTTGTGTGTGAAGAGTTGCTGCTTCCCATATTAGAAAAAAGTTTAGAACCGCCACAGAGCTAAGGAGGGTGTCCCTGTGCCATATGGACACGGGATTCTCCAGAGAATGGGCGGAAGCCTGGCCACAATTTATCCTGGCCATTGCTCTAAGAGCTTTTAAACGGTCGTTGCATTACCAGTTTTTGGTTTTTTGTTTTTGATAAGGTTTGTAGGTAGAGGCTATTGCTAACACCCAGTAGGGCTGTCAGAGTCAAGCAGGGAGTGAGAAGAACCTTCAGCCAACACCAGGGTGTCGCCCTGGCCAGAAGGCTTCAGTTGTTCTGGTCACTATGCCAGTTTCTCTCAAAACTTAAGCCGGAAAAAAGTAGGAAAGAGAGTTGAGAGAAAATGCTTGCTCTCTTATGCGGAAGCTGGCTCCTGGCTTTCCACCCCAACCAGAAGTGCTGCCCTTCTGTTCCCTTTTTTAATTTTTAGTTTTGAGAAGGGGGCTCTCACCGTTCCCACCACACATACCGGACAATCCCTGGTCACATCCAGACCACACTGGGTGCCAGTTGTCGGTTGGTCGGTCTCTCTCCCTCTCTCCCTCGGTCGGAGGCAGACCTTGCTTGTCTGCCATGGGCCTCGTTCCCCTCCCACCTGAAGTAACCCCGCCACTGGCCACATGAAAGGCCCACTTCGAGAACGGTGGGAAGGAAACATGGGAGTGGCGTAGGTCTGTGATCCCTGTCGGGAGTGTGCCGAGAATCCAGCCGGGGCATCTAAGAACTGGACAGGATGAAATAGCTCCTGGACTGCCAGGCAGAGATGGCCAAAAGTCATTTTAATGCAAGGGCTCAGTGAATTTACTGGGGGTACAGGGGCAGGGGAACAGGTAAGCAATCCTGCCAGTTGCCGCTGGCCTTCTTGGGGCGCTGGGTCACCCAGGTCTGCGACTCGGGAGGGAGGGGCCTGTGTTTCTCTTTCGCTCTGGAAGCAGGAGGCGCTAACGCCCTCTACTGGCCATGCAAGGTTTTGATGCGTGTCCATGGTACCACATATCCACAACCCTTTTTTAACTTGGATTCAAGCTGTCTTAGGGCTCTCTCTTGCTGTTATTAAACACCATGACCAACAGGAACTTAGGGAGGAAAGGTTTATTCCAGCTTGCAGTTTTATATCGCAGTCCATCACTGAGGGAAGTCAAGGCAGGACCCTGGAGACAAACTGAAGTAGAGGCCATGGAGGAGTGCTGCTTACTGACTTGCTCCTCATGCCTTGCTCAGCCTGCTTTCTTATAGCACCTAGAACCACCAGCCCAGGGGTTGCATTGCCATAGTGAGCTGGGCCATCTTCCATTAATTATCAATCAAGAAAACGTACCACAGGGCTGCCCACAAGCCAGTCTGGTGAGGGGATTTTCTTTGTTGAGATTCCCTCTTCCAAAAATGAACCTAGCTTGTGCCAAGTTGACATAAAACTAGCCAGCACACAGGCTCTACTAAAGTTGGGATTCTCATGTCCCAGCTACCCAAACAGAAATAAGCTTATGGCCACCTGGGAGGGGGGATCTGACAAAATCCAACATTCCCTAACCCACAGCAAAGCAAGATGTTGCATGGTCCTCTGGTTGCATGGTCATTTCTGGTTAATTGGGAGTTCAGTCAGAGCCACCAGGTTTTTGTTTGTTTGTTGTGTTTGTTTTTGCATTTTTCTGATTTGCTTTGGGACCCAGAGGATGCCCTGGTGACACTAGGGGCCAAGAAAACTTAGAGAGGCCTGGCACTTGAGAGCATAATAGGCTTTCCGTGCCTAGCAAAGTTTCAATGCCTAGGCTGCACTATAGAACCAAGGAACCGTAAGGAAGTCTCAGAACACTGGGAGGTGGGGGCAAGCCCAGGGTTTGGAGAGACCCCACATGGAATGAGCCGAGATGGAGCTCAGAAAGATCCATCCTAACTGAACCTGGAAACCCAACTCTTAGGAAGCCTCTGATGGGTTCCCAGGTTGTTGGAGGAGAAAATTGAAAGGGGGAAAATGCCTGTTTGTTAAGGAAATTTCTTTGGTCAAACTAAACCTGTGAATGACCCTAATTGTTGTCATTGTCTCTGCTGTTATTTTTGCTCTCTGTCTTGTCTTGTATTTTACCTGTCTCTTTGAGTTCTGACTGGGGTGAGTTCATGTATTGGTTGCATTTTTGCTGTCTCTGTCTTTCGTGTGTGTTTGCGCCAGTCAGAGGTGGACTTGGGAGCAGGACCAAGCTCTAGCTGCTGCCATTCCCTCACTGTCAGGCTAGGGCAATTCAGGACCACCTCTCCCTCAGCTTGCCACCCTGTGTGCACCCCCACGCCCAGATCCAAACCCACAGCTGCCACTTGCTGTGGCTCCTTGGGGAGCCACAGCTCAGAACCCTCATCTCTGAGCATTCTGGCCACTGGATTCAGTTTAGCAGGAATTCAAATGTATTTTAGGTATGAGTAGTGTTGAAATACTGTTTTGTGCTGTTCTGTTGTATTGAAAATCTGCCTCTGGAGTTGGAAACTCCTATGTCAGGTGAGCCACCTGATGATGTGGCAGAAAAGGGAAAAAAAAAGAGAGAAGAGGGCAGAGCAGCTAAGGAAATTAGACTGTTGGTTTAACTGCCTGAAACTGTTGCTAAGTTTATTTGGTATGGTTTAAAATCTGTTAAATCTGTAACAAAGTTGATTTAAAACTTATAATGCAGGGTTACTAATTACAAAGCTACATAGATAATCTTAAAACAAAGAGTCTATAGTCTGAGCCAATATTCAAATGTAATAACTTTGCTTTTTTTAACCCTTGTAGTTCCACTTTTGGCTAGCTATTCTTGTTAACTGAATTATGTCAACCCAGAACATGGCTTTTAATGCTTAAAGGCTTACCCTGAGAACGGCTCAAGGCTATGCTGGAATCCCAAATACCCAGTGTAGTCACCAGCCAATTAAAGTTATGACCACAACTATAAGCACCAACTATTAAGCATCAGAAATCGGAATGGTCCTATCTTAAGCTGCAACAAGACAATGACATGAGCAGTCTGAGCCTCCTTGCCTTGGCTAACTTTGCTAAGCTTTAGCTATTTTGATAAACTGAGTCATACAAGAAACTCTCATATTCTGGAATGGTGCACTATGTAAAAGGACAAGGAAGGTAAAGTTGCCAGTCTTCCTATGGATTGTATTTATGAATTAAAGTTTTATTTTGATACTAAAAGAGCTTCAATTCAAGAACTGTAACTTTTTAAGGCTAAATTTAACAGGGATAAAGCTGTAGAATCCTAATCTTATAAAAGCTACTAACTCGTTATATACTGTTAAAGATAATCAAGACATGCAGATTAATAGTCATCTTGTAAGTGATAAAATTCTTTACAAATATAGTTCATTTACAAGGACAAGCTTTATTTAGCCTCCTAGATATGTGCTTTCAAGGTTAAACCCAGAACAAGTAACTAAAAACAAGTTTATTTAAAATCGAATATACTTAATAGATAGCCCTCAAAACTTTTCAGAGATCTGCTGAATAACATTTAAGATTTTTACTGGAGAAAGCTTACTATAACAAACAGAGACCCCAGGTCCTTACGGTGACCTTAAGGTCTCCAAAGAAGACGATGGGGCATGGCTACTCTACCCGGATTGTGGTGATGCTAACCACTGGGGAAACTGCCTCGTGCCTTGCCTGCTGCCAGGGCTCTGCCCACACTGTGAACACTTATGGGTTCACTGCCATAAGGTCAGTTTTCTCAAATCCTTCTCCATAGCAAAATCATTTAGACCTGGGTCTGGCAGCCAAAGGCTGATGTCCTGTATGACAGCTGGAGACCGACTACCTCAGCCCCCACGAAGCATGGGACAACTGTCTAGGTAATGGGTAGGCCTCTGTCATTTTAATTGATACCTTGGACATTTATATTGTACTTGCTACTGGAATTTCTCTTTCTCAAATCTGTGATGATGCTCATGGCTAACTGCAGCTTCACCAGTTTAGCAACAATTGCCTGCTCAATGCATTTCATGTATTAAAAAACAGGTCTTATTTTTCTAGGGTCACCTGATAAGAAAAGGCAATTCACAGACAAGTTTGCTCTACTAACAGGCTTCATATTAATGGACAAACAGTTTCAGATATATAACTTTGATATACATATAACTTTGTATATACATTCAGATATACATATAACTTTGTAAAGACTAATCTCAGCAACCAACCACTTATGTATGTCTAATGATAAACTGGATAAAAAAGTTTCAAGTTTATATAAATTACAAAGATCTAAAAATATTTAATTTATGAACATATGAGGATATAAAAAGTCTAAATAAGTTATAAGGATCTAAGAAAATGACTTAAGGCATATAAATACACATTTCTCTAAGTTATTGTTATACAAAGATTATAAAAGTTCAAATTTTTAACATTGATCAATGAAGTTCTGACAGGTTGGTAAAGCACTGATTACTATTATCAGACCCAAGTTCAAGATTTTAAATTTCCTCTGGTTGTCTTTTAAATATAGACTTAGAAATGCTTCTCATCGTGCTGAAAACATCTCTGTCCAATGTATATATCTAGCCCCCTGGGCAGAAAAAAAGTTAATACTTTTTAACCCAAACCCATAGCTTTTGCTATGACTCTAAAGTGTGAGTCTACTCCAGCTGTTTTACAGAGGTAAGTACTCCTGTCAATCAACAGCCCAAGTTTCCCTGTCTATTGCCTATTCCTGAGGGAGAAGCTCCAAATATAAAGGCTTCCTTTAAATTCTTTAACTTGAACTTCTGTCCCCAGTCTGTATCTGCCTCCACAGAGTTCCACTCGGATAGTTGACACCATCCAGAGATCAGCTGCAGACTACAAACTACTCCAAACACCCCATCCCAGGAAGTCCTACCAAACCAGAAAGCCCTGGGCTTTCTGAAAACTGATATAAACCAGTCCAGTCAATGTGATTGCTCCCTCTCTCTCCACCTGGGTCAGTGAATCAGATGCTTCTGATAAATACCCCATTGCCTTAATCCCCTCCTGACCTTTGACTAGCATTCCAACCTTCCTGGGCCCTGAAAACAGCATCCTAATTCCAGCAGAAAGTAGTTAAGAGAACGCTCACCCCTTGTCCTCAACAGGCGGCCAGAATGTTAGAACAAAAGGAAACTCCCTGGCAAAGGGGACAAAATGGCTACCTGTAGTACCTATGGGCATTCCAAGATTATACGGCCTTAAGTTTTTGTTCTATGCTAACCAAACAGGTATAATTTATGAAGGGGTGTGCATCTTTTGATGCACTATAAATTTTGTTCCCCCACCCCCAGATAAAGAATGCTAAGGTCCATCTTAACCATCTTGCAACCCATTGTTTCAAAAAGGTCATGACTACCTGTTGTTATGTCTCCATCTTTAGACCACCTGTTGTGTTCTGCTCCTGTTATCCTGCCTATTTTGCCCTCCAAGTCCCCCATTAGGAAACCCCGGACCCCTTAGCTATAAAAACCTTTGTCTTCCTCACATCCATTGCTAGCCTCTTGAACCCCACTTTTAGGTAAAAGCATCTCCTGTACATGGTTTAAAAAATTTGCTTTAATTGCTTATTAATTTAATCTGGCTATGATGATTTGGGTCAGTGGTCTTTTTCCTCCCATCTTTGGGATTAACATTTGCTGGAGATTCTTTCAACACTCCCTTAAATAAAAATCATAGAAGGCTATTGTTTGGGACTCAGCTCTTGCACTAGGGCCGACAGATCAAAATGGAAGCACCCATACTAAGTTCAATGCTGCCAAATGAATTGTTAAAGTTACTGAGAAACTGGAGGACACATAACAGCCAAATTGCTGTGGGTTTGGGGGGCGGGGGGAGGATTGCGTGTCTTGGCGATGTCTCATTGCAGGATGCTCAGGTTCTTTGTGTCTTGAAAAATCGAGCAAGACGCACATTACCAGGGAATTGGGGTTTCCTTTGCAGATTGTCTTGTTGATAAAAGAATTTTAAAATGAACTGAGAAGGAAGCTCAAGGACCATTAAATTAGCATGTGGGAGAAAAAAACAGAGTAGGCCCCACTGCAAACCCCAGCAGCTGCTGGGAGAGGGAGGTCAGAGTCAGCAATGGAGGACTTCAGGGCAGCAGTAGAAGAGAAGGGGGCATCACCAGAACAATGAGAAGGCAAGGCAAGCATACTTAGGACTTTGGCTCAATATCCAAAAAAGAGAATGAGAGGAGAAAAGAAGGGGCTGAGAAATGGCTCAATGGAAGACCCAGGGGTCTACTGGCTAACCAGCATAGCTAAAACAGCAAACTCCAGGCTCAATGGCAGATAGACCCTATCCCCAAAAGGAGGTTGGAAAAGCAATAGAGGAAGGCTCAGGCATTGACCTCTGGCCTTCCTGTGTGCATACACTCACAGGCAAGCATACACTCACAGGCAAGCATACATTCACATATAAATCACATATGCACAAAAATGTTTTAATAAAAAATAACCAAGAGGGGTGGTGGTGGCATACACCTTTGATCTCAGCACTTGAGAGGCAGAGGCTGGTGGATCTTTGAGAGTTCAAAGCCAGCCTGGTCTACAGAGTGAGATACAGGACAGCCAGCGTTACAACAGAGAAACCCTGTCTCAAAATAAAATAAAAATAAAAATAACCAAAAGTTAGGTTTGTGAGTTAAATCTCAGAAAAGCAGACAGACTTAGCAGTGAAGATCTGTAAAGCAACTGCTTCAAGGGAGGGCCTCTTGGGATTGTTTCGTTATACACTGTCTCATACACGGGGTAATTCTTCCTGCCCCTTAGCATGTCCTCAGACAAATCAGCTTTACTGAGGGGTGATCTCAGGCCAGGTGATGGGCAGCCCCAGTTGGAATAGCATTTAAAAGAAGGGGCAAAAGTGTGCAGTGTTCTAATCTTTGAGGCGTATTAAAATCCATCGCTCTACCTAGGGCCACAGGTAGAACTCAATTCCAAGGGGTTTGTTGTTGCTGCTGCTGCTGCTACTGTTGTTGTAGACAGGGTTTCTCTGTAGTCCTGGCTTTCCTGGACTATATAGACCAGGCTGGACTTGAACTCAGAGATCTGCCTCCCTCTGCCTCCCAAGTGCTGGGATTAAAGGTGTGCACCACCACCTGGCTCCAGATGCCTATCATTTAACTAAGAAAAAGTACCTTTCCTTTAAAGGGCCTAAACAAAACCCCCATGCCTTAAAACACCTTTCCTTCAGGTGTTTTAAATTTTAAGGAAGGGCAATTGTGAAGCTCCCCTTTCTTAAAATTGGTGTAACCAGGGAAGTAGGAGGTGTGCTCCAAAGCTGATTATGAGAGAGGAGTCCATCCTCAATGGCCTCAAGCTTGCTGACCGCCCCTGACTGTCAAGCTAACAAAATGTCCTACACAGGCCAGTTTCCCTCAGCACGAAGATCTGTAGAGGAACACTTGGAAGAAGTTTTTGTTATTTTGGTTTCTGTAAAAACAAAAAATGTCATTTGGATTAGGTTTGTGTGCCCACCCCAGCTGTGGTAGAGTTGTTTAGGAGTCAGATTTGGAATGCTTGATGCAGGTGGCTATAATTTGGTTAGGTGCAGTCGTTCTGGCACCTGTCGCTTGTTTTGGGGATTGTGTGCCACATGGGTTTATGGGAACACTTAGAGCATAAAAAGTTTGTGTTGGGGCTCTCCAAAAGCGCAGGGCACCGTGTCTGGAGAGTTCCGCTCACTACCTAGTCCCCAGCACAGGACTCACATGTCTGGAGGGCCCTGTCCCCCTACACAGCCCAGGGCTCCCCTTTGGGAGGGTTCTGCCCCACATACAGTCCACAGCACGGAGCTCCCAAGTCTGTGGAGAGCTCCACCCCTGACACACCCCTCTATGCTTATCCAGTGGGGCCTGGGCCCTGCTCCTCTCAACTCCCCTGAGTCCACAGCCCAGGATCTGCGGACCTCTCCATCTCTCCATGTGGAGGCTGTGGGGGGAGCTCCGCCTCAGCCTCGCTCCCTGCCAGACCCAACCCTCCTCCAGGTGTCAAACTGTCAAGCTGCCTCTGCCAGAACTGCTTCATGGTGGGCCCTGCAGGCAGCCATAGCAGCAGGCGGACCCAGTTGAGGACTGGGCTGCTGGCTGCCTGCTCCTGGCCCAAAATGGCACCTCACAGCTATCTGTGTTTCTGCCGAAGAGCAAATCTGACTTTCCCCAGCAAGTCTAGCCCCTACAGTTGCCTCCCTCGTGGGACCCAGTCCCCTCCCCGGGGACCCAGCCACCACCCCTTGTGCCTACCACAAACCCCAAATGGTGTCAAGGACCACTGGGGAGTCAGTATATTTCCCCTTTGGGGGAGTCTGGCTCTACAAAGCCAGGGAGCTATGGGACTGAGGACTCCCGCCCCCCGAAAGAAAGCTCCTCTCTGGGACTATCAGGGACCCCACTCCCAGTCGGCTGTGGCATCCCCCAACATGGCAGAGCAGCACAGAAGTGGCCCCAACTAACACAAATGTCCATAAGCTGGGCCCCTCATCCCTCTCTGGACTTACCAAATAAGGGCAAAATATCCCACCAATCACAGGCCACCCTGGGAGCCCCCTCCCCACCCCACCCCCCCACCCCGCAAGGACACTATATAAAGAGCAGCCTTCTCTACTGAGAATAGGGAGAGGGAGCAGCTTTGGCTGCTGCCTTCCTTCCAAGTGGAGGCAGCCACTGAGAGAAGCATAAAGAACACCTCAGCTCAGCCGGGATATTTCTCTTCAGAGCTGCAGCACTGGGGACCCCTTCCCACCTCAGAGCTGTATGGTCCCTGGGCTCCCGACTGCCAGGGCTCCTTCCTGTCAGAACTGTGTGGTTCCTGGGCTCCCAAATGCCAGGTCACTTTTCCATCTGTTCCAGCCAAAAACAAAAAACAAAACCCTAACAGTATGAAGCCCTGAGAGTCGGAGTGGGTGTTGGTTGGTGGTTCATTGGTTGGGTTGCTGCTGTTAGTGTGATAATTCCTAAAAGAACAAACGTTGGAGGGATTGAGTTTACAGACCATGAGCTGAGATGCTAGTCTGACTCACTAATCCTCTTCAAGTTTAGAACAGCCTAAAAGAGGCTGTAAAGATTTCTACCTTTCTCTCATTCTGTATCAAGGCTGCTTGTAAAAGTGGTAAAGATTTCTTTCCTTTCTCCTTCCCTAAATAGAGGGTAAATGATTGTAGCGTACTGCTACAAAGTTCCCACTGCTGTTTGACTCATGACCCTGACATTTTCCCTGTTCCGATTCTTACAACAGGAAAGCACCCTGTTACCCAGTTTTCTTTGTGCTTTCTCCCCCTACCACACAGTATAGGGAAGTAGCTTTGAAAGGGGTGGTTCGGTGCACTGTTCGACTCAGCCCTTTTCCACCTAAAAACCAACTCTTGCTCAGCTCATAGACTACCACTCTGTTTCATTACAATACAGTGTTGCCTGATTCTAGAACCCCAGAGACAGCTAAGCTCTTTATATGCGCTATAATTGTGCCCTATAATTGTGCCCTTTGCCGCTCCCTCCCCCCTCCCCCACCGCACCTGCCTCTGGATGGTGTGGAATTACATCATGGTCCTCTCCAGGCCCTTTCTCCCTAGACGGAATCTCTAAGTCTCCGGCTAGGAGACTCCAAAGCCTCTAGAGAGACGCAACACCAGAGAACTACATCTTCAGCTAGCTAGAAGAAAGGTCTACTCCAGTCTGGGGTGCAGTGAGGGGGGATGGGGATGGGGAATGGGAGCAGCCCTAGGAAAGACCATTTCAACAGCTTATTAAGAGTGCTTGGAGCACTCTGACATTTCACTTTCATCCTGACAGGTGTGTTAGGCCAGGGTCTCATTAGTGAGTTTTTATTGAGGAGGAAGAGGAGTTAAAGGTCATCCCACACCCCACCCCTGCCCCCAGGAATCTCCTGGCGGCTGCTCCTTCGCTTTTACCTCTGACCGTAGTTCTCACCCTCCGAAGCACACACCCCATGCCCCACACCTTGCTTCTAATGTCGGCTTACAAGCTCATAAGAACCTGTAAAGATGAAAGCAGAGTTGTACTATGAGAGGAACTTGGGGAGAAGAAAGGATTCCAGAGAGCAGGAGGGAGAATGAGGACAGAGTAGGGCTATGGTCGATGTATGAGGTAAATGTACAAGCGTGTGTGTGTGTGTAAGAATAATGATTTTTACTTAGTCCTACTATTGTGTGGCGGTCAAAGAAAAAATCTGTGGAGTTGGATTACCCCCACCCCCGTTACCATTACGTGGGTTCAGAGAATTGAACTCTGGTCCCAGGTTTGCACCGCAGGTGCCTTTACCCGCAGAGCCAACTCTAGGATCCTAAAGAATAAATTTTAAAAAGCAGGTTTTCGCTCAACATCTGCATTACAAACGACAGCTGAAACCAAGGCTGGCGATGCGATCCCACAGCACCCGGGAGCGGGGGCCGGCGGGGGCGGGGGGAGGGACGACACGGGACGGGAGGACACTCAGCTCTGGGCTCCGACGACTCCACTGATGCACCCCACAAAACTGTTGCCTCCCTGCAGCGCCCGGGACGCGCTCGGTTCCCGAGAGACGAGACCCCCGCAGACCCACGTTCTCTCATTCACCCAGCGCGGGGTTTATTCTCCCTTTCTTGCTTCCCTTTACAAAACCTAAGCGGCGCCCGGGGCGCGGGGTCCGGGCCGCCCTAGTCGGCGGCGCGCGCGCGGTCCAGCACGAGCAGCGGGATCTCCTCCAGGCCCTCGGGCCGCTCGCCTCGCCGCAGGTAGCGCCGCCACGTCGCCAGCCTCTGCAGCAGCCTCTGCAGCCCCGGGGGCCCCCACACGCCGCGCTCCGGCGCCGGCGCGCCCGGCCGCGCCAGCTTGCCCTTCCGCCGGCGCGGCCCCCGGGCTCCGCGCGCGAACAGCCGCCGCCAGCACCAGCAGCCCGAGCCGCCGTCGCCCGCCGCCCTGCGCGTCGCCGCCTCGGGCTCCGCGTGCCGCGCGCCCCGCTGCAGCCGCGCCACCTTCTCCAGCAGCTCGTGCTGCACGCCGCCGCGCCGCAGCCCCCGCGCCTCCATGGGCTGGCCCAGGAGCGACGATTCCCGAAGCCCCGGGCCGCGAAGCTCTGCGGTGGCCTCCAGGACGCCAAAGGACCCGTGTCCCTCCGTGGCCTTCAGGGACTGTGTACCCGAGGCCAGCCCCCTCGGGTTAGGTTGCCAAGGCAACGTGAAGGGTGACCCCACAATGCCAGCCTGGCTCTGGAAGAAGCCCTAGAATCCAGAGACCCTCAAGCATCCTGCGGTCCAGGAGTCGGTGCGCCAGGGTCAGGCACAGAGGGACCGAGTGTAATCCCAGCACTGGGGCTGGAGGTCAGTCTGGCATACCTAATGAGCCCCTATTTCAACCAAAAGTAGAAGGAGTGCGGGAACTGAGCTCTTTCCTTACGGAAAGACTTCAGACACAGTGAGAAAGGATCTTCACACACACACACACACACACACACACACACACACACCCCATATCCCACTCTGCCTTGATAACTATTAAGCCACACTAGACAGAGCCCTGGATCTCCCACTGCACTGATCTGGAGATTTAGGCCTTACGGATGGTTATAGAATATGTAATCTAGCATGTGCTTGGCAAAGCAAATGTACCGTGATTTCCAGGTTAAGTAAGAGTCTCGTTTTTACTGATTTAGCCTAAAACTGAAAAACGGGGAGGTAAAGGGATAATATAGCATGTAGATGGTGTTCAGAACGTGTCATCCTCAAATGTGACCCCTGGAAGAGTTGAATGTTTAAGAAATGATCAGCTACTTCAAGGAAAACTTTAGTATTTCGCTGCTTTGGCAGCTCAGCAAGGAAGACAAAGAGGCATATTCATTGGTGGAATCCCTGCCAGACCTCAGCACAGGGAACCACAGTTGCAGCCAGGACCATACTTGATCGACAGTGGAACCCTGAGCTGCTGAGCTCAGGTGTTTTATTCATTCAGAACTCCTCAGGTGCAGATCATGAGCAATCAAACGTCTCCATAGAACTCCAACACCTGCAGACAATACAAAACGCCAAGCCCTATGCACCCCTTTTTCCAACAGTGCACAGTAACAATTACTTAACACAACTAAAAATGAACTTCCACAACCAAAACGTCTTAACTTCCTCCCCCCCCCGTTTGCCCAAGATAAAGTATGAACTTCTCATTCTGTGGCAGAGGTCGATATTCTGAAGTCCACTTTCTCTAATGAAGGTGTCTGTACTAGAAAGGACCCTCTGGAGACTCCCTATCTCAATAGTAATTACCAAAGTGAACACGTCTTAAATCAGAGTGCAAAATATAAAGTACAAAGTGCACTTTATGGTTTTAAAAGTGGAAAAACAGCTGTGTATGGTGATACACATCTCTAATCCCAGCACCCCAGAGGCTAAGGCAGGAGAATCGTCAATTCACAGCAAGATCCTGCCAAAAACTAAACAAAATTAAACGAAATGTGTGAAAGCAAGAACACAGACTGTAAATACATCCACCTTTCGAATGGAGGCATGGATGGTAGACAAATGCCGTCCGTGCCCAAAGCCCCACTCTCTGTTCCTTTCAATCCTCTAGACCTTTCCTGCAGACAGTGTATTTCTGCGTGACTTCAGGTACAAACGTAATTATAATATTCTTTTCTTCTGCTAGTCTGTCTTATGTCAATTTAAACAAGGCTCAAACCCCATGTTCTTTGAACCCCAGGATGGCACATTCCTGTGCTTGCTGCTGTGCATTCAGCTTTTCACTCCGCACTGCAGTGCCTTCCAGCACACTTACTCCCCCTAGATCAACAGGTCTCACCCTGGGGGCCACGACCCCTTTGGGGGGCTGAGTGACCCTTTCACAGGGGTCACCTAAGGCAGTCTGCATATCAGATACTTATGATTCCTAACAGTATGAAATAGCAATGAAAATAATTCTGTGGTTGGGGGTCACCACAACCCGAGGACCTGTATTCAAGGGTCTCAGCGGTAGGAAGGTTGAGGGCCACTGGTCTAGATGCTCATAGCACACCATGGTGGGAGTCACCTCACAGTCCAAAAGCAAATGACAATAAGGAAGAAGCTGTGTTCCTCATCTTCTTCAGGGGCAAGCCCAAGACCTTCCACTAGGCCCCAGAAGAGCCATAGATGGTGGAGGTTGGGAACAAGCCTTTACACGAGGGTCAGGGATCTGAACCATAAGAGCCCGTGCAAATTTCCTTTAAGGAAGAGTAGTGATGTATATTCTTGTTTCCAGAGCTTCTCCCATGCCTGCTTTTCAAAATAAACAGCTCAAAGGAATCCTTATGCAAAAGAGACATATTTAAGACTACCGTATTTCATCTGTGGTCATTCAGGCAATAGCACTTCAGTTCTAGCTACCTCTGAGCACACACTGGCTGTCCTTGGCTTATCTCTTACCTTGCTACTATTTCACCTGCCTCTGCCTCTGCCTCTGCCTCTGCCTCTGCCTCTGCCTCTGCCTCTGCCTCTGCCTCTGCCTCTGCCTCCACAATGCTGGGATTAAAGGCACGCTCCACCACCAGAACTTTACAGAATGGCTCTCTGATGCTCCCTTACTTTGCTTGCAGAGTTGTGTTTCCATGGTACTTCTCAATCCCATCAGACCAACACAAAAGATCACCAGGTGCTATTGTTGGGTTAGGACAAGGTAGAATTAGAAGCCTGCTCTGTTCAGTGCTTAGAGGAAAGTGTTATCTTCTTTGGGTTCCTACCAAATCGACATTGGTTATTGAGAAAGGAAGAAAGAGGAAGAGAGGGAAGAGAGAGTTGGACGGCGATACGGTGTGTGCAAACTGACTGGCTTGTAGTGGTTTGAGTGAGAACGGCCCCCATGAGCTCAGGCGTTTGAACGCTTGGCTCCTAGTTGGTAGAGCTGTTTGGGAAGGACTGAGGTGTGGCCGTGTTGGAGAATATGGTGATTTGAATAAGAATGGCCCCAATAGACTCAGATTTAAATGCTTGGCCACCAGGGAGTTGCATTATTTGAAAGGATTAGAAGGTATGGCCTTGTTGAAGAAAGTATGTCACTGGGGATGGGCTTTGAGGTTTTAAAGAGCCCAAGCCAGGTCCAGACATAGAACTCTCAGCTCCTTCTCTAGCATCATGTCTGCCTGCATGCTGTGATGATAATAGACCAACCCTCTGAAACGGTAAGCCAGCCCCAATTAAATGCTTCCCTTTGTAAGAGCTGCTGTGGTCATGGTGTCTCTCCACAGCAACAGAACAGTGAGGCAGAAGCAGGTGTGCTGCTGGGGATGGGCTCTGAGGTTTGAGAAGACTCAAGCCATTCGTACTGTTCTCTCTGCTTGTTTGGGGATCAGGGTGTGGGCTCTCCGAAGCTCCTCAGCATCATGCCTTCCTGTCTGCTGCCATGCTCCTGGCCATGATGGTGATGGACTCCTATCCTTCTGGAACTCTAAGTCTCAAATAAACCCTTCCCTCTATAAGCTGCCTTGGCAAGTATCACCTCAATAAAAAAGTAACCAGACATGATTGCTGGACTTAGTCCCGAGTATCTCGACAGCTCATCCCTGGGAATTCCTCTGTGGTGGGTAGTTCTGTCCTCCCCTCTGCATTTGCCTTTATATGATCATATTAGAGATGCTGGTCCAGCCCATGGTCCAGTCTTCTGTGCTACACAGAAGAATCTCAGAGCTGGTCGCAACTCTGTGCATTCCTTCAGATTTCTGTTCCTGCCCGTGTGCAGCTCTTAACCAATGCCCTGCACACTATTTGAAGTCTCTGTGAAATTTCTCTTGTATACTTTGGTTCCTGCCAGGTTTTAAGCTCAGTGCAGCCTCACAGGATTCTGTTGGTCAGGCTTCAACATACAGTCCCATGACACTTGGTCTGAGTTTCCCAAGAGAGCAGCTCACAAGAGGGTCTTGGGCTACTGTGGCATCCTGATTCTGTTGATTGCCCAGTGCCCAGCACTGAGCGTAGAAGAGAAAGACTTTTCCTGGCATCTCTTTCTGATGCTGCTGCTGTCGCCCTGGGTATGGGCTTTGCCCAGCTGTTTTGAGTGTCCATAGCTCTTCTGGTAGCTGTTTCTCAGCTGTCACCAGACCCTCTAGACTCTGGCAGGCTATTTGTGGGTGTCATTATCATCTTGAAACCCATGATGAAGAATTTAAGCATGAAACACTGCATGTTTAATGTCTGGAATTTACTGTATCTTGGGTGGAAATGAAAAACACATAGCATAGATGAAACCAGCCTGCATCCTGTTGACTGTTAAAGGTGGGCGGTGGGTATGCCATTCATGTCCATATTCGCTACTGTTATAAATATTTGGGAGTTTTGTTCTTTGTGTGTTTGAGACATAGCTCTGGCTGTTCCAGGCTAGCCCTGACTTATAAGAGATTTTCCTGCCTCTACCTCTGAGTTCTGGGATTAACGGTGTATGCCACCACACCTTCCCTTTAAAGGTTCTTGCACCTAGGGGAGCCCAGTTCTGTCTGTAGCAAAGAAATTCTTACAAACCTCTCAGGACCAGAGCCCTCAGGGGAGGGAGATGGAGGTAGGCTCATGCCCAACAACTCTTCCTCCTCAAGGAAGGCCAGGCCTCAGATGTCACATTATAATTTATAACTTTTATTATTCTTGTTTCACACGCACATACATAGCACAGTGGAGTTGCAGAGATCAAAGGACAACTCCTTCCACCATGTGGGTCCCAAGAATTGAACTCGGGTCATCAGGCTTGGCAGAAAGTGCCACCAAGCTATCTTGCTGGCCCATCCACCATCACATTAAATAACCTACTCCTACCCCAAGCCAAATAAATGAGGCAGAAAGGGTCTTTTCTCAAAGAAACTGAGAATTGAGACAGAGATTCTGGCTAGGTGCATGGGGGGTACAGGGCCTGGCAGGTCGTGTTGATTCAGAGATGAGGGCACCACTGTACCTATGTCCTGGTCTGTGGGGTTCTGCAACAGAAACCCTAGGAGAGGGAGCGAGGATTGGGGGAAAAACAAGGAAGCGTGAGAAATGAAAGGCAAGTCTGATATCTGATCAAGCCTTCGATTTATTGAACACAAGTAGCAGTATTTATAAGAAGTTCTCAGGTTGGGGGGGGGAGGGGAATGCGTAAGCAGGTTACTACGGTCAGGCAGGCTGGTCTAGTTTATTTGGGGGGTCACTGGGTCAATAAACTGCAGAGTCAAGATGTCCCAGAGCAATAAGGAAGCACTGTGAGATTTTTCCGGTGTAATCTATAAGGGTGGAAACGTGGAATGAGGAAGCAATAGGGTTAACTTAGTCCAGCAGGCAGTTTCCCAGAACTGGGCAGCTTTAGGCTATCTGACCTTGTCCGAACTCTGTCCATTAAGACCAGAGAGAAACGGATCGTTAAAACAGAGGTGGGGTCCCTTGTGTTTCAAGCCAGCGTCCAGGGGGACCACTTCCTACATACCTATTGTGCTACCCAAGCTTTGCAGGGTGTGTCTAGGATAGATGAAAGCAGAAACATACGCATTTACATAACTACATACAAGATCCCCTTTGGACAGTGGTAACAATGGACAGACAGACATGCACACGTGCGTGCACACGTGCACTGCAATAGAATCTCTCCTTCATTGTGCCCAAACCCCTTTCAGGCAAAACATCCACCTTTTTTGGTAGAACTGTTAGTTGCTTTGTTTTGTTTTTTCAGCTCAGACAGAGATGGAAAGGTGCCCTGACAGTGAGGAGCCCAGAAACCACACAGCACTGAGGTAGAGGAGGTGTCCCTGACTGGGCTGGAGTATTACAGTGTAACAGCTCTGCTCCACTCCGAGGGGAGAAGTTTTCCCAGTGGTGCTGCTCTAAGGGGAAGATATCCCTGGCTGAGCTGAAGTGTTCTCTGCTCTGCTCCCCTTCACTTCTCTTTGACCCAATGACAAAGACAGCTTCATGCAGCAAATTTCACAAAAGAGGTATATTGGGAGGGGAAAATCCCAGGGGTGTAGCTGCCTCTGTTTTGGGAGTAAGGCAGCAGCTGCAGCTACTACAAGAACTGAGCAGAGTGTGGTTCTTTATATAGTGTTTCTTGAGGGGGTTGGGGAAGGCTGTCCAAGGTGGTCTGGGATTGGTGGGATTTTTCACCCTATTTAAATAGCTTGGGGGAGGGGCCTTTGAGGGGCTAGGAATGGCCTGTAGGGCTGTTACAGAGGTCTAGGGCACAGGGCTTAGCTACTTGCAGGCATGTAAGGGCCTATACAAGGCACATTCAACCCTATCTTTGCCATCACCCAGATCTAGCCCCTTGAAATACCTATCATAACAGAATCTCTTGAGGGGATACCCTCTGTGTTCTGGCAGGACTTGCAGAGGTTTAGAACAAGTCCCCCAGAAGCAGGCCTAAGTCACCCTGTAGCACTTGTGTGTGTATGTGGGGGCCCGAGAGCTGTCTCCACTCAAAGTCTGACCCCCTGTCTCCTGCCCAGGCCTGAGGGCCTCACTCCTCCTAAGTGTGTGTATACTCCTGTTTCTGTCTGGTCATCCTCTGCGGTCGAGGGACGCTCAGGGCCAGAGCCAGAGACCCAAATCTTCATGCACTCTGAAGTCATGGTGTCGGGCTGAGGCCACAGGTACATGGTGGTGCCTGAGAGCTGAAGGCCCTCCCAGCTGCCACAGGGGGCTTACAGGAACAGATGATGATGTATCACAGCTTGTCAGGGTCATACAACGATGGACAAGGAAGTTTAACTGGAATTTAAATCGCTCAGATCCAAAGTCAGCTTATACCTTATGAGCGAGAATGGCTCCCTCTCTCCAGTGAGTTACATAGTCAGTCTGCCAGCCCTCCATGTGCACAGTGGGTCGTCAGAACAGCAGCACTCAGCAGAAAATTGCCCTTCCTAGAACTCATAGCACCCGGCAGACCTTTGAAACTGCCGTTTTTACCTGATGAATGTTATTTCCATTCCTATTTTTAGCTTACATTCCTACAAAAGCATTTGCAAGAATAGAAAAAAACACATTGTCTTAGAATCTATTAAGTGTGACTCACCTGGTATGTCAGAGACAAAACGGTATAATTTCTCAGATTGCTCCTTTTTTGATATGGAATTTCTGGAAAGCAATCAATCCAAATGGATTTTAAGTTTATTTGTTTGATTGTTTGTTTGTTTTAAGATGGGGTCTCCTATAGCCCAAAGCTGACCTTGAACTTACATGATCCTCCTACCTCCTTCTCGAAAGTGCTGGGATTACAGGAGTGCACCGCTAGGCCTGGTTTACAAAGTGCTGGGTATCGAACCCAGTGCTCCCTGCATTCCCAGTACCACTCAGTGAGCTGAGCTTCATCTCTGCCCAAGGCTTTACTTCTTTATAGTAGAAGTCTTAACACTTTGTAACTGGAACACTCGACAATGTGTGAATTAAGTCATTATTAACACTTAGGTTTTTAGATGCTGAAAAAAAATAGGATTTGGTTTTCCTAGACATCTAAATTTAAAAAGCACGAGAGGATCAAGTTTGCAACAAAGTGCCTCGTTGGCAGCTTGGATTTCTACGGGGAACGCATCGAATTTGCATTCCTGTTTCCGTGTAACTGATAGGGTCCGTTTTTAAAGGAAACAAGTCACCTGCGAGTTCCTGGAACTCCACAGGCCCCAGGCTTCACTTCAGCAATATCAGCACAGACATTCCGTCTACAAGAGTCAGTCATAGAAGTGTCAAGACTCAGGAAAACTGAAAACACCACTTAGAAGGTTAACTGAGAAGCAAGAGGCATTGAGGGAGTCAGTCAAGTCAGCTTCTCATCACTATACCAAAATACCCCCCCCCCAAAATTAACTTACAAAGAAGAAACATTTATTTTGGCTCATAGTTTTGGAGATCTCAGTCCACAGTCAATTGGTCCTGTTGCTTTGGGCCTGTGGTGGGGCAACACATTGTGGTGGGAGCATATAGAAGACAATCTGGCCTCATGGCAAGAAAGGAAAAGAACAAGACTCCAGGCCCCATAATTCCCTCCAAAGACACACTCTCTAATGACCTAAGACTTTCCACTAAGCCCCACCTCCTAAAAGTTCCTCAATGGTTTTTCAAAACAAGGTTTCCGTATAGTCCTGGCTGTCCTGGAACTCACGCAGTAAGACAGTCAGCCCTTGAACTCAGAGATCCACCTGCCTCTGCCTCCAGAGTGCTGGGATTAAAGGCGTGTGCCACCATGCCTGGCTAGGGCCAAGCTTTTAATGCACGGGTCTTCAGAGAATATTCAAAATCCAAACTACAACACACATGTGAGATGTTTGCCCCAGAGGGGGCCGGAGAAATGTGTTTCTTCCACTGTGAGGCACCTTTCTGGAACACAGGGCTGCCTCCCCAGACCCTGAGGTGTCAGTAGGCACTGGTCTAGGGCAGCAACTTCATAAACGTTCCAAGGATTTCCTTCTGCAGAGGTTATGATAGAGGCCATTTTCCAAAAAGCATGAAAGAGCACGCTCATTAGCGCCTCCAGGTCCCCAGGCGGTAACTGCCGCTGTCACTTCTGACTGTGGGCCGCTCAGGGAAGCTGGAGCCAGCATGAGAAGGCTACAGGTCATCACCATCTTCTGACCACTCCATCAGGGTATGCCACTGGCTGCAGGGGGCCAGGTCAGAGAAGAAGGCCCAGCAGCAAGATGAAGGGAGCCATCCCTGCCCCAGGGTACCACACAAGTCCCCAACTCACAGAAATAGAAGCACAGGTTGCTTTTCTGAGCCCCGGAGTTCCCAGCACTATGGTGTTGGGAGCCGAGTTGAAACGCCATTACAAGATGGCGCCGGTTTCCTGCTTCCGGGCTCCTCTTGCTCGGTTCTGGAGTAAACAAGTAACAGCGCAGGCGCAAGTTGAGTAATCCTTGCCGCCTCCCCCTATGCTAATAAGGTTCTGGACATGCATCCAATCGTTGATGGTCACGTTGCTTGCCGCCTCCCCCTATGCTAATGAGGTTCTGGACATGCATCCAATCGTTGATGGTCACGTTGCTTGCCGCCTCCCCCTATGCTAATGAGGTTCTGGACATGCATCCAATCGTTGATGGTCACGTTGCCTATATAAGCAGGGTGCCTCACACATTCAGGGTCTTTCGCTCTCAACACTCAATCAAGCTACAGTCCTCAATAAAGCGTGAACCAGAAGAATCCTGTGTGCGGCGTCTTCCTTGCAGGCGAGGCGGGCGTCCACACTATGGGTCACAAACTACCATGAACTCTGAGCCAAGGGCAAGATTCCTCCATTTCCTGAGTCACAGTCTTTTCAGTTATGGGGTTATTGCAATATCAACTTCAAAGACACAAAGATTAAATAGGAAGTATGAAAGAACTTTGGTAATGCCATGGAAAGTGGGGTGCTATAGTGAATTTGTGAGGAACCATTTGTGTGCTGCTAGTTTTATGTCAACTTGACACGAATTAGAGTCATCAGAGAGGAAGGAGCCTTAATTAAGAAAGTGCCTCCAAGTCGGGTGGTGGTGGCCCACACCTTTACTCCCAGTGCCTGTGAGGCAAAGGCAGGTGGATCTCTGTGAGTTCGAGGCCAGCCTGGTCTACAGAGTGAGTTCCAAGGCAGTCAGAGTTACAGCAGAGAAGCCCTGTCTCAGGGGGAAAAAAAATATCCAGCTGCAGGCAAGCCTGTGGAGAATTTTCTCAATTAGTGGCTGGTGGGGTGTGGCCTTGCCCTTTGTGGGCAGGGCCATCCCTGGGCTGGTGGCCCTGGGTTCTGTAAGAAAGCAGGCTGAGCAAGCCAGTAAAGCAGCACTCCTCTGTGACCTCTGCGTCAGCTCCCGCCTCCAGGTTACCACCATCTTTGAGTCCTTATCCTGAATTCCTTTGATGATGAACAGCAATATGGAAATGTAAGCCAAATAAACCCTTTCCTCCCCAAGTTGCTTTGGTCATGGTGTTTCATACAGCAGTAGAAACCCTAACTAGGACGCTGAGTGACATTTTACTCTCCAGCAGAGGGCCATCATACAGAAAGTACTTAGTAAACATTTGAGGACCAGGAGACGGATATGATCATTCCAGGTGTTGATCCCCACCCTCCCTCTAGCTTCTTCGGGGAAAGGGCTGAGGACATAGCTCAATGCTAGAGGCATACCCAGCATGCACAAGGCCCTAGGTTTGAGCCTCAGCATTGCAAAAACTTTAAATTCCTAATTACACGTATATGATGGTGGTGGTGGTGGTGGTGGTGGTGGTATTGTAGTGCACAGGTGATTGCAGTTGCCCATGGAGTCCAAAAGAGGGCGCCAGATCCCCTGGAGCTGGAGTTACACAAAGATGTGAATCAGGCATCAGTGCTGGGACTGAACTGTGGTTCTCTCTGCAAGAACAGTGCATGCTCTTAACTGCTGAGCCATCTATCTCTCTAGCCCTAAGTTTGTTTGTTGTTTTTTTTTTAAGGTATTAATAAGAGCAAGTAACCTACCTTCAACCTTCTATGGGAATTCCATGTTTTCTTTCCTCTTTTTAAAAAAAGGTAACCATTTCATTGGACTCTCATTTCCCAGCAACCATGTTCCAGTGAGTCTCCCGTATTTTGACAAGTCTTTGATGTGTGAGTCATATTAACAGTGTATTGCAAAAACTTCCTGCAAAGAAGTGCAGCTTTGGAACGAAACGATGGTATCTTGGTGCCTTTCTTAACTCTCTTTGGCAGTCTGGTGATGTCTCTGAATCTATTTGTTTTCAGACAGGGTTGCCTGATGTTACCAGGCTTCTGGGCTCAAATGACCATTCTGCTTCAGCCTCCTAAATAGCTAGAACTACAACTATTCATCATACCAGTTATGGACCTCTTCTAAGAACAATGCTTTCATATTTTTGGTTGTGAGCCTAGCTTTTAAGGAATGACCATCTATCCAGCCCAGAACAATGCTTTTATATGCATAAAAATAAAATAAAATGCAAGGCTCTCTAAGCAACTCAGTGATAGGCCTCATGGAATTCTAGTTCAATACCAGCACTGGGAAAAACAAAAACAAAAACCCTATAATCATAAAGGAAACAGGTCACATCAAATAGTGTGACTGTTTTGATCTATTTTATTACGTTTGAAGATTTATTTTAAATTATGTGTATACCTTTGTGTGATTACGTACATGTATGTGCAGGTGTCCGCAGAGGCCAGAGGTATCCGATTCCCATGAAGTTGGAGTTACAGGTGGTTGTGAGCCCTCTGGCGCGGGTGCCGGGAACTGAACTCGGGTCCTCCGCAAAACCCATCTGTGCTCTGAGCCACGGCATCATCTATCTAGTCCTCAAATACTTCTTTTTAGATACATGGTTAATTCACAGTAAATAGCAAGCCTGGGCCCTACGCATAGTACCAGCATCAATATTATAGAGAAGTGACGGAAGCGATGACCATGGGGCAGCTCGCAGCACCGAAGAAACCGCCATGTCATAGCAGAACAGCTGTGTGGCTGGCGGCTTAGTTAGTGCTGGGAAAGCATAAGGACCTGAGTTCAAGACCCAGAACCCAGGTTTTAAAAAGCCACTGTGGTGCATGTTTGTTGCACAAAGCCGTAGGGACAGAGAAAACTGACCTCTGGGCTTGCTGGACAGCCTACTTATTGACCTCCTGGGTCAAAGAGAGACAGACCCGGCCTCAGAACACATGCAGATACCCACATACTTGCACATGCAAGATACTCGACTGGTGCCTATTGGTGACAAAATCCCAGAGACTGACATGGCCACTGTGTGGGTCACCGCCTTCATGGCAGAAAGAGATGTTCAGGCTAAGTTAGGGGTTAGCAAACTCATGGACATCTCATACTCTTTCTCTAGAGCCTGCTTTAGAATCCCATCCTCAGTTGCTGTCTGGCTACTCGGGATACTGAAACAAATGACTTGAGCCTATGAGGTCAAGGACAGCTAGGGGCAACATAGCAAGGCCGTGTTCCCAGCTTCCCTGGGTCTAAGCTGAAAAGGAAAGTTGTGTAACTTCTCCGCTTCATTCCGTCTCCTTTTAAAAGAATTACTATTAATGAGGTGCTGGTAAGGGTTATAACATGTGCGCACAGCTTGTGAATCATACTAACACACCAAAAGGCTCAGAAGGAAGGAGCTGAGTGAGCCGGTTCACCCCCACCGCCACCCCCCATCCCTATCCACCCACCACCACATACAAAACACATAGTTCTCCAGCAGGGAATGTTAGCTTTGTGTTTTTATCTCTTACTATTCAGTTTAGTTTTTTATGGGAGTCTAGTCTAGGAAGATCTGGTCGGACTCCTCTATTACTTCGAGTCTTCCATTCAGGACATAATTCCTTCTCTCTCTCTCTCTCTCGTACTTCTGTGTTATCTCTACAATGTTAAATCAATACCATTCTTTAGAGCTTTACAGTTTACACAGCACCTTCATAAATATCTTATTGGAACATTTTAGTAATTTTCTAGAAATCATAATTCTTCTTTCTACAGGTCAGCGAACCTAAACCCAAGAGAGGTTAGGTAACCTCTCAAGATCTACTATTTCTTTATACCAGGTATTGGTTGCTTTCTTCCTTACTGTGACAAAATACTTGGAGAAAACAGTTTCAGAAGAACGGAAGTTTGCTTTGGCTGGTAGTTTAAGGGCTGGGTCCATCGTGGCTGCAGGGGCTGCAGGTGGACGCGCTCCATCCACAGCTAGGCAGCAGGGACGAGTGCTGGCTCAGCTCACTTTCCCCTTTTTATTTTCTCTTGGACCCCAGGCTGTGGAATGATATGCCTACTCTTTAAAGTGGATCTTCCCCCCTCAGTTTAACACTTCTGGAAATGCCCTCCCAGGCAAGCCTGGAGGCAGGTTTCCATGGAATCTAAATCCTGCTGGGTTAGCAAGCAAGCTTAACTACCACATAAGTCAAGGGCAGCAAATCCCACACCGACTTGTTGGGCACCAGCCTTCAGGGATGCCACGCTGGGAAGGTGGAGAGACAGATGAGAACACGGAAACAGACACAAGGCCAGCACAGAGAGCTGTCAGCAAAGAGCACAGAAACTCGCAGAGACGCTTGCCTCATGCAGGAGGGCAGCTCAGCCAACACCCAGGCGGTTGGGAGCTACCTGGTGTGAGGTGAGCAGATTCCAGGGAGGGACAGATTGAGGAGTCCAACGGACATAGGACCAGGGATCAACAGGTCCAATGGACCACTCTCAAATGATGAGGTAGAGTTAGGTCAGTCCCGGTGTTCTGGGACTGGATTGTCTCCCACGCTCCCGCTCGCCACGCAGTTCCCAGGCCCGACACTCGTTCTGAGCGGGGCAGCTCAGAGCTGGCAGAGGCGGGCAGGAACGAGGGAGTGGGGTACCTGGGCCGGCCAGCCTGGAGATCCTCACCAAGAACCGGAACAGGGCGAAGAGTACCCTGGGACTTTGAAATGAAGCACTCTCCACCCAAGTCTAGGTCGTCCAAAGTCAAAGTCCCTTTATTTCGGGCGGGTAAAGGAATATATCCGGTGTGTGTGGGCAGGGTGAACAGGTAGCCAACCTGCAAAGCTAACGCAAGGATTGCGTGACCATGGGGCAAGGGTGGGGGGCAGGCCTGCCATGAAGCAGGCTGGAGGAGGGCCTCAGTCTCTCCCACCTGGGAGCGGGGCTCTGTAGCGCCCTCAACTCTGGCCTCCTCCAAGTTCTCTCTCTCCCTCTCTCTCTCTCTCTCTCTCCCTCTCTCTCTCTCCTCTCTCCTCTCTCTCTTTCTCCTCTCTCTCTCTCTCTCACCTACTTTCTACCCTGGAACAAATTACCTGCCTCTCTTCTTCCACCTGATCGTTGTAATTCGTTCACCAGGAAGAGGGTCCTGCAATCCCGGCACGGCAGCTGTGGATCAAGCTTGCACATCTGCATCAAGGGTGCAGAATTCCTACAGTAGACCCATCCTGGAGTAGATCATCCATTCACCCTCTCCAGTCACTCACCTGTTGCGGATGCTTTCACAGTGGGAGATGCCGGCAAGCAGCCAAAACCACAAATCACGTGCTCAAAGTGAAACCTTTCCTTTTCCCCCTCTCTCTCTGGTCTTTCCCGCATGACCTCCATGCTCCCTGGCAAACCTGCTGGGCTTGTATCCAACTATCATGATGCTCACTGGAAGCCCCTGAGAATGAAGGGTTCAAATCAGCCTCCAGGGCCTCCGCCTACGCTGTCACTGGCCTTCACCACAGCTTGGCTTCCATAGCTGGGGATCCCAAGGGTGCTCTTAAGTCCCTGAAGCTCAGCATCCACCCCAGAACCCAGAGCACTATGCTCACAACTTGAAAACTCACTGGCCCTTGACCCTAAATTGCCCTGTTTGCACAAGGATTTTTTTTTTTTTAAACTCCACAGAAGACTAGAAGAATGTCTGTACCTTCTATCTCAGGATTCTCTTCAGAATTAAACCACACACACACACTTAGGCAATGCCTAAGAGGTCTTTTGTTTGTTTGTTTTTTGAGATAATGTCTCACTGTGTAGCCCTGGCTGGCCTGGAACGCTATATGTAGACCAGGCTGACCTTGAACTCAGTGATCTGCCTGCTTCTTCCACACTCGGCCTTAAAATTTTAAATCAATAACATTTGAAAATCACAATGCAGCTTCTGACAATAGGATCGTAGCAAAGGAAACTAAGCATCTTCCTGACATATTTAAGTGGGTCACAAACCAGCAGGGAGAACCCTCTCCCTGGGCTTCCTGTTTTACTTTCTTTTCAATATTCACTATGTTTTCTGGGATGTTTCAGGTTGCATGATACAACTAAATACAAGGGTGTTGTTTCTCTGTGTGTTTCTAAGTAACTGAACTTGCAGCATTTAGTAAATTAGGAATTAAACAATAGAAGCAGCATGGGTAAGTGTGCTGTGGCGACACCTGGTGGCAAAATAGGTAAACTGAGGCAAAGAAGAGACGAATTTATTTTTTTAATTTTTTTTCCTGGAATAAAATTAAATAATATAAAGAGAAGAGGAGCGAAGCAGGGTGGGGTGAACCAACAAAAACTAAGGATTCATGGAAGCCCCTGGGCACCTGGGATGCAGAGGCAGGTAATTTCTGAGAGTTTGAGGCCAGCCAGGACTACATGGCGAGACCTTTTATCCAAACAAAAATAAAGACAAAGACAACAGTCTCCAAGGGGAAGCCATCACTGGCGCCCCTGAGCCAGCACTATGCGGCACACAGACCCACCGGGCCCCGTCACCCACTGGTGTCATAGTCACACAAAGGTTATGGGTGGTAACTAATGGCATTCGGACTCAAAAACTTTCCACCGGAAGAAATTCAGGCCTGGTGGTATAAAGCTGGTCAAAAGCCCATAGCTTGGGGCTGAAGAGATGGCTGAGCAGTTAAAAGGTACACTTGAAGAGGACCTGAGTTCAGTTCCTAGCACCCATGTCAGGTGGCTCAAAAATACCTGTAACTCCAGCTCCAGGGCGTCCTATCCCATCTTCTGGCCTCCTCGGGCCTGTACACACATACACAAATCAGCCAGACACATATGCATTCACATAATTAAAACTAAAATAAATCTTTTTTTTAAGACCATGGCTAGAGAAGTCACAAGCCCTGGGAAGGAACCTACTACTATTGTTTTATGAAAAGACATGTCAACTTGCCTCATAAATATTTATGCATATACCAATAGACTGGTGCTATCCTCAGCTTTGGCCAGTGAGGCCTTCTCTCTGCAGTAGCCAGTAGTTAATGCAAGACTCTTAGTCAAAGTGCTGAGAATAGCTCTATTGAATGCTTATCCCTAAACAGGACATCTATATCAAAACACACACTGTCCCCATCCCCAGGCTTGGAAACGTCTTGAAGAGGGCCAGAGAGAGTGTAGGAGCTGGAGAATGGGCAGGAGCGCTGAGAAGGGCTGTCTTCCAGACATGGCACAGCTATCCCCCACACAGGACCAGGTGACAGGATTAGTCAGCCTTCCAATGGGTGGCACTAATTGGACTCAGTGGGCTATTATTAAAAAAAAAAAAAATTAAAGAGAGGACAAGAAGGAGGAGGGGAACCTATTGGTGCACTTGGGAGAAACGGGTGAGTTGAGGGTCCCAGGCAGGAGTGGGAGGAGGAGTTGGGGATGCCCACTATCAGAACGCATCGTTTACATGTATGGAATTATCGAAGAGTAAATAAAAGCTATTCTGTTAAAAATATTAAATAACACGGAAATTCCAAGAACCATTCCAAAGAATTAGCAGCGAGCAGAGGCCGGCCTGTGATCACACGCGTGGGCGCGTGTTTCTCCACGTGGGTGAAGGACTGCAACCAGAGCGCAGTTCTGCTACCTGCTGTTCGGACCCCAGACGGGCCGTCCCGCCACGTTGGACCTCAGCATCCGCAGCTCAACAGGAGTCTCGGGGTCACCACACAGTGTAAGAGAGCTGGGGGAACTGCGTATTTCTTTGTTTCGTTCCATTATACTTTTATTAAAAGTGTATCTTATTTTAGAACAACTCTACAAAAGTAGAAGCCATACGCAAGGTTGTCTGAAGAGTCCGTGCTGAACTCGGGAAAGGAACTGTGAAAGAGGTACCGTGTGTGTGAGCAGAAGCCGGTCCAGCCTGACCCCACTGCCCGCCGCCCTGTCACTAACGCGGATGCCAATGATCTCAGTGGGTTGCGGCTCTTTTTTGCACATGCGTGGGTCAGAGGACAACTTTCTGAGTCAATTCTCTTCCACCTTGTGGGTCCATGCGGCAATGAAGGCCTTTGCCTGCTAAGCCTTCTTACCAGCCAACATTAAAATTTTTGATAAAAAAAAAAAAAAAAAAAGTTAAAAGATCATTTAGTGCTGGGTGGCGGTGGCACAGGCCTTTAAGAAATTATTTTTCTTAAAAATTGCACACAGACACACAAGCTTGTTAAAAATCAATTTAAAAAGCCTAAACCCATTGTTGTGGTTCAAATGAGAATGTCTCTCATGGGTTCAAAGTAATTTGAATGCTTGGTTCCCAGTTAGTGGCGCTGCCTATGGAGGCTTAGGTTTGGGTGACCTTTCTGGAGGAAGTGTCACTGGCTTTGAGAGCTTGAGGCCTCTCCCTACTCCTAACTTGCTCTCACTGTCTTCTGCTCGAGGTTCAATATGCTCCAGCCTCCATCCCTGCTTCCCCCTCCTGTGACGGTGACAGGCCCGTCTCTCTCTGGTACCATAAGGCTGAGTAACACCTTCCTGTGTAAGTTGCCAGGCATTTTATCACAGCAATAGAAAAGTAATTAAAACATGTTAACTTTTTAAAAATATGTAATTTATTTTTATTCTGTGATCATTGGTGTTTTGCCTGCATGTATGGCTGTGTGATGGTATCAGATCCCCTGGAACTGGAGTTACAGACAGGTGAGCTGCCATGTGGGTGCTGGGAATTGAATCTGGGTCTTCTGGAAGAGCAGTCAGTGCTCTTAACCACTGAGCTGCAATAAAAAGTAACTAAATGATCTTTTAAGATCTTTTTTAAAAATTAAATTTTATTATTATTATTTATTGATTTTGGTTTTTCAAGACAGGTTTTCCCTGTTGTAACTCTGGCTGTCCCGGAACTCACTCTGTAGTGCAGGCTGGCCTTGAACTCACAGAGAACTTCTTGCCTCTGCCTCCTGGATGCTGGGATTAAAGGTGCGCACCACCACTACCTGGCATTTATTTTGTTTTTAAAAGTAATTCATCTCAGGGTGGTGTTGGTGCATGCCTTTAATCCCAGCATCTAGGAGGCAGAGGCAGGAAGTTCTCTGTGAGTTCAGGCCAGTTTGGTCTACAGAGCAAGTCCCAGTACAGCCAGAGTTACAACAGAGAAACCCTGTCTGGGGAAAAAAAAAAGTAATTCATGCTACCAAAAGGTAAAATGCCTGATGGTCTGAATTTGAACCCGAGGACCCACAAAGTGGAAGAGAACTGACTCCTGAAAGTTATCCTCCAACCTCCACATGCATAAAATAGCAGGTTCAGGGTCCAGTGACACGGCTCAGCAGATCGTTCAACCCCAGAACCTACATAAAGGTGGTAGGAAAAAACCAGCTCCTGAAAGTTGTGTGTGTGTGTGTGTGTGTGTGTGTGTGTGTGTGTCTGTGTGTGTGTGTGTCTGTGTGTGTGTGTCTGTGTGTCTGTGTCTGTGTGTGTCTGTGTGTCTGTGTGTGTGTGTCTGTGTGTGTGTGTCTGTGTGTGTCTGTGTGTGTGTGTGTGTCTGTGTGTGTGTCTGTGTGTGTGTGTCTGTGTGTGTGTGTCTGTGTGTGTGTGTCTGTGTGTGTGTGTTTGTGTGTGTGTGTGTGTTTGTGTGTGTGTGTCTGTGTCTGTGTGTGTCTGTGTGTGTGTGTCTGTGTGTGTGTGTTTGTGTGTGTGTCTGTCTGTCTGTGTGTGTGTGTGTGTGTGTCTGTGTGTGTCTGTGTGTGTGTGTGTCTGTCTGTCTGTGTGTGTCTGTGTGTGTGTGTCTGTGTGTGTGTCTGTGTGTGTGTGTGTGTGTGTCTGTGTGTGTGTGTGTGTTTGTGTGTGTGTGTGTCTGTCTGTGTGTGTGTCTGTCTGTGTGTGTGTGTGTCTGTGTGTGTGTCTGTGTGTCTGTGTGTGTTTGTGTGTGTCTGTGTCTGTGTGTGTGTGTGTCTGTGTGTGTGTGTGTGTGTCTGTGTGTGTGTGGCGGCAGCAGGGGTGTGCTATACTGCACAAGTGGAGGTCAGAGAATAATTTGCAGGAGTTGGATGAACTCAGGTCATCTGACGCAGTGACAAGTGCCTTTACCCACTCAGCCATCTTGCTGGCCCCAAAATAACACTTTTTGTGTGTTTTATTATTTAATTTATTGTCACAGCGATCATTTTGATCCAGTGTGCTTTTCATTTATTCAGAGCCACAGCTTCTCTAATTTCTTGCTATTATTTCAAGAGTGAAAGATCCTATTTTACCAACAATTCAGATACACATTGTATTACTAAAGAGGTTCAACACCCAAGTCTTAAAATTTGTTAGTACAAAAGCAGCGCCAACTGCGTTGAGGCCCGTGGAACAGGCTCCCACTTCCAGTGTGGGTTTCTGACTTAAAGGCATGAGCAGCTCTTTACGGCTCTTGGGTCTAGCAACCTCCTGGGCAGTTTCAATCATTGTGAAGGACCACTTTAAAAAGAATTTAAAATGCTTGGCTCTAGAGTAGTATAAAAATAATCTCAGCGTTAAAGGGACAGTATCAGCTAGACTCCTTCCTTCCTTCCAGTTTTTCAAGAATAGATCCTGATCACTCAAAAAGCTCATCAACACACAAACATGTGGGACCCACAAATGAGCACCAAATTAAAAAGGAACCACTGGGCCAGGTGGTGGTGGTGCACACCTTTAATCCCAGCACCCAGGAGGCAGAGACAGGTGGATTTCTGTGAGTTTGAGGCCAGCCTGGTCTACAGAGTGAGTTCCAGGACAGCCAGAGTTACAACAGAGAAACCCTGTCTTCAAAAAACTAAAATTAAAAAAAAAAGAAAGAAAAAAAGCACAATTGGATTTTCTCTAATTCAGAATTCTGAGACCTAAAACTCAAAAGGCAGCTTAAAAAGTGTCTTGAGCCTTCAAGACAATTCTGTACTTCTGATATTCTCTCTCTCCTTCTCTGATTAAAGTCATATGCTACCACACCTGAATTAAATGCTATTTTGAAACTACAGATTCACATAAAATTTTCCAAGACCTAAAATTTGGGTTCTTAAGAGCACAGCACTGACAAGAACAATTATAAATCTTTTTTTTTTTAGAAAGCAACACTTTCGGGGGCTGGGAAGATGGCGCAGACAGTAAAGTGCTTGGCACACAAGCATGAAGATCTGGGTTCTAGCCCCAGATGGGCAGCAGTACTAAGTCTGTAAGCCAAGTGTGGAGAGACAGGGACAGTGAGATGCCGGGCTGACCAGCCTAGCCCACTTGGTTAGCTCCAGGTTCAGAGAGAAGCTCTATCTCAAAAACCAAGATGAAAAGCAACCAAGAAAAACACCCAATGTCAATTTTAGTCTACACACACACACACACACACACACACGCACACACAAATGTACAACACACATGCACTTGCACACACACATTCAGAGTTCTCCCCCTAAGATGGTTCCCTAATAACTTGCAAGATGAAGGGTAAGGAAAAGCCAGTAATAAAAGTAGCTTATCACTTGTGATCCTTCCTACATTTGCTCCAAAGGAAGAGGAAGCCACACCCTGCACAAGTACTTCCTAAATGACAGGCTTTTGTAGAGTCTGCACTTGATACCCTACAGCTCCTGGTTCTTCTTGGTGCCAAAGTTGACCTGGTCATGGTGGTTTTACAGGAGCAACAGGGCATCTTGCATGGTGCCAAAATGTGTAGCCTTTTCAGTGTGTAAATTTCTCCAGGTTCAAGCAGAGTTTGGGCACTGTGTTAGAACATTCACTGCATGGTGAGTGTGGCAGGTAGCTGGGCTTGGAGAATTCCAGAAAGCAGTCAGTATTAGTTACCATTGCTGTGGTAACACCATGATCAAGGCAACTTATAGAAAAGTTTATTTTGCCTTACAGTTCCGTAGGGTTAAAGTATACAATGGTGGGGACAGTGTGACAGCAACCACCTGGAGCAGGAAGCTGGGAGATCACATCTTCAGCCTTAAGCAGGAAACAGAGTGCACTGGAAGTGGACAAGGCTATAAACTCTCAAAACCTGTCCCATGTGATGTGCTTCCTCCAGCAAGACTACATCACCTCCCCAAACAGCGCCACCAGCTGGGGACCAAGGATTCAAACATCTGAGTCTACGGGGACATGCTCATTAAACCACCACACGGGATGTGGAGTGTGACATCACTTAAGTTGAGGTGGACAAAGTTGGGGCATCTTCTAGCTAAGGCAGAGGCATCTGAATCCAGAGATGCTTTCAGTGGCCACTGAGATCCAGCTAGGCGATGTCCTCGGACATGTGTGGAATAGCCACTTGTAGGTGCTCTGTAATAGAATCGGATTCGATTCATCCAGTCTTAGCAAAGCCTTCAAGTCAAGAAAATGCAGAACACTTAGAGGTTTAGTAGCATTACATTTGCATTCTGCACCTTATTGACAGTAGTATGCAAAAGCTGCAGGTTTCCCAGGCTTAGTAGCTTCTGCTACTAAGGCAATGCCTTGAGGGTTGGCACACCACTCCCCTCAAACCTCCCAGACTCCGAAGCTTGGGGAGATACAGGCAAGAAAAATACAAGGAACAGCTCATCTGAGTCCCAGGCCATACTCACAACGTTCTCTCCACAGAGCTCAGGCCTCCATGCCGTCTCCAAGTCTGTCTCCCCCTGCTTTTTAGCCATTTCCTTGGGTGTTTCTGGAGTTGGCTGAGGTTTGGCAGCAGTTCACAGGGGATGTTCTCACTGCCTTCCTCTTCCCCCTCCCTCTTCCTTCCCCACCTGTGACTGACAGCAGTTCAGAAGTCTTGCTGGAGTGCCACTGTCACAAAGCTTCTGGTGGCATCTAGTCTTGAGACTCTGAAAGGGGCTTCCTGTGCACTGTGTTCCACAGGCTCAAGAGTTTTAAGTATGTTCATTGTGACTGGATGGGACATGTACCCTCTTAAAGCAGCAATTCTCAACCTGTGGGTCATAATCCCTTTAGGGGTCAAAGGACCCTCTTACAGAGGTCACCTAAGAGCATCTGCATATCAGATATTTACATTACAATTCATAACAGTAACAAAATTACAGTAATGAAGTAGCAAAAAACATAATTTTTATAGTTCCAAGGGTGTTTTCCTTAAGGATTCATTAAGGTTTTGTGCAATTATCTGCACCTGTGTTTTATTTTAAAACAAAAAAAAAACTTAAAAAAACACACTTGACAAAATTACAGAATCTGAGGACAGTAGGATGTCTTAAGTGGATGAACACACTTGCTATCAAGTGTTCTCTGACCTCCACATCAGCACCCTAGCACCTGAATATCACACCTCTCTCTCTCTCACACACACACACACACACACACACACACACACACACACACACACACTTTAATTGCAGAATCTTTTGGCAACACAAGTACTCAGTGGAGTTTTGTAACTAGTTTTGCACTTACTTTCCCAATGAATGGTGTAATGAAAACATTGGCCACTAGGGCGCGCAATTTATTGCCCATTGCATCTGTGCACACTGGTAAGGATTTTTCAAAGCTTGTGAATCCCTCCTGCGTATCAGGAAAAGGGAAGATTCTGTATGGTTCTCTGATAATAATCTACAGAAGTCGGTGTAGGTGCTGGTAAATCTTATCTGGAAAGTGGGACCCAATGTGTAAACACATCAGAGGTACAAATATTCTGTAGTTTTCTCCCCCTTTAAGCTTGAGATCTTAGGTTGTAGTGGACAGTGCATGTGCTTAGCAAGTGATCAGCCCTGGGTTTGATCCTCAGCACCATAGGACATAAGATAAAATAGATTGTCATTTGTTTTTTGGGAAAGGGTTTCATGTAGTCTAGGCTGGCCTCAAACTCACTAGGCCCCCAAGGATGACCTTGAATACCTGAATCTCTTGCCTCCACCTCTCAAGTGCTGGGACTTCCGGCAGACACCTTCACACCCTGCTTATTGGTGCTGGAGGTGGAACCATGGTTTCCTGCATGCTGGGCAAGCACTCTACCAACCCAGCTACATCTCCAGCCTGGGTTGTAGATTATCTAATAAGTCATTGCAACAAAACCTCAAGATTTAACAAATGGAGAAAGGCTTAGGGGATAAATAAATAAATGTATTGAAGGAAGAAGAAGAAGAAGAGGAAGAGGAAGAAGAAGAGGAAGAAGAAGAAGGCAGAGAAGGAGAAAAGGGAAACAACAGACTGAATAGCCCCTGCCTGGCATGCTTATACATTCATGTTGATATGAACCTGCTCCCCTCACCCAAAAGCCTCACTGCTTGTGCTTGGAAGTTGCTAGTTTCAGAGTAACCCAACTTCTCCATTACAGACTCCAGTTAATAAATTTGGGAGCAATGGAGGTAGCTACCAGTGAAATCATGGTTTAAGCCAATGTTATCAACAGCTACTAAGAACACAGGTACTGAAAGGCTCAGGCTGACCCCAGAAGTCTTCAAAGGCTGCAGCCCCATTCATCTTTGAAAGTGAGAGACAGGCAGCCCATAGCATCTCTCTGAAGGAGTTTCACTACCAGTTAAACCTGGATCCAGGGAAACCTCCACAAACCTTTGGTGCTGCAGGAGTAAGGGAGGCAGAGAAGCGGCTTTAAGGGTGCTGCAGAAACCAACAGGCCCTCTCTGACTCAACAGAGGAAATGATGCAGGAAAATAACCTGCCTCCCCCTTTGAATAAATGGTCAGAGAAATGGCGAGCAAGGGGAGTGACAAAAATATCCTGTAAGAGTGAAGCATAAGAAAGTCTGGGTCACAATTTGAACTGACAAGTGGGAAACACATCAAGTAAGTAAGAACTCGAACTGGTCCAGCTGATAGTACTGGCAATTTATTAAATGGAATAGTCCATTGCAGTTATTTGTAATGCCTTCCAGCGAGAACTGGCATGTTGCCCCACACCTATAATCCAAGTACTTGGGAGGCTTAGGCAGGACGACAGCTGCAAGTCTGACTGAGACCCTGACTCAATAACAAAAGAGAAAAAGAAAAGGAAATAAAATATTCTAGCAAATATTAGACAGGAACTGGGAAGATTGTTCAGCAGTTAAATCATTTAACACACAGACTGGGGTTTGGACACCCAGAACACAAACATAACCCGCATAAATACCAGGTGGACATTGTGGCTGATCCACCTGCTCTTCCAGTGCTCAGAAAGTGGAGAGGGGATCCCCAGAGCAAGCTGGCTAGATAAACCAGCCATATCAGCAGGCTGTAGTTTCAATTGAGGTGTGTTGTGTGACACCACTCCTGGAGAGATGGGGACAAATATGTAGGGAACTGACAACAGACCAAAGTAATGATGTCACTAAGTCCAACTTGGTGAACCTAAGAGTTTCCTGGGGTTGTCACAGGAGTATAGGCGAGGGGTCCTTACACGAACAGGGACAACTCAAAGTCAGTTGCATCACTGAAAGCCCACCCCACATGGGTGACAGCTTATGACAGCTGGAACCATGGAGTTCTGTGCATGATGTGCAGAGCGACTGGCAGGTGGAAAGCCTCCTCTGCTCAGCAATTGTTACTGCTTATATAACCTTAGGGAGGAGCCTTGTGAATCTGGTAAGCTTAGAGGACTTCCAAATACTTAAATTGGTTATTTCCCAAGTCTTAAGACAGGTCCTTCCAGAATGGGGTGTTTCAATTCAGAGAAAATTGCTACACAACACCCTGCTCAATGAATAAGGTGGAGAATTAATGAAGATTCCCTAAGTAAACCTTAGACTTCCATATGTGCATGCGCACACGTGGAAGGCATGGTAGTCTTAGTGTTCACAGATAAGCACTAGGGAAACCTGGATGCTAAACCCACAGGGTTGTTCCTTCAAGAGAAGACATGCATAACATGCTATCTGGCCAGAAGGCTGGGATCAGATGTGGTTAATACCCTAGTGACCTTTGCACTGTGTGGCTAAGACCACATCAGATCCGCCCCCAGACCCTCATTTGAGCCTGTTTTCTCAGTCTATAAAACCCATCTTAACGGAAGGTGTCACATGCACTTTTTAAAGAGTTTCATTCAATATAGTCACCTCCAATCTTTTGTTTTGTTTTGTGAGACAGGGTTTCCACCTGTGTACTCCTGGCTGTCCTGGAACTTGCTCTGTAGACCAGGCTAGCCTCAAACTCAGAGATCCACCTGCCTCTGCCTCCCAAGTGTGGGATTAAAGGCGTGTGCCGCCACCACCCAGCATCTTCCTCCAATCTTAGCTTGCTTTGTGTTTTTTATTGTGCACAGGGTTTGAGTTCCAGGACAGCCAGAGTTACAACAGGGAAATGCTGTCTAGAAAAACCATAAATAAATAATAAACAAATACATACACATTTACATATACACATACATAAAATAAAATGCTCCTGAAGTTTGAACCAACATTGGTTACTTAGCCATAATCGTGCTGAACCAAACTGCCTTCTTGCCATGGTGTGGGTAGAAACCCCGATACGCACACCATACATCTTTCTCACATATACATGAGAAAGGAAAAATAACCTACAGAGATAGAGGAAATAAAACAGGCCCAATGTTGATGGAATAACCTAATTATTCTCTCAACTTGGAGCTTATATAGATTTTGTGAAATAAAAGTATCCAGAATTAATCCACATTAAAATACCATTCATTTCAGCTAATGGAAATAGAGGCTAAACTATCTTTTAAAATTACATTTCTAATTTAACTTTATTGATTTGCTTACTTGCTTTTTGGTTCTGGGATCCAACCCAGGGCATCACTCATTTTAAACCCTGCTCTCTACCCCCAAGTGACATCCCCACAGGCCCTATGTTTTTAATTTTAGAATAATCTTGTTTCTAGCCAGGCACGCTTTTAATCCCGCCACTGGCGGAGCAGGACAGCCAGAACTACACAGAGAAACCTTGTCTCAAAAAACCAATAATAAATAATAAAAATTGTTTCATTTCATATATATATTCTGGTTTTTTGAGACAGGGTTTCTCTGTTGGAACTCTAGCTGTCCTGGAACTCATTCACTAGACCAAGCTGGCCTTGAACTCAAATCGATCCGCCTGCCTTTGCCTCCAAAGCTGGGATAAAAGGCCTGTGCTACCACTGCCCAGTCAGACTATATATAATAATCTTACACAGGTCATAGACTAGAAAACGTTTCTAATGATTTGCAAGTGAAATATCTATTGTTATTTTGTTTTTGAGACAAGGTTTCTCTGTGTAACAGCCCTGGCTGTCCTGCACAGGCCTCAAAATCATGAACTCTGCCTGCCTCTGCCTCCAGAGCGCTGGGACTAAGGTGTTCAGCAGCACCACCAGGCTTTTCTTTTTTCATTTTAATACCTATTATTATATCCAGATTTTTGTGACAGGATCTTGCTATGTAGCCTAGGCTCTTGCAAGTTCCTAATGCTGAGATTCCAGGCATAAGCCACTATGCCTGGCTTGTGTTCAGATCTTAAATAACAGGGCTTTCAATGTACATCACAGCTAGCACTCCATAGACCAAATAGTTAAGAACAGGTAACAAGGTACTATACTTTGTCCACCAGACAATGGCTCACCTGGTCAGAGATCCGCATGTGGGCCCCACCTAGGCATTAAGGGGCATGGGAAGGGAAGAGCCCTCCATCCCAGAATCTGGTTTAAGAAGGACCAGCAGAAGCCAGATAGTGGTGGTGCACACCTTTAATCCCAGCACTTGAGAGGCAGAGGCTGGTGGATCTGTAGGAGTTCAAGGCCAGCCTGGTCAACAGAGTGAGTTCTAGAGTTTCAGGACAGCCAGAGTTCCAACAGAGAAACCCTGTCTAGAAAAACCAAAACAAAAAGAAGGACCAACAGAGCGCCAAGAATTTCTACACAGCTAACAATAATTGCTTTGAAGATTGACTGTATGGACATTTTCTCGGCATTCCTGAGATCTTTCAGGATGTACATTAATGAAGAATGCTTAAGGTGCAAAAGCAAGACCTTATATTTTTCTTATCTCTGAGTGCTTTTCTGAGAATCTCACAAACAAGCTTACAAACCATGTTTCCAGCAAAATATGTGCTTTGGCCCCCTGGTGACCCTAGGTATGGGAAGGGTTCCTTTGATTTTCTTTGACATGTGTTTTGATCTCGTCAGCCTGTAAATCTGTAGAGTACACTCCATAAACTACCTTATGGCCTCATTACTAAAGAAAAGTTCCTGAAATAAATATAAACACACTAAAACATTTTACTCAATCTTTTAAGTAATATGGACAATGTAACAAAGGTCACCAAAATCATAGGCAGCAATTGCCCAGCTACCCACAATGCTGTGTGCCCATGCCCTATCTGTCTGCACAAACCTGCCCTTCCAGGGGTGTGCTGTATCCTCTTCCTAATAACTCCTCTTAACTCCTATAGTTAAATCCACATTAAAACCTAATATTTTCATTTTTGTTTTTCTTCTTCTGAACACAGAGACTCCCTGTACAGCCTAGGTTTCCCTAAACCTCATTCTGCAGCCCAGACTTGCCTCAATCTCAGGAATCCTCCTGCCTTAGACTCCCGAGTGCTGGTATTATAGGCATGTCCAACCCTGTCTGGGCTACACAGACACATGCTAACACATAAACAGACACACACAGAATACAATAGGGAATCCAGAAATAAATCCACAGCTACAGTCATCTGTTTTTTCAAAAGATTATCTTTATTATTATTTATGTGTTTGTGGAAGCCAGAAGAAGGTGTGGATCCTGAGAACAGTAAGTGCTCTCAACCTCTGAGTCGTCTCTAGCCCCAGTTTTTTACACTGGAGGGAAGACAATCTCTTCAACAAATGGAACTGGGAAAACTAAGTATCCACATGCAGAATGGAAGTGCAGCCCTATCTCTCACCTTGTTAAAAAAGCAATCCAAATGGATGATGATTTTAATGTAAGGGCAGGAACTCTGAAGCTGCTAAAAGGAAAATTTAGGAAAAATGCTTCAAGATCTAGATACAGGGAAGGACTTTTAGGAAATATGCCCAGATGACAAATGTGATCATGGACAATCAAAAGGTTTCTACAATCTGAACCGGCTATGGTGGTGCACGCCTTTAAATCCATGGATCTCTACCAGTTCAGGGCCAGTCTGGTCTACCAAAACTACATAGTAAGACCCTGTATCAAAAGCCAGAAATAAATAAATAAATAAATTCTGCAATCTGGACATAGTAGTGAATGCCTATAATCTCAGCACCTGGAAAGAAGAGGTGGAGGATCAGGACACTACACAGAGGTTTGCGACCAGCCTGTACTACAATATACCCTGTCTCAAACAAACAAACAAACATACAAATCTCAAACCACAAACCAAAGCAAGAAAACTCAAACCAAACAAGAGAGCTCCTGCATAACACAGAAAATGAACAGACTGAAGAGAAAGCCTACAAAATGAAGACAATCTCTGTCAGCTATATATAGCAGGTGGTTGCTATCTCTATGGCACATCCAAAGAACTTTCAAGAAGTAAATATCAAAACCCCAAGTGATCCAATCACAAAATAGGTAATTGATCTGAACAGACAGTAAACACAGTAGAAAGCATAATCCACAGACTCAATCAAGCAGAAAGAATGTCAGGGGGTGAAGAACAATGTTGATAAAATACTGGATTCAATATCAACAAGGAAAAATAATGAGCATGACCACAAGGTTAAAGCATTCTAGGCTATGATCAAGAGATCAAATCTAAGAATCTGCAGTAGAAGGAACTCAGACACACCCTAAAAAGGCATGAAGAATTTTTGTTTGTTTTGTTTTGTTTTTCAAGACAGGGTTTCTCTGCACAGCCCTGGCTGTCCTAGAACTCGCCTTGTAGACAAGGCTGGCCTCCAACTCACTTAAGATCCACCTGCCTCTGCCTCCCAAGTGCTGGGAATAAAGGCATTCACCACCATGCTCAGCAACGTAATTTATTTAATGAAATTTTAACAAAATCTCCAAACTCCGGACATAGAAATATACCTTCACCCCCCAAAACACTTAGAACCCTAAATAAACATGACCAGAGAAGAACACATTACAGAATACATAGCAAAGAAACAATATGAGGAGCCGGGGGTGGGGGATATGCCAACTCAGCTACAGAGGCAGAAACATAGTAACATCAAATCTCTTATTAGCTACTCTCAAATCCAGGAAAGCAGATATATTTCAAGCCCTCTAATTAAATAACTGCCAACCCAGAGTGCCACATCCAGCAACATATCAGCCAGATGGCTCAGCTGGTAAAGGAGCTTGCTAGCAACCGAGACTGATCCTGGGTTCAGTTCTCAGAGCACAAGACAAGTCGTGCAAGAGCCACGAGCCCCATGTTGGCCTCTGACTCCCACAAGCACACCACATGCACTAACATACACAAAGCACACACTCCTGCAAAGGAATAGTTTTCAAAAAGAACTTGAGAATACATTGGCAGATGCGACCCTACACTAAAAGTTAAATATTTAAAAAACTGAAAAATTCCATAAACAAGATTAGCAAAGCAACTGCACTAAAAGAAAATAGCTGTCCAGAGTTGGATAAAGCAGCTGTGCATTAAGAAGACCACACCACTATTTATTTATCTTTGTGGCACTGAGGACGGAATTTAAGACATATGCTCTACCACTGAGCTACAATTTTATTTAAGTGAACAAAAACCATGCAAAGTTGATTCTTTCAAAAAAGGGTAAGTAGAGGTTGGCAAGATAGTTCAGGAGTTTCTTGCCAAGCCTGAAGACTTGAGTTCAATTCCTACAACCCACCTGATGTGATAGGCTACTGAACTATGCCACTTCATCAAAATATCCCTAAGAATAATTTAAGTGTTAAAACTATTTTGGGTAAAACTAGTCTCTGGCCCAGCCCTAAATTCCTGTACATTGTGACTCTTAGCAAAAGGTTACTACCAAAATGTTAGCATGTCTAAGCCTTGGAATCAGCTTCTTTATTAGAAATCTATTCCACAGAACGTGCTTAACATGTGCTCAAAGATGCTCCCTGAAGCTTTTTGGTTTTGGATTAGCAGAAAAAGTTGCATTTTCTAAAAGAATTGTCATTCAGATGCAAAAAGGTTAAGGGTTACTAAACAACCATTGAACTGAGTAAATCTACAGACGCTTACATTAAAAAAATCAAGAATGTCAAAAGATAGAAAATAGAGTGCAGCTGCCAGGGCAGGCACAGGGCCAGGGCAGGCACACTCTGATCACGCAGAGGCCAATGCAGGAATAGACTGGAGGCTGTACTTTCTACCCTGTATATTCTGGAAGGTTATGGTGGGTTTTTAACTTTCTGTGTGTATTAACAGTACTGGGAATCAAACTCGAGGCCTTGGGTATGCTCGGCAAGCACTCCCACTGAGCTATACCTTCAAACCCTCCAATGTTATTATTATTTATCCATCTGTTTCTTGAGACAGAAGTCTCCGTCTGTAGCTGGTATGGAAATCACAACGATCCTCTCTCAACCGGAGTGCTGGGATTATAGGTGAGAGCCAGCATACTTGCATCTAATGGTGTTTTTAAACAACTGCAAGATTTATGTATTTATGTAATAATTTTTAACTAAGAAAAAAGAAAACAATTTGGGAAAACACAAACTGCTCTTTTCCTCTGTGAACTGTAGTTGGGGGGGAGGGGTCGACACACCCACACTCACCCCCTCCAGAGTTAAAAATTCTACAAGGCTGATTGATTCAGTTGTGATAGCGAGAACCTGGAATGCTGCAAGCCTGGAGCCAAATTATCTTAGGCTGTCCTTGGCCTCCTTAACAGCCACTCGCTGGCCACTTCTACTTTTAGCCTAACGTCTATTCCTGTGACTATCAGATAAATCCTTCTGAAATGTACAAACAGAACACTAGTTTCCACCTATCCCCAAAACTAACATGTCATCAGATAAACCCTAAAGCCTTCAGTCAGAGGCACCCGGTAAAACGCCTACCAGATGTCTCCATCAGTGTATCTGAAAAGTGTCTTATCACTTTTGTTGCCGTACAAACGTCATTGAACTGCTACTGTATGTTGAACGTGGTATTGGGGAAGTCTGAATCCATGCTCCTGAGCCACGGTCCCTCATGCTTGGCTCCAGAATAAATTCTATTCCTTCTGAGGTTAAGTTAATTTTATTCTTCCACACGTTCAGGAAGGAGAGGGTGACAGTGAGCTTGTTACTTTCCACAATCAACCGTTACCAACGACAGTGAAACATACTCCGTTTTTGTTAAATGAAACTTTAACATGGAGAATCCATGAGCACATTTTTCGAACACAAGTGAAATGAATTGCAACTCACTCTACTCTAGCAATCGCTCAGTCACAAATAAAACGGCAACATTATTTCCTCGGTACTTTTCCAGTCATGTCCTTTCTACCACAATTAGGAATTCAAAAGATCTCTCCTTTATGGAAGATTACTACCTTAAATATTACCTTCCAAACAAGAACTCAAAGCCTGACTAGCCACGAATTTCAGCAGAGCATTTCCAAACTGTCAAGATAGCAGTTCCTTTTTTTATTTCCTAGTAGTATTGTAACTGTTGTCTCCTTTTAAAATACGAATCTTAAAAGATACAAAATACCACGCATAAACACAGATCACTTTTCCACCCTGGGATTGGAGGGATGCAGCTGACAAGCACGAGGAGCCAGGCAGCGGCCGGCGTGCCCCGCGCCCCGGGCCAGGGCTGCGCCCCGCCGCGTTAGCCGCAGCGTGACTGCGCAGTGACAGGCCTCAACGTTCTCCGCAGAGACCGTTTGGAACGGAAGAGGGCAGATCGGGAAGCGCAGGGAAACAAAGAGGCGTGAGGCCAGAGCCAAGTATTGACCCGAAAACCGATGGCACCCGCCCGCTGAACTGACTTCACTCAGGCCCAGCCACACACGGCCGGGCGCATTCACTAAACCGCGGCGGCATCGCCCCACTGCCTCCCTCCCGCGAAGACACGCGTGTCCTGACGCGTGCCCCGTCGCTAGCGGCCGCCTCCATTTTGTCCTGCCCATCCCCCACGCGAGCAGCGTGCTATTTTTAACCCCCTAAATCTGAAGCCGGAGGGGGAGGGGCGCCGACGTGCCCAGCACTGGGGGGCCGCCGCGAGGGACCGAGGCTCGGGGTGCGGACTGCGGCCAAGGTCACCGGAGCCAGGACAAAGGACACGGAGGACGAGGCCCGCGGAAACGGTGCCAGGCGACTTCCGGCCGTGCGCGGGCCTTCCACCTCCGGACTCCCGCCCTCTCGGAGGACAAAGCGGCGCCGGACGCGCGGCCCCGACTCCGCGCGCGCCCGCACACCCCGCGGGGACGCGCACAACGGTTGGAAATGGCGGTTGCGGCGGAGGAGGGGTTGGGGGAAACGACGTTTCTCTTCGTTCCCCGTCTTGGACCACCCCAATTCCAAAACGGGGCCGTGGCGCTTCCCTAGGTTGCTTCCTTCCGTGACCCAGCACGAGGACTAGTTGCGGGGTTGGAAAACCAGTGCTGTCTTTCACGGAACAAAGGAGGGGCCAGGACGATTCGGCGCGGCGGCAGGAACGCTCCCTAAGATGGCCGCCGCCGCGCGGGAGGGTGGGCGGAGCCGGCACCGCTTCCGTCGCAGGCTTGGGCGGGGCGGGCGCGACGACTGGCGTCCATGGCTGCCGCGCCGGAGCCCCGCGAGCCGGAGAAGAAGGTAAAGCTCGCCGTGGGTTTCGCGGGGGAGGGCGCACAGGAGGGGACCGCGCTTCCTCGCGGGACCTAGTCCTCACATCCCGAGTGGACAAACTGGCCAGCAGCTGCCCCGCGGTACCCGGGAAAACGCGACTAACCCCAGCCCAGCACTGCAGTGTGCTCCGAGGTGAGGCTTAGTAAGAGGCTCGTGCGTAGCACACGCCAGTGATAGCTGAGGCTGAGGCAGGGGCGGCACGAGTTCCAGACCAGCTAGGCTTCCTAGCACGTCCGTCTGGGCGTCCTTGTAACACAGCGCACGCGGGTAAGGTGGAGTCACTAATCCAGGAGTACTCCGAGTACTGGGCGCTAATACCGAATGATCGGGTAGCACTACAAAGGTAGTGGTTTGCTTTAAGGTATCTAGACTTGCTGAAACTGCATGTGGATTTGACACTTGGGTTTGGTCAGAAAAAACGGTTGAGGAAAGGCCATTAGGATTAAGATCTGAAAGTGAACCGGGTGGTGGTGGCACCGGCCTTTAGTCCCACTACTCAGGGAGGCAGAGGCAGGCAGTTCTCTGAGTTTGAGGCTAGCCTGGTCTAGAGTTCCAGGACAGCCAGAGTTACATCAGGGAGAACATATCTAGAAAGAATAAAGATTTAGAAGTGAAAATTTTGAAAACTCAACAAAATGTGTGAACAAATAGATGAATAGTTTCACATATAGGGCATTATATAAGCAGTATTTAATTAAAAACCGAGACACAAGGAAGACACAAAGCTTCCAGATTCCCCAGGCATTGGGGTAGGCCAAGACATTATTGTGCTGAGTCCCAGAATTCTAAGTATTCTGGCCTTAGCAGTAATACTTCCCTGTTGTGCGGGGCTAAATTAAGAATGTTAAGTAAAAGAATGGTCTTGCCATAAAAAGAAAAGTGGTAAAATGGATGTTTTGGCTTGAAAGACTGGGTTAAATGTGCTCAGTGCCACTAATGATAGTTCAATCCCCGGAATCCTTATGGGAGAAGTGAACTGCCATAAAGTTAGTTGCCCTCTGATGTTAACTTTAGTGAAAGGAACAGCAGCAGTCCTTCAAGAGGCAGGACCCTGGTGAGCACAATTAAAAAATGAGCTTGGAAAAATTTGAGGGGCGGGGGGGAGGTTGTGCAGCTTGCCTGCCAAAATTTCAAAATAGGCCAGGTTACCTCTGCAATACATGTGATGCTTCCCCAGTCTACTAACTGGGTGAATGTCATTCGTGGGTGTTTTGCCTGCATGTACACCTTGTGCCCTGGAACTGGAGTTAGTCCTGGCACCTGCATAGAGTATGTAGGCCGTCTGCAAGAGGAGCCTGTGCTCTTAACTTCTTAGGCAGACCAAAGCATGCATACTTCTCTGAACTGTTCAAGGAACATGGACCCAAAAGTTGCAGTATTTTTCACCCAGTTGAAGAGGGACCTGAATTGTTTTGTCTGGCTCTTTATAGAGTACCCACTCAGCATCCTGTTTTGTGGTAGCTCACTGCCCCACCAATCACATAAGCTTCTGGCATTCCCAGGGTTGAGGGTGGTTCAAGCTCTCCATGACAGTGAGGTCCCCATGACATTTAATAAGAGCTGAGCAGTTCCCAAACTTGTATGGGTCCAAGTGTGATGATACAAGCAAAAGAAACAAGAGCCATCTGGGAAAGCAAATTTTACTTTAATGATAATCAAGTCACATTTTATCTTCAAGTAGATACTTGAGCCAAAGGAGGGCAAAATGGGTGAGGTGCAGCTCTACCACCTTTAAAGGAACTGGCTAGCCTTTTATTCTCCCCACCACCCATCTCACTTATGCAATCTTGTGGCTGCAGCGAATGGCATTGTAAAAAAGTTATCTGGACCTGCTTTCCAAGTGCTGGGATCCAACACAGGGTGGCTTCTCTCACATGCTAGTAGTCTTGGGTTACCAAGTTGCAATGTTGCTTCTCAGACTTTCATCCTGGAGCTCAGACTGAACTCCAATCCACAGCAACCTTCTTGCTGCAGTTTCCCGATTGCTGGGATCACATCACAAACCACCCGATGGCTGGCTAAGACTTACGTTTTGTATTAACACAATGTTTAATGTGTTTTAGCCCATCCCAAGCTGGTGTTGAATGGCAGATGTCTTTGTAAGACTACAAAGCTATTTCATCACTTTATATTAGAGCAATTACTATGCTCACCCACAGGAAACAAACAGTCGAGGCAGCTGATTCTCAAAATATGATGGATTAGTGTTAAATTTAAAGTCAGCTGACTTGTAATTGGTGATGTACTTTTTAACTCAGAATTGACTGGAAATCCATATTGTAATCTCCAACTATTTTCTTGTTCAGTCTAGGGGTTTTGTTTTTGTTTTTCCATTTTATCCTAGCCCTTTAAGCTCCTAGGAATTTTAGATGTTGAAAACATTCCATGTGCACGAGAATCCATACTCTATGGCTCATTGGGATCTGTTGTGGCTGGACTTGGACATTTCTTGGTGACCAGTGAGTATTTTAAGTATTACAACATTTCTGTTAAGAAATACATTTTACATAGAAAAATAATTATACTGACCATGCTTGTTTTTGACAGGTAGAATTAGAAGATCATGTGATATCGGAGTAGGAGGATTTATCCTGGTGACTTTAGGATGCTGGTACGTTTTGCTATAGTTCGGGAAATTGAATTAAAAATAATCTTGTTCTGAGATCACCTTTCTTAAGGATTTGTGAGAGACAGTCAGTTTCTGTGCAGTCCTAGCTGGACTCAAAGTCACTACCGTAGACCAGGCTAGGCTAGGCTGGCCTCTGCCTACTCTTTAGTGCTGGGATTAAAAGCATGAGTTGCCACACTTTTTTTTTTTTTTTGCTGGAGATCTGTGACTATGGCAATGCATGTAAATATCCACTATCATCACCCACCTGATACTGAACAGCTTAATGGCAGAATTCCATTTAAAATACGAAAGAGTAAAGTGAGTTGAACCCAAAAGATTCCTACTATTCATGTCCCATAACAGGTAGTTTCAGGGATCTGTATAATCATAAAAGTAATTAAAACCCCTTAGGTTATTTGTATACTATTGTATACTAGTAATTTATATTCTTTCTTACAAGGTTCCATTGTAGGTATAATTTTGCTAAGCAGAGAATCCAGGAAAGAACTGCCAGAGAAGGAATTAAAAATAAGATTTTATATGAGAGCACCCACCTTGATCCTGAAAGAAAAATCAAGAGCAGTAACAGCAGCTAAGCAACCTCAAGCATGTACTTCTTGCAATCAAATATGTACTATGTACAATAAAAAACCTCTCAAAGTGTGTGAACTGTGTTGTGTTACTTGTATGAAAACCTTCTCTGGTCTTTACTAACAAGAAACTATTAAGTATCAGATATCTGTTGAGTACAATAAAACAAGCAAGACTGAAGGAGAAATTACGCCAGAGCAGGATATGTCCATTACTGGTCCTATGACTGTGTATCAAGACTACCAGAGGAAGAATGAAACTATTTCTCCATCCATCTTTCAATGGAACACTGTTTTCCTTTTGATCACTGTGAAGGCAGAGAACACTGAGTGCAGGGAATTAAGTAGCCATCAGACAATGGTGGTTTAAACACATGTACTACTAAAAGTTTTCACCTGGTAGCCATCTCAAAACTTAAGCCATTGATAAAGGTAAATGTGCAGTACTTATCAATGGTTAGTATTCTAACAAGCTGTGGACAGTGTACTTATGCTCTCAGATTTAATTTACTTACATGTATTATGAAAAGCTGGAGGTTGGTTTAAGTTCCTTTTAGGTTTATCATACTGCAGTTACATCTTACCGTGAAAGAGAAACTCTTGGCAACATTTCCAATATCTTCATTACTTACAAAGCTCATTTTAACAGCAGCACAGCTGGATAAAAAAAGAGTCACAAAGCATTTAGTTTCCTTGACTAGCCCAGAAATCATGCCATTATATATACTCCCATGACCACTAATTTTTTAAAATATTGTACCCTGACATTCTCACTGCAACCCTTGTCACCTCAGCATCCCAGTTTTGGCATTACAAGTGTGAACAATGTAGCCAACTTAATTCAACATTTCACCCCAATCCAAACAATATGACAGCTGAGCCTCCTTCACACCAGAATCTCTGCCTGACAGAAATCTTTGCTAACTTTGCATTTTCCTCAGAAACCTCTAAGGCGTGACACTTTCACTGGTCACAGCCTATGTGCCACACACAAAATATAGGTTTCCCAAAATGTCAGGCACAATAATCGATTTTCATTGCTGTGTCTTTACTAGGTAAAGTCTAATAAGCAAGACACCATGTCCACCCCAATCCCAACTTAATACATTACAAATTTTAAAACTCAACCTACCTTCTATGCCCTCTGTGCATGCTGCTTCCTTCACTGTTCCGATAATCACGAAATTTCATACTAGGTGATATAGCAGTAGGTACCAGCTAAATAGCTGATTAAAATAGAATTGTAGTGTTAGTAGATTTGAAATTTTTTGGAAGCTCATCTAAGCATTCCTAGGCTGTATTCCTTTTCCCCTTCCCTTAGCCCCACCCTGTTTCCTTGCTTTTTCATCTCAGTAAAAGGACCTCAGGGAAATTTAATGGGAACAGCTTTCTGTACTTGTGACTTATTGACTGAGTTTGGCAATAATCTCTGCTATACTAAAACCAGTATTTGATTTGCAAGCATCTTTTTAGTCTACGTACCTCTAACTCCATCGGTGGTTTCCCTTTGCTTCGATTATATAATGCGGAGATCTATATAATAAATTCAGGATTCCTGTTTATGCACTTTTCAGCAAAGAGCTAAGGATCAAATAGAGTTTGAATCCTTCTATTCCTAGATAAAAATCTGACAGGTGTCAAAGCACCCCTTTAAAAGTCATGTTAAATATACACTATTCTTTGGGTACGCAGACCACTTAGTAAGTAGGAAAATTAAACAATTTCTGTTAATTCTGACTTGCAACAGTCCTCTAGAATCATTATTTTTGAAGCAGCTTAATGGTCTAATAATTATATTAGGTCAATAGAATAGTAAGTATCCACTACTACCACCCAAATACTGGTTATTTTATACATCTTAACATTAAGTTCAATTTCTAAATATTTTAAACTAGTTTGAGAAAATGAAGCTGTTGCAACAAGAAAATTAGGAAGATATTTTTCAATTACAGTTTAAAGTTTATAATAAGCACTACCAGATATAAGTTGTATTTTCACTTAGGCTGGACTTGAACTCATAATCCTGTCTCAGCCTCCCCAAGTACTGTATAAACATGTGTAGCAAGTTACTTGAGTGTTTTCAACCACTGTATTTACTGTACCCTTAGTTTCTAATGAAGACATTGACTAAAAGACAACTACCACCCGTTAGAGTGAACAATAGAAATACATGTCTTAAGTGCAAATCAATGAAACCTTTAAGTCCTGTTATCTCTAATCCACCTGTTTATGGCACACCACTGAAGGACTAACCTGTATGTACTATAAAGATGTTCCCAAGCAAATGCTTCTACGCCATGAAGTTATGTGAAAACATGCCTTGCCATTGAGACTTAAAGCCTATTAAGTTTTTTCTACAAGTGCTTTTCTCAAACGAACACGAACCTTTGCCTAACAACTCATTGAGAGCCGCTAGGATGCCTTTTTGAAGCTACTTCCCCACACAAACCCAAACAGCTATCTGACACCAAGTCCTCTCTCTGATCTCATCTAGACAATACTCTATGTTTACAATAGTAAATGCCCTGGAGATGGTGCAACCAAAGCTCACTTCAGCATCTTTTAAGTTTCAGTTGACTTTGTATATAATTTTGGACTTCATTACTGAGAAAAGACCACACGGCCTATTTTCTCAGATTTCCTAAAGCTGGTATTAGTGTGAACAAAAGGAAAAAAAATTGGTAAAAACAGAAAGTATCCCCCAAAGGTCACTGTTTTGCCATAAATAGGGTCTCTGAGGGTACTAAATGTAAACCTATACAAAAATTGTCCCCTGCCAACATTTCACTTCTGATACACAAAGGCAAAGTTAGGAAAACTTTTAGAGGATGTGGCCTGTCAGTTTGCTTGCTTCACTTCGTGTAAGGGATTCCGATAACCTAACATAACTGGAAAAACATACAAGCAGCAATTAATTTGAATACCTATTAGAATCACTGGAACACATTTAGTTGGGCCCCTTTTACTCTTCACACAGCACATTCACATGGACAGACTAAGAAAAAGGAGATGAAATTTAAATCAACACATTGCTTTTATTACTAAGCTACAAGAAAATGAAGTATGCTGGAACCCTTGAATTCTTGTTATTTGTCCATGATTCTCAACTAGCTAGGTACTTAGTTGACAACCTGAGCATTTCATCTGGATATGCTTTTAATACTTTGGTCAGCTTCAACTTTAAGTAGGTGTTCAATTTTTTTTTTTTTTAAGTGGTTAAGATCGTCTGTACCTTCATTCACCCAATGGTAGGGTCAAAAGGAAAGCAGGCTAACTAATGACCTGTAACAAGCAGAGCAGTTTAGCTGTTAGCTCAGATACAAACCCAAGTTAACTTCCATAGATCAACTTACAGAAGTTAAACATGGTATTGTCATTGCCACACAAGGTGTTCAGTTGTCCAAAGGAATGTCTGGAGCCTTCCCAGAGGACATTTCCCCAGAAAACACAGGTATCCTAAACTGTCATTAGTGACAATAAGTAGTTAAGTTCCCCATATCCAGATTTGATTTCCACTCACCAAGTTCTGTCATTACAAAATATGTACCAAGTTTTGGCACAAAGACAATTCTTTCCCAAACTTGTATTTAGGCAAATAGATGACTACAAACTCATGTCCTGCTAACAAATATACTGGCCTATCACTATCTTCAACACTTGTCAGCCTACCAGCATTGGGTTTGTAATTTTGTCAAGATATTTTGTTTTCTACAGCCGTTTTAAGCTTCTGAGTTCTATTCAATCATCTGTACTTTTACTCAATGGGGAAAGATGAGAATGTATAATACATCATTCCTACCAAAATTCTTATTTTCAACTTAAGAAAAGACCTATGTATGTGTTTACAAATAAACTAGAGCACACACTTAGTGACTGGGTCTGACCAGTATTCTACATCCGTACTCCAGCTTACTTACAAATTTCCAAGGGCTTTGGGAAAAAAAGTTAGTTGCAAGGACTAATGAAACAAAGGTCTCTGAACATCTCTTACAAATATGTATCATCATACCAAGTACTAGTACTAAGCAAGTTTAAAAAAAAAACCCAACACTGAACTGGCTAGGATTTCCCATCTTATTAGTTGAGGCATGAGTTTTATCTACCCCTTGACCCAAATCCCAAGCAGGAAAAAAAAAAAAAAATCATACAAGGAAAAAGAACCAGCTAAGTGTTTTAGACAAGCTACAAAAGCTAATCTTTCGGCTCTGTGAGTCACGCAAGTTCTTACAAATGACTTTGCCGAACTGTGCACTCAATGCATAGGCAAAACCATCTTGGCCTTGTTAGCACCTAGGTTTATCAACTGCTACTAAAAAAACTCACTACTTATCAATTAGAATTACCTCTAATACCTAGGCACCAGGATTTTTGTTAAAAAAAAATTAGACTCAAACCACCTCATGAAGTTTACTCAAAATAGCTATTAGGTAAAAAGTATTGTTCTTTCTAGGGAAAGCAACTGAATGAATACTGGAGTGATTATCTGCTACAAATTTTGTTCATTTTAATTAAAATATATTACATTTATATAAAAGGAAATTGTGTTTTAAGCTTATTCTACATTTTTTAAAATATAACTAGGCTTTTACATCCTAGTGTTTACTATCTAAAAAAGCTATTAAAGTATTTTTGTGCAGTGTAGTCTATTAGATTTATAATTACATTAACAAGCAAGCTTGTAAGTCACCAATTCCCAGAGGAAATCTTAAGTATAAAACACAACCTAATCACAACTTTGTTAAAAATGTTAGTTCAAGTTCAAAATCTACTTCAGTTATTTCAATGTCAAACTTACTTGCATCAGTTAAAGCCATAAGCCTTCTTAGGTTATAGCCAAGGCCCTCAAAAGCCATTACCTAAATTTTGTAATCAGAAACTTATAAAACTTATGTTCTGTCTTGTATAATTCTGCATTTTTCTTTGCTAGCAATCTACATTATTTTCCTAGTACCAGTGTTGATCAATTCCACTGGTTGTTAAGTATTACTAAGCAAGTGCTCTACCACTAATCTACAACTGCAGCCCTCTTCCCCAACTTTTGGTTCAGACAGCATTGGATTACATTAACTTTCTACAAAAGTACTTTTTTTTTCTGGTAGGAAGGTAACCTTTGAAGGGACTCACTATGTATCCCAGGCTGGCCTCCAGCTTGCAGTAGTTTTCCTGCTCCTCAGTAGATTAGAGGTTTATGCTACCATGCCCAGCTCAATTAAAAGCGTGTATGATTAAAAGCAAGTTTTCTCTAGTCAACATGTTTCAAACCAGTGTTGTGTTTGTTTAGCGTTGTTTACTACTGGGCATGATTAAGTCAATTCTTTCCTTTAGGTCTTATTAGTCTTTTTTTCTCCTTTTTACATGTACTCCCTCTTACTAACTTACTAAAGAAAATCTGTAAGTGTAAGTGTAACTCTTCCAGAGACAGTTTACTCCCAGAAAGCACTTCCCCTCATTTTTGGGTTATCATGTCCTACTTGTCAATTGACCCTTTTCTCCTGTTGCAATGAGTGTCTAGATTTCTGAAAGGCACAAATTAAAACATGAGGATAAACACTGACTGATCTGAATTAAAGTTTCAGTGATTCCCTGGGTTAGTCCTAATAATGTATATATAGCAGTACTCATTCCAGTGGCTACTAGCAATAAGTTTTCTGCTAAGCCAAAAGCCAGTAAGAGGCTACATTGTAATATTATTTCCATGGTAACCTGTTTGCAGAAATTTCATGAGCCTATATCATCTAAAACTAATTTCTAGGCATGTAATATACTCATATTTTTCTTAAAAAACCTGATTTAAAATACCTAAAACAAAATCCTCTAGCAATCACTAATACAGGAAACCTGAACTTACCAGAAACAGGCTAAAAACACTGACACACTACTAGATTCTAATTTTAGTTCTACAGTTTGACTCCTGATTCCTCACTTCACACAGTGAGGAGCCTTTAGAAGATTTAAGTGTTCTGTGCAAACCCAATATAATTAAGATTAGGGGATCTAATGTTATCACATAGGTAGTTAAGTTAGCAGCATTGTGTAGTAATGAAATCAATGACTGGCTCGCATGATGGCTTCTAAAAGCATCTGTTCCCAAAGTTTCATGTATCATATATGTATATTATCAGGTGAGGACAGCCATTTGCCTTTTGTAAACATGATCAACTGAGCATTAACTTCTCCCAGCCAGTACCTTTGCCCCTCTCATAAATGTTAAAAGCCGTCTTGGGGGGAGTAGGGGGAGGGAAGAATTCAACTTCATATTATAAATCAATTGTCAATATACATTTAAGTTTTTAAAACCTAAATGTTCCAAAGTACAGAGTAAAAGAATAAGCTGTCCAGAGAGCACACACTTTAAATTTCTCCTCTTGGGAGTTGTAGTATAAAGGGATTTTGAACCTTGATGGCGAGAATCCCAAACAAGAGTAAAATGAATTCTTTTATTGCAAACAAACGTCTAAATTAATTTCTCCACCCACTTTCTTTAGAAAGAAAAAGGAATCAGCAGGCTAAGGAGATACCCATTCAAGAACTGACATGATTAAAAATTAAGATATAAATGGGTGACTCACAATTTCATTAGCTTACAAAGATGGTGGAGTTAACTACTACAAGCACACTAGTTATACAGTATTTTGTGGGAGAAGGGCATACAGACATAGCTAACTTCATATAGATCCCATTAGACAACTGGATTTACAACAAGTTTTTTAATAAGAAATGGGCAAAGCCAGCTTTCTTTTCAGAATCAAAATGCAGAACAAATGGAAAAAATTATGGTATTTAACCTTCACAAGTTTGAGCCTCCACATATAATGCAACCAAGTTTACATTTTTAACAGCCCTTCTACATACACTCCATCTTCTCAATCTTGGTTCTAAATTTTATCTTCATTCCCAATTGTGCCAATTCCATTGTTAACAGAAAAAAAAATAGTCGTCCCGGTTTTTGTCAGAAATTACCCCTCCACATTACCCAGCAGTCTACAGAGAGGATGGAGTGTATTATGAGCAGTACAGAATCTTATGCAATTCATGAGGACCACTTTAGTCCTTCCATGAATCTGGTTGCTAACATTGCTATTTAATTGTGACAATGACTCCCGACTGTTATTCTCTGTGAGAAATGGGGGAGTAAATGCTTAATAAAAGACACCAGGTACAAAGCAACATTTTACTTTCGTTGTGATAAAAAAAAGTCACATTTTACAGATAAAATGTAGAACCCTGAAATACTGACACATTCTCTTATCGTGCACAATGCTGAGGTTCTCTTACGATTCACTTTAGAACTGCAATTAAAAATGTACAAAAAAGAAAAGAAAAAAAAAATCAACCCACAAAGCTTCTAAAAAAGGAACCCGCAGGCACTTCCTCTTGTGGAATGTTTAAAAAGTTAGCCTACTAAAGAAAACAGTCGACTTCTTGTGAAGGTTTTGGAGAAATATGTATCAGTTCGTTTTATTTGGGTATTCAATAATATCCTTGGTGATAATGCTGATTCCATGGCTTCTGACCCCAGAATTGCTGTAAGAGAAAATTTTGTTTTTAAAGAAAAAAACATTCAATAAGCCACCTACATTGTTTTTAGGAAATGACAATGATCTAATTCAGAGTAATTGCTGTAAACAAATTTATACTTGTCACACTTAATTTCTACACCAGACCAGAGACTTAGTTTTAATTTACCAATTACCCATATTATTTACCAATACACATTACAAAAGAAAACACAAGACTTGGGTTAGTTTATGTAATTAAGACTATTAAAAAGAACCATTATGTATTAAAACAACCATATGTAGTAAATATTACCCAAAATCTGTTAAACTTCAACCTATTCATTGTTACAATTTATAAAATAGACACCTTGCCCTATTAATGTATATAGAACATTTCAAACTTCCACCTGATTCTTGAAACAAACACAATATAATGTAAGTAATCACTTAGAAACTACTTACACCCTGCTGCCACTGGTTGTAGCCCTGAGATTGGTTTTTGTAGCCACGATTGTTTCCTCGTCCTCTGAAGTTCTATGAAAGAGGGAAAAAAAATCTGTAAATCAAGAGCTCTAAAGCAATGGTTAACTCTTTTTTTGGGGCAGGGGTATGTAGAAACCCTTCCCACCCCATGCTCACTGTTAATAGTCCACCTGAAAAACAAAGTTAAACAATCTAAACTTTCACAACGAGGTCAGTGCCTCCACTACAACTCCCAATATCCCTCCATCAAGAACTTTCTAGGCCAAATTACATGTATCAGCACCTCTCAGAGTTATTACCTGGTTATAGTTCCCTCTGTTGGGCATTCCACCTCTGTTGTAATTCCCTCTGTTTGAGTAACCACCTCGGCCAGGAAAAACAGGGCCACGAGGGTATGGATAGCCAATTCCACCACTTCCACCACCACCGCCTCTCTGTGGCATATTGCCTCTCCTATTATATCCGCCACGATTCCCAGGAGCTACATGCAAAAAAGACTTTAGTTTAGTCCTATAATGCATTAAGTATTTATTCATATAGTCAAGTTTTATCAGTGAAAGAACAAGCAATACCCCATTTTAACTACTTGCATACCTAGTATTTTTATTATATACTAGTTAAACACGACAGCATAGAATTATGTAAGAAACCAACTTCCTATTTAGTTAGGAATTTAAAACTCACAAATTTGAACTGTAAAATTCTAAACTCATTTCAAATTTCAATTCAGCTTATCAAAATTAACTTGCCTCCTCCTCTGAAATTGCCACCTCGCATATTGAATCCTCCACGTCCTCTATGGCCACCACCTCTGTTGAATTGGTTCTTGCCACTCTTATTTTTATTGCTCTTCTTTGAGCCAGTGTTTTGTTTCTTTTCTGGTGGGAGTGCCTTTTTGCTTTCTTCCTTATATTGCTCCAAAAGCTTTTGGGCTTCTTCCTTCTGCAGCTCAACATAGGTTATTTCATCAAAGCATTCAGCAACCTCTGGCAGAGTGAAGTTTCCTATAGGAAATAAAGTAAAATTAAAATACAGTATCTGGTCATGGCTTAGTGATATTCTTTGAAACCAAACATATTCCTATGTACAAGATTAATATAATCACTGGTGGTAAGATCCTAAATAGACTTAAAACAGTACTAAAATAAAATTTCATACCTTTCATCTTAAGGACAGCATGTTGTCTGGTAGATCTTTCCCCTCTACTTCCGCTTTCTTCTGTGTCCGCTGCTTATAGTCTTCATCTTTTGGACAAACTACAACAGCCTTTCGCTGGAAGCCTGCAAACAGGCACATTTTTCTCCTCTGCGCAGCAGCAGACACATTTGTCTTTAGGGGGAAAAGTCAAGAGTTAGATGTTAATCTTACACCTTATTAAGTATCAGCTAACTTAAAAAAAAAACTTCAAAGTTACTGCTTACCTGATCCAGAATGAAATTTCGCTTCTTGCGGGCAGCAATCTCGATAAACTTTCCAAGACACTGTGGGGCTCTCTGCAACAGTGTGTTCAGTTTTCCAGTATCTGCCATTTGCTTCTTAAAACCTGCCACCTATTTTTTAAAAAATTTATTTTTTACAAATACTTCGTCATGCCTTTAGTAAAAACCTTAAAGTACAGGAACCAGGTAACATTTTATATTTCAATGTATCCTCTCATTATTGCTTTAAAAAAAGATGTAGCTTTTATAATCTCTTTAATTGCCGTTTAAAGATTAATGAAAAAGCACTCACTGCAAGTTTACTACATAGATTAACTTAAGTATCCCATGGTTTTAGCCTAAATCCTATTCTCTAAGATATTGATAAATAAAAACACAAGCCAAGGTTAACCTAGGATACTTCTGACCTCATTTATTATAGTACTGAAACTTAAAGCCCGGGAATACTGTGTGCTAGGCAAGTGCCCTCTGAATTATATCCCCACTCTCTTCTAGACACTTTAAATCTGTAGATCAGGCTTTCTGTATTTTACCTACCATCATCTTGTCCATAATGGTATTTGTTCCAAGAATGTTGTATTTCCCAGGGTTTTCAGCTGCATGTTTAGTAACCCAAGTAGTTTTTCCAGCTCCTGGCAAACCAATCATCATTACAACCTACAGTAGGGGGAAAAAAAAAACACTAGTTCACTACTTAAAATCATTCAGCATTTAAGTATCAACAATACTATAATCTACCCATCATTTATTTAGCCTTGCTCAATGTCATTTTTATCAATCAATCAACGAACACCAAACTCAAAAAACTCACTTCACAATCCTTCTTCTCTTCAGGTCCCTTTGGTCCTCTAACTCGGTCCTCTAAGGGAACATTTTGGATGAAAGTACAGTCTTCAGGTATTGGAAAGTATGGCTTTTCCTTCTGACCAAAATTAAATTCAACTGCACAGTTATGGCAGAGAACGTGTGGAAATAGTGGCCGGTCAGCAAGAACTTCCTTACTGATCTTGAAAGCAACACCAAGATCTTGTCCATTCTTCGCATAGGAGAGTTCAACTTCATCAGTTTCGAAGTTCTGTTGAACAGAATTTTTTAAAAACCAGTTTCCTCGTAAGCTTTCTAAACTAATCAACACACAAAGTACATTCGACATGCAGTTAAACATGTATGCTTAGGCTAAATGCTAAGAATTAATGGTTATAAACATCAGGATTCAGGCCTTATGGGATAGGTTTTTTAGGCCAGTCTTGTTTTTCCATCAAAATGTGTTAGTGATCCTCCAAGAGTATTTTATTTCTCCAGTTTAACTGCTTTTGTTTGCGTAGCCAGGGTTCCATGTCAGGTGTCTTCTCCTGTCACTAAACCCAGAGCTTGGGCCTTCAACTATATTGGCTGTTTCTTCTCCCCTCATACCCCAAGCTAGGGTTAGATGCTGCAGCTGTGCCTTGATTTTACATGGGCACAAGGTATTCAGGTCCTCACACTTACACAACACAGCAGGAGCTTTACCCACAGATCCTCTTTTCCCAAGCCCCTGTCTTTTAACCCAGAACTAATGCATATATTTAATACTGATAGGAGCATTTATATACATTACTAGTAAGCAAATTTAACTTACAGCAAAACATGTAATCACATCATTTTCATCAAACTTCTCTCCATAATCTTCTGTCTCACAGTTGCATGTTTTTATTCCTTTCAGAGAATACCCATAAGAAAATTCTTCTTCACCTAAAAACAAAGCAAAAACATAAAATCAGTGTCTAAGTGGTCCAGAGACCATCTAACTGAAATGTACTCTGAGATCATTATTGATCGTATCACCTAACCACCTTGGCAAATCTGCCTTTATACCAAATTCATAAGTGACTTGTAATGGAGTAGTATACATACATCAAACTGACAATTTACACATCAAAAGTAGTCTATTTTAGCTATCGTTAAGATACAGGACAAAAAAAAACCCCACCCTTGCTCATACATGCTAGCTGTAAAACAGTAACACCATGGATAACCCGGTCAAAGCTTACAATGTGTTCTAGGTCTCATTTTATACTGTAACTAGACCCTAATCATTTATGCTTCCGCAGTACTCAAATGTAAACTTTACCAAGCAACATTCCACTTGTGGTTAGTGACCAGCCAATCCGAACTTCATGTATGTCAATGTCTTTTGTATATAAATGCCTTACTGGGATCTTCTCCGTTACCTAAAAGGCAAATAACTACATGACTTAGCTGTAAAACACAAGACTCCCCATTGTACCCTAGCGTATTTCTTTTGTACTGTAGGCCAATTTCTTCCCCTACTATTAATACAAAAAACATTAAGCCTTTAGCCATACACATTCCGCCATTCAGAAGAATAAGTGGCATTAACAAATGTCTGAATTAATGCAGACTCAAAGGAATACCCTAGTGAGCCAGCTCTTTATACTGCAATCCCAAGTCTCCTTAGACCCCTTTATTTCAGAGAAAACTTAGAAGAGTTCCTTTTGACCTGTACAATCAATTAATGCAAAAAGGTTCTTGACAAGTCACAAAATTAATTTACCTTCATCTCAAAACAAACTTTGCCCTTTGACACACCATAAGATGCTCTTCCTCCAGCCCAAAGAAAAGCAAAACTCTCCATAGTGAGGGAAGAAGCACTGAGGCGGTCTCTCGATATTTTAAAATGCAGATCACAATTATCTGAAATCATATCAAATGCCAAATTATTCTTTTGACATCCAATGTAATTCAAGCTACGCAGACACAATTTAGCTGGTTTTCATCTTTACTACAGAGAATTGTTCTTATTTCATGCTCTTGATCCTATTCTCATTTAAAGCCCAACTCCCGCCATGGCAGCATTATGAACTAAAAAGCCATTTGCCAATTAATGCAAGTTTGAAGTGCTTTTAAGTATGTAAAAAAACGATTGAGACAATATAACAATACATACCTGCTCTGCTCTTTACCTTGATTTAGAGGCAAGCAGTAGAGGACAGCAGGAAATCAAAGTGAAGCATGCCAGTACCAGGTAGAATTACCAGTGACAATAAAAACTGAAGGGAAGCCACGACCAAATAATTTTAAGAGAGCTACTGATCCTGTACTTTGTAGCCTAACACCAGGATTCTAGAACCTTAACTCATTTCTGAAAACTTCTAAGCCAGCTTCCACCCACAAACCTGGTGTCTGTGTTAGTGTAGCCTTTTGGTCTGATTCACTCAACCTCGCAAGGTATCAGAACTAGGAATTAACCACTGCCTGGATTATACAAATCCAGTCTTTAACCTAGCTATCTTTGGGTCACTAGAGCTCAGCTTCTCAGAATTCTCACTTTATAAATAACTCAAGTTAAATTCGAAAGCTGTCCATTTTTATTGAATTCATCTGAAATTTGGAATTCTCCTTAAACTTTAGTTTTGAAATTCCTGACTGATACAATTAAAATCTACATTAAAAAAATAAAGCTGGCTGACTGAATCTAAAATTCAGTAGCAACGTTAACCACTCTTGATTCATAGTTATAACGCCAAAGTATTAAGACATTTCAGTAAATGACAAATCTTCCAAATCAGTTTGTTATCTCCTCTTTCAAGACTTAAGTAACTGAGTTAGAAATCAGCCAAGTTTCACATTTAATTAACTTTCAGGACTCTGAAAACAATTTGTCCAAGGAAATACAAGAATCCAAGTTTTTTTTAACCCCTTCCAAGTAAAACCCTTAAATTCTCATTCAAGCACTCATTTCTATTTTTTGTTCTGCTCACACCAAGTTATACATTCTTATCAAGAACTAAACTAACCAACTTCTTTAAAGGATAAAAATGCAAAGCTGACAGCTAAAGCCCATTTCATGGTTTGCAATACTTCCTTGTACTCAATTGCAACCCAACTGGGTAAAGTAGCATATTTACAGCGCTGCCATTGATACCATTCGCTGCTGAAGAAAGCTAGTGGCTCAGATAGCCCACTGCTGCTGCCCCAGGTCTTTGGAAGAAATCAACTTATGTTAAAGCAGCAGCTACTGAACTGGAATTGAGAACAAAAGAGCAGTTATTGAAAAGGTAATATTACAATCCTTAGAATAGGAAATATACTTGTGTGCTAATGGGAAAATCATTAGTAAGCACTCAACTAGCCCAAATAGCTCACTTAATATAGTTCCTCAAAAAATTTAAATTATCATATTACCTCTCTAAGGACAAGCAGGTTTTTTAAAAACAATTTTCTGATAGCTGAACAAAAATAGGTATTAGTTTTACATCCCTAAATACTGAGAACTTCCATGTCATAAAAATATTACCAATTAGTAAGAGTTTGTAAAAGAATTATCAATACAACTAAAGTGATAGTAATTATCAAACTACTGTAACCTGAACATAAGCTATTATTACCTTCCTATTTTATAGCAAATCTCTAACGGGTTTCCTCCACTTTTAAGATCAACACACATTAAAAACCAAAATAAAACTGCACTTTTAAACTGGAGAAAAGAGCGGGAAAATCCACTTCACTTACAAGTGTCAAGACAAACCACTGTGTCATCGAAGTGTTCGTCTTCTTCTTCAACAGGTGGCTGAGGAGACTTGGCTCTGAAAGACATAATGTCTCCTGATAAAGCTTTTCCCACCGTGCATAAAGAATGGGTGACTAGTGAAAACTAGATTAGGATCCTCTACCTGCTGTACTTGTTCTCTTCAATGTACTCAAAGTATCCTCGACCATGATCTTCCCGAGGTCTTTTAACACCTCTCTTTTTATCTCCGCCTTTCTGTTCTGTTTTGCCATCTCCTATAACGACACAGAACACTGCTTTAGGACACCAGGCCGCAGCCTAAAGGAGAAAAACACTCTCTTCTGTTTCAAGCCTAAACAACTTTTACTGATTTGTCTAGACTGGTTCTGTGACTTCTTAACCCACAAAACCAACGTTAAGTTTAAAAAAGTCAATTTGGAATTGGGCTGGAGACAGTGACGCAGTATAAAGACGTTACTAAATTTGTCAGCCTACCATAACCTCCCAGAAGGCATTAAAAATAAAATTAATAGAGACGCGCGACACCGCCCGGGCCCACGTGCGCCATGCTCCGGTGGGGGAGGGGCAGCGTGGGCCCACCTCCCCTCCCCCATCCGAGCCCGCGTGCCCCGCCGCCGCATTGTACTGAGCTTCCGCCCCACTCCCCGCGCCCGGAGCCTCCCGCCGGAAGTGACGTCACACCGAGCCCCTGCACTCCTTGCACAATACCGCGGCGAAGAGCCGCCAAAGCCCGCCCGCCCCGGGACCTTCGGGCCTCTCCCCTCCCCCCCCAGACATGTGCCTGAACCGCGCGCACGCAGCGCCCCAGCGGCCGGCGCTCCCGCCTGCCTCGGCTCCTCCCCCCCACCGCGGCAGCTGCAGCTCCCCCCGGCGCCCGACATACATAATGGAGGCGCCGCCGGCATGGCGAGCAGAGCCTCTCGGCAGCCCCGGGCTTCCCCGCCCCCCCTCCCGCGGCGCCCGCCCCTGGGGGCCCGGCAGGCCTGGGGCACGGTCCCCACGCGAGCCTACCGCCACGCGTACCCACAACGCAGCACTCGCTCGCCGCCTTCCGCCTTCTTACCTCCCGCCTGCTGTTGGCCCTGCCTCGCCCCGGGCGGCGCCACCGTCACCGCGAAGAGCGAGGTGGGGCCGCTGCTTTTCCCCGCGGCCTCCTTGCCGGCCCCGCGCTGCTGGGGGGGCTGCTGCGCTGCGGCTGGCGGTTGGGACTGCTGCTCCCCGTGGCCGTTCTCGTCGCCCGCGCCCTCCTCCTCGTCGCCAAGCTCGTCCTCCCCCTCCTGGAAGCCCTGGTCGTCGCCGTTCTCGTCTTCCGACGCCGCCTCCTCCTCCTCCATCGCGCCCGCATCAGCCGCCCCCGCCGCCCCGTTCTCCTCGCCCAGCTCCATCTGGTCGCCGTCCAGAGCGGCGATGCCCTCCTCCTCCTCGTCGTCTTCGGCGCCGGCCGCGGCCTCCTGCTCGAGGCCTGCTCCCGAGCGCCCGGCCGCATCGCCGCCCAGGTCGAGGCTGCCGTTCCCGGGCTCCATAGCGGGACGGCCGCCTGCCTCGTTGTCCAGCGCGGCCTGGAGTCGATCCATAAGATCGGCCTTGAGGCCCTTGTCGGAGAGGCGCCGCTTCTTGAGCTCCTCCTTCAGCTCCGACACCTTCAGCTTCTTGACATTAACAGGCGAAGAACTCATGGTGAGGGCCCCGGTTCACCGCTGGCTGCTGGCTCCCTCGGCCTGTGGCGGCGGCTGCTGGTCGGCCCGGGCGGCGGCTGCGGCTGGAGATGGCTGAGTGCTGCAGAGCGGACCCGCCTGGTGTCGAACGGCGCCAATTCCTTTCACCGAGTTCGCGAGGCAAGACGCGGAGACTCGCCTGCCGCGAGCGAGCACGCAACGTCCTCTCGCAGGGGCGGCGCCGCGCACGTAATATAGGCGCCTCGCCCCCTACCGAGGCGAGGCACGCTAGAGCGGCTGCGCGCGCAGGCCCCGCCCCTTCCCGGAGCCGCCCCGCCCCCACGGCACGGCCTCCGCGCCGAGCCCCGCCGCGCAAATGGAGGCTCAGGAAGCCACCTTTCGGTTAAACCGACCGGCCGCAGTGGCCGCCGGCCTTTCCGTGTCTGCGCTCCCTGGCGCTCTGGCGCTCTGCCCAGGAGGAGGCTCTCCTCCATGCTTCTTCGCTTTTCGCCTGGCCTTTCCCACTGGAGGGCAGCCCCCTTTCTTCCATCTTAGCCTGCCTTTTTTGTCTTTTCCCTCCGGCTCTTGGTTTAAAACTCCTCCAGGTTTCCACTTCTGCTCTGTAGAGCACAAATAGGCGTTCGCATACCGAGGTGGTTTGGGGGGTTTTGTTTTTTCCCTCCGCTTAGATACGGGTTAATTTTTACAAGTCCTGCCTTGCCAATTGGACTTTTAAGTTCCGAAAGGGCGAGAGCAGAGCCTTTCTTTTGTCTCTTCCACCGGCGGTGGTGCGAGGCCTGGGAAACGGGCTTGCTGTGCTGCTCCGTGCAGCACAGCAGACGGAGCTGACTTGTGCACCGCTCGGCGTGTTTGCTAGTGACCCTTGAGTAAGCCTTAGAATTGCGTGGAAGTTTACCCCAGTTGTACTGTAAAAGCAGGCCTCTTGCAGGACTTTGGGGTCAGATCTAGCTGCCAGTGTGGAGATCCCTTGGTTAATGATGAGAGAGACTCCCATGCACTTTTTTTTTTTTCAGAAACACTTCCAAACCTAATTATGCTGAATAGTCAACAAACTCGTAAAAATAAAAGGCTGGATTTGGTAAAAAGAATACACTTAAAGTCTTATCACTTGGCCGACTGAGGCAGAAGTATCAAGAGTTAAAAGCCAGCAAGAGCTACACAGTAAATTCCAGGCCACCTTGGCCTTAGTAGCCAGACCCTATCTCCAAAAAAGAAAAAAAGTGGTGTTCTTGTGATTCGTTTTTCCCTGCACTTAAAATCATATAGCTGGCCCTCAGTGGCACACACCTTAATTTCAGTTTTCAGGAGGCAGAGGCAGGCAAATCTGAGTTCCAGGCCAGCCTAGCTTGAGTTCCAGGACGGCCAGGGCTACACAGAGAAACCCTGTCTCGAAACATCACCACCACCACAAAATCAAGAGTTGAGTGTCATCCTTGTCCACATAGGAGTTCAAGGCCAATCTGGGTGACCTGAGACGCTGTCTCTGTAAAAAACAAGGACACTGAAATGTTACACTATACTCACTGTTTTGTGCTCTGGCAGTAAAATTGTGTCTTCTTGTTCATCTAAAACTTGGAGGTACAGAAATTAAGTTTATCATATTTGGGTAATATAATTTAACCGGTTAATAAAATGATTTATTATTTGTTTGTTTTTATTTAAGTATTTATTTGTTTTTTGTTTTGTCTTTTTGTTTTTGAGACAGGGTCTCTCTCCCTGGCTGTTTTGGAGCTCAGTTTGATTTTTTTTTTTGTTTCTTTATTTTGTTTGTTTCTTTGTGGTAACTCTGGCTGTCCTGAAACTCACTCTGTAGACTAGGATGGTCTTGAATTCACAGAGATCCTCCTGCCTCTCCCTCCTGAGTGCTGGCAGTAACAGACATGCATTACCACTCTCCTCTGCAATCATTTTAAAAAAGCATTTTTATCTTACTATGGAGTCATGACTAAGAATGAAATATTATCTGTGAAATGATTTGAGTTGCAATCAATGAAATAGTACATTCTGGTAATGCTCCAGTTAGTGGAATTGGTGGGGACAGACCCCAAAATGGCTCCAAAACTCACTTTGTCTTTAGATTATAATGTCTCTGAAGCTTATAGATAAACCGCAAACTGGAATTTTAAAGTCTTATTCAAAAATGAAAGGTAACTATAGGAGACTTACAAGTTCATAAGCTGGGTTATTAGTCCCTTAATCAGGCAGGATAAAATTTTATTTTTATGGTTCCACATGCTGGCAGATATTTACATTTTTAAATATCAGTGACATGTAAACAATCTCCATCTAACTCGGTAAAAATTAAACTGTTGCTGGATGTGGTTGGTGGTGTCCGCATTTGATCCCAGTACTAAGGAGGCAGAGGCTGGCAGGTCTCAGTGAGTTTGAAACCATCAAGGGCTACATAGCTAGAAAACCCCGCTAACCTGATAAGGTTTATAGAGCTCTTAATACTAGATTGACTGATCACAGCCGTTCTTAGGACATTGTTGGTTGTAGTCATGAATGTGAAATGCAGTTTCAGATGGACAGGAGAAGGATCTACAGTTTTACATCCAAGAGGTCTGCATACTTGTAGAGCTCAATGGGGCAGCAGATCCTCTTCAGCCTGTTCTGTATGGCCCAAGAAGCTGAGCCGTTTATGGTCACATCAATATCCCTCTGTCCCTTTGCCCCACCCTAGACCAACTGGAAAGGAAGACAGTGTTTCTCAGTACTTAAGAAACATCACTTTCCTTTCAAAAAATAGTTACCACTTAAAAAATCTAAATGCCGACTTAACCATAGGGATTTTTTCACTTTATAGATGTGTATGTACTTACACACATGAATAACATCTATACACACATGTTTAAATTGATGCATCTGAGAGCAAACCTAGGACATTTTGCCTTCCCACTGTACTATGTTCTAGCCCTACTTCATTTGTACATGTGTTTGAATATTCAAATATATATATATATATATATATATATATATATATATATATATATATTTCTTGTTTGTCTGCCGGCTTTTCAGGCAGATCTCATGGTGTAATTATGGTGGCTCCTCTGGAACTATCAATGTAGCCTGGGTTGGCCTCAAACTCACAGAGATTCACCTGCTTCTGGCTGCCAAGTACTGAGTAAAGAATTTAGAAGGTGAGTGCTGGAGAGATAGTTCAGCAGTTAAGAACAATTGCTGCTCTTCCAGAGGACCCAAGTTCAATGCCCAGCACCCACACTGGACAGCTCACAGATACTTGTAACTCCAGCTCTAGAGGATCTGGAATCCTCTTCTGGCCTCTACAGGCACTCACACACATGGCATACGGGAGACACATACGCGTAAAAAGAAACAAATCTTTAAAAAAGGAATATTCTTTTAAAAGGTGATATAAGACTACTACTAGAGAAGCTTTCCAACTATAGAAATAGTTTTGTCTGTCACTTACCAAAAGACTGCAATGTAGAAAAGCACCAGAGATGGCAGCACAGGGGACGGTAGAACCAAGTGAGATGGAGGCTGGAGGACAAAAATTCAAGGCAGCCTCAGATAGTTTAGAGCTAGTCTGAGCTACAAGAGATCCTCTCTTACCACTGCTCAAAGAAAGACTCTAGACTAGAGTAGGCCAATAGTCACATGTAGCTATTTAAACTAAATTAACGAAAACAAAACCCGAAGTTCATTCATGTTAATCGCCTTTCATTATCTTCCAAAGCTAGTAGCTTTGAACTGTGTAATACAGAATAGAACATTTCCATCACAGACTTCCTTGAGACAGCAGTTAGACCAAGGATCCAGCTATATATAGTCTAGCTGTGATTCAATGCTTGATTTTAGCCAAAAGGCTGAGCAGCAATTAGGTGTGACTCAATTAATAGGCTATGAGGAAAACTGTCCCCAGGAACGGGGATAGAAATATGTCAGAGACATAGGAATACAAATACGGGTTTGTCTGAAGAACAGCATATGTATCTGCAATTTCCAATTCATTTATCTATGTAACAAATATTTACGGAACATTTGCTGTGTGTCCAGAACCAGAGTACACAGCCAAAACAGATGTGTGTAACACAGCACCAGCATGTAGTTTGGAGAGAGAGACAGGCTATAACTAAGATGCCATGAGACCTAAGGACAACCACACAGGAGCCAGGCACCTTGACCAGCTGCATGGTTTCCACAGTGTAGGTTTATACACACACTTGCCCCACACAAGCATCCACACACTCAAAAACAAAACTCAACCAAACATCACATACACCCTCATGACAGCCAGTTGTGAGACATTCACTAGTAAGCAGTGATTAGCCAAGATCATGTCATATATATTCATTGTTCTATATGCAGACTTCTAGCTGGTTAGTAAGTCTTTCATCAAAAGCTGGGGGAGGGGGGCTGGTGGTGGTACTCAGTGGTTGAACATGCTGAGTTCAATCACACAGAAAAGCCGGCTGGGGGTTAGGGGTAAAATTGAACTCAGTCCTAATTGCCAAGACATTGCGTACACTCTGCACCTGTGTAACTCCTGCCTTCTCCTACGCTCTATCCAATCACACCAATCACACTATATAAATGACTTTTAAGTGCATTGTCCTAGTTGATTAATCTGTGACTATTACCTGGTATAATTGAGTACCTGCTGCGTAACAGCCACTGTGCCAGGCATTTTGTACGAAATAGCTCTGATTTTCATGGGAATCTTTCAAGATAGGAAATATTAACCTCAACTTACAGAAATGGAAACAGAATCAGTGTATTTAAAATATTGGCCCGAGGTTACTGAATGATGTAGCTGAGGTGTCAGATCAGGCCCGCCTAACTCTTCTGCTCACATTCTCTTTTCCTGTGTCAAAAAGTTCAACTCTTGGGCTAGGGATGCAGTTCAATTGGTAGAATGCTTTGCCTTGAATGCCAAAAGCCTTGTGTTTAATCCTAGCACCATATAAACTGAGTAAGGTGGTAAGCACCTATAATCTCAGCACTTGGGAGGCAGAGGTAAGAGGAGCAGAAGAAGCTGAAGGTCATCCTTGGCTACAAAGGGAGTTTAAGGCCAACCTGGGATGAGCTCATGCTCTCGGTGAAATAAAGCGGAAGAAGAAGCCCCTCCTGAACTCACAAGAATACTGCAGCTGTCTGTCCTCTGTGAACATCAGACTCCAGCTCACAGGAGCGACCCCAGGAGTTCTGGGGGTTCAGTATCAGATAGGATTGTATAATTAATTACTCAGTCCCCCTTGCTTTAGGAATCCAGCTTTTCAAAATTATTGCATTTTATTTATTTTGTGTGCACATGTGTGTATGTGCGTGGGCTCATGTGCACCACGGCCTACGTGTGGAAGACAGAGGACAACTTGAGAGAGTTGGCTTTCCCCGTCTGTGACTTGGGTCTGGGGGATCAAGTTCAGGTTGTCAAGCTTGGTGGCAAACGCCTTCAAAGCTAAGCCACCTTGCTGGTGCTGGGTCTAGCTCCTTGAACTGAGAAGCTACTGGGTTTTCTGCCTCCTCAGCATCAGACAGCCATGCCAACCTAATAAATCCCCCCTTATAATTATGCATACATATAATATACACACATACATATATCATTTTTTATTGATTCTAAGCCTCTAGAGGACACTAGCATGCCCAGTTAGGAAGCTATTTATGAGGACTGAGAAGTGAAGTCCACAGAAGTTTAACCTTGACACACGCTTAGGAGCTATGAAGAAAGGGGGTTTTGAAAATCTCAGGGATGGAGTCTGAGGAAAATGCCTACCCTCAGCAAGCATACACATCTGGATCAACCTAGGTGCCTCTGTGTGCTGAGGACAGAGTGTTCTGCTGGTTGGTGCACCACAGTCTTCACCTGGGAAGGGGCCATGCAATACCAAGACTCTTCTGGCCGTAGGACAATGCGATTACTCAGCTTTGAACAAGACCCTTTCTTCTCCCTCCACCACCAAATGCCAAATTCAGATGAACAAATACATGAACCAAGGATGGAAAAAGGCAAACTTAGCAATGTGCCATCCTGGGAATGTCCTTCCAATTCTTCCCTACACCTTTTTTTTTTTTTTTGCTTGGAAATTCAAGTGTCAGAACTACAGGTGTCAGTCACGATGCTTTCCCCCACAACTTGGCACTGTTGAAATCTGGTTCAGCTGAACAGCATAGGGATTCCCTACAAGCAAGTCCGTAGAGCATTTTCTTGATTAATGATTGATGTAGGCTGGCCCTCCCTACAAGGCTGTGGGCTAGGAGTGAGGATTGGTGGGTGGTCTTGGGTTATATAAGAATGCAGGCTCACTAGGTTGTGGTGGTTCTCACCTTTAATCCCAGCACTCAGAGGCAAAGGCCGGCAGATCTCTGTGAGTTCAAGGGCAACCTGGTCTACAGAGTGAGTTCTAGGATAACCAGAGTTACAACAAAGAAACACTGTCTGGAAAAAAAAAAAAGAGGAAAAGAATTAATGAATGAATGTAGGCTCAGCAAGACATCTTCACCTTTACTTTACTTCATGATGTACTACACCTGTAAGCTGAAATAAACCTTTTCCTCCCCAAGTTGCCTTTGGCCATGGTTCTTTATCCTAGCAATAGAAACCCTAACGAAGAAACTAGCTGTATTGTCTACTAAGTTCTTAGCTAGTATAGATATGAATAATATCCTATTATCTCAACTATGAGCAGTTCTGAGGCTAGGCCTCACAAGGCTTTAATGTTTGATGCTGTCATCCCCTCCTCCAGAAAGAGTCTCCCTGCCCCCACTTCCGCTCCACCCACACTACATCAGGTATGCCTCCTCTGGGTCTCCACGATCTCCCAGTGTCCTCAATCCACGGTTTTGTAAGTATTTGTGTTCATGTCTGTTCTTCTCTCTGACTGGTCTTCTCATAGTGGGTGACTGCTAGGAGGAAGGGGTCAGGACCCCGGATGTGGAGAATGAATAAGCCCGTACGGTTCAGAGGTCCTTCAGCCAAGCATCCCGCACTGCCAGGGAGCCTCAGGCAACCTTGCTTCCAGCCGCAGTCTTTTTATTTTTAAAATCCTTTCTTTTGTATGAGGGCCTGTGAGACGATGGCTCAGTGGGTAAGGGCACTTGGCACCACCAGCCTGCTGAGCGGAGCTGGATCCCTAGGACCTACATGGTGGAGGGAAAACAACTTACTAAGAGCAGTCTCCGGATTTCACACTCCAGCTGTGGCACTCACACGCCATGCCCCTCCCCCTCCAACAACAGCAACAAAGAAGAAATAAATGAAAAATCATAAATTTTAATTGTGTATATTAATTGTTATGAGCCAGGCAATGGAGGCGCACGCCTTTAATCCCAGCACTCCCGAGGCAGAGGCAGGAGGATCTCTGTGAGTTCCAGGCCAGCCTGGTCTACAGAATGAGTTCCAGGACAGCCAGAGTTACAACAGAAAAACCCTGTCTCAAACTTCCCACCCCCTAAAAAATTTTTATGTAAGGACACTACCATGTAAGTACACTGTACACTGAACCCACCTCCTCTAAATTCCCCCCTTTCTCTCTCCCCCTCCCTTTTCTCATTAATTCTCTTTGTCTTTTAACCTATAAAATGACAACCACTTTGGTTCTAACTATTCCAGGGTATTAAAAGCCACAAACCGGAAAATTCTGAACTATAAGATGGTGCTGAAATGAATACTATTCATATAATTATCAACTACTTACCAGACCTAGACTTTGGAAGTGAAAAGAGATGGAAAAATTGTATTTGCCTATCCTGAAATTGAATGGGTAGCATAGTATTGATTAAAGGGCTTTGACACTTCATTTTGATCGCTCTAATAAAAAGATATAAATATTTGTTGTTTAATAAATGACACTTTTCTTTTAATTAAAAGACAACATCAAGGTCCATTCATCTGTGTTCTGGAATATTGAAGTCAGACCTGAAACAAATGGTCCTGAGGGTGGAAATTTTTTTTTGAGACAAGGTATCTCTGTGTAGCCCTGACTGTCCTGGAACTTGCTCTGTAGACAAGACTGGCCCTGAACTCAGAGATCTGCCTGTCTCTTGCCTTCTGAGTGTTGGCATCAAATGCTGAACCTGATAGAAGTTCGAGTGCTTATCTTTTGCATAGGATTCAAACACTTTTTTTCTAGAGAAAACAGGCCAGTTCCTTATTCATGTTACTTCTGCAGAAGCATTGTAACTATTGTAGATTTAAAAAGAAATTAAAACTGGGACACAAGTTGCCTCAGTGGGTAAAGGTGTTAGCTACTAAACGTGACAACCTGAGTTCAGTCTGCATGACAGGCAAGATGGAAGGCGAGAAGCAACTCCTGAAAATCGTTTTCTGATTTCCACACTTATTACTGGTACGTGTACCTCACCGCTGCACACAAACATACGCATATAAAGAAGTGGGCTAGATGTGGTGGCATAAGGCTTCAATCCCAGCATCCCAGAGGCAGAGGCAGGCAGATCTCTGTGAGTTCCAGGCCAGCCTGGGCTACATAGTGAGTTCCAGGCCAGCCTGGGCTACATAGTGAGTTCCATGGTAGCCAGGGTTGCAAAGTAAGACCCCGTCTCAGAAAAATAAATAAAACAGTGTAATGCTTTAAGATCTATATTCTGTCAGGCTGGAGAGATGGCTCAATGGTTAAGAGCCCTGGCTGCTCTTACAGAGGACCCAGGTACAGTTCCCAGCACCCGCATGATAGCTCACAACTGTCTGTAACTCCAGTGCTCTGACGCCCTCTTCTGATGCCTATGAGCGCTGGTAGCAATGGCACACTGACACATGCAAGCAAAAACGCATACACATAAATTTAAAATAAAATTTTTGCCAGGTGTGGTGGCACACACCTGTAATACCAGTACTTGGGAGGCAGGGACAGGAGGATCTCTGTGAGTAAGAAAAAGGCCACAGTCTTGTTATATAATGAGTTCTAGCACAGCCAGGGCTGTGTAGAGAGACCCTGTCTCAAAAATAAATAAAATAGATGGGTGGTGGCGGCACACGCCTTTAATCCCAGTACTTGGGGGGCAGAGGCAGGCAGATCTCTGTTCAAGGCCAGCCTGGTCTACAGAGTCAGTTACAACAGAGAAACCCTGTCTCAATAAATAAGTAAATATTTTTTAAAAGATTGACTTTATTTTCAATTTTGTGTCTATGTGTGTGCACGTGTGAGTATGCACGCGATTGCAGATACCGGTGGAGAGCAGAGCGGTCAAATCCCCCCGGAGCTGGAGTTACCGGCAGTTGCAAACTGTCCAACAGGGATGCTGAGTCCCTTGTTAGAACAGAATATTCTCTAACAACTGAGCCCTCTCTCTAGCCTTACTGTAATGCTTTAAAAATATGAAGATACCATCACTAGCTGTTCATCAAATAAATCAGTTTCTTTCTGGTAAAGGGGATGAATTGGCATGATGGTCTGCCTCTGCGTGGACAGTAAAATAACCAACAGGAAGGTACTTTGGGGGGCAGGTGGTGGGTGGCACGACACAGAATGCACTTTCACTTTGGAAGCGTTAGGCTGATCTATTCTTCCCATTCAGAAACTGAACTCTGAACTTGGCCTGTATTGCCTAACTAACTAAGGGTAGGCCAGTAGTCCTACAGCGGATGAGTTTGAAGCTAATTCTCTCAAATTAAGATGAGTAATGTCACAAGCTAATTAAGTACTTTGTAAACAGAATCTTCATTCCTACCTGCCTGGGAGGAGCAGAGGGAATTTATCTTCTTGCCTCCAGGGAAGACAAGAAGTAACAAGTTGAGAGATGGAGGCCAGTTAAGCTTTAAGTATAGACTCAACTCTATCAGAGACCAGCTGCGAACTCTTCCATTCCTGGGAGAGAGTTGATGGGGCTGCAAAATGGGACTCATTTCTAATTTTTTCCTTTTATCATGTCTTTAGAGTCTGGTTATAATGTTTTCTTAAAGAAATATGGCTGGGCATGGTAACATGAGCCTATGATTCTAGCAACTTGAGAGGTAGAGGCAGGGCATCAGGAATTTAAGATCACCCCCCGTACACAAAGAGTTCAAGGGCCTTGGTCTATATGTGACATAGTTTCAAAAATACAACCACAAAAAAGGGGGGGGGGGAGAAGGGAGAGAAAGAGTAAGTGTGAATTCCTAGAACTAGAATTTCATTTATTTTCTTTAGCCTGGAACTTGCTGTGTAGACCAGGCTGCCCTCAAACTCAGAGCTCTGCTTGTCTCTGCCTTTAGAGTGTTTCGGTTAAAGGTGTGCACCACCACACCTGCCCAACCTGAATTTCAAATATAAATGCTGAAAGATACTTAAGGTTCAAATTAGCACTGATCTCTGTCACCATGGTGATGAAGACGCATTGAGAAAGGAATCAGTTAAATAGCGTGATTGTGCTGTTGTTATGATTTTTTCTTTTTTTTTTTAGACAAGATCTCTTGGCACCTAGGCTAGCCTCCAACTCACTGCATAGCTGAGGATGGCCTTTAATTCCTAATCCTCCTACCTTTATCTCTCAAGTACAAGATTACAGACCTGTGTCACCAAACCCTGCTGTTATTCAGAAAATCTAGTTAGAATTTTGGTCATTGGTAGCCCATTTGTTGTGTCTGTCTGTCTGTGTCTGCTGGGGTATGTGCACATGAATGCAGATGCTCAGGGAGCCCAGAAGGGCGTGTCAGATCTCTTGGAGCTGGAGTTACAGTTATGAATAACATGATGTATGTACTGAGAACTAAACTGGGGTCTACTGCAAGAGCAGTACAGTCTTAGCTGCTGAGCCATCTCTCCAGCCTCAGGACCCTGGTTTCCAGAGGTAGGCAAATCGGACAGAGATAGAAAGGTGACTATGTCCTTTGGCTTCCATGTGCCTGAGTGATGCAGAGTTTATTTTTAGTTATGTTTAAAATGGTTGTTTTGTGCACTGTTGGGGGAAGGGCTGCCTAGGTCTTGGGGTTTTGTATGGTCTGCAGGTGTTGCCTTTATGTAAAAGATGTTTGCCTGCTCAAAATCTGCACATGCTATCCGTAGAACACCTGAGGAGCTTATGTATCAATAACTACCCCTGAGGTGAGATGGTCTGGGTTTCACTGCAAGGGTGGCACTTGCCGTGATAATGGTTCCATCTGTTGAAGTCTAGCAGGGTTTGCGCCTATGAATATGCCTCTGTGTCGTCCTTGTGAGCCTACACAGTAGGTGCACTACTACAAGTGATGCACCAATGTGGGGCACTGACATCATGCCAGCCACAATGAATGTGGAGACAAAGAAAGGCAAGAAGAAATTCCAGACCTCGCAGAATCTGGAAAAGTATACCCAGGCCAGCTCTCAGAGGACAGAGATTATATATTGGCAAAAAATAATGAGTGGACATCTCCTGAAGGAAGAGGAGAGTGAGGAAGTAAATAAGCTTCTATGACAAGAAAAGGCAGTGAATATTAATAAATAAGAAAGAATAGAATCCATAGAGGGAGCCAGAATAAAAGGGAAGCTCTATAAGAGAGAGCTATGTACAGATAAAAGATACTGGAAAGATCGAGAAGTCCTTCTGGTAAAGTATGAGAACCTTGGTGGGGTCTATCAAAGCATTAGAAAGCAAGGTTCCAACCCCTTTTCCTGATCATGAAGCTAATGCTCCTTCCCTGGCAGTAGCCACGGCATGGAGAAACAGAAACCAGAGTGTACTGTTCTACAAATTGAGTTTTCTGATGTTTTTTTGTGAGTATGAAGCCCAAGCAGGTCTTGTGTTTGAGATCTATGAAGAAGGTTGCATGTTTTCCCATATTGATGGAAGAATCTTCCCCCTGGCCCATGACTCCCTGCTGTGTAAGCTGCAAGGGCGGGGGGCTTGGAGCAGAGAAACCACTTATTTAAACTGACCAGTTATTTTCCCAGAAAACCAGACTCTATCCTAAAATTTGGAAAGTGTTTCCTCAGAGTCAACACACAGAAGCTGTCTTTCAGAAGTGGGTGAGGTTGTATCTCATGCTAGCAGCCGAACTTGGTACTGTAAGAGTCACCCAAATGGTACTGGTTTTAAAGGCATGAAAGGGTTATGGAGAGAAACTGAAGCTTGGTGCCATGATGAGAGGCCAGGAGAGGCCATTGGTGAAGGTACAGCTTCAGTAGCAGTTGAAGGCCCAGATTGAGGGTGTCATGAAGAGAAGTTGAGGCTTGGCCCCATGAAGAAAGCCTTTAAGAGGCTATTGGTGAAAGTTCAGCTCAGTAGCAGCAGAAGGAGATGCCAGTACCATGGGTCAACCATCAAGAACAGCAACAGCAGAGGAGTGGAGCCAGCTGGAGCCTGGAGGACAAGCTGTGTATGCTGCAAAGGGCAGAGAAGAGAAGTAACCCAAGCACCTTGGAGGAACTCAGAAGATCGTGAGTGAATCCTAGATAATTGGACATTGATAATGTTTTTCTGCTGTCCAAAGACACTGTGAAAGCTTGATAAATTATTTGGTTTTGTCCTTATGATTGTTCCCCTTGTAAATAGTTTTGCTGGTGTAGTACTAGATTGTGGTATAGAGGTAAAGCAATTTTTTGATTGTCTTATACAGAAAGGGGGAAGTATTACAGAAGTTTATTTTTAGTTATTTTAAAATGGTTGTTTTGTGCACTATTGGATGGAAGGCTGCCTGGATCTTGGCATTTTGTATGGTCTGCAGGTGTTGGCTTTATGTAAAAGATTTTTGATTGTTCATGATCTGCACGTGCTATCAGTAGAACACCCAAGGAGCTTTATCAATAAAAAATCCTGAGATGAGATGTTCGAAGTTCCACTGTCAAGGATGGCGCTTGCCATGACAGTGGTTCTCTTGCTGAGGTCGGGCAGGGTTTGTACCTATGAATATGCCTCTGTGTCTTCTTTGGTGAACAACACAGCAGCGCACTGCTATACCCGAGCCCTTTGACCTCTGCTCAGAGGTCTCATTCAAGCTATACAATATAGTACAAGGATTAAGAGCACGCACTTACTAGATTTGTAAACTGAGGCAAGTTTCCCAACCTAAGAGGGGAAAAAAATGATGGGCATGAGGGTAAAAGGTGGGCATGAGCATACACACTTGTAATCTCAGCTCTCCAGAGACTGAGGCAGGAAGATTGCTGTGACTTTAAGATGAATCTGGACTACATAATAAGACCCTGCCCAAAATAATGTCCCCTCCCACACAAATGTTTTCCTAGCCCTCTTTACCTCGGTTTTCTCATCCATGAAATGGAAATAAGATATTTACATAGAGTTTTTATATTAAGTAAGTCCTTGCAAAGCACTTGAAGCAGAGTCCAGGGCTAGGAAGGATCACGCCATTAATTGGGAAATACAACCGATTCGTGTCTTGACATCATACAAGTGTATAAACTCCCTTTAGTATTAATTTCTTTATCAGGTTCTTGCTGACCTGGGTAAATGTGATTACCTCCACTGTATTGACTTACCCCTAAAGCCATTAACTTTCTAGAACATTTTAAGCTAATGGCTTTGGAGAAAGGTTGGTCAAAAAGAATATTTATTTAGGCAACCTGAAGTCAAGGTTTTCTTTTCCTTTTTTCTTCTTCGGGCACTACTGGGAATTGAACCTGGGGCCTCACACATAGTAACCTTATATTGTTCCACTGAGCTACAGCCCCAAAAGGAAAATAAACAATGCATATCATTTCCTTTATGAGAATGTGTTCTCTGAGGGGAAGGCAGATAACACATTTATAATCCCTGCTTCTATAACCAAGACCATGGTGGGTAGTCACTTGTTTGCTTGTTTTTTATGGATTTATTTTTTTAATGTATGTGTACGGGTTCTTTTCGCTGCATGTCTGCCTGTGCACATGCATGCAGTTCTTGAGGAAGCCAGAAGAGGAAGTCAGATTCCCTGCAACTGGAGTTAGAGATCTGAATAAGCTAACTCGTGAGTGCTGGGAATTGAACCCAGGTTCTCTCCAAGAGCAGCAAGTGCTCTTAATTGCTGAGCCATCTCTCCAGGCCTGCTTGTTATTTGATTACTATGAAAATTAAGTAGAAAGGCTGGAAAGATGGCTCAGTGGTTAAGAACATTCACTGTCTTTTCTTCCAAGAGGACCTGAGTTCAATTCCCAGCACTCACATGGCAGCTCACAACTGTCTGTAACTGTTGGTTCCAGAGAACCCAACACCATCGCACAGATATACATCCATACACATAAAGTAAAAATAAATTATTTTTTCATAAATTATTTATTTTTATTTACGTACATTGGTGTGAGAGTGTCAGATTTCCTGGAAGTAGAGTTACAGACAGTTGTGAGTTGCCATGCAAGTGCTGGGAATTGAACTCAGGTCCTCTTGGAAGAGCAGCCCATGCTCTTAACTGCTGAGCCATCTCTCCAGCCCCAACAAATTATTTAAAAAAAAATAAGTAGAATACCATCCACAGAAAGAAAATATAGTTTATAACTGCTGGTTTATAATATGCAATGCATGCATGTTTATCTTCTTAGGGTGTTGGCCTATTGAGAACCTTTAGGCAATTTTGATCCCATACTTATCAGCCTTAATGATGTCTATTACACTGTGACTTCCAGGGTAGTTCAGGTGGTGGACCTGTTGAGGAGCTCAGGGTATTGTATACTCTGGGCTGAGTCTCTCCCGCCTTCTGACTCTCTTACTCCAGGAGTTAGGGAGCAGTTTGTTTTCAGTTTTGCAGTAGTTGGTATTTCCTATTTTAAGTAGGATACGATGCATAGCCTTGGTTTTTGGGGAAGCTGGGTGAGTAAAACATGATATTTTTTTCTTGGGCCATGGATGGTTCTAGAAATGGTAGAAGGTACAGGCCTAGGAGTGACGACTAGGCTTTGGGATTGGGTCCTGGCTGTACCTTTTTTAGCGGTGTGACTTTTGGCATGGCAGTTAATTGCTCTAGCTTTTCTCTTTTATATTACAAACATGCAGATGGACATGACCTTTGGGGAGTTGTTGGGAAGACTGCATGGGCTAATTCATGGAAAGCAATTAGAACAGGCATAGATCACAGTGAGCATCCAGTAAGTGTCAGCTCTGTGAACTGGGCCCTCATGGCACAAGCCTATAATCCCAGATACACCAGAGGCTGAGGCAGGAGGATCATATGTTCAAGGTCTATCTGGGCAACTTAGTGAAATCCTCTCTGAAAACAAAGGCTTGGAGACATAGTTCAGTTGTAGGATGGTTGCCTAGCATGTTCAAGGCCTTGGGTTCAACCTCCAGTACTGCCACAAAAAAAAAAAAGAAAGAAAGAAAACAGAAAAGAAAAAGAAAAAAGTGAACAAAAAGAAACTAAAAAAAAGAAAGAAAAGATAAAGGGTTAGCATTACAGTCTCTATTGCAGAGCACTCTCATCACCTGCTCTTGTACGTTAACAGCATTTATTGATTGTTTGATTGACTGAGACAGGGTCTTACTCTGTAGCACTGGCTGGCTGGACTGAAACTCCCTCTGTAGAAACTCTGCATCCCAAGTGCTGGAACCAAAGGTATGCACTATCACTACCACACCTGGCTCCTTTCAAACATCAGTAAGAACTATATTTTATATCACAGCCCAGCATGTTCACGCATGTGCAAACACACACACACACAGATGCAAATGTAGGGCTGGAGGGATTGCTCCATGGGTAAGAGCACTTGCTGCCCTTGCAGAGGACCCAGGTTTAGTTCCTAATACCCACACGGCAGCTCACAATTGCCTGTAATGCTAGCTCCAGGGCATCTGAAGCTCTCTCCTTACCTCATCAACACCTCAACTCACATAGACACATACACATAATTAAAAATAAAAAACATAAATCTTCAAAAGATAAATTGGAGTCTCACCAGCACTTACACCCTTGCTGTATATGCCTTGTTCTCCTTTAATTTTCATTTCCCTTTTAAAGAAAAGGATTGAAGTGTATTAAAATGATTTTGCAACCCTATTCTGTGATACTTTTGATAAGACAGAATAACAGCTCCCTAAGATGTCCCTGCTCAAATTCTCTGTAGCCTGTGACAACTAATGTCCTGCATGGCAAAAGGGACTGTGCAGGGGAAATGAATGTTGTGGGCCTTGAAATGTAAAGATTCTCTGCAAGTCTAATCCTGAGTCCTTAAAACACAGAGAGCTATAAAGAAGTCTAGAAATCCACCCAGTGGCACACGCCTTTAATCCCAGCACTCGGGAAGCAGAAGCAGGCAGATCTCTGTGAGCTGGAGGCCGGCCTGGTCTACAGAGCGAGTTCCAGGACAGCCAGAGTAACAACAGGGAAACCGTCTCAAATAACAAGCAAAAACAAAAAATAACGTTCACGATACACCATGGCTTGGATATAATCCAGGAAAGTGATGTTAGATTTCTGATCCCTGGAATCGTCAGTTAACAAATTTGTGCCAAGGCACATGTGGTAATTTGTTACAACAGCAATAGAAAGCCAAATTTTCCTAAAAATTAAAATGAAGAATCCCCCACACTAGAAACTTTGGCTGTCCTATTAACAACTTCCCCCCTGTCCTCTTACCTTTAATAAGTCGCCTTGTTCCTCTGCTTTCACTTTGGAGCATCTCTGGAAGATTCATGGTTTCCCTGTTCCATAGCTCTTGTCTTCACTTAGAGCTCAAACTATGTTTCCGAAGATGACCTTGAGTTTCTGACGGTCCTCTCTACATTCTCCGAGTGTAGAGCTTTCAGTCGCGCAGCACCACTCCCGGGTTACCGCGGTGCTGGGGGCTGCCCCGGACTCCGCGCTGGGCTTGGGCTTCCCTCTGCTCCGCGGTGCCAAAGTCTATTTCTTATACTTCTGAATTTCTTTCTCATTTGCTCAATTTTCTGTGTCACCGTCACTATTTACTTTCATTCTCTTCAGCTGAATTGCAGGAGATTGTCTACACGGACAGACAGACAGAGAGAGACAGAGATAGAGAGGCTGCAGAGGCCAGAATTGTATTGTAAGTCAATTGGTGTGGGTGCTGGCAACTGAAGTCAAGTCCTCTGAAAGAGCAGTAAGTGCTTTTTAGCCATTGAGCCATCTCTCCAGCCCCTCTAATGTTCCCGAAACCCCACTGGTCTGCTGATTCCAAAGCCTGTACATTTGGTCCTCTGTGTCCTTGGGTTCATCTGCAGGCTCAACTAAGCACAGATTGGATTTTTTTTTTAAATGGTGTGTGTTCTGAACTTATGTGGACATATTTGGGTCATTGTTCCCTAAGAGGCACAGTAAAACAATTATTGATAAAGCACGTATTATGAGAAATCTAGCGATAAGGTATACAGGAAGGGTGTGGGTGTCACACCACCCTATTTGATGCGAGGGGTTTACTCTATGGCTTCTGGTATTCTCAGAGGTCCTGGAACCAACTCGGATCACTGCCAAAGGATGGGTATGAACACAGGGCCGTACGCCCTTTCAAAGAAGCTTGGAGTGTATCTCTCTTCACCGCTGGTGTCCTGAACTGTTATGGGATTTAACTTAGTGAAATGTGTTTACGAATTTTCCCTGCCTAGGCTCTTTGAATCTGAAACCCTGGCTTCACAGTCCAGGAACTGTTGTACAAAGTATTTCTTTGATACTTTTCTCTTGCCGGTGTTTTGCTTCTTAAATTCCTACTGCTTGTCTAACAGACTACCTTTGTTTTTAAAACTTTATTGCTGTTGCCCATTTCTCTCTATTACCGGAACTTTCCTCACGAAAGAAAACTTTTTTGCTGTCGTTTGGTCCTCCTGACTGCCTTGAGGCGGTCCAGCCGGTTTCATCCATCGCTGAAACTCTCTGTCCGTTTCACGCATTGCCTTCGTCCTCGCTGCTTCTCCCCCGACTTGGTTCGTTTCTGCCTTTCACGTAGGAGGCTTCCTTACATGGCCATTCACACTGAGTGGGAGTGACTCAAAGCACAGCCGGAGGAAACATAGTAAGGCTTGGTCATGTCGACTTCCAGCTAGGGCGGTAGGGCCACCATGCCCCGGTCAGCTATTCAGAGTTTTAATGGCACAGTTCCCTCAAGGAAGTCTCATTCTTCCACACGAGGGTAGATAGAGCTCTTAAATACTTACTGTCGGCACTTCGGAAGCACATTGATGGGTTGAGATGCACTTCCTCTTGCTATCCGTCATCTATCGCTGAGTCTTACCATCACCATCATTAGTGTGTGTGTGTGTGTGTGTGTGTGTGTGTGTGTATGAAGGTGCTCCCTTTCTCTCTGTCTCGGTCTCTCTGTCTCGGTCTCTGTCTCTCTGCCTCGGTCTCTCTCTCTCTCTGTCTCGGTCTCTGTCTCTCTGCCTCGGTCTCTCTCTCTCTCTGTCTCGATCTCTCTCTCTCTCCCTCCCTCTCTCTCTCTCTCTCTCTCTCTCTCTCTGTGTGTACCAGCCTGATCTACAGAGCAAGTTCCAGGATAGCCGGGGCTACACAGAGAAACCCTGTCTCAAAACAAAAGTTATTTTGCGTTTGTGAGTGTTTTGCTTGCATGTATACCTGTATACTACATGCATGCCTGGTGCCTGAAAAGGCCAGAGGAGAACATCAGATCAGGTGCCCTGGAACTGGACCTATATATGGTTGTGAGCCACTATGTGGGTGCTGAGAATCAAACTCAGGGTCTCTAGAAGAGCTGCCAACACTCTTAACTGCTGAGACATCTCTCTAGCCCCTTCCACCTTATCCTTTTTAGACAAGGTCCTTTGATGAACCCAGAGCTAACAAATCAGCCAGAATCACTCGCTAGCAAGCTCCAAGAGTCCTCATGTCTCTGCCTCTCTGGTCCTGGGAGTACAAGCATGCACTGCCTCTCCCAGCTTTTTCTGAGTCATCGTGATCTGAACCTGGGTTTTCATGCTTGCTTGCTAAGTCTCCTGCGCGGCACTAATGGCTGAGTTTTGTCCTATTCAGTCACTTATTCCAGAAATCTATTTCTGGACTTTTGGGACAAGGGCTGGAATAGGCATTTTCTTTTGGCTTTGTAGACAAGAGAAAGGTAAATGGTGGGAGTTCTAATACATGCTTCAAGCCAGCTCCTTGTTTCTGGCACACTCAACAGAAGTTGGTCCCTCCCATGTCTGAGCCTTTCCAAGAACACACTGGTACCTTTTTCTGACCTGGCACCACTAACCCACTTTCTTCATAAACCACCCTCTTCATTCGAAGTCACAGAACATATAGTCTCATTCTTATGGTCTTATTCTTTTTTTCTTAACTCTTTTTTTAAAATTTTAGTATGTGGAATGGAAAGTTTATTGTATATATGAGGGAGAACATAGTAGATATGAGGGAGAACATAGCCAGGGGCAGAGACATCTGGGGGAGTTTCAGGGTGGACATGACCAGACTGAGCTGTGGGGACATGTGAGGAGAGGGGGAGGGGAGAGAGGAGAAAGAGGAGAACCTGGAGACCAAGAGGCCAGGAGGCCAGAGAGGCCAAGAGAGATAATTCTTTGAGAATTCCATACACCATACAACGTATTTTGATACAGTCACCCCCCACTCTTCCCTCTAACTCCTCCTAGACCCACCCTACCCCCACTCTCAAAGTCAAGTCCTTTTTAAATGTATTATTATCCACGAGTAGGTTCTTCTTTGCTCTCTTTGACCCTGTTTGGGTCCCCTTCTCGGTTTTGGCATTCTGGCAGAACTTCAGGAGGCCCTGAAAGAGACGTGTTTCACTTTGACTCTGCTGTGTCTTCTTGTTTGTTTGAGACAAGGTCTTAGGTAGTAGCTCAAGCTGGTCTCAAACTCTCTAAGTACCTGAGGATGAGACCTTGAACTTCTCTTTCTCTTCTGTGTATTGGGATTACTGGCATGTAAGAGCTACAAACTTGGTCACTTAGTGTGTGTGTGTGTTTCTTTCCTTTCATTTTTTCCTTTCTCCTCCTCCTCTTCTTTCTCTTCATTTTTGAGACAGGGTTTCTCTCTATGAAGCCCTGGTTATCCTGAATCTTACTATGTAGACCAGGGTGAACTCCAGTTTACAGTGATCTGCTTGCTTCTGTTTCCCAAGTGCTGGATTAAAGGCCTCATGCAACTCAGACTGGCTTCAAACTTGCTAAGTAGCAGAGACTGGCCTTGAACTCCTGTTCTTCCTGCCTTTACTTCCCAAGTCATGAGATTTCTTGTTCTCCAATCCCCTACACTGGTACTAGAGATGGAACCTAGGTTTGCCTGAATACTAGGCAAACACTCTGCTACTGAGCTATACTTCCAGCCCACTTGGAATGGCTGTCATTTTAAAAATAAAAAAAAAATATTGTGTATATGTTACGTGCACATACTTGTGTGTATATCGTGGCACATGTGTGGAGGTCAGAGGACAAGTTGTGGGAGTCCATTATTTCTTTCCATCATGTGGTGGCTATTTTGGTTGCCAACTTGACTGCATCTACAATAACTAAAGCCCAAAAATGGCTTAATTGCTTTGTTAAAGTTGCTTAGGTAAAGTTACTTGAAGTGGGAAGATATGCTTCTAATCCGGATCTTTGAGGTGGGAAGATCCACCTTTTATCTGGGCCATGCCTTCGGCTGGCAGCCCATATAAAGGACAGGAAAGAGGGAAGCTTCTGCTCTTTGCCTGCTTGCTCTCACTCTCGCTGGTAAATCCATTCCTTCTCCAGTATTAGAATCCATTTCTTTGGGATTCTAGCAAAATCCAAAAATCAGATGAGATGTCCAGCCTGGTAGACTGAACAACTGCTGGACTCCTGGGCCTTCTGTTCATAGGTAGCCATGTTAGACTCTCTGGGGCACAGCCTATAAGTCATTCTAATAAACTATATATAGAGAGGGGGGAGAGGAGGATTCATTCTATGAGTTCTGTTACACTAGAGAACCCTGACTAATACACTAGGGATTAAACTCAGGTCATCAAGCTTGGTGGCAAGTACCTTTACCCACTGAACCATCTCACAGACCCCACTTGGGTTTATCTTCCCACTTATGATTATTGTCAGTGCCAAATAATGTATGAAGCTAGAGTGCTCTGCTGACCCTGAAGGGTCAGACAAGTGCCACATAATTACTAAGATACCTTTGATACCTTTGGATACCTTTGTTCTTACTTTTGTTCTTTTTTTCCTTTTCCTTTCCTTTCCTTTTTCTTTATAATAGAGTCTCAATATGGTGCCTAGATTGATTTCAAAGTCCTGGGCTCAGGCTAGTCTCCTGCCTCAGTCTCCCAAGTGTCTGGAATCACAGGTATGCATTCCTGTGCCTGAGACTCTAAATATGAAGAAAACAAAGACTGAAGAGTCTTTTTCCTTTGTAAAGACCAAGAAGAAAACTGTATGTCTTTCAGAACGATTCTTCATCTTCTCTCTTAAAAAATTACTTGGTGTGTGTGTGTGTGTGTGTTACACATGGAGGTCAGAAGACAACTTGTAGGGATCAGTTTTCCTTCCACCACGTGGGTTCTGAGGATCATACTCAGGTCATCAGGCTTGATGGCAAGAGCCTTTGCCTTCCTCACCATCTTGCTGGCCCCAAGAGTCTTCATCTTCTCATGCAATGAGAGAAGAAGAGTCAAGGAATAAAATGCCAGCCCTGGCAGCACCAGACAGCCCAGACACAAGTGCTAAATACAAAGGAGAGTCAGCTCGGATCCTGGCAGCACTAGTGTTCCATGAAAAACACCTGCTCTGTTGGCTGCTGGGAAAAAGAGACCCAGAATAGCACAGGCTCACCCACTCACAAAACATAGGGACTCCCTTGACTGTAGGCAAGGGTGGGAATGTCAGGAGACAGGCCTAGTGAAGCTTGCTTAGAACACATACTCAACACTATTAAAAAGGTCTTGTGTTTCCTTGACAATGGGAAGAAAATGAAAGCCAATTTTCTTCGCAGAGGTAGCAGGGCTTCCTCATAGCTTTGGAAAGGGGCTATGTAGGCCTGTGCATGCTGAAGTGACTCTGATGGAACCAACCATAAGCACTCTATCGAGGAAAGCTCCCTTAGCCACCAGAGATGGAATTGCCGAGGGCACACCACAGTGAGTGTAGCGCTCAGAATTCCAGGTAAACAAGGCAAGCCTGAAGATGGAAGCGCAGAAGGCAGAAACACCATCAACTAGCAGGCAGGAAGCCTGTGGACACTGAAGCACTGAAGAGGTGGAATTTGAGCTGTGAAGGCCACATTCTCAATGACCTTGAATGACTCTTTTGAACTGTCTCCAGGAGTGTGTCCAAAATAGTGCCCTGAGCCCTGGCTGGCTTGGAACTTGCTATGTAGAACAGGCTGGCCTCAAAGCCAAAGAGATCTGTCTGCCTTTGCATCCTGAGTACTGAGACTAAAGACGTGTCCCTATGCCTGGGCTCCTTGGAATGGTCTTAAGAAAATGCATCCATCAGCCCAGAATGGTGGTACATGGCTGTCACCCCAGCACCTTGGAAGCAGAGGCAGAAAGATCAAAGTCAGCCTCGGCTACATAGTGAGTCTAAGGCTACCTTGCGCTCCATCAAACCCTGCCAAAGGGAAAGAAGAGAGAGGATGGAGGGAGGGAATGAGGGAGGGAGGGGAAGAAATAAAATGGAATCAAGAAAAGAGGGGGTAGAGAAAAGAAGATACCTGTATGGCCACAGAAGTTTGGGAAAGAGCTTGAGCCTCCGGGCAGCCCAAAGAAGAAATAAGAGCAAGCCCTGGATTTCCCAGTTAATGTCCACAGAACCGGGGCTGTGTGGAGCAGATCTGTGGGGCCTTGATCTTGACTCCGGGCTTCAGTCATGACACAGACTCCAGAATGTTATTGTGAAAGATTTGGTTCCAGTTATAAAGGTTTAATTATAAACATTGGATGTTATTTATCTGTCTATCTTTCTATTTTTGAGACCAGGTCTTACTATGTAGTCCCGGCTGATCTCAAACTCAGATATCCACCTGCCCCTGCCTCCCAAGTGCTGGGATTAAAGGCAGGAGCCGCTGCACCCCGCAGATGTAAAAATTTCTTGTAATGGTGCTAGAGATAGAACCCATGACTTTGAGCATGTTAGGCAACTTACTAGCATTCCTAGCCCCCACTCACTATCTGTGGAAGCCATCTCCTGAAGTGACAATTAAAAGTAGCTCAGAATTGTCAGGTGTCTGCTAAGTACAAAAAGCCTCCATCTGGAAGGAACGCACAAACTTCAGAGAGCCTCAAGACTGCTTATGTGTAGCTATTTACTTTTGACAAGCTTTTGATTGCCTAAAATTTTAGTGCATATATGTGAAAAATCCATTGTTAGGTGTGGTGGCACATGCCTGTAATTCTGGCACTTAGGAGGTAGGGGCAGGGGGATCAGGAGTTTGAGACCAGCTTAAGTCACTTGAGACCTTGTTTCAAACAACAACAATCCCCTAAAACCAATCAAACAAACAAACAAGCAAACAAAAACAGCAACAATCTAAGCAATAAACAAATAGTCATCATTGGGCTGAGGATGTAGCTCAGTCAGGACTACATGCCTAGATCTTATCTCAAAAAAGAAAAAAAAATGGTTCAGGGAAATTCGAATCAAAAACACTAGGAGATATCCACTGCTTACCCACTAGGCTGTAGAAGAAAAGTGACAATTTTGATGTGGAGTAATCAGAGCCCTTGTGCCTGGAGAAATGCAAATGAAGCAGCTGTCGTGGAAACAGCTCGGCAGCTCTTCGGAAACCTAAAGTTACCGCAGGATGCAGGGAGTCAACCCGGAGGAGGTCTTGAGAGAGTTGAAAACATACACAAAAACCTGTGTACGAATGTTCACAGTCTCCTTATTTAAAAAAAAGCTTGGTTTGTCGCTTTTCTCATCGTGGTTGGAAAAACTACCTGACAGAAGCAGCTTAACGGAGGAAGACTTTATTTTGGCTCACAGCTTCAGTGCACCGCAGCCTGGAAGGCACCGAATAGCTCCACGGTCAGAGCAAGGGGAACAGGCTCCCCACACCCTGCCAGATCAGGAATCAGAGAAGCCTATATGGCATCAGAGGTGTATGTAACCTTCAAGACCCAGCCTCAACAACCCACTTCTGCTAGGTAGATGTTCTGGTTTCACTTTGTCGCTGTAATAAAACACCCAGACAAAAAGCAACAGGAGGAAGGATTTATTTGGCTCACATTCCCAAATTACAATCCATCATTTAGGGGCAATCAAGAGCAAAGAGAGAATGAATACATGTTACAAGAATTCTTTGCTGGTTTTGTCTCCACCCACCACCACCCCTCCCCCCACACACCCAGGGTTTGTCTGTTGTAACTCTGGCTGTCCTGGAACTCACTCTGTAGAAGTAGGCTGGCCTATAACTCACAGAGATCCACCTACCTCTGCCTTCCCAGTGCTGGGATTAAAGATGTGTAGTATCACCACCCAGTGCTTGTTTTATTTTCACACTCAGCTAACCTTCTCTACTCTTACACAGTCCAGGGCTTCAAACCAGGGAATGGTGCCACCCATGGTGGGCAGACGGGTAACGTTTACATCAAGTACCAATTATGACAACCTCCCACAGGCCAACCTGATTTCGATAATTCTTCAATTGAGACTTCATTCTCAGATAATTTTAGGCTGTGGCAAGTTGATATTTAAAACTAACCATCACAGTAAGTCACATGTCCCAAAGATTCTACCTCCCAAACTGCATCACAACGGAGGACCAAGTGTTCAAACACATGAGCCAGCAGAAGACATTTCAAACAAAAACCATCACAGAGCCCGTCAACACAGCTCTAGTGTCATGCCTAAATCAGGAGCTGTGTGCATATGAAGAACAAGATTGTTTACTCTTTGTTTACCCATGTGGGAAACCACAACTGAGCTGCAATCACATAAGTACACACACTGGATAGAAGAATAATGGCAGTGGCATCTGTGTGGAAATCCAAGACCATACCCAGGTAGGAAGACTTTCAGTTGTGCTGTAGGTTTGGCTCAGTGGTCGAGCTACCTGCCTAGCATGTGCAGACTGGGTGGGTCCCATGTCTAGAATTTAAAAGAAAAAAGCAGAAGGAAGGGAAAGAGCTGAATATGGGAGAGAAGGAGGTAGAAAGGAGGAGGAGTTGGCACTGGCCTCATAGACTACTGGGCTTTTGGCTTCATCAATGTGAAGATGGTCATTGTTGGATTACATAGACTGTATCTACAGTCCAAGCTAATAAATCCCCTTTTTAATATATATTCTTCATGTTGGTGTTCCCTTCACTACAGAACACTGACTAATATAGTAGGTGACCTCTGTCCCACATAATGCACAGATATATTTTTTCAAATGGAGTATGAGAGGCCCAGCACCCCTAGTGGTGAAAGTTGTGGGATATTTTACTCCTGTGTGCTGTTTTGGTTTGTAAAAGGGCTTTGATGCCTTGCTTCCTACCCATTCACACCCTTGTGCTAGCCCTGCTGAGATCTCCACAGATAGGACTGTTTACAGTTGAAGGTGATGGATCAAGATCAAAGGTCTGGGTATTAGAGACTCTGATCATCCCCAGCCCAGTATGCTAAGAGACCATTGTGTTGTAATGAAGGCCTGAAAGTGGAGAAGGGGCTAGGGGAAATGTTTAAAGGGTCTAGGGCAGAGGCAAGCAGGAGAATTAAGGGGGAGAATGGAATCGAGAGGAGAATCAGGAGAGAATGATACAATGAAGTCTGCCTAGCCCCTGGGTATTGAGTTCCCTGAGATTTGACATGGCTTGTAATCAATAAAGAGCATTGGAAAGTTCAATGATGGACTCTCATTAAAACATTGAAAATAATATAACAGGTGGAGGCCCTGACCTCTCCTCTCTGTTTAATGTCAAGGACTCGCTTTCCCAGAAACCCTTGTTTCCTATTAACATTTAGCGAGCCAATCCAGTACCTGGGTTCTGACCAATCAGAGAGATCCCCTGCTTCCTTTAAAAAAAAAAAAAAAAAAAAAAACCCATGTGGCCAGCTTTCTGGTCAACCCCCATCTTGCGCTCCGAGCATTCTGGTTTGCTTAGCAGAATAAAAGTGCCTTTATTTTTTGTATATGTGGTCTTGCTGATCTTTGGAGGGCAAATTTTGGACTCAACAGAGTACAGTACTGTAGACACACAAGTCTGAAGAAGCTGCAACTTGCTGCCTTTAGTATGCACAGTGTTACCATCAACTGCTCCAGCAGTAGCCTACACGCAAAGAGAAAGACACATCCCAGCTCCACGACTTAGCAACTGCTTTACTCTGGTTGTTCTTTTGGATTTGCTTGCTTGACACTGTAAGCAGGTTGCTTTTGTCTCTCCATTTCTGCATTTGCAGTGTGAGGATGACACTATTTCTGAAAAATAGAATTGCTGACGTTATCTAAGTCACTGCTCATAAAATACTAGGAGAGCAATGGCTGATGTATGGTGAACAGTTGACAAACACTGTCGTCTGTTATTCTTATCATTAATGCACAGGCAAACTGACCATTTGAATCTTTCCAGATCATTTAGAGCTTTCGGTATTACACTGTTTTAATCCCCTCTGCTCTTTTGGTGCTGGAGATTGAACCCAGGGCCTCATGAACGCATGCTAGGCAAAAATCATACCACTGAGCCATACCCTGGTTCCAGCAATACCACTGAGCCATATCCCAGTTTCAGCAATATAATGCTATTTCAAAAATCATCATGTGATGATTTTTCATTGTTCCTAATCATTGCTGAACTCTTTGGAGAGGAAGAGCAGTTTTGATGTTTCAAGGAGTTAGATTTTTGCACTCAAAGGGTGAGGCAAGAGGATTGCTACAAGTTCAAGACAACCTGGGTGTTTTATGTAGAGTTGCTATTGCTGTGACAAAACATCATGACCAAAAGCAAGTTGAGGGGGAAAGGGTCTATTTGGCTTACACTTCACATCACTGTTCATCATAGAAGGAAGTCAGGACAGGAACTCAAAACAAGGCAGGAACATGGAGGCAGGAGTTGATGCAGAGGCCATGGAGGAGTGTTGCTTACTGGCTTGCTCTCCATGACTTGCTCAGACTGCTTATAGAACCCAGGACCACCAGCCCAGGGATGGCCCCACTTACAATAGGCTGGGCCCTCCCACATCAATTACTAATTAAGAAAATGCTCTCTAGGCCTGCCTGTAGACCGATCTTATGGAGGCATTTTCTCACTTGAGGCTTCCTCCTCTCTGGTAACTCTATCTAGCTTGGGTCAAATTGATACATAAAACTAGCTAGGATACTGGGGTACATAAATGTCTTGGTTGTTTTTCTGTTGTTGTGATAAATGCAATTTAAGGAAGAAAGGATTTATTCTGGATTATGGTTCAAGATATAGTCCATCACAATGGGGAAGCCAAGGCAGCAGGAGCTGGAAGCAGCTGGTCACAGTCTCTTTTTTTAATGCCAGCTGGGATCCCAGCCTAGGCAAAGATGTCACTGATAAGGGGAGGATCTTCCCACCTCTATTAGCTTAATCAAGAGAATTCCCTACAAATATTCCCAGAGCCCTGTCTCCCAAGTGAACCAGCACTGGTGTGTGTGTATGTGTGTGTGTGTGTGTATGAGAGAGACAGAGACAGAAAAGGGGGGACTTGAGAACCTCAGCCAGGCCAGATGGGACCAATACCTATCTGTAATTCCCAAACTAGAGACTAAGAATCTCTAGTTCAAAACCAGCCAAATCACATCATAAGTTCAAAGGCTAGTATGGGCTGCATAACAAGACTTTCTCAAAAGGAAAGGACAGGAAGAGAGAGAGAGGGAAACCCTCTACTGCATGATTTTCTTTATAATATGTAATGTTTCTACAAATTAAAAGTCTCCTCTAGCTATTTATTACCATTGTTAACTAGAAAATCTCTAAAACTTGTATTTGAAAAGTTTTGGAAAAGAAAAAGCAAACCAACAAAAGCCAGGTGATAGAATTAATTGATAATTAACATAGGCTCTGCCCCACCTAAGGGGTGCAGCCCAAAACTAAAGGCGGTGCTGGGGTTTCTGGCTGGAACTCTGTTTATTTGGGAGCATCATGTTGGGTACTCTGGGTTTTTCCGTTCAAGGTGTTGGAGCCTGAGATTTTCTGATTCCTTCCAGCTCTATAAGTTGACATTTGTGCACATGACAGAACTAACATAGATATGTGTTAGTGCACAGGCAGTAAGTACCTCAGGTTCTTACTCAGAATCATGCTGTGGACTGTTAAGGTTAACTTATTCTGAAATTAACTAATTCAGCATGAAAAGTATCGATATATGTGCAATTAAAAGCAAATAATAATTACCTAGTAATGATATTATTATTAATAGAGATAGTCTAATTATGCAACACTGGCTGTCCTGGAACTTGATGTGTAGACAAGGCTAACCTCGAACTCAGGGATCCTCCTGAGTGCTGGGATTAAAGGCATGCACAACCAGTTTTGATTTGATCCTCCCATTCAGCTTCTCTGGTGCTGGAATTATAAGCGTAAAGCCAACATGCCAGCTAAAAACAAATTATTTTAAGGGGAAAGAAAGCAAATTATTATAGATAGATTCCTTTTCTTTCATTCCTTTCTTTATTCTGTGATTCTGGGAATCAAACCCATGGCTTCAAACATACTCTAGCACTGGGCTGTATTCCCAACCCTGATTATGCTTTTTATTTTGAGACAGGATCTAAATTGCCTTGTCTGGCCTTGGAACTTTCCATCCTGTTGCTTCAGTCTCCCAAGTAGTTGAGACTGGAGGCCTGTGCCACCAGGTGCAGCTTGTTTTTGGTTTTGTTTTGAGACAGGGCACAAGTCACTAAGGCACTGAGGATGACCTTGAACTGCTGATCCTCCTGCCTCCACTCCTAAAGCTAGGGATTACAAGCATGTAGAACTGTCTCAGCTTGTTTTTGAACATGAGAATGATAAATTTAACTCCCTGCACTGGGGAATACGGCTCAGCGATAGAGCAGTTTACCTACGGTGCCCGAGGCTGAGATCCACAGGGGCGTCAGGCTGGCATGGGGAGAAGGAACAAGATAAAAGGTAACGGGCTTATTGTGAGTCAGGATGGTACATACACTAAATGGACTCGGTAGTCCTCCATTTTAAGATTTAGTTCTTTGTTGTTTTGTTTCCTAGACAAAGTCTTGTGAATTCAGGCTGACCTCAAACCCACTGTGTAGCTAAAGCTGACTTTGAACTGCTAACCCTCCTGCCTCTGCCTCCCAATGCTGGGATTACAGGTTTATAGCCCAGGCCGGTTTTACCACTGCTTTTTAAAGCAAGTAGGGCAACTTTTCTTTTTCCTAGTAGGCCTTTCCTCCCACCTCCACAGCAGAGCTGGGATCTTGACGCTGTTTGTACAGCGTTGCTCTGTAATTTCTCACCTTGCTGTTTGCTTATAACAAAAATGAATGGAGTTGGATCATGAGCCTTTCATCTATTCAGCAAGTGATCTCTGAGCACTTCCTGTAAGTGTAGCAATGTATCAGGACACTGGAATCAGAGGAGGAGGAGGAGGAGGTGGCCATGACCTTGACAAGCTCACAGCCTCCTCATTGCACCAGAGAAAGTGAAGTGAGAATTGTATCCAGCACACTGTCAAGATAGGGATGGTATTGGACTAATAATGATTGTAATTAATTCATTTTAAAGTTTTTATATGTATGTGCGTGTGCATGTAACGGTGTCTTCCTCTGTGTCTTTTCCATCTTTCTTTCTTTGAAACAGGTTCTCATTTTGTAGCTCTGGCAGGCTTAGAACTCATTATGTAGACCAGGCTGGTCTTGAACTCAGGGATCTACCTCTGACCTCCAGAGAGGTGGGATTAAAGGTGCACAAAACTACATCCAACTCCATCTTGCTTCTTGAGAAGGGCTCCCGCTGCAGCTGAGGTGCACTGATGGTTATGCTGGCTGTCTGGCCAGCTCCAGGCGAGCCTCCCCAGCACTGGAGTTACAAACAAGCACTGCTATGCCTGGATTGTACTCCAGTGCTAGAGAGCTGAACTCAGTCCTTATGCTTGCACAGCTGGCCATATCTCCAACCCATAATTTAATTTTTTTTTTGGGAAAAAAATGTCCTAGCAACAGTTGCTTGTACAAATATAAGCTTGAAATTTCAAGAATCATTGTATTGGTTTGAAGCAGAACCCCAGTAATATCCCACTGTGGTTATCAAAATAAGTTTTAAAAAACAAGAGGCCAGGTGCAGAGGTGTAGTGGTGCAAGGCTTTAATCCCAGCACGTGGGAGGCAGAGGCAGGTGGATCTTTGTGAGTTCCAGGCCAGCCAGGGCTGTCACACAGAGAACCCTGTCTCAAAAAACCAAAAAAAAAAAAAGCAAAGCAAGACAAAACAAAATAAAAAACAAAAACAAGATAATGAGCTTTTTAAAGTAATCCATAATATTTTGGTTTTAAGCACTATTCACAAAGCAGCAAACACAGGTTATCTTCTAAAAGAGAGCTGCTGGGGAAGACGACTTATACAGAAAGAGAAATAATTGCCGATACAACAAAACAAAAGGAATTCTGTCTTTTCAGTTCATCCCGTCTGTTCTTTGCTTAGAAACTGCAACATAGAAACCATTCCCACGAGGTTCGGTTCCACAGGGTTGGGTAAAGTAGCGCATGTGAGGGCAATTGTCCACACTAGACTCTTGTGTTTGGAGGTCGCATACCCCAGTGAGCTCTTGATTACTGCAGACACATGGCTGTTTTGTTTTGCTGGTCCTGTCGTCTGTCTCGCCCTTCCCCCACACCCCTATGTTCAAGAGATACCTACCTGTCTTTTATTTACCTGTACCTCACAGCTCTGCCCTTCACTTAAGACTTAAAGTTAGACAATGCCATTCCTGCTTTGTTGGGGAAGCTTTTGGTTGTAGTATCTGTGACCACTGGTCTGAATTAAATGTCAGGTCTTGAATACTTATTCTCATCCGCGTTGAAGGTAAACCAGGAGACCTTTTATCCCACTCAACCAAGTGCCCCTGGATTTATCATGTAAAGCTGAGAAATTTGAGAATGTTCCCAGTGTCTCCCACACTACCTCCCTAAAAAAGAAAACAGAAAAGAGCCAAACCATGGGACTTCAGAACTTTGGCATCATTTCATCACTAAAGGGAACAGTGATTTCCATATTTCCCTGAAAATGTCAGAGAATGAAGGCAAAGGCCAGGACACTCCGTAGATCCATCTTTTCTTTCCTCTTCTTTCTTCCTTCCTTTCTTTTGCTTCTTTTTTTTTTCTTTTTCTCTTTCTCTCTCTCTCTCTTTTTTTTTTTTTGTTTAGATTTTTCTAGACAGGGTTTATCTGTGTAGTTCTGGCCGTCCTAGAACATATTCTGTAGAACAGGCTGGCCTTGAACTCACAGAAATCTACCTGCCGCTGCCTCCCGAGTACTAGGATTAAGGGTGTGCACCACCACCACCCGAATTTTTTAACAATTTATCAGGTTGTGTTAAAAATCCAAAGAGCAAAACACTGTGTGAATTTTTATTCTTTGGCATCAAATAACTTTTTTTTCAAAATTATTTTTAAAACACTATTTGGTTACTCCTTTCATGCACTGGAAAATAAAACAAGAAAATACAATGTACTTTGAAATCTTCCCGGGGGCTGGTGAAGTGGCTCAGAGGACAAAGGTGCTTGTGGCCAAGCCTAATGGCCTGAGTTCTATCCCTGGGACCCACATAGTAGGAGAGAATCAACTTGGAAGTTTTTCTCTGACCTCCCTACCGGTGCTATAGCATGCATACTTCCCTCCCTATTAAATTCGTGGGTGCGTTAGTGTTAAGTAGAGCATGCAATACCGATTGACTCCAAAATGTTTAATCTATTAGGCCCCGTGGGGCGGTGTGTACTCTCTGAGATGGACATTTAGGATTGCCTGCAATTTGTTAAAGCGCTGTGAAGATCTGTGTGGTCTTTCTCGGGGACACAGACCTGGATCCCAGAGGGAAGACAAGAGCAAGCCCAGGAGACCTGGGCGTTCAGGGATAGGACTATAAATACGTACAGGCCGCAGGGAATCTAGAGGCAGGCAGTGCACTTCCAGGGAATCGAGCCCAGGGCCGCGAGCGGGGCCCGGCACCAGCCCACTTGACAACCGCGCGGAGCCCGGCGCGCGGCTCCCGCTCCGGGCGCGCGTCCACACAGCGTCACGATCGCGCGGAGGTCTGGCACAGCCACCTCCGCGCTGCTTGCTGCACGGGAGGGACTCGTGACGCCTGCTTCCGCGACAGATGCTTGCCGCCTTGGAAAGTTAGGTCATGTGCAGAAGACGGGTTCACCTCCCAGATGAGGATAGAAAAAGACACTCCCGGAGCTGTGGGGTATAGCTCAGGGATCCCCAGCAGCAGAGTGGACGGATGTTTTGTGTGGATTTTTTTTTATTGTTTTTGTTTTTATGAGACAGGGGTTTCTCTATGTAGCCCTGGCTGAGCTGGCCTCGAATGCACAGAGTTCTGCCTCCCTTTGTGATGGGGTTAGAGGCGTGTACCTGGCTTGTTTTGTGTTCTTAAGGACAGAATGTAGCCTAGGATGGCCTTGAGCTCCTGATCTTCCTGCCTCCAGCTCTTGAGTGCTAGGATTACAGGCATGCTCCCTCACACCGTGCCTATATGCTTCTGTTAAATTAAAGATAATATTGGAAATATCACAGATGAAATTATATCTAGTTCTTTTCAAAATAATCTAGTTAGGGTGGGGGCACAAAGCAGGTACAATATGATGGACTCTCATCTACTTCAAACTGACAATTAAGAGTGATGAGTCCAGGAGGAGGGAGGCATTAGGATCATTTCCCTCATTTTATATATGTTTGAAAATTACAAACGTGTATAACACTTATTTCAAAGTACAGAATGCCTTAGAAAGAAGCCGGAGAGGAACTGACTGTGGCAGAACTACACCAAGTCCATAAATATAGTCTTGCCTAATTCAGAAATGTGTTAGCCACCTGCCAGCTGCAGCAGGAGAATTAGAGGAAGAGCCCCGTGACTAAGCGGGAGGTACACTCTGATTTTATATTGTAAGGCTCATCGCAGCCTGTGCTTGGGGCATTGCACACAGTCAGCGCACTTCATTCTTTCCATGGTCAGTTTAAATGGCGCTGCTATTTAAACACCCGTTTTATAAACGGAAGAATGGAGGGCTGAGGGCTGGAGACACCGATCATCTGATAAACAGCGGAGTTGTGCTTCGAGCCAATAGGGTTGGTTCTGGAGTCCAGACATTTGTTTTCCCTTTCTCTGTGTGTGTGTGTGTGTGTGTGTGTGTGTGAGCACGCGCTGAGGACCAAACCCAAGGCCTCCCGGAAGTTAGACAAGCATTCTACTGTTGAGCTACAGCTCCCCCACAGAGTTCCTTTTTTTGATCACAGCAACATAAATATCACTTAATAGATGATGTTACCGTCTGTCCATTCACTGAACAGCAGTTATCCTGTGGGGCAGGTACTCTCATGAGCTCCATCTCACAGGTGAGAACACTGAGATATGAAAGGACTTTAAGATCATAGTGTTAGCATATTGCAGAGTCAGACTTCAAAAGGTAGGGCACTGTGGGGTTGAGGGGGATGGAGGGATGGCTCGATAGTTAAGAGCACCTGCTGCTCTTGCAGAGGACCAGGGTTTGGTTCTCAATGCCCACACTGGGAAGCTCACCATTGCCTGCCATTCCAGTTCCAGGGCATCCAATACCCTCTTCTAGATTACAAGGGCACCCACACTCATATTGTGTACATACACACATCCAGACGCTCACACAAAATTTTTTAAAAAATGTTTTTTTAAAAAGGGAAGGAGGCTTGAATTCTATTTTGCAGCCCCTCACACTGTCAGCCACTCAGCCACACTCACACCTGGCTACATGCTGCATCTGTCTGTGTGGGTTTTTGTTGTTGTTTGTTTTAATTGGTGCCGTGGATGGAACCCAGGAGCTTGTGCATGCTAAGCAGGTGCTCAAAGACTGAGCTTCACCCTGACCCTATTGAGCTTGTATTGAGTGCCAGAAAGAGATGGAATCTGTTGAGATCTGGGATACGGTGATGGTAAAGACTACGGTGCCGCGTGCCTCTGATCCCAGCACTCGGGAGGCAGAGGCAGGAGGGTCTCTGTGAATTGGAGGCCAGCCTGGTCTACAAAGCAGGTACCAGGACAGCCAGGACAATATAGAGAAGCCCTGTCTTGAAAAACAAAAACAAAAAACAAAAAAAGGCTCAATCAGAAAAAGAATGCCAGACTAGAACCTCACAAAGGGCTCTGCTGAACCCCAAGCTTCCAGTTCTACAGTTGCCTGTGGATCTTATTACTTTGCAACATGAACTTCATCATGGGCCAGGGGTCCTTGCCCTGGCACAACATGCTCATTCCTGCCCTAGAATCTTCTCTCTCCTACTGGAGTCATTTAGCTTGAAAACTGCCTCCAGTCTCAGGGCCGCCTTTTCTGGAATCTACTCATTAAAACCTTCTATGTATACGGCGTTTTGTTTTGCTGTTTGTTTTGCCTGTGTGTCTGTATACCACTTTTGTGCCAGGTGCCACAGAGGCCATGGCGTTGGATCCCCTGGGACTGAGGTTATAGATGGTTGTGAACTGTCTCGAGGATGATGAGAATCGAACCTGGGTCCTCTGAAAGAGCAACCAGTGCCCTTAACCACTAAGCCATCTCTCCATCTCCCTTCTTTGGAATCTAAATGACTTTTTTGAGTTGCATGAATCAACTTAGCACTTAATTATCTACACTGCTCAATTGTTACCTAACAGTCTTTGTGTGTGTGTGTGTGCGCATTACATGTATTACACATATGTAATATTAAAAGTTTTTAAAAATTATGTCAGTGTCTCTTATAGCCAAGGCTGGCCTTAAACTCCGTGTTATCTAATTCTAGAATAGTTTGATTTTAATTAATGATTGTATGTATGATATGTATGTGCGGGTGTGTACATGCCATGCCATGCATGTGGAGGTTAGAGGACAATTTTGTGGAGTCGCTTCTCTCCTTCCACCTTTATGTAGGTCACAGGGAGTGAACCTCAGGGTCATCAGAATCGTGTAGCAAACACTACCCACTGAGCCATCTTGCTAGTTCCTTAGTATTTTAAAAATATTTCTCCCTCCCTCCCTCCCTCTGCCCCCGCCCCCGTATGTGTGTGTTTGTGTGTGTGTGTCTCTCCACCATGGAGGGTCCTGGCTCAAACTCAGGTTGTCAAGTTTAGTATTAGGCTCCTCTATCTGCTCAACCATCTTGCTGATCCTAAGGCCCTAATACTTCAATCATCCCTAAACAAATTTGATAGTCACTAGCTGTCAATTCTCATCAGCCCCTCCCTCAAGACCCTAGCAACTGCTAGTCTACTTTCTGCCTCTATGGCTTTACATCTTGTACGTATTTCTTAACAATGGGCCATCTGCTGTCTGTGAACTCTTCCTTCCTGGCGTGTCCAGCCTCCGGCACACTGATGAGTCCTTTGATCACCTGTGCTTCTCACCATGTCCTTAGAGGACCCCCTTCACAAAGAGCCTCTCAACGCCATCCTCCAGAAGCCTTCCCAAACCAGACAGGAGTGAAGGCATAACAGCCTGGAGGGACATTTTTGAAGAGTTGGGGACGACAAAGGGACTAGTTCTTAACATCATATTTATTGTGTGAGTGTTGTGTATGTATGTGTGTCCATGCACCGCACATACACCGTTCCCAAGGAGGCCAGGAGAGGTCCCTGGATCCCCTAGGGACCGAAGTTACAGATGGTTGTGAGCTGCCACGTGGGTGCTGGGAATCAAACCCGAGTCCTCTGGAAGAACAGCCAGTAGTGTTCTTAACCACTGAACCACCTCGTCAGTCCCCAAATAGTTCTTAATTGAAAAGATTATAGATAGAAACAAATCAAAGAATATGTGAGAAGATTGGACATAGTATCTTATACTCATAATCTTAACACACAGGAGACGGAGGCAGGAGGACTGCTGTGAGTTGGAGGCCAGCCTGAAGTACATATCAAGTACCAGGCAACAACAAAGATCTTTTCTTAAAAAAAAAAAAAAAAAAAAAAAAGATGGACGGGGTTGAGAATGTAACTCCGCATCTCTCAAGGGCTTGTCTAAGTCTGGTGTGTCTAAGGAAGGCCCTAGATTTATTCCCAGTGCTGTGACAGGAGAAATGACAACAAATTAGATGGGAAGGGTGGAGAGAGATTGTGGGGAAACTTCATGATCACCCTGAAGAATTTTACTTGACATATTTGGTAACAGGAAAGTCAAGAGGTCGTTTACATAGGTTATGTTAATTTAAAATAGTTTTTATATATTATTATTATTATTATTATTATATGTGTGTATGTGTGCTTTGTAGAGGTGAGAGGATGACTTTTGGCAGTTGATTCTCCCCTTCCTCTGTGGGTTCTGGAGATTGAACTTAGGTTGTTAGGCTTTCAAAGCATGTACTTTCGTTGGCCCCAAGCTATGATAATTTTTAAATTTAATTTTTATACAATAAAGAGTCAAACTTTTCAGGCTGACCATGCATTTGCAATTTAACTGTGTCAGCTTCTGGAGTAGGTAGAATTACAGGCATGAACCACCAGATTCATTGGAAGGGAACTTTAAAACAGGAAATAGCTGGCAACCTCAGTGTGGTATCTTGGTGTGCACCTGCCTCTCAGCCAGTCAGGAGGCTGAGGCAGGAGGACCTCTTGATTCTAAGAGTTTGGGCTCATGCACTGGCAAGAAGGGTCAGCAGATAAGGGTGCTTGCCAAAAGCCTAATGGCCTGAGTTCAGTTCCTGGGACCCACATGTAAAAGGGAACTGACTTTTGAAGTTTGCCCTCTGATCTTCACAGGAAGGCACATGCACACATGTACACACCCACCCACACACATACACACACACACACACACACACATAATATTTAAAATTTTTTTAAGAGTTAAGGCCTGGATAATGGTGAGATGCCCCATACTTTATAAATAAAAAAATTAAAAACCTCAATAACAGCACCTGTAACACTCTATGATATATTGTTCATATATAAAACACTTAAAATTTACATTTATTTACTAATATTTATCTTTTAAAAGAAAGCATTTAACCGGGTGGCTTGCTTCCAGCTTCAGAGGATGAGCCCATGACCACACTGACCATGGCAGGGAGCATGGCAGCAGGCAGGAAGCCATGGTACTGGAGCAGTAGCCGAGAGCTCACATCTTATCTGCGACTTGGAGGTAGAGAACAGAGAGCTAACTAGGCCTGGTGTGGGCCTTTGACACATCAAAGCCCACTCCCAGTGGCTGACCTTCTTCAAAAAGACCACACCTCCTAATCTTTTCCAAACAGTTCCATCAACTATGGATCAAGCATTCAAATATATGAGCCTCGGGGGCGATTCTCACTCTGGCCAGCACAACAGTGCACACAACCTCTCCCTTATGCTTCATTATCCACCCCAGGGTCAAGGGAAGCTGAAAATATATTCTTCTATCTAGGATCCTTGCTGCCCAGATTAAAAGAAGAGTTATATTATAGGAAAAAAGGAGTTAATGAGTATTATGTAGGCACGCTCAGAAAATTTATTATCATTTTGTAAATCAGACAATTTCATAAGAAATCTGAATTTTCAGATACTTGGACAAAAAAACAGAAGATGGAATTGAGAGTTTGGCCCGGGAAAAGGGAATGAAAGACAGCTCAGCCGGCTGAAAGGGACAGGTAGGGAAAGCAGAGGGGGCCCCAGAAGGTGGGGGTGGGCTGAGAAAGGTATAGGAAGTGCTGAAGTTCTAGGACTGGGGGAGAGACTTCGGAGTTTGCATCTAGTTTGGTAAAGCTAGCATTTTGAGAGGACTAACCTTGTGGTGGGAGGGTTGACCAACGAAAGGGACCTGGAACACGAAGCGGGCCACCGCAAGACCAGGGCATGAAGTGTCGGGAGTTCAGACCTGAGATGAGCCGCAGGGCCCTTTGGAATGTTCTGGTTGTCATATTTTAAAAAGGGGAAGACACAGGTGAAACGAACGTTAAGAATACCTTTGGAGCTAGAGCAATGGTTCAGCAGCCCTTAACCAGGGAGCCATCTCCCTAGCCCAGTTGTGTACATTTCAAGAGTTCCGCAGCCTGTGTGACCAGCAGCCTCCGTATTGAATAGCATATGTCAGACAGGCAGTAGAGACAGAGGAAAGGGTTCAGTTGGAGACACGTGGCTTGTCAAAAATGAACATTTCCAGCAAGACCCCTATTATCTCTGTCTGACAAAAAGTGTGGTCTTTATCTGTTCCATACATTGAGCCCCTTTTCAGCCCCTCTCCCTTTGTCTGGGATGCTTCCTTCCTTCTCTTTGCACCTAGCAAAGGATTGATTTACCTTTCGTGTCTTGGCTTGGATACCATCCTTGGGAAATCCAGCACAGAGCCCTCAGGCCTGACAGTGGCCCTGCATCCTTTGCTCCTGTTTTGTGTTTTTGTAGATCTGTAGTTTGCTTGAGATTGAGGGCTCTGTCTTAGTTATGTCTGGGTCCCTGGCCCAAGGCACGGAATGTTCTAGGGTCTCAGTGAAGGCAAACTGGAGAAGGCGTCCAGTGTGGCCAGGACCTCTCTACTCTGCTGACACTTTAGTCTGCTACACTTTATTTGATTTCATTTGATTAATTACTGTGTATGTGTTGGGTGTGTGTTCAGATGCATGTGTATACACGTGAGGGTGTGTGTACATGTGTATCATTCCTTAGTTGTTGTTACTTTAGTGTTTTTGAGTTATTTAAAATTTTTTACAAAATTATATTTTGAATGTGTATGTGTGTGTGCGTGTGTACGTGTGTGTGCGCGTGTGTGTGCATGTGTGTGAGTGTGCATAAATGTGTGTGTGCGCGTGTGTACATGTGTGTGCACATGTGTGTGAGTGTGCGTGTGCGTGAATGTGTGTGTGCGTGTGCATGTGTGTGTGTGTACATGTGTGTGAGTGTGTGTGTGTGTGTGTGTGTGTGCATGCGTACACGTGTGTGTGTGTGTGTGTGTGTGTGTGTGTGTGTGTGTACATGCTTGCCATGCTGTGTAGGTGGAGGTCAGAGAACAACTTGTAGGAGTCAGTTCTCGCCTTCTAACATGTGGGTTCTGGGGATTGAACTCAGGTCATCTTGTTTGGCAGCAGGACCTTTGCCTGCTCGGCCATTTCACCGTACCCCACTGCCGTAGAGTTGCTACTGCTGTGTTGAAACACCATGACCAAAAGCAACTTGGGGAGGAAAGGGTTTATTCGGCTTACACATCCACATCACTGTTCATCCTGAAGGCAATCAGCACAGGCGAACAGGGCAGGAACCTGGTGGCAGGAGCTGATACAGAGGCCATGGAGGAGTGTTGCTCACTGACTTGTGCCTCATGGCTTGCTCAGCCTGCGTTCTTATAGAACCCAGGACCACCAGTCCAGCGGTGGCACCACCCACAATGGGCTGGGCCCTCCCCCTTCAACCACTGCTTAAGAAAATGCTCTACAGGCTTGCCTGCTTACAGCCTGATCCTCTGGAGGCATTTTCTCAATTGAGGTTCCTTCCTTTCAGAGAAAATAGGTTGTGTCAAGTTGACATAAAAGCTAGACCCACCTTAGCTTTTGAAACAAAACTTCTCTCTGAGACATAGGGCTCACCAATTTGACTAGACTGGCTAGTGAGCAGATCCCAGGGATCTGCTGGGTCTCCTGCCCAGTGCTGGGATCATAAGCTTGTGCTGCTACACCTGGCTCTTTCTGCTTGTGTGTTTATTGTTTTGTTTTGTTTGGGACAGGGTTTCTCTGTTGTAACTCTGGCTGTCCTGGAACTCACTCTGTAGACCAGGCTGCTCTTGAATTTACAGAGGACCACCCCCACCCCTGTCTCCCAAGTGCTGGGTTTAAAGATGTATGCCACCACCGCCTGGCTTACACTGGCTTTATTTAAGAGTGGGAATGAGACTCAGGTTTTTTCGATTGTGGGGTGAGTACTTTATTGAATGGGATATCTTTGCAGCCCCTGCTACATTAATATTTATTTTTATTTTTTGTGACAGGGTCTCATATAGCCCAAACTGGCCTCAAACTTGCTATGTGGCCAAGGGTGACCTTGAACTTCTGATCCTCCTGACTATATTTCAAACCCTGAGATTAGGGTTGTATAATGTCAGGCCGAGCTAAAAATCCACTCCTCTTCTGAATTCCATTTTCTCTTTGTGTATCCAAGTAGACCACTCATATCAGACACAGCCCCTCACAAGAAAAGAGTTCAAGGACCGTGTCTAACTTGAAGCCTCTAGACATAAACTCTTTCTGATGCAAGCTTAGGCTTGATCTCGGTGCTTAGCGCGACCCTAAGTAAATGCAATCAAAATTAGTATGTGTGTTTTTTATACTGCTTCCTCCCAGGAGGACCTGCACAAACATAGCAATTCTTCTATTATTTTATTTTATGCGTATCAGTGTTTTGTCTGCACACCTGCAAGTGCACCACATGTGTTCCTGGTGCTGGAGGAGGCCAGAAGTGGGCATTAGATCCTCTGGAACTGCAGTCATGGCTGGCTGTGAACCAACGTGTGGGTGCTGGGAACCAAACCCAGGTCCTTTTGAACTACAATTCTTGAATTACAATCAGGAGGACTTCCCTACTTATATGAGACTGACTCACCCGAGCAAGTGTGTCTTCTCTCATTCTTCTCTTTTTGATCACTAGCCGTGAGGTAAGGACTCCTCCCTCTCCTGCTGTGATGTGCTATCACAGGCCCAGAAGCAGTGATGCCAACAGATCTTTGGCCAGCATCTCTGTGAGAAATATTGATTCTTCTCTGACTCCCACCCTATCTAAAAGAGACTCTCCCTACATAGCCCAGCCAGCTAGAACTCCATCCTCCTGTTTCTACCATCTGAGTGCTAGGATCACAGGTATGTGCCATCATGCCTAGCATCCTTTTGTCTTCAGGAGGTGATAATTTCAGTTTTTATTATAGTAATTGAGAGCTGAGTCAGCAGCTCTTCAACATTCACTCTGGTTCTTTCTTGCTCTATGTGTGGTTCTTACCCCAGACCACCTCATGGACCTATCTTTTATAGCTCATTTCTTGGGTAAGCTGGTTTGTTCTACAGATCCCCAGTTTGTACCATGCCTGTTCAAGATCAACAGAGTAGATTCAAGAAGCAACTTTTCCATATTATTCGAGGTTTTAAAGTATTTATTTTTATTTATATGTATGCATATATGGAGAGGAATATTTAATTTTTTTAATCCATCAGCATGGCTGTTCTAGAGTAGAAAGAATGTTAGTACATACCTTTAATCCCAGTATTCAGAAGGCAGTGGTACCATATGCCTTTAGTCCCCAAGACAGAAGTAAGTAGAAGCAGATGCTTCTTACAGTAGATGGTGTCCTCCAACTACCATGACGTTCCTTCTCTCTTACTGAAGTATAAAATAACAGTCTCCTTCCTTCTCTCTCTCTTTCTCTTTCTCTCTCTTTCTATCTCTCTCTCTCTCTCTGTATGTGTGAAAGAGAGAGAGGGATTGATGTGGAGTGTCTTCTTGAGTTGGTCTTCATCTTTTTTATGTTGGGGTCTCTCACTGAACTTGTATCTCACTGATAAGCCAAGGCAGACTGACCAGTGAGCTCCAGGGATCTGCTGGTCTCTATTTTTCCAAAGCTGGGAGCCTAGCTTTTTCTGTGTGTGCCCGGGATCTCATGCTTGCTCAGCAAACACTTTACTGACTGAACCATCCCCCCAGACCTAATGATGCCTTTTATAATCAATTAAACACACTGAATGTCAACTAAAGTCATGCAAGGATGAGGAAAGCTGGTAGAGAAGGGGATTCCCCCCACCTTTTTGAAATGATGCTAAGGATTGAAGCCAGAGCATACTACATACCAAGCGAGGCTCCACCACTGAGCTACACCCACAGCCTTTACTTTTTATTTTGAAGTAGTGTCATGTTGCAGAAGTTTATTTCCAGTTATGTTTAAAATAATTGTTTCGTGCACTGTTGAGGGAAGGGCTCCCTAGGCCTTGGCATTTTGTATTGTCTACAGTACTGGCTTTATGTATATCCTTCATGATCTGCATGTGGTATCAGTAGAACACCTGAGGAGCTTAGATATTAATAAGAACCTCTGAGATGAGACGCTCAGGGTTCCGCTGTCCAGTATGTTGCTTGTCATGACAGTGGTTGCCTCTGCTGAGGTCTGGCAGGGTTTGCACCTATGAGAATGCCTCCATGTCTCCTTTGCTGAGTGACACTGTGGGTATACTGCTACATTTTCTCACTAAGTCACCAGGCTGAATTCACTCTGTAGCCCAGGCTGGTTCTGAATTTTTGTCTCTCTGTCTCAGCCTCTCGAGCAGCGGAAATCACAGGTGTGCACACCCTGCGCAGTAAGGAGGAGATTATAGACCCTCTGAAGAATATGAATAGAATTTCGGCAGGTGGAATAACAATGTCTTACGGTGGAAATCATTACCTCAAAACTTCAGAGTCAAGATCTAAATCCTACCTTCAGATCCTCTGGGCTGTTTGTTGCTTAAAAGTGGGTGCATCCGACAACAAAGAACAGCGGATAGAAACAGGCTTCGTGGGAAATAACGTGTGTGTCTGCCAATAATCTAAAAGCCATGATTCTCAAAAATAACCCTGGGAGATGAGCTGCTGTTGCTATTCTCACTTTAGAGGTAAGGATGCCGTAGGAGAGGTTAAACTAATTGTCCATGGCTCCGTAGCAAAGAAGTGGCGAAGCAGAACCTGGGAGTCTGGCTACAGGTTTTAACTACAGACAGAAAGCCTCTCGAATGAATGTTTATTAGGAAACCTTTCTGGATTGCTATGCCTACTGCAAATGGCAGCGATTATCTGGTTCACAGAAGAGGGGTGTGGGGTTGGTTGAGAGGATGGTCTGAGAGAAGCCATGTGGTGTAAAAACATTCAGGATTTCCTCTACAGTTTCTGGAAAGGGAGAGTAGAGGCAGGACAGAAGTGCCACTGGACGGGAAGCTGGAAAGCAGTCTCTATACCAGGTGGTGGTGGTGCACGCCCTTAATCCAGGCCAGCCTGGTCTACAGAGTGTATTCCAGAGTTACGACAGAGAAACCCTGCCTTGAAAAACAAAACAACAAACAAAAAAATAACCCAAGCAAGGGAATATAAAATAATTAGTTGACTGTAAGAAAATGTTAAAAAATGTTGACAAAGTATACAAGAGAAGATGTTTTGTTTTTCTTCTTTTTATTTCATTTTAAAATTTAATTTAACTTTTTTTTTTTGAGACAGGGTCTCACTGTATAGCCCTGGCTGGCCTGGAGCTCTCTCTATAGACCATGGTGACCTTGTACTCACAGAGATCCACCTACCTCCTGAGTTCTGGGGATCAAATCTGGGGCCCTGTGCACGCCAGACGAGTACTCTACCAGTGTGCAACACTTCGCCCCTCCTACGCTTGGGATGTTACAGATCACTATTGTCCTGTTAACACATTAATATCCCAGGTCCAATCTGACTATTGCACAGCCAACATAAGAAATAGCTTCCCTATTCTCTTCCTTGTTCCTTTCCTTATATTTGGTCATTTGAACCAGTGCCTGCGCAGTGGTTGGAGTGAGAAATATCCACTGGAGACTTGTATATTTGAATACCTGGTCCCCAGCTGAGCTGTTCGGAGGATGTTTAGGGGTGCGCCGCTGAAGGAGGAAGTATGTCACTGGGGAAGGCTTTAAAATTAAAAGCCTTACCCTACTTGTAGTTTACTGTCTCTACCTCTTTTTTTTTCTTTCTTTCTTTTTTTCTGAGACAGGGTCTTTCTATGCAGCCCTGATTATCCTGGAACTCTGTGTAGACCAGGCTGGCTCAAAACTCAAAGATCCGATTGCCTCTCGAGTACTAGGATTAAAGGTCTGAGCTACTCTCTGCTTTTGCTCATGGCTGAGATATGAGCTCTCATCTTCCTGTTCCAGCCTCTGTGCCTGCTGCTTGGTGCTATGCTTCTCCTCCATGGTTGGCTCTTATCTTTCTGGAACTGTAGGCCAAAATAAACTCTTTCTTCCATAATCTCCTTTGGTCCTGGCATTCTATCACAACAGAAAATAACTATCACAGCATACATTGCTGACCTTGCTTTGAGGTTCCTGTTCACAAAAGTAGAATGCTAGCTTTATGAAGCTAGCTTCATTTCTTGTCTCTCCCAACCTCCCTCCCTTCCTCTCTTTAAGCTTTAATGCCTACATCTCATTGTATAACTGATTGGGAAAGCTAATGTTTAAGACTTAATATTTAGGGGCTGGAGAGTTGGCTCCTCAGGTAAAGCACTGGCTTGCACAAACCTTGTCACCTGACTTAGATCCCCAGAACCCATGTAAAGGGCACAATGAGGGTGAGGGACACTTGAGTCATGAAAGAGGATATAAAGATAGTTATTTTTCTAGTTTTAATTTTTGTCATTTTTTTTTATTTTTAGGTGGGGGAAAAGTGCATAAAATATATTCAGTAGAGAAAGTGTAAAATCCTAGGCTCCAGATACCCAGTCTAACTGCGTAGAAGTTCACTGAGATGTATAGGCTTTGGCCTGGTTAATTTCAGAGTGTCATATATTTTATTTGCAAGATTATTATAATAAAGTTAAACATGAAATTTGAAAATGCTTAACATTTATCTTTATTAAATTTCATAGGTTTAGCCTTGACCTATTTCAACTGCCTGTTAAGAGTTTGCTTTGAGTCCAGTGCAAGGGATTGAACCCAGGACCTCATGTGTGCTAAACACACGATCTACCACTAAGCTGTGTCCCGAACTCATACAACGATTAATTTTTCATTTGTTTATCTGTTTGTATATGTATTTATTATGTTTCTCTGTGTGTGTGCATGCATCTGTGCCACCTGCTCTTGTCCTACCATTAGTAAAATGTTGATCAGGACAAGGCCAAGAATGGAGTCCTGATGCATCTGCTCTGAGAATGTGCTGACGATCAATCTGCACTGTGGAGAACAGAGTGATTTTCTCTATTATCACGTCACCAAAGTCTTCTTTCACCTAGTTTCCCTGACTCTTTCGATTTGTGACTGGGTCCTCAGGCTTTCAGTATACACCTTAGTGAGAGATCTATGAGTCAAACACCCTACCTTGCTCTAGACTAGAAGACTCTATGTTTCAAACAAATATTGTGGGTGAAAAGGTGGTCCTCTGTGCTGGGTGTCCACCTCAACTTTCCACTCACAGCTGTGGCCCTGTGGCAAGGAACTTCATTTCACAGCTCCTCTGTTTCCTGACCTCTAGTGAGGATGACAGACCCAACCTTGCAAGGTCATTATAAGGAGTAAGATGCATCTTCTTCTGTGTGTCCAAAGTCATTCTTCCACTGAGCTATAACCCCATTCTTGTCTTTCTCAATTGATCTCCATCTAATTTTTTTGTTTTTTGAGATGAGGTTTCTTTGAGTAGCCCTGGCTGTCCTGGAACTCACTCTGTAGACCAGTCTGGCCTGGAACTCACAGAGATCCTCCTGCTTCTGCCTCCCAAGTGCTAGAATTAAAGGCATGTCCCACCACACCATGTACCAGCTTATGTTATGATTTTTTAATCTTAAATTTGTTGTTTGATTTCTAGTTAGGGGAAATTAGATTTTTGTCTCCTCAAATCCTACATAAATTCATGACAAACTTTAATTCAGGAATTTGAAAGTCTGAAAATAGTATATACAAAAATGAAGATTTAATAATTTAAAAAACTGTAGTAGTACACTGCTGTGTAGGCTTACAAGGAAAACAAGAAGCCGTAATCATATGTGCATACCCTGCTAGACCTTAGTAGAGGGAACTACCATCATGGCAGGCACCATGCTGGACAGTGGAACCCCAAGCCTCTGAGCTTGGGTGTTTTTATTGATTCAGAATTCCTCAGGTGTTCTACTGATAGCACGTGCAGATCATGAGCAATCAAACATCCTTCCACATAAAGCTAACACCTGCAGACAATACAAAACTCCAAGACCTAGGCAGCCCCTCACCCGACATAGCACAAAGCAATTATTTAATACATAACTAAAAATAAACTTACACGACAAAAAATATTTTCCTATGATCTTTTGTGTGAATGAAAACTGCTTCCTATTCGTTTAGCATATGCCATGTGTGTGGACATCTAATTATTAACTTCAAAACTATAGCAGTTTCCAATCATCTCCTGTGTAATAGGGGACTTCCCAAGGCTCGGAGGAAGTATGCTGATCTTATTTATTTTTTCTGGGCTTTGCGTATAAGGATGTTGTATCAGATCCTGGAAGAATTATACGCTATACTCGTTTTTCTCTGGTTTCTCTATAAGAAAGGTAACAAGAGACTAACCAAAGAATTGGTTATGCATATGCATCTGGTTTTTAAAAAGTAGAGAGAAACAACCCCCTCACCCCTGATAACATTAAGGAGAGGGGAGGGGAGGAGAAAGGGGGACTGAGGTTGAACTCCGCAGCCTGGCCTTTGCAGCTTTTGAATTTTGTATCATGGGCTTACATTACTGATTCAAAAAATTGTTCATCCTTTTTACGTAGTGGAGAAGGAATTTTAAATAACTGTCCCATTTCACGGAGTCTTTCAAAGAAATAAAATCTCAAAGTCTTCAATACAAAGGAAGCAAACTAAATTCTTTGAAAAGTCCCACTCAAATCTGAGAATATGTATGCATTAAACCTGTTAAATGAGGCACGTTAGGCAGATTTACCTCCTCACCCACTGCTCACCTCTGCCTGTTGGAGGCTAAGTTTTCTACAAAGGTGCTGGATCCAATGCAAAAACACCAAGAACACCGACATTTTAAACACAGACTCCATTTAAGTATGGACAAGATTGTGAGCTCAGTTTAGGTGTAAAACTGTCAAATGAATTTGCCAAAATGTTTCAGGCACCTCTGTAAACTTCTGTGGTTGTATCTGATTTTTAGGTGACAAAATTGTTACCATATGAACGCTTGGCAATTTATGACTTAAGGCAATTACAGCAAGAGGGATTTTGTTTGTTTTCCTTTTTTCTTTCTTTTTATTTTCTTTTGTTTTTCTTTTCTTTCTTCTCTCTCCCTTTTCTTTCCCCTCCCTCCCTCCCTCTCTTCCTTCCTTTAAGACAGGAGCCCTGGCTGGCCTGGAAATCACTGTAGACCTGTAGACCCGGCTGGCCTGGGACTCGCAGGCATCCGCTTGTGTCCGTCTCCTAAATTCTGGGATTAACGGGTGTGCGACCAGACAGAGGAAGGTAGTTTTTTTTAAATTTGTGACAAGGTCTCACTATTAACCCATTTTGAGCTTTAACTAGTTATATTCCTGCCTCAGCCTCCTGAGAGTTGCTATTAAAAGCATGACACACCACACCCAGCCCCAAACAGGAGTTTTCCTGTTTGTTTTTAAAAATGTGTTCATTATGACTGTGTGTATGTGTGCATGAGACATGTGTGGCACGTGAGCCACAGCTTGCATGTGGAGGTTAGAATGCAACTTTGTGGAATAGGTTTTCCTCTTCTCCTCCCACCTTTATCTGAGTTCCAGGATCAAAGTCAGGTCTTCAGGTTTTGCATGGCAAGCACCGTTTCCTATCAAGTCATCTCCCTGATCCAAACGTTTAAGATCTCTAATTTCTTTCTTTTTTTTCTTTCTTTCTTTCTTTTTTTTTAATTTCTTCAGTTCTGAGAATTGATCCTTCAGCCCTGTGACCACATAGGCAGGTGGTCCATCACTGACCTATGTTTCTAGCCTGGTTTTATTCTGAGATGGGATCTCCTGTAGCCTAGGCTGACCTTAAAATTGCTACGTCACTGAGAATAACCTTGAACTTCTGATCTTTTTGCCTCCACTGCCTGAGTGCTAGATTATACACAAGAGAAAGAGATAAAAGAGTCATCCATCTGACTTGGCTGACTTGGATCACTTAGTTTATGCTGCAAATTGAGAGTTCTCCAGTTTGTAAAAATTTCATGCAAATACTTATTTGGGAAACATTTCCAGCTTTGGCATGTTAGACAACATTGCTACAATTTCTGTTGCCCCAGCAACAACTGCTAGGAAGCATTCACTATGACAGAGACTGTGTGAGGTGACTTACGAGATGCCAGGGGATGGCAGCCGAAGCTGGGGTTAGCTCGGTGATAGAGCATTTCCTAGCATGTAAGGGGTCCAGGGTTCCATCTCTGGTGCTAGAAGTAAGGACTGAAAGCCCAAATCTTTGCTTTGAGGAGTGAATAAACATTTAACAACATGGTAACTTCTTGAGGTAAGCCCATTAGCACCTGCAAGTACAGGAGTCAGCAATCTGAACTACATTCTGCAAGTATTTATTAAGTATATTATATAGTACAGGCATGGATTATGCTGGCATGCAGTGGAAGTTGATTCGTACATTTTTAAGTGCGTCTGGATAACCAAAAGAAAATTACTTATTTGATTGTCATCTAAGACTATTTGTTTTATGATTTTCGGAGTGTGGGTATGCACTCCCCAGCTAACGCATGTGGAGGCCAGAGGAGGATGTCAGGGGTCTTCCTCTATCCCTTGCTACCTTATTTCTTTTAAGACATCCTCTCTTAACTGAACCAGAAGTTAGGCTTCGTGGCCAGCCAGCTCCCAGGATCCACCTGTCTCTTTACCCCAGTTCTGGGGTTGCAGGCATTGCGCGCAGCCCTGCCTGCCATTCCATTTACTTTCAGACTACATACAATGTTTTCTGGGAAACAGACACGGTGTGGGAGGGGACTTCTCCCTAATTTCCTCTGTGCAACATAGTCTCTCCCTTGTGAAGTTCCTGACAAAGAAGTTCTCAAGACATATAAGACTTTCTGCTCCTTCGTCACCAGCCTCAGCAGCCAAAAGCTCTAAATTTCTGCCTTGAAACGGAAGAAACCCTACCAACATCTAATATGGCTGTCCAATAGTAAACACGAGAGAAGGTCACGTGTAAGAGAGTGACTGATCACAAGGTAGACTGAATCTGTTTCCTCTGTGGGTATTTGGGGATAAATTCAGGAGTCACCAGGCAAAGCCTCAGGCTGCCCAGCAGAGCCCTGGGCCTTAGATGTAGAAAGCAGCCAGCTAGTCCCCCAGACAGTGTGACAGGCTAGATGTCATCGTGGGTTAACTGGACACGGATAGATGGGGCCAGGAGAGATTTCCTCCCAGGCCAGCTTTGGACTGCTGCTTTATAAGCTGTGTCCAGGCCCTCAGAAGCCACACCTGTTCAGTGAAATGACTACCACGGTTCACTCATGAGACTCTGGCAGCTGTCTATGGGCCCTCTGGGCCACTAGAAGACCTGACAGTTGCTCAAATGCAACCTCCTGCCACTCAAGTTGAAATTGCCCAGGTCAGAGTTCAAGGAGCTTAGAAGTGACCCTTTATCTAGCATGTGTCTACCAAGCTAAACTCTTTGAAAAATATTTTCCAGGATGAAAACAAAATAACAATAAAAACTAGTAATTTCTTTTATTTCCTTCCTTCTTTCTTTCCTTCCTTCCTTCCTTCTTTCCTTCTTTCTTTTTGAGACAGGGTCTCAACTGGTCTCACTGATCTAGAACTTTCTCTGCAGACCAGGCTGGCCTCAACCTCACTCACAGAGATCTGTTGCTGCTGCCTCCCAAGGGTTGGGATTAAATATGTGGAACACCACCCCCTGTCAGTGCCCACAGAGGCTGAAGAGGGTGTCAGATTCGGCAGAATGGAGTTATAGGTGGTTGTGAACTGATATAGGAGTGCTGAGAACTTAGTTAAGGCTGTCTGCAAAAGCGACAGTATTCTTTACCCCTGAGCCATCTCTCCAGCTCCAGAAATTGTTTTTTAAAAAATTATATTTGTTGGGTTGGTGGGCTACTTAGAATGACCTTATCTCAGAAACAAATGCCCAGGTAAGGCAGGGCGAAACACACCTTTAGTTCCAATACTCAGGAGACAGGCAAGTAAATCTTTGTGAGTTTGAGGCCAGACTGGTCTACATAATAAGTTCTCAGCCAGACAGAGGCTACATAGTGACTCTTTGTCTCAAAAAACAAAACAAAACTCTATTTATTTATTTATTTATTTATTTATTTATTTACTTACTTACTTACTTACTTACTTACTTACTTACTTACTTATTGGGGGAGCACACATGCAGAGGTCAGAGGGCAACTTTCAGAAGCCACTTCTGTCCGTCGGATTGGGATTGAGCTCTGGTCATTAGGCTTGGCTGCAAGCTCTTTTACCTAATGAGCCATCTTCACTCAGTAACTGCTTTTCTTGTGCAGCTGCTGTGCCAGACTCTGTAGAAGTGCCTGACATATTATAAACTCAGTGAACACTGCAGTCTGCAAGGAAGGAGTGTCCTCATTTTAACAGATGAAAAAGCTGAGTGAGACTCAGAGGGGTAAGGTGATTTACCCAAGTCCATGTAGCCAACAGAATTTGAACTCAGGACTGACTGCCATGCGTGCCCGCTGTGTTGTAATTTTATGCAGGCTTTTAATGTGGATGGTAAGGCAAGAAGTCTATGCCAACCCAGAGTTATTTGTGAGGATTAACTAAGAAAGCTTATGTAAGTACACATTCAGGGTAGACAACAGGAGTTCAGTATTATTTATTTACTTTTTAGATGGTCTCACTATGTTGGCCTATCTGACCTGAAACAGACCAGGCTTGCCCAGAACCCACAGAGTTCTACTTACCTCTGCCTCCTTAGTGCTGAGGTTAAAGGTGTGAGCTCCCATGCCTGCGTAGTATTTTTTTTTTTTATCACCATTAGCTTACAAAACTGGGTGTGGTAGTAAATTCCTAGCTGGGGGGAGGGTGGAGGGTGGAGGTATGAGGATCGGAAGTTCAAGTTTATCCTTAGCCACATAGCAAGTTCAAGGAGAGCCTGGCATACATGAGACCCTGTCTCAAAAACAAAACAAAAAAAACCAAAAAACCCAAGTATTTCAAACCCTGACACTTGCGCGATAGAGTGGAACAACACTTTTCTGTTAGTGGGTTTCAGGGGCAATTATTATTTATTTAAAAATAGCAACACTCATGTGGCTCCCTAGTAAGTCAGTTGGCCAAGTTAAAAATAGATTCTAAACACAGCAAGAACAGAAATTCAATCTGTGATATCAAGTCATGGGAAGCAGTGATGGTGTCTGCAATTGAGAGAGAGCCAGAGTGAGCTGACTATGCATTTGCATGAAATTAACCCATCTCTGGTTCAGCTTCAGTCTGTCCTTGTTTCCACAGCAGACAGAACATGCATATGCAAACATATGCAAATTAACAGACTAAGGTAATAAATTATTATTTATCTGCAAAAATATGCACAGGCCTCTTAATATTGAGGGTTGACTAGAGCAGATGCAGTGCAGCAGTATTCAGGTCTTTGAAAAATCTTTAGGTGGAGGAGAAAGGATTTTTTAAATTTATGTAATTAAGCAACAACAAAAAGACTAGGTCTCAACTCTGACATCATGTGACCTGAACTTAATATGTAAACAGGCCTGGTCCCAAACTCATAGCAATGCTCCTTTCTCGGTGTCCCAAGTGCTAGGGTTACAGATGTTTGCCACTGTATCCAACAACAGGAATAATTAGCGTTTAAAGTATCTGAGGTGCAGATGTCCACATGGCTAGGTTGGTAAATAGCTAAAAGAGGAGCGTAATTATTACCTTTGTGCTCAGCCAGTTCACAGTGGGAGATTAGAGAGTTGGGTTAACACTTGTTCTGTCATTTGAAACCTTGAGGGTTGGCATGGCAGATAAGAACTTTATTCGCTGTGCCAGGTACTTGTCCCCAGGACCTCAGTTGGCTCTCAAAAAAAATGTCTGTTTGGTGAGCATAGAGGTGAACACCTTTAACCTCACCATCTGGGAGGCAGAGGCAGACAGATCCCTCTGGGAGTGAGAGGCCAGCCTGGTCTACAACCAAACAGTAGCTGGAACTCAAGTTCTCACTCAGTTTCTTCCCTTTAGAATGATGTCTAGAGCACCTGGTTCTCTCTCTCGGCATTTAGGGCTCTTCAGAGGTGGACACAGTTATTTAATGATAACGCCATCGAATGTGTACCCTCAGATGACACAATGCTATTTCATGACCATCAAGACGACAACGGGAAAGCTGGGAATGGTGGCATGCCTGCAGTTCCAGCACTTGGGGAGTTGAAGGAGGATTGCTGAGTTCAAGGTCAGCTTGGGCTATTGAGTGAGATCCTACTTTAACACAACAGAGAGAGAGAGAGAGGGCAGGGAGAGTATGAGAGAGGGGGGATATGACAGATGGGGTGTATTATAACTTAAAGTAATAGCAATATTTATAAAAAAAAAATTGTTCCAAGACAAGCATGGTGGCAGACAGGCATCTATGATTTGAAGGCCAGCCTGATCTAAATGGTGAGTTCCAGGACAGCCAGAGCTACATAGTGAGATCCTGTCTTTAAAAAAAAAAAACAAAAACCTCCCGTGAAAATACAGATAAAAGCAGTTACATTTAAGGAATGGATGTGTTGGGTGCCATAAAAAGAATAAGAAAAACACCCTCAGAGTGCTCTCTTTGACGGCACATATTCTAAAATTAGAACAATACAGAGGAGATCAGCCTGGCTCTGTGCAAGGCTGACAAGCAAATCCACGAAGCATTCCATATTTAAAAAGAAAAAAAAAACTTACAGAAGGACTAGGGTAAAATTGATTTACAAAATTATGAGTATTATTTCCTCCAAAAGAAACAAACCTGAAGGAGGCCTATATTTGTAAACTGCTGTGAAAATTAAGAAAACTGAGAATACAAACACAGGAGAGTGCAGAGTAGTGAATAGTGTAAAATTTGGAGTCAAGTTGCCCATGTTTGGTCAATACGAAATCGGTCTTTGGAGAAGACTTCGCTTCTCTAGATACAATTTTCTAGAATGGTAAGGGGTGCGGTGGGGGGGCTAACCAGAATAGTTGTGGATGGTAAAGGTCCTTCCTATTTGTTATATATGGACTGATCGCACAGGATTCTAAATATTGGGTCTTATCACCTTCTGAAAATAATAGACGTTCTAAGTATTATTGAATACTTGAGGTAGCCAGAAAAGGAGAAAGCCAGCCAAGGGCAGGTATTCCTTCTCCGCTTCTTGGCCCACAGTGACGTGGACTGCTCTCTCTCCTCTACCACACCACCCCCATTAGAGTGAACTGAACCCTCCGAAACCATGAACCTAAAGAAATCTTTCCCTCACGCTGTCAGAGATTTTGTTACAGCAGCAAGGAAAGTAACTAATGTAGGGTCGGAGCTTACAAGGGATAATGACAGGATGCGCTCTCAGCCAGGTCCATTTAAAACTGATACACGGGCAATGGCTAGAATACCAGTGCCTTGGACGTCAGCATTGTACACCATAGAGACAGCTGCTTAAATGAGGTGCCTTTGGTTCACTCCCTGAGAGAGCTGAGTGGGTAGGACTTTGGGTGTCTTGCTTTCCATATATGTATTTTAAGTTTTATTTTATGTGTGTGAGTGTTTTGCCTGCTCAGTGCACCATGTTGTGTGTCTGGTGTTGGCAGAGGCCAGAACAGTGCATCAGATCCCCTAGAACTAGAGTAACAGCTGATTGTGAGCTGCCATGTATGTGTTATGAATTGAACCCAGGTCCTCTGGAAGAGCAGTCAGCTCTCTTTCTCTCTCTCTTTTACTTTATTTTTTTGAGACAGGGTTTGTCTCTTGTTACTCTGGCTGTCCTGGAACTCACTCTGTAGACCAGGCTGGCCTCAAACTCACAGAGATCTGCCTGCCTCTGCCTCCTAAGTGCTGGGATTAAAGGTGTGCGCCACCACTGCCTGGATCCAGTCTGTTCTCTTAATGGCTGAACCCCATGATGGTTAGATTTGCTAACTTGGCACAACCTAATGAGAAGAGAGTCTCACTGCAGGCAGGTCTGAATCATGTGGCCTGTGGGAGTCTGTGTGTGTCTGTGTGTCTGTGTGTGTGTTTACAGGATTGCTTAATTGAGCTGGGAAGACCCAGCCATTGAGGGCGGCACCATTCCCTAGGTTTGAGTGCTGGGTAAGTATAGAGAGGGATCTGAGCAGGCGTGCATTAATTCTGCTCTTGACTGTGGCTGTGACTCGCTACCTCTGTTCTGTTCCTGTCACCTAGACTTCTCCTTGGTGTCAACTCATCCATTGTAAACTGAATAAACCTTTTCTCCCTTAAAATTGCTTTTGGTGGGTATTTTATCACAGCAAAAGAAGTGAGACTAAAACTTGTAGTGCACACTTGTAAAAAGACTGGTGTAAGTCTGAGGCCACCTCAGCTATGTAGCAAGTACTAGGCCAACTAGGGCTACACGGCAAAAGCTTTGTTTCAGGAAAATAACTAAATGAATAAGAGCCGTCTTAAGAGTTTCTTGAGCAGCATGATACATGGTTTATTGATAAAGGGGTCATTCATTTAAAATGAAGGAGCACGGGCTAAACAGATGGCTCAGTGGTTAAGAACACTTGCTGCTCCTGCAGAGGTCCCAGGTTTGATTTCCCAGGATCTACATTGTGGGACCTGGGGGCTGGAAAGCAGTAGAAGTCAAGGCCAAGTGCCCCTACTCCCTGAAAAAGGTGACGAAGGATGAGACGCTTGGCAGATTCCTGCTCTCCCAGCCTGAAAGGTCCCTAGCCAGAATAATATAACTTGCTCGCTTCACAAGAAGCTAAAGGAACATGTTTGTCTGCATTGGGGCGGGTCCCTTGCTTAGGAACACTCCCCCTGCCATGCTAATTAGGGCTTCCCCGCTCGAGGGGAGAAGCCACGCCCTTATGGGGAGAGGTTATTTATTTGGGGAAGAACCCCTTGAATAAACGAGTTCGGGTCCACCAGATGCCGTCTCAGTCTCGTGTTCGTTCTCAGCAAGCGGGGTCAGGTGACACCAGCTCCGGGCTGGGATAGGGTGGTGGCGGAACGTGCCGGGGAGACCGAAAAATAAAAACAACACTACATGGCTACTCATAACTGTGGTAGTTTATTTTTAGTTATGTGTAAAATGGTTTTGTGCTCTGCTGTGTGAGGGACTCTCTAGGTCTTTGCATTTTGCATTGTTTGTAGGTGTTAGATTTATGTAGGGATGTTTGATTGCTAATGATCTGCATGTGCTGTCAGTATTGAACACCCGAGGAGTTCTGTATCAAAACACCTGAGCTGGGACACTCAGGGCTGGGTCTTGCCCTGGGTATGACACTTGCCAGGATAGTGGTTAGCTCTGCTGAGGTCTGGCAGTGTTTACATCTATGAATATGCCTCCTTGTCATCCTTGGTGAGCCACTACAGCAACCTAATGACTACACACAACCATCTGCAACTTCACTTCAAGGAGATCTGAAGCCTTCTTCTGGCCTCCATGGGCCAGTGTGGGCACTGTCCACACATGGTGCACATACATACATGCAGGCAAAACACTCACTAACATAAAATTTAAAAAGTACTTTTTAAAAATAAGGAATAAAAAGAAAGACAGGATCATGATTTTTTAAGCATTTAAAAGAAGATATTTATGGTCTTTCATTCTGAATAGGTACTTAAGATCATTAGGAGAGCCTGGTGGTGGTGGCCACACCCTTTAATCCCAGCATGCCAGAGCCAGTCTGTTCTCCAGAGTGAGTTCCAGGACATCCAGAGTTACAACAGAGAAACCCTGTCTCAAAAAAAACAAAAAACAAAAAACAAAAAAACCCCAAACAACAAAATGCAAACAAACAAACAAAAACCCCAAAAAACAAAAAAAAAATCATTTAGGAAAAGTTTTCTTTTGTGGAGAAGTTAGCTTCTAAATCACAGGATGTTAGCCTCAATTGACTGATTTACTAAGAGACCATAGTCATATAAGTTGGGTTTGCACAGTCAAGGTAAAGTACAGCATTCAGTCATTTTTTTTTTGCTCAATTTTAAAAAGTGATATTGGATTGTCTCTAGTACAGAACACTGTAAGGAATCACTTGGTTGCTTGTGAGACAGTCTCAGTATGTAATGCAGGCTGCCTTCAAATGTATGATTCTGCCAGTGTGGTGGTGCACGCACTCTGCAGGCAGGCAGATCTCTATAAGCAGAGACCCGCTTGGTCTACATAGTGGGTTCCAGGGCAGCCTGGGCTACATAGTGAGACCTTGTTCCACTAAACAAACGATTGATTTATGATCCTCCTGCCTTTATACCCACCTTGCCCTTCCACCCACCACCTAGGATTACAGGTGAGTTGCCACACTGGCAGAAATCCCTTTTTAATACCTGGTTGTTGACTACACATAGCAAATTTTTTTTAAAAAAATCAATGCCTATGGGTTGGAATACTCTGGTAATCTCAGCACGTGGGCAGTGGAGGCAGAAGGATTTTTGGCTATATATCAAATTGAAGGCTGATCTGGTTATATGAAACCCTATGTCTAAGTAGCAGCGACAACAAAAATCCGTATGTTCTTGATGCAATCAAGGAGTCTGGTAAGGGTGATAACTGGACATTCACAGCATCCTGTGAAATGTGCCTTCCTCACACCGTGGGTGGCATTGGTGTGTTGCTTTTCTGTGGTGGAGAAAGATGACTAGGAGGAAGAGGAGGAGAGAAAGTAAACTCAGGCTGTCTGCTTCTTCTATTGATGTAGCCTGAATTAGTCACTTTTCTGTTGCTGTGATAAACAGCATGACAAAGCAGCTTAAGGAAGAAAGACATTGTTTCAGCTTACAGTTCCAGAGGGACAGAGCGCATAACAGGAAAGGCTTGGCAACAGATGAGGGTAGACGTGGCAGCAGGAACTGGAAGCTGGCTGATCTTATTTTCATCCTCACACAGGAAGTAGAGATAACAGGAAGTGGGGCCAGGCTATAAACTCTCAAAGCCCACCCCCCAGTGTTCTACTTTCCCCAGCTAGGCTTTACCTCCTAAAGACTCCATGACCTCTCCAAACAGCGCCACCGCCTGGGGACCGAGTGTTCACACACATGAGCCTATGAGGGACATTTCTCTTTCAAAACACCACGTAATCCATACTGTTTCACAGTGAACTTTTTTCTCAGTTGGCGTACATGGAAAATGACAATAAACACGCAGATCAAGTATTATGTACTGCACATAAACTGTATTGCTCTACCTCTGCCCTGCTGTAGGTCACCATGTCATCATGATCACAGTGTGTCCTATCATGCTGCACATTGCTAGGTGACAGTAAACTTTCAGTCTGTATTAGTCAGACTTCTTACTGCTGTGACCAAGCCTCCAACACAGAAACCTTCTTGAGGGGGACTCCTCAAATCCAAACCATAACAAACTCCACTATAATCTTATAGGGTCACCATAACACAGGGCATCTGTATATACAATATATACCTGTATTTTTCATTATCTAAAGTATTTTCCTTCTGTCCTTCATGAGTCTCATGCATTACCATTATTTATTTCAGAAAGTTAGGGTAGAAAATCAATCATAGTCCTGGTGGCCCTGAGACAGCCGGGTGAAAAGTTCCAGGGCACCTTCTTACCATCTCAGAGAGTCCAGACCTTTATGAGTTAGAGGCCATCCCTGGGAAGTTTTTCTAAGATTCTAGAGCTTTTGTAACATCCACAAACCTTGTCACACTAGCTCTTTCCCCATAGACCAGCAGTTTCAACACCTTCAAATGTTAAAGACAGATGCTTAGCTGTAGTTAAGGGTAGCAAGGACAGTGGAAGCTAGGAAGCCTGGGCTACTGAGCCTCTTTGTAGCATCTCTCCTTACCCTGTGGTGTGAACAATGCCCCCTCCTTGACAGGGAAACAAGCTAAGTCCCTCAGCTTGATACAGTAGGGAAAAGAAAACCCCAGAGTGAGATTTTGAGCAGACAGGCCTTGGGGGTTGAGTGGTAAATAGATACACCTTTCCTCCTGGAGAAGTCGCTCTGTGTTCTCTGTCTTGATTTCCTCACCTTTAACATAGGAGCCACCTTAATATGAAGAATGCCTCCTACGTCTATTGCCGTGACGAAGCAACGCCGTCCATGTGAGACGCTGGCATAGTTCCTAGAACACTGCAGATGCTCCAGATTTTAGTTATTACTTGCCCTAGAGTCATGTGAAGGTCATGTGGATGTGGTCCAAAGAAATTCAACTCAGGTATGTGTCAATGGAGAACTGTAGATTGCTTCCGTATCTGAAATGGTGATTCATCTTATTTTGTCTCCGGTTTACAGATTGAAAACTGAGGTTATAGATTAGAAAAAGGAATATATCCAAGTGTTTATAACTGCGCTGGGGACATAGCCCAGGGGTAGAGCATTCGCCTTGCATTCTCCAAGCCCTGGAGTGGATTCCCAGCACTACAAAACAAACAAGAAAGCAAACAGAACCAAAGTGACGTAGCTAATGAACAATGTATTGATAGTCACCTCTTTGCCCTACAAAACAATTGTTTTCGTTTTCTGTGAAGTATTTGTTATCTCTGAATGCAAATGTTAACATAAATAAAACTTTATTTCAAAGATCTGTGTTTGGAGTTTGTCTTAGTTACTGACCAATTGTGGTGACCAAGGCAATTTATAGAAGAAAGTATTAACTGGGGACTTGCTTACAGTTTCAGAGGGTGAGGCCATCACCATCATGGCAGGGAGCATGGCAGCAGACAGGCAGGCATGGTGCTGGAGCAGTAGCTGAGAGCTTATATCCGATCCACAAGTTAGAGACCGATCAAGAGACTAGGCCTGTCCTGGGATTACGAAACCTCAAAGCCTACCACCAGTGACACACTTCTTAATTCTTCCTAAACAGCACCATCAACTAGGGACCAAGCTATTGTAGAAGCTTTTTAGTTTCATTTAAAAGGGTTGTTTTGTGCATTGTTGGGTGAAGGGCTGTCTAGGCCTTGGCATTTTGTATTGTCTGCAGGCGTTGGCTTTATGTAAAAGATGTTTGATTGCTCGTGATCTGCATGTGCTATCAGTAGAACACCTGAGGAGCTTAGGTATCAATAAAAACCCCTGAGAGGAGACGCTCGGGTTTCCACTGTCAAGGATGGCATTTGCCACGGTAGTCGATCCCTTTGGTGCGGTCTGCCAGGGTTTGCTACTAAGAATATGTCTTCCTTGCTGAGCGACACAGCAGTCAAGCATTTAAATATATGAGCCTATGGAGCCATTCTCATTCAAAGCACTACACAGCTGTAATCAACAGGATAATCCACAGTCAATTTGTCGTGTAATTTTACTTTCCTTCCACTTTCACACTAACGGGGAAAGCTACTGTATAGGCAATCATAAACATGCAGTCAATCTTTGGTCAGTCACCACATTTCATTCTTAAGGTATTTTATTTTTATGGGGTGTGTGTGTGTGTGTGTGTGTGTGTGTGTGTGTGTGTGTGTGCCACATGTGTACAGGTGCCTATCTAAGCCAGAAGACGATGTCTGATCACTTGGAACTAGAGTTACAAGCTGCCTGGTATGGCTGTCAGTTCCTCTGGAAGAGCAATAAGTGCTCTTAATTGCTGAGCCATCTCTCCAGCCCAGAGTCTTCTTATTCCTCCTTTTGCTCCTCCTCTACCTCCTCCTCTCCTCTTCCTCCTCCTCCTTCTTCTTTCTTTCTCTCTTTCTCAATCTCTCTGCCTCTCTTCCTTGCAACATCACAAATGCTAGACAAGAAGTGCCCCACCCGAGTCACACCCCCAGACTTACTGTTACTGTTTAAAATAATTCTAAGTCTTTTTTGTATTGTGTGTGGGGTGGTGTGCATGTATGCATGCCATGGCACTCCTGTGGAGGTCAGAGTTACAGCTTACAGCAGCTGTTTCTCTCCTTCCACAACCTGAGTATCAGACTCAGGTCATCAGACACGGGAGCATGTGCCTTTACCTTCTGATCCATCTCACCAGCCCCACGGTTACTGTTGCATAGTGCCCTGGTGTCTTTGTTGAAGGGAATGGGAAGCCCTGGTGGGTTTAGAAAGGAGCAGCTGAGTCCCACAGACACTGAACTTCTTGGGAACACCCACCTCTGCCTCTCTCTGGGCTTCCCCTGCTTGAGCTTCGAGAGCAGAGGCAGCAGGCTCTCCTAGATCAGAATCTCATTCTTAGAGTAAAGGACATAGACTTAGTAAAAAGTCCTTGTAAGGTGTTGCCTAGGGACTCTGAGCTGTGTGAGCAATGAATTAAACAGCCATTTTCTTGGTCAGTGTAAGATTTGTTTATTTTTGTTTTTTGTTTTTTTGGTTTTTTTTTGAGACAGGGTTTTTCTGTGTAGCCCCAGCTGTTCTAGAACTCACTCTGTAGACCAGACTGGCCTCTAACTCAGAGATTGGCCTGCCTCTACCTCCTGAGTGCTGGGATTAAAGATATATGACACTGTCAATGTAAGTCTTAAAGAGAAGCAGAAAGAACCCTGCTTTGGGGAGAAAAGCTAGGGGTGTGGCTGTTTCTGTATACTGTGGTTCCTTTGAGGCTTGTTTCCAAGCTGCCCACAGCCTGGCTTCTTGTGTCCACTGTCTCTGAACACTGAAACTACCTCTGGCTCTGAAAATGTTCTTGTCCAGGGCTATGACTTTTAGTCTTCCCTCCTGACAGAGGCATCTGGCCAGGCCTTTAATTTAAATCATCATCTCGCCAGGCAGGACAAAGAGCACACCCTTGTCTCCTTCCTTTAATGTCTCTAAGAAAGTCTGCCAGATGCCTTGCTTCATGTTTTGAAGCAGATTTTAAAAAAAAAGAAAGGAAGAAAGAAAGACCACAAGGAGAGGTGACTAATTCTGTGGAGAATATTTGCTTTTAACATGCTTCTCTAAGTATTCTAGTTACTAAATAGGATCTCTACCTAACTACGTACAATACCATAAGCATACCATTTATATAAAGATCTCTTTTCACCTTAAACCAAGAGAGTGAACAACTTCATAAAGATTAAAAGACATATTGTATATAAAGTATTTTACATAGCTTAAGATTCTTTTCCCCTTCAAAAGTCTCACATAGCCCAGTATGGCCTTGAATTTCAAGGATGACCTTGAACTCCTGATCCTTTTGCCTCTACCTTCCTAGTGCTCATACACTACCATGCCTGCTTTTATGGGGTGCTGGGGATTGGGTTCAGGGCTTTGTCTATGCTAGATAGGCATTTTACCAACTTTGCTTCTTCTCCCGCCTGAAAAGAACCATTTTTAACATATAATTCTGTCAGGAAGCCAATTCTACCTGTGTTGATGTGAGTGCTTGCTTCTGGGTGCTACCCCAGTGTTTCTGCATGGTTAGCCTTTGGTATACCCCTGGGTGATGGCCCTAGCTTTCTCTGATGTTGTCGGGTACCACTTTCCTTTTGAGATCACAGGGTCAAGCTACTGACCTATTGGTAGGGGAGGTGTGGACATTCTTGATATTAATCATCCAAGGAAGAGATTTTCCTACAATTAGAAGTTAGAATTAGAACAGAATAGTGGGTGCCCCTTTCTCACAGTTCTGTGTCTGGAGCTCCAGGAATCTGATATGTGAAGATCCTCTCTGCTTGATCAAGTTTAGTTATTGCAAGGTGGGAACCAAGAAGGACCAGCTGAAGATGGTCAGATGCATCATATAAAGCAGGTCAAATATCATACAGGCAGCAGACTGTAGTAGTGAAGAGCACTGTGGAGTTAGCCCATCCCTGTGAGCATGTGAAACACTGGAAAAGCAGACTCTCTTAGTGGAAGATGAATGTGAAGATGGAATCAGGGTTCGCTCTTCCCATATTCCTTCCTATATGAAATCCGCTTAAAACAGTTGATTTCCATGCAAGCTCATTCACGTTTTTCAAAGGTTCCTCTTAGTGAATGTGAAGAGACACCATGACCACAGCAACTCTAATAAAGAAGATTTAATTCGGGCTGGCTTACAGTTTCAGAGGTTTAATCCATTATTGTCTTGGCAAGAAGCATGGTGGCACGCAGGCAGACACAGTGCCGGAGAGGAGCTGAGAGTTCTACATATAGGCAGGCATCAGGAAGAGAGAGTGACACTGGGCCTGGCTTGAGCTCTGGAAACCCCAACTGCGCCCCCTGACCCCCAACAGTGACACACTTTCTCCAACAAGGCCACACCTCCTAATCCTTGTCAAGTAGCACCACGCCCTAATGACAAAGCATGCAAAGATAGTAGCTTATGGGGGCCATTCTTAGTCAAACCACCTTAGTTCTTCCCCACCATCCATGACTTCACTAGCTCTGGGCATTTGGCTTGGTTTCCAGAACCAGGCATGATGTCCCTCTTGGACTTAAGTTCGTTATGGACAAGGTTTGCACGACACTACTTTACCCTTAGGGTTATAGTGGCAAGCTGGGCCTTGTTGTGGTTCATAGGCATCTTCGCTGGGTAGGACTGTTGGTTGCGTCCCTCCTTTGGAAGCTTGTATGGTGCCGTCTGGTACCATGGAAACTAGTCCTCAGGGAGTAAACCTGTATTTTATTTGGAAAATAATTCTCTCTGTGGAAAGTTTTCCAGAATAAATTGATTTTATGTCAAACCATTAATTACCCAGTTGAAAAATTATATTAAATACCTAAAATGGATATGGGTAAGATGTCTCTTGCCTTCAAACTTGGGAGTGTTAGCAAACATACATTCATTCTTCCTCCTCCTCCTCTACCTAGCTATACACACACACACACACACAATTTAAATTTGTCTTTTTGATATAGGGGCTTAGTATGTAGCCCAGGCTGACCTTAAACTTGCAGGAATTCTCTTGTCCCAGCCTCCCAAGTGTTGTGAGAACAGGTGTGAATTTCCCAAATCTACCTCAACAATTATTATATAATTATTTTTGAGACAGGGTTTCATGTAGCCCAGTCAAACTTTTTCTGTTGTGGTTTCTTTACTGGTGCTGGAGACTGAACCCAGGGCTTTATGAAGAGTAAGCATGCACCTTTTACTGCTGACTAACCTCTCTAACCTCACGCTGTCTTTGGATTCACTGCTGGATGAGGATGACCCTGAACTCCCGATCCTCCTGTCTCTGTCTCCTGAGTTCTGGGATTATAAGTGTGATCTTCCACACCCAATTTAATGGTATTGTTTTAAATATTAGAGAGGAATTCAAAGAAGTACAGATTAAAATGATTTAGAATAACTGAAACAAAATGCCTTATTGGATAGTTTAGTAGAATGTACAAAATATTGGAAGAGGTTGTAGAGAAATCTGTTCAACTTTTAAAATATTAACTAGGTATTTGTACAAATGCTTATATAAGGGCTCTATTTTATTATCATGTGCTGCCAATACTTTTACTGATATAAAAAATATAATGCAAAAGGAAAATCTTACAGTAAATTCACTAAGTCTGAGCCTCTCGGAAATTCATCGAGAACACTAACTTGTCTTCATTTTTAAGACCTGTTAATTCAAATCAGATGTGGGCATGTGTGTGCAACTGGAATTCTAGGTATTCATGAAGGCTGAAACAGGAGTATCACTTGAGCCCAGGAGAGAATTCCTCCTCTTACAAAATACTAAAACAAAGACAGAAACTACACACACACAGACACACACACACACACACCTTCTAGCCAGAATGTTCCAGTGCACAACTACCTTACTAGCTGGAAATGTATGTGGTAGAAACAATAAAAGCACTATAAACCATTTTGAGAAACTCTGGACCATGGGACCACTGAGGAAGAGGCAGAGAAAGACTTTAAGAACAGGTGACCTTCAGGGTCATCGGCTCAGGAAGGGACAGGTCTCTTTCCCACACTTGTTTCAAAGCCCTTCATCTCCAGGGAGAGTAAAGGGGAACACAAGACATGTAAATATTAATATAAATGAATGCTGATTACTCTTCCAAATTTGGGGTGTTAAATTGCTGTGCACATTTGAGTTCATATAACTCACAAGTATTTCCCAATATGCACCATTTCGTGATTATTCAGGTTTATGATGATTTTTGGCACAATGTCAGACACCTCATCAAATAGTTATCTTCTATAGAAAAACAAATATTTTAATGGAGAATATAGTCGGCCTGCTTTGAGGGCTTATTCACTGCGATTACAGAAGTTCAATAAATAAAAACTAGTAATAAAAAATTAAATACTAGTATCTTGTATTTAAAGGCCTCTCCATTTATAATAAATTTTAAAATCAGTACACATATGCTCATTAAAGATTGAAACTAGAAATTCATTTGAGTCATATTGTTAGGCATTTTCAAGCTGTTTTCAAAAAAATAAAAAGAAAAAAATACCCTAGCATGTTGAGCTTATCCATTAACATAACAAAAATGTGATAGCTTCTCAGGCAAACAGGATTCATAATTCTCATTATAAGGTCACACCAAATAGCACCATCAACCTATCAATGTGTGCAATACTGAGAACAGTCCGGCAATTTATTCGTTGCTATGAGAACATTATTTTGTATCAGAAATTGCAGCCTTGACGACGCAGTGTTTGCGCCTGTTTTGCACATGTCTTTCTACAGCACATCCTCTCCTCCTGCGATCCCGGAGCGAGCCCTGGCTTAGCCCGCACCCGGCCCACGGCCGCTCTCTCTCCAGGGCTCTGGGCTGCGCAGCGGCTCCGCCTGGGAGAGCGCGGCCCGGGGCCTGCAGGGCCCGCCGGACGCCGCGGCCTTTCGGTTGCGTTGCGAATGGGGCGGGGAGGAGCCGGGCTGCAAGCTCCGAACAGCGGGCTGGGAACCGCGCTCTGCACCCGGTTCCGGGCCGCGCCCGGGGCTCTGAAAAAAAAGTAATAATAAATAAACAAGAGTTTTAAAGCAAATAAATAAATGAAGCTCGCTAGGTCCTCCGAACCGGAGAGGAGGGGAGGGGAGCGCTTCAGCTCCGGGACGGTCGCAAATAGGCCATGGCGCCTGCGGAACCTTATTAGTAAACGGCCCCCCTAGGCCCGAGGGGCCGCGGCCTTTGTGCTGGGAGGGAAAGCCGTGCGCGCAGCGGGCGGAAGCGGGAGGGCCACCGCGCTTCCCCGCTCGCGCGTCCCGCAAGGTTTGTGATGGGCATCTCCCAGGCGACGGGCTCCGCACCAAGATGGCGGAGGAGAAGGACCGGGAAGGAACAGGTAGGACCGGGGACCGGGCACCGCCAAGTCGCACCCCCGACTCAGGAAGCAGCAGGGACTCCATCTTGAGCCCCTAGGCCGGCAGACGGTGGGCTGAGGAGCGGCGCCAGCCCGCGTCCCCGCCGTCGGCCCCGCCCCGCCGCCGCCACCGCCCGGCCCGCAGAGCCCTCCCTCTCCCTCGGCCGGGTCTGGGCGGGCTGTGGCCTTGGCGCCCGCGGGGGAGGTTCATAATGGCGTCCTTGTTCCTGGTTCCTCCACGCCCTCTGGGGGCGCAGGCCGCGGGCAGGGCCGAGAGTTCCGGAGGGCGGCCTGCCGGTGGAAGCGAGCTGGCGCAGGGACCTGGCGGGAACCTCGGCGGCCGCGCCGAGACCCCGCCCGGCCGGCCCCAGGCGCTGGCCTCCATCTTGCCTCCTGCGCCAGGCAGCGGGGCGCGGCCTCGAGGTCGGGCTGGGCCGCCCCTGGCTGGGTCGCGCTGGACCCTCGCTGAAGGAAGAGCCGGCCACCCAAACGCCCATTCGCTTAAGGACGGAAAGAAACCCAGCCCGGACCCTCCGGGGCCGCCCAGACTGGCCAGGTGCCCCGCGGGCGCCGTGCACCGAGGCTGCAGGGACCCGCGAGCCTCAGGGGCCCCGAAAACTGAAGATCCGCGTTGAACTGCAAGAACTTTTGAGTGGTTTCTAACCCAGCAGAATGACTTAAAGTCGGATCTGTGGTTAGCATCTAGTGACCCAGCAGCAATTACGTGATATTGATAAAAATCACCGCCAAAAAAAAAAAAGGAAAGAAAAGCAAACCAGCTAAATAAAGCAAGCACTAAAATAGCGAAAGGCAAACATAGAAGTGTAAGGAACAATCCCGTCTTTGTTGCAGTTTTTGAGCGTTCGCGACACGCCCTACAGGCCGTAACCCCTCCCTCTAAGTTTGGAGCAAAGTAGTTAGGTTAACGACTCATATTTACATGAGATGTTTAGTCCATCGTCATGGTGATCACAGAAAATCAGCAGGGAAACACGAGACGGTGCCAGAGATCTGCCTATTGATAACAGGAAATCTGCAATTTATATTTGGTAAAATTGATCTCAGGAGCTGGGATTGTATTAGAGATTTTACTTCTTATAAGGTATTAAGATTTCTTTTTTTTTTTTTTAGAAAGAAAGAATGTGAAGTTAGTGGGTAGGGAGGTGGGGAGCATCAGGTAGGCGTTGGGGAGGGGAAGGAATATGATCAAAATATAGTGTATGGAAAAAAGTTTTAGATAAAAGCAAAAGAGCTTCCCCAGGAAGCTCAATGGCTTATTTTATTTAATTCTTGTTTATTTACCACTACCCCTAAAGGGGGGAAAAACATTAGGAGATAAATTACAGTTGTCTGTGCGTTTGAATTTTTTTTTAAATTAAAGATCTGTTTAGGGTAGCATTGAAGTACACTGTAGGACACATATATATATATATATATATATATATATATATATATATATATATATACACACACACACATATATATTCATATTCATACATTGAGAGAGAGAGGGGAGTCTCAGCCTGTAGCTCTTACTTGCCTGGAACTCACAGAGATCCCCCTGCCTCCATCTGAGAGTGCCATGACTAAAGGTGTGTGCCACCATGCCCAGCCTGGTGTTTACAATTTTTATCCCTACCCCTCAAAAATAAAAAACAAGGAGAATTCCTCATTCTTTAGTTCCCAAAACATATTTTTTTCTGTTTAAACTAAGTTCAGAGGAAGAAAAGCTTCTGTCTGCAGCTGTAGAAGTAATGACTGTTGGAAGCTGGACTCCATATTTCATATATTCAGTCCTGCCTGCCTGCCTGCCTCCCTCCCTTTTTTTTGGAGACAGGGTTTCCCTGTGTAGCTTTGGCTGTCCTGGAACTCTGTAGACCAGGCTGGCCTCAAACTCACAGAGATCCTCCTTCCTCTGCCTCCGGAGTGCTGGGATTAAAGGCGTGTGTCGCCGCCACCACTGCCCACCAGTTTTTGTATAGTTAATGCTTGTCTGATGGAAAGTAGTCTGGTGAGGTGGTGAGGTCAGAACTTCAGTGACTAGGAAGATGAGGAAGGCATTGTCTTTGCCCTCCCCAAAGGTGACATCAGTAAGGGAGGTAAGAGACACACAAATGGAAACCAAGAAGCAGAAGGCCAAGACAAGACCCAAGGCACACGCCCCAGCATCCCACTTCATCCCTCCAGGCTTCAGCCTTCACAGCTCTGTTCAAAAATTCGATCAGTGGATTAAAATGCATTAGGGTGGTGCTCTCAAGATCCAATTGTCTCTGGAAAAGCCCTCTGAGACATATAAAGAGCTGAGCTATATCTGTGGGTTAAGTGGGTAATTAAGACTAAGAATCACAGCTGGGTGGTGGTGGCACACGCCTTTAATCCCAAGCAGAGGCAGGCAGATCTCTGTGAGTTCAGATCTCTGTGCGATCTCTTGTATTTTTTCTTACAGAGCAAGTTTCAGGACAGCCAGGGCTACAAAGAGAAACCCTGTCTCTGGAAACAAACAAAAGCATATTTATATATTTATATATATTTATATATGTTGGAGTCGTTACTCTTACCTGTAGCTGATTTTGTGTTTGAACAGTACATTTTCCTAGATTAATTTTTTCCCTGTAATTAGCTAAAAAATAAACGAATTAAAAATTTTAAAACCAAGTTAATTTTAGGTCATTTATCTTTTATTGTACTGAGAGAATGTTTGAAATGTGATACAAAGAAATTATCTTTGAAGTTTTATCGTTTCTTTGAAGTTTCCTCAGAATATTTTTGTTTGAAATGTTTTTCCTGTTTTTCCTTCCGGTTTGTGCTGTTTGTTTAAATGGGCAATTGATGTAGTTGTCAATTCCTTGGATCTTTTACTGCCATTGATCACGTCTCCTAGAAAATTTACACAGTACTAGAAGGATCTTCTGTTTGTAAATAGAATCATGTCGAGGAAACAAACTGCTTAGCTATAGAATTCTAACTTTGGCAAACCAGTGAGCTTCAGAAGGTGTGTCCGTTTTTCTAATAAACTCCCTTTCCAGTTTATTATTTTTGTCTGTACTAAATTATTACTTGATATTTTGTACCCTTTGATAACATTACCTAGAAAAATGACTCTCATTCAATTATGGAGGAAGTTTGTGCTGTGTGTGTGTGTATTTAATTCTTTGTGTGGTGCCACTCTGAAAGCAAAACATTTAGAAATCTAAATTGAGATGCTAGAGAGATGGCTTCGTGGGTAAGAGTTCTTGCTGAACAAACAGGAGGACCTGGGTTTGCATCCCGGGGCCCATGTGGAAAGCAGGATGTTGCTGTATGTGCACTGAAAACTTCCACACTGTGGGGGGCAGAGACGGAGGATCCCTAGCTTGCTGGCTTCCAGCCCAGTTCTGGGTTCAGTGAGAGACTGTGCCGTGCCCTGTCTGAAAAGATTAAGATAGGGTGTGGTACAGGAACACACCAAGTGTCCTCTTCTGGCCTGTGTACGCTCACATAGTTGCATGCATATAACACTACACACACACACATCTCACATATATAACACATATAACACACGTACAATCTAAATTGAAATAGAGAAAAGGGAACTTGTATGTGTGTGTGTACATTTTTTTTCTTAGTAACGATTATACGCTAAAGGCTGTAGGATAATACAGTTAACAAAGGTGAAACTTGAAGGGAGATCTAAATTCACGTGTTACCTTTCCCAAGTTGTAACTATCTGATCTTAGCCTAGGCGCTAAACCTAAGGAGCCTCAGATTCATAAAATATAAAGTGAATTTTACCTGTTTATGTTGTTACGAGGATGGTGTCTTCTCTCTACTTTCCTTCTCCTCCTCCTCCCTCTTCTTTCTTCTCTCTTCTTTTTTGAGACAGGGTCTCTATGCCTCCCTCTTCTTTCTTCTCTCTTCTTTTTTGAGACAGGGTCTCTATGTTGCCCTACCGGTCCTAGAGCTTCACATAGTCTCTGCCTCCCCAGTGGTAGGATTAAAGGTTTGCACCATCACATCTAGTGGGCAGTGTATTCTCATCCCTCATTATATCCCCAGCACCCACAATGCTTGGCATGGGAGTGCTGAGAAAGTAGAAGGCACCCTATGTTTTAAGGCCTAGTGATTGCTTTAAGTATGTGCTTGACATGAAGTCTTGTTGTGTGGTATTCACCAGAGAAGACTGCTGGGACATGGGTTTAAGCCAATAGAAAGTCTTTATCCATTGGCCAGCAACTACACTGGGTGTTCAGGATCCCAGTGTAGCCTCGAACCTTTCTCAGGATGAGCTTTTAAGCCCAATGTTGTGGAAGTTTAGTTATGTATAAAATATTTTATGCACTGTTGGGCGAGGGGCTAGCCTAGGTCTTGGTGTTCTGTATTGTTTGCAGGTGTTAGGTTTCTGTGGAGGATGTTTGATTGCTTATAATCTGCAGCTGAGGAATTCTGAATCAATAAAACGCCTGACCTCAGATGCTCAGGGTTACACTGTAGATCCAGTATGGCACTGACCAGGATGGTGGTTCCTTCTGCTGAGGTCTGGCTGAATTTGCATGTATGAGAATGCCTCCTTGTCCTTCTTGATGAGCCACAACAGCATATTACTGCAGCCCAAAAACCATATTCTTGGTTGAAATACTTTAGTTAACAAGAACAGTTAGCCAGAAACAGAGCTACAGAAGCTAAAAAGCAAGGTTAGTACATTTTGAGACTTTCCCAGAACTGTATGGACTTTGATGGATTAGGCCTTTGTTTTAGTTTTGGCAGGTGGTGCTGTCTGCGTGCTGAGTCTTACAGCCTGCATGGCACGTCCATCATGGAGTCAGTTGTGCTAGGGTCTCAGGGCCTGCTAAGGTCTGGGGCCCTGTTATAATCTTACAGTAAGAAAAACAAACCTGAGTCCCACTGTAGATCAAAACAGTTGTTGATCATACATAAAGCCTTTGTACATATTTCTGAGGCCATTTAATAACCAATCTTCTGTTTTAGGCCACTAAACAGAGAAGAAAATATTTTTTTTTAAAGGTTTATCTTTCTATACAGTTCAAATCTCTTTTATTTAGAGACAGGACCTGAAGACAGCTGGCATAGCTGATGGTAAGGGATGGTGTGCCATAGGGCGATCATCGCGTTTACACCGAAATGGCACATTCTGGCTTTGACTTTGTCATCTGTCAATAATGCCTGTCACTGCAGTATGGGCTTCAGCAGAGAACCCCCTGTTTGGTTTCGTTTGATCCTGAGTAGTACCTTTGGGTTTGTTATATTGTCAATACTGATTGGTCAGAAAGGGTTCCCATCATTAGAAATTTATAGCTTATATCTCCTGTGTTCTCTCCTCCTCTTGGAGCTGGCTGCTTATATGGCAGAGAAGTAATCCATAAGATGCAGAACACACTTTCTTGGCCAGTCAGCCAGCCAGTCTGTCTCTTTCCTTTCCTTTCCAACAGGGTCTTACGTAGCCTAGGCTGGCCTTAAACCTGACCTGTAGCCAAGGATGACCTTGACATCCTCCTCCTCCCTCTATCCTCCAAGTGCTAGTATTTCAGACACATTCCACTTCACACAGCTTTAGTTCTCCAGCGCTGGGGCTCCATGGACTCTAGGCAAGCACTCTCCCGAGAGCCACGTCCTTAACCCCTCAGTCTCTTGACACATATGCCTCTATATCAACTGGATTATTGCAAAAATCCCTTAATCAATTTGCTTGTGTTCATTTATCATGCTGAAAGCCGATTATCTGGATATGAATTCTTTACCTAAAACCCTTTCTTGCATTGTTTTAAAATAGTCAGAACTCTCAAACAAAGCGAAGTAGGCAGTCTTTTCCTCTTCCAGATTTTTCCTGGCTACATGTTTACTAGCACCCTTTGTGCTAGCTTTGTTATCGGGAGAGAATCATTTGTTAGTTTAGACTGGCATGTATCATTTCTTCATCCTGCATTTAATAAATAACATTTGTAGCTCAGAACATGAACTCTATAGTAAAATCTGTGAGCCGGGAACCCTAGTGTTCTGATTTCTTCACATGTCAGATGAGTGTAGCAGAGCTGCTTCTTTCAGTGACAGAGCATGGAGAGAACTTCACATGGAGGAAGCGCTCTCTAGAAGCCCTTACTGTATTAGCACTGCTCTGAGGGCCTTGTCCTCACCGAGATTACTTACTGTTGAGAGAACCATTACAGAATTATGTAATTATTTAATTACATATAGGATAAATTGTTCAAAAACTTCAAGGCTGCAGCAGAGGAACAAGGATGTAATTTCTCCTTACTTCAGGGGCTCTGAGTGTGACATTTCCCTCTGCTGAAAAGCAGTTGGCTGAATTTCAAAAGCTTGAAGCAAAACAAAAAACTTTTAGAAGCCTTAAGCTAGAAAGGAAAATGGCTTATTAGAGGAACTGAGCAGGCAGATGTGGCTGGATTGGGAAGGTGAGGGTGACAGGGGTGTGAAATGAGGTGTGTAGCTCAGGCAGAGGCAGCCCTCCTTGAAAACCAGGCTGCAGGAGGTAGCTTCTGTCTTAGATCAAGGAAAACCGCTGAAGCTCTTAAAATGGGGACAGTGCGGTGCGGCTCCTGTCTTAAGAGGTCGGTTAGGTCTGTCTCCTCGTACATTACCGCGGTGACGGCACACTTCTCCCTCTCAGCTGTTTGGGATCTACAGTTCATGCTGTAGTCACTGTACCGTGTGGTGGCACACCAGAGCTGTACCTCGGTAACGGCAGCTCAGTGTCCACCTGTCATCCTCATTCTTTCCCATTCTCTCTGAGAAAACTTAGTTCACACACTATGATTTAAGTGTGGGTTTGATCTCAAAGTATGGGATGAGTTTTGTGTATCTGGGTTTAAATGTTATTAGTGGATCTACCCATCTATATGCTGCATGCAAATTATCTTGACCCTTGAACTTTTTAGAAAGTACCATTAAAAAAAAGGTATTTTCTGATCAGTTTTTATATTAACTTGACACATGCTAGCATCATTTGGGAAGAAGAAACTTCAAATGAGAAAGTGCCCCCACCAGTGTAGCAATATGCTACAATCTTTTACCCTCACTTTAGGGAAAGAGAAAGGAAGGATAGAAAGAAATTTTCACCATTTTTGCAAGCAGCCTTGATATAGCATGAGAGAAAGGTAGAAAGCCTCTTTAGGCTGTCCTAAGCTTGGAGAGGACTAGCTGACAGTGAGTCAGACTAGCATCTCAGCTCATGGTCTGTAAACTCAATCCCTCCAATCTTTGTTCTCTTAGGAATGATCACACTAACAACAGCAATCCAACCAACGAACCACCAACCAGTGCCCACCCCGACTCTCAGGGCTTCAGACGTTTTATGCGCTCACCCAAAAGTTCCTATAAACTCCTGCTGCACACAATCTCAAAAACAAGCTACACATGCCAGAACGCCTTCACCTAATCAAATTATAGTCACCTGCATCAAGCATTCCAAAATCAATTCGTAAACAACTCTACCACAGCTGGGGTGGGCACACAAACCTAATCCAAACACCATTTTGTGTTTTTAAAGAAACCAACACAACAAAAGCTCCACTACAAACGTTCCATTGCACACCAGACTGTCCTGTGGTGTATTTTCTTCACTGATGATTGATGCTGGAGGGCCCAGCTCACTGTAGGTGGTACACTCTTGGGCAGCTGGTCCTGGGTGCTTCCGGAAAGCGGGCTTAGCAAGTCATGAGGAGCAAGCCAGTGAGCAGTGTTCCTCTATGGCTTCTGCTTAATTAAGTCCTGCCTCCGGAGTCCTGTGCTGCCTTGGATTTTCTTAATGGACTGTGACCCTGGATATGAAATCCAAATAAGCCCTTTCCTCTCCAAGTTGTTTTGGTTATGGTTTTTATTATGGCAACTGAAACCTAACTGGGACAGGTGGTAACAGAACTTGACAGAGAAGATTTTAGTCTAGTAAGTCTAGATTTCTTGGGATTGGAGGTGAATACTTGGAGGAGAGCTAAGGGTAAGTTAGCACCTCTTTACTCTGAGTCAGACTGAGTCTACTCAGTATTTCCACAGAACCATTTACTCCTTGCTGAGTTTTAGCATCGACCTGTTCTGATTTATTGCAGCTGATCTGTTTTCCTTTTAAATTAGAATGTATCTACTGTAAGCAGGTGACTAATTCTTTGTGTGTGCATGTGTGTGCTCACTAAGGATTGAACTCAGGGCTTCACGCATGCTAGGCTAGTGCTCCACCACTCAACTATACCCCAACCATCAATAAACATTTCACATAAAAGCTTAATGTATAAAACTAGGTGGTGATTGACTTGTGGTATTTTTAGCCTAGTTTTTGGTGATATATTATCTCTGGATAAAGTGATTCATAAAATATGAATCGCTAAAAACTTCCTCCTCCGCGCAGACGAGAATTGGTTCCCTGGCTGTTTTTAAACAGTGTATGTCTGGAACAGATGCTGGCATTATTCGAATCAAGCAGGATAATAACACTGATGCTTTCCAGTTAATTAACCTTGAGGGCATTCCTTCACCTTCTCTGTTGTATACTTTCAACAGGTCCTCATGGTAAGCGCTCCTCCTGGGACTCATTATCTTGTCTTCGCTCTGCGGGTTAGGGTTTTGAACACCCAGTTAAGTGTCTGAACATGTACACAGTCACCTCAGTATCAGAAAGACCTCGGCTGCATTCTGATTTAAGTCCCATGTATCCTGTGATGATTTGACTTCTATTTGCTTATGACTGCTCTCTCTGTGTATACTACCATTCATTTCTTTCTCCGGCAATTAACATTTCTCTCCGGTTTGATTTTAACCTACTATCACACAGACTTTTTGTCTTCTTAGCATTCCAATTGCCAAAAGTAAAATATTTTTATTCCCCAGCAGTTCTGAGGCCAAGCGTGTGGGTTTTCCCTCCCTTCCCCCTCCCTTCCTCTCTCCCTCCTGCCTCCTTTCCCCCTCCCCCCTTTCTTTCTTTATTCATTTATTTATTTCCCGAGACAGGGTAGTCCTGGCTGTCCTGGAACTCACTCTGTAGACCAGGCTGACCTCAAACTCAGAGATCCACTTTGCTCTGCCTCCCAAGTGTTGTGATTAAAAGCATGCACCAGTGTTTTCTGTACCAAACAGTTCTCTAGTTCTTTGTTGATACTAATAGGTGTTCTATGATGTACTCAATTCTGACACGCCTGGAATTAGTGGAGACTATACCACTTAAAGGTTAGTCCTTCATAGGAACAAAACTGTTCCCATGAAAATATGCCATTCACAGAGTGGCTCCCATACCTCTGACTGACTTGGTTACAAGTTGGGCATTCCTACTATCCCCTTCTCAGTTTGATAATTTGTTATAATTGATCACAGAACTCTTGGAGACACTGATTGTGTTTACTAGACTATTATAAAAGGTGTTATAAAGGGTACAACAAATAAAGAAGAGGCCTGCTAAGGTTCTCAGTTCAGGATCTTCAGTTCCTGTAGAATTGTGGTCACCATCTTCTTGATATGTGGATGTGTTTCTTAGTCTTGAAGTTCTTCAAAACCCTTTTTAAGAGTTTTTACAGTGGTTCCATTATGTAGCAGTGGTTGATTATATCCTTGCTCACTTGTGATTGACCCTCTTCCCCAGGCCTTCATCTCTCCTTGGAGATCAGGGGATGGAGCTGAATTTTCAGCAGTTTCTTGTTTGGGTGTTAGTTTTTCTGATTATTACTTTGGTTATAGTCACCAAGGGCTTGTTTATTATGAGCAAATTTTGTGTTTATTATTTTGTATACTTAATTTTATTTAATTGTCACAGCAACTGTATGATGTGCTATTTTATTTTATAGGTGAAGAAGTAGCCTAGTTAAAGGACTTGTTTGATTAAATATCTAGTTAATACTGGGGGAGTAGCTCAGTGATGGAGTGCTCGCCTAGTAAGGCATAGTAGTTTGAATTTGTATTTCTAGTACTTGAGGCAGAGGATCCTAAATTTGAGGCAAGCCTGGACTACACAGAGTGTTCTAGGTCAGCCTGGCCTAGAACAAATGTATGTTTTTGTAAATATGTAGTTAATTGTAGAAGGGCTTTTACTATTTTACTATTTCCTGTTTATTTAGTTAGACCTTTATTGTTTGGGGGACAAGTTCTCACTAAATAGCTTAGGGTGGACTGACATTTACTGCGCGGCCTTAAATTCTTGATCCTCCTGCTTCAGCCTCCCAAGCGCCAGGACTACAGGCATGTGCGGTGATACCTGATTTATTTGCTGTATTTCAAATAATTATCAGTATAGAATTCTTGGAAACCCACAAAGATCTTGACATTTATTCAGTCAGTAAACAAATGTTCATAATGAAACTAAGTCTTTTCTTGACATTCAATACCTTTCAAGTTATTTTCATATAGTTTTAGCCTTTAAAGGAAGGTTCTGTTGTATTTCATCGTGTGGAATGTAAAGAAAGCTGTTAAACTGACTTCTTGGAGTGATTAAATCATGAAGAAAGCAATTGGCTTGTAGAAGACCCTTAACATTTCATGACTGTGTTTTCACACCACATTAAACAAAAATTCCCTTGGAATTTTTGACAGTGAGCTGAGAACAGCAACAAGCTTCCCTCTAAATCATAAAATGCAGCCGACAGACATCTTTTTATAGACATGTCTGTGACTGCACACTGTTTTTAGGCTTGATAAACTTTTTTCAGAAATGAACATTTTTCCTTCAGATTTATAAAAGCTGTTTTGTGGTTGTTCTTGGTCACATATGGGTTCAACATAGAACAAGAAGCCACTTCAAGATGCAAACCTCGAATTCATGAATGCAGAGGGCACAGTGTCTTTCCGAACTGACCTGGACTGAACCCAGACTTCGTTCCAGTCTTTTATTGATGTAAGAAAATTTTAATTGACCTCCTCTGCTGATACAAAGGCCATTTTTGATGATGAACAGAACAATTCAGCCTGCAGTCTTAGCTGACTAGCCTGGTGTCATTACAGTCTCCCAGGCAAGTTGGAGGGCCACAAGTATTCCTTGAAGTCTCTTGTTGCTGAAAGCTTCAAGGACCATAAAGTCTCTCCATTATCAGTACCATAAACAAGTGCTTTTAGCATGTAAGAAATGGGGGGCAGGGTACCTTTAACAACAATTGCCTTAGCCAGGAGTTACTATCAGGTACTGGTTACATCTCAGGAAGGTCATTAACAGTTACTGGATTTACAGGTTTTTCCCAGAGTGCATCCCCGTACACATTCAGAAAGCAGTCTCTCATACATTCCAGTGTCTTGTCCCTATACAGTTTAAAGCAAACTAGCCAACTCTGACAAGATAGAAACCAACTCTGTTTATCTTAAGGTTCATTTCGACCATGATTCTCTAAAGGGGAGACAACAGCAACAGTAGAACACAAGTGTATTTTTAGTGAGTACAGATTTTTTAATATTACGTACAAAATAATTTTTCAAACTTTAAATTATTTGTAAAATTAAAAACATGAAAAATCCAGATGAGAATGGTAATGGAAAGGAAAGCTAATCAAACTTCGTAAAAAATAAATGCAATCAACAAATATTTCAGAAGCAAACAAATACATTAGACGTCGTTCTTGTATTTGGTTAACCATTAATGTGCAACTGGTTGCTTACTCCTTTTCAACAGGCTTCAAACAACAAACATTTTCCTCACACAACTTCTGGACTTGGTTTTGCTGAGTGATTCTGTCTGAGGCTCTGACATAACTCTGGCGCTCATTTGTATGACTGTTAGCAGGAGGCTTTAGTCCCTTCCCCCTCATCCACCACCCATCTATCTGGCTGGCTTGCTTGCTTGCTTGCTTGCTTCCTTCCTTTCTCTCTCTCTCTCTCTCTTTCTTGCCTTCCTTCCTCCCTCCCTTCCTCTTTCATTCTCTCCCTCCCTCTTTTTTTTTTTTTTTCCAAGAAAATAGACACAAAATAGAAGCAGAGATGCCAGGCTTGCGTACTACTGTTAGTTATCTGGTGAGCCCAAGTGAGGAGTCAGTGCTACATAAAAACTGCTTCCCAGAGCCTGTTCCACACATAATCTTGTCTCTACATTTTAAAATTATTATTATTATTATTATTATTATTATTATTATTATTGAGATAAGGTCTCACTATGTAGCACTGACTGACCTGGAACTCATTATGTGGTCCAGATTGGTCCTGAACTCACAGAGAACCTCCTGCTTCTGCCTCCCAAGTGCTGGGATTAAAGACCTGCACCACCACACCTGGCTAAAATTATCTTCTTAAGATTCAGAATCCTGCACAAAAACATCTGGCCAGCCCGCCTAGATCACATAGCTACTCAGTTGTCACCTGGGAGACCTGGGAGAGGACATGTCTACCTTACTTGTCTTATTTGGTGGGAAGGTAGATACCATTTTCAGTCAGAGTTTTACGCAATAGGGATTCTCTCCAAATAAGGGTAGTATCTGGATCCTGGAGGTCCAAAATGAAGACGAAGGAAAAAGGAGAAGAGCACACAGAAGATGAGGGGAAGGGGAAGAGGTGACCAGGGCCCTGGAAGGTGTCCATTCTAGCTTCTTTTGTTTTGGGAATGGGAGAAAAATCTGCCTTTAGGCCTTCTGCTCCAATGTCAACTTTCTAATTCTCCATGGACAATGTTGCTTTATGTTTTAAAAATGGTAGTCATTAGGCTTGGGTGAACTCCACTGTTGCCTTAAAACCCATCTTACGGATGCTTTTCTTTCCTACATTCCTTACATTCATTTTTGTGATTTTAGTCCTCAGGATGGAACCCCTAGAATGTGCTAGGTCAGTGTTGAAGCATAGAGCCATACCTTTACCCCTACGCTTGTGTAGCCATCTTGGTAGAAGATCCTTTCCTTCTGTTGTTCAAAGCTAACATCCCTGTTCATATTTAGGATCTCATCCATCTTGTCTTTCTAGGGCCTTCCTTCATTAAATAAGCATTCCTTCTTAGATGACTTATTAATTCTCCTCCTTAGGTTGGATGCTACTGAATATAGGAGATACAAAAATGGACTTTTAAAGGCACTGAAGGGCTTAGTGTATAGTGGAGGTAAGATGCACACAACTGGTTGCAGTGTAAGAACTTGATCACATTCAGTTCTTTGTATAATTTGTTTAGTGTCTGATTTTCCATTAGAATAGCCACGCATGCCTGTCTACTTTGTTTTCTACTGTCTTCAGTGTTGAGTATCTAATAGGTATTCAGTTGGACTGATGAATTCCAGAGGACAGGTAGTTGGCACAGCCTAGAGAATGAGGGAAGGCAGAAGGGAGGATGTTGTAGGTGGAGGCTTGGTGGAAGAGACAGAATTGATTGTGTTAGGAGCCAGCAGGTGGAGAAAATGAAGGGAAATTAATACAGAATATGTTGAGTAAAAATAGTTTCCATTTTAGAAGAAGAAATTTAGGATGAGACTGAAGTTTAGTGGGAACATTTGTCTAACACGCACAAAGCCCTGCCTCTGGTTCCCACCATGGGGAAGAAAAGCAAAACCTCTTCAGTCCTTAGGGAAAATAACTTGTCCTAGTTCCCTTAGCCTATAATGGTTAGCTCACTGATTTATTGTGGGGTCCTTACGGTTGCAGTCTAGTGTTCTTTGTAAATGCAATGTTATATAAATAGAATGGTTTCCAAACTTGGCTGCTCATCAGAATGCCATGAGGAAGCTTGGGGAGAATCCTGGCCCTCCCTCACACCCACTGAGCTGGAGTTCTGACCCAGGAGCAGAGCTGCTAGATATCTGAAACCAGCTCTTGGGTTTCTCACCTGAGTGGTTCCCTTCTCCTGGAGCATCATCGCAGATGGTGGGATGGCAAGGTGAGCATGCTCACAAGGCAGAGGCTTCTGTTCCCTGCCTGTCCTCTTTAGCCTGCAGTCACTGGGGGCTTTCTGAAGGCTGCAGAGTAGTGTAATCAGATGGACATTGTATGCACAACTCTTTAGCAGCCGAGGAAGGTAAGAGGATGAGATTGTATATACCCAATTGCTAGATTCACTCATTTCCTGTTGTCCTCAAACATTCTTATCATATGATTTTTTTCTTCTTTTGTTAATAACCTTTCACTTGTGCGAGTTCTTTTTCCTAGCTAATTTCTTTAGAGAAACACTTGTATTCAATTCCAGGTTTCAGTCAGCTAAAGAAATATTACTTTGCTTTTTCATCGTTGCTGCCTTACCTTTACAATTCAGCTTTCTGGTCTCTTATCTCATGTGTTCTTAGAGGCTAGCTTTCACACAATAAACATTTTTTAAGAAATTATTTGCAAGCAGAGTCATTTCTCAGATTTTGATTTAAAATGAAGATACCTGGGTCTTTTAGTTTTTCAACATTAAATCATTCATACCGTAAACTTTATTGAGCTCTACGTAGCCTCCATGTGTCTGCTTTGTGCCTGGACCTGGGGAAACAGCAGTGATGTAAGCAGCTGAGGCTTCTAGCTTAACTGACCTTGCAGTCTAGCGGGGAGCAGGGGGTGGGAAACAGCCAAGCAGTCCCACTGTGACCTGGGAACACATGGCAGTGGGGATGGATCTATCGCCTCTTTTCACGGTCCCCTGCATCTTGCCTCTACCTTCGCCCCTTCCAGTTGAGCAACCTCAGCATCAGGAGTTATCTTGTGCATTGGGGCTTTACCTGCATGTATGTCTGTGTGAAGGTGTTGGATTCCCTGGAACGAGAGTTACAGGTAGTTATGAGCTGACATGTGGGTTCTGGGAACTGAACTCAGATCCTTTGGAAAGCAGCCAGTGCTCTTAACCGCTAAGCCAGCCCCAGATCAACAAATATATTTTTTAAAATCATATCTATATTAGGCTCGGTGGTTAAAAGTGCATACTGCTTTTTCAGAGGACCTGAGATCGATTCCCAGAACCCATGTCAGGCAGCTCACACTGTCTATAACTTCAGTCCAGGAGACACCAACTTCCCTGGCTCCCATGGGCACACATACAGACACATAAATAAAAATAATAAAATAAATCTTAAATATACATGCCAGGCTTTACTTTACCTTTACTTCTAGCACTTGGAAGGCAGAGGTAGTTGGGTCTCTGTGGGTTCAAGTCCAGCTTGTCTACATAGTGAATTCCAGGCCAGCCAGAGTTACATAGTAAGACTCTGTCCAAAAAGCAAGCAAGCAAGCAAACAAGCAAACAGACAACATGTTTATGCACATTAAAATTGATATGATGAAGACTGTGTGTGTGTGAACGCTATGTGTGCGTAGGTTCCTATGGAGGTCAGAAGAGGGTGTTGGATCCCCTGGAGTTATAGGCAGTTGTGCGCTACTTTTTGTGGATGTAGGGATTGGACTTGGGACCTCTGGAAGAGCAGCAAGTGCTCTTCGCCTATGAACCATGTCCCCAGCTCTCAGTCAACATTTTTATTTAGTGCCCATATATGGGATCCACAGACACTCACTACTAAACTCTTGAGCCACTTTTGTTGCTTTTAGATAAACTCCGGCCTTCTTTAATGTGCCTAACTAAGAAGCTCAAGCTTGCATGCATGTTGCCGGAATTCTCTCTGCTAGCTACATCTCATCATAGGACATTAAGGAGCAAAGCACTGAACTTTGCCTCATGCTTTTAAGTTCCTTTTCTGAAACTGGGTTGTATAATTGTACTTTTTAATTTTTCTCTCGCTCGTTCGTTCCTTCTCTGTCTCTCTTCGTTTTCTTCTTTCTTGGTGCTGAGGGACAAATGCAAAGTCTCGGCCATACTAGACGAGCACTCTACCACTGAGCTATCTTGCTAGCCTGTAACCCTTTAAAAATGTTTACGTTAATACAAAGGATAACCGTTCTAAAATGCACATGTAAGAATTAGTATGTAGTAAACACGTAGAAGAATGCGTGGGGAATGGAGAGTAGCAAGGACTGAAAAATGTTCCTGTCCGTTAACAGTTAAAAATACTATTTTTTTTTTTTCTGGAGACAGGGTTTTTCTGTGTAACAGCCCTGGCTGTCCTGGAACTTGACTTGTAGACCAGGCTGGCCTCAAACTCACAGAGATCCACCTGCCTCTGCTTCTGAGTGCTGGGATTAAAGGTGTGTGCCACTACAGCCCCACTAAGACTCTAGTTTTATCAAAATAGATAAGTCTTCTAGCAGTAAACCATATTCTCAGATGTATAAAACAGCCTGAAATGAACTGTACATTGCAGTGCTTATGTTAACTGGTAGCATCTGACCGTTATAACAGGGCTTATTTCCACATCTGGTCCATCTCTCCTTTTTTTTTTTTTTTTTTTTGGAGGGGGAGGGGAAATTGGCACTCTCTATAAAGTAACATTTACTGGAACATTTGTGGAACATGTCATTTGTCCAAAAATAAATAAGTAATTGTTAATGTCCTGAAGCTCAGCAAAATTGCACATTTACTGAAAATTCAAGCATGACAGTTTTAGCTTCATTTAATTAGATATTTCTGGAATTAAATTAGATATTATCATGAATTAAATAGGTATACTTGCATTGTCAACTAATCATGTTCTCACATATAGTAAACATAGTTTAAACATTTTCTGTAGCAAGAAGTTGGTTATTTCTGGAGCAAACTTATGAATTATGGCCTTGTTTATTGATAATGAATTAAGTTAAAATAAGACTGTGGGCCAGGAAGACAGCTGTCAGTAAAGTGCTGGAAGGGGCTGGAGTGTGCTTCCTGGGATCTACAGTTTTAAAACCCAGGCTTCTTGGCACAGGCTTGTAATCCTAGCTCTGGGTGGATGGGGGTGGGGGGGGGAGGCAAAGAGAGGTAGATCCCCGGGGGCTCATTGGCCAGACTAGCCTGCTTGTTGAGTACCAGGACAGTCAGAGACTGTTCCAGAAAAAAGAGCGTGCCTGAAGAACAACAGCTGAGGTTGCCCTCTGAGCTCCACATGCATGCACACACACACACACAAACGTGTGTGTGTGTGTGTTTGTGTGTGTGTGCGCGCAGAGGGAGGAGGGGAGAAACAGCAACATAAAAACTGCCTTGTGGAGGGAACTTCAATATAGGTCTGCTTTTTGTTTTTAAACACATTTTGTTTTGTTTTTTTGGGGACAGTGTTTCTCTGTTGTAACTCTGGCTATCCTGGAACTCACTCTGTAGACCAGGCTGGCCTTGAACTCACAGAGATCCTCCTGCCTCTGCCTCTCACGTGCTGGGATTAAAGGTGTGTGCCATTACCTCTTGGCTTTTAAACACATTTTTACTTAGTGGTAGTTACAGTCAAAACCTCTTCCCTCTCTTCTTATGGTTCAGGCTGACTTCAAACTCAGTGATCCTCCTGCCTCGGCCTTCTGAGTGCTGGGATTACAGGAGAGAGAGTATCACCATGCTTGGCTGGGCAGTCCCAATTTACTATGTTGTATTTATACAAATATGAGGAGAAAAGTACTTAAATTTTTTATTTTATCTGTGTGTGTCTGTGTATCCATGTATGTGTACAAATGTGTGAGGATGCTTATACCTGTGTACAGGCATGTGGAGGCCAAAGAGGATGTTGGTCCTGCTTTGTCACTTTTTGCCCTACTGTCCTAGTCAGGGTCTCTCACTGAATTTGGAGCTAGTCTGGTGGCCAGCAAGCCTCAAGCCTCAGCGATGATCCTCCAGTCTCCGCCCCTCACAGCACTGGGATTACAGTTGTGAGCATAGCCATACGTGACTTAGTGTAGGTGTTGGGATGTAGGAGCAGGTATTCAAGCCTTTGAAATAAGTGTTTTTACCCACTGAGACACCCCTGGGTCTGAAAAGGACTGTTTTACTTTATATGTGTGTGTGTTTTCCCCTTCTCTGTGGGAGTGGGGATCAAATCCAGGGTCTGGTACACTTGAGGCAAACATTTAACCAATGATCTGCATCCCTAGCCAAAGAAAGACATGGTGATTACCCATTTTTACAAACTGGTGACAACACATTGAGTTACACTCCTTATATGGCTAAGTTGTTACAATTCGTACTCCTAAATCTTTTCCAGAACAGTACTAGATAAGTATACAAAAGCCCGCAAATTATAAAATAAAGAGAATACTAACAAGAGGACACCGGCCCAGAATATCAGTAAATGTGTGGGTGCTGTGAGCTTGGTGCTGTCACTCCCTCGGAGGCCCAGCTACTCGGCCTGAGGCTGGACGGTTACTTGAGCAGGCAGCCTGGAAGATACAGTGAGAAAATAAAACAGAGAGTAAAAAGATATTCTGACCTTAGGCTGTTTCTCTAGTGTTCCCCGAGCTGCTTGCTTTTGGCTTCTGTGCTGTAAACTTGGATCAAAGTAACCTTAGAAAGAAAGTGGAAACTCCCTTATAACTTGTATGCCAGGTTGCTACATACTAGATAGTTCTGTCCATACTAATTCTCCAGGAATGCAGAATACCTTTCAGCAGAAAGTCTGACGTCAGTTCTAGGATTTTCATAAAGGCCCCTATCATGCTGGACAACGCTAGAAAATTCCTAGCTTTCAGAATTTAAAAAAAAAAAAAATCATGTAGAGATGTTGAATATTTGTCAGGTTGTTTTTTATGCAATTGAGATGGTCATGTGTTTTTCTCCATTTCTTCTTCCTGAAAAAAATAATTTTAAGGGGCTAGAGAGATGGATCAGCAGTTAGGAACACTGACTGCTTTTCCAGAGGCCCCAGGTTCAAATCTCAGCACCCACATGGCAGCTCACAACTGTAACTCCAGTTCCAGGGGATCTGACACCCTCATACAGACATACATGTAGGCAAAAAATCAATGCACATTAAATAAACAAATAAACAAATAATGAAAAATAATTTTAAAAATATTTACTTATTTAATGTGAAATGATGTTTTACCTGCATTTATGTCTGTGTACCATATGTGTGCTTGATGTCTGCAGAGGCCAGAAGAATGTGGTAGATTCCCTGGAATTGGAGTTTAAAACGGTGTGAGCCTCCATGTGGGTGCTGGGAACCAAACCTAGCTCCTCTGCAAGAGCAACACGTGCTTTTAATCACGGAGCCATCGTTCTAGTTCCTTGTTAGTGTTTTTGAAGAGTTTTGCACCTCTGTAAGAAATATTGGTCTGTAGTATTCCTTTTCCTGATTCCTTCTTCTTTTTTATTTATTTTATTTATATGCGTGCTCTCTCTGCATGAACACCCGCATACCAGAAGAGAGCATCTGATCCTATTATAGATGGTTGTGAGCTACCATGTGGTTGCTGGGAATCGATCTCAGGACCTCTGAAAGAACAGTCAGTGCTCTTAACCCTGAGCCATCTCTCCAGCCCTGATTTCTTCTTTTTGAAATCATGTTTGGGCTAGATGTGGTGGTGTGACTTGTATGCTCATGCACTGGGGATGTGGGATGAGAGCATCTTTTGAGCCTAGGACTTTGTGACCAACCTGAACCACATAAGGCAATCACACTTAAGAAAAGAGAAAGAATGAAAAAGAAAAATGCTTAAGTCAACTTTATTTTAACACTCCTAGAGTAAGTGGGAAGGAGTGTCCTTGGGTTCCGATTTTTGAAGAGTTTGTGAATGTTGGTGTTAATTCTTCTTTACCCCATTCACTTTTGACATTGCATCATGTATGCTTGCATTTCCCCCCCTGAAATAGAGTCTTGACATGTTGTCTAGAGTAGCTTCTAACGTGTGGGCTCAAGCAATTCTTCTGCCTCCAGCTTCCTTTATAGACATAGCTGGGATATATATATATATATATATATATATATATATATATATATATATATATATATATATATATATATGATAGCTGGGATAACATGCATGTACCATTATGTGGAACTACGTTTTTATCTTAAACTGAAGATCTTGGACCATATGACAAAAGTATATTTACATGATAAGTATACAGTGGGGCTTGGCTGTAGCATGGTATGTGCCTTCCTCCATGTAGAAAGAGCTGTCTCTTTCAAACTAATGCTTATTATAGAATGGATAAGAACCCCTTCTTAGGCAGTTTGAATTATTTACTTACTGACTTATTTTTAGATGATATATTTTTATGAATGTGTATATGTCTTTGTAAGCGTATGCCACACCTGTGTGGTACCTTTGGAAGCCAGCTGGAGTTACAGGCAGCTGTGAGCTGCCTGACACGGGTGCTGAAAATTGAACTCGTCCTCTGGCAGACAGCAAGCACTCTTAGCCACTGGGCCATCTATCCAGTCCCTACTTCCTTGTTTTTAATTAACTAATTAATTAATTTGTATGTGTGAGTGCAGGTGCCAGAGGAGCTGGAGTTTTAGGTAGCTGTGAGCCCCAGTGTGGGTGCTAGAAACTGAACTCAAGTCTGTGCTCTTAACAACAAGGCCATCTCTCCAGCCCCCTTGTTAGGCTGTTCTATAGAAGATTTTACCCATGGTTAATATTCTTAGCTTCATGGAAATTGTTAACACAGAATAGAAGGGCATGAAATATTGGCAACATGTTCAGGATCATATTTAGAACATTTGAACTCTCCTATGCTGATGTTTTCTACATGTATGTATGTATTTGGGGTTAGGGCACGTAGAGGTCAGAGGGCAACTTGTTGGAGTGTTCTTTCATGTGGGTTCTGGGAACAGGTGGTCAAGCTTGGCTAGAAGTGCCTTTACGTGCTGAACTATCTCTCTGGCCCTATACTAATGCTCTTGAAAATGAATTCTACCATTAAATTGCTGTCATGCATACAGATCATCTGGTCAACCATTAAAAACCACGAGAAAGGAACTTATCCTAGAGTTAGAAAGCTTTGGGCTAGTACTAATATTTTAAAGTAAACATTATTTTAGTTCAGAATTTTAAGCAAACTTTTTCATATTGGAAGCCCTTGGAGGAGGGGATAAATATCTGGGAATTTACCCTTGGGCTTTTATGATGCTGCCAAAGAAAATGCTTTTTTCAAGTTTACATGGATTTAATGCTCGACAGTATGTATACTGCCACAGTAGAATGGATTGCCTTCATTAAAATGAGAATATATTGCTGGGGGTTTTCTAGGAGAAAATTTGCATTAAGTATTTGGCATTTTTATTTTAATTGTTCAATTTTTTTTTGTTTGTGCAAAGCATACTCTATTAGAATAATAGAAATGCTTTCTTACATATTTGTATTCTCTGTGAATCAAAGAATTGTAATTTATCTTTCTCTCTCTTAAATAACAGTTTTTAAAAGATACAGTCTGTATGCCACTCAGCTCACCACTTGAGGTGCCTAATTCAGTTTTTTAAAGTATATTCACAAGTACATGCAACAGTTACCACTGTTAGTTTTAGGGCCTTTAGAAATCTCAGTGGTTATGTTTTTAACCTTTAGGTAAATTAGGCCTTTTTCAAGTCACCTCACCCACTTGTAAGCGTACAGTTCAGCGATATTAAAAGCATTCATAGTACTGTGCATTATCACCCACTGTCCCTTCCAGAATGGTTTCCCCATCCCACACTGAATCCCCACTTGACTCTTCCGGCTCTGGGCACCCATTGTTGTGCCTTCTGTCTTGGGAAGTTTGATAGACCTCGTATAAGCAAGTCATACAGTGTTTGTCCTTTGTCTCTAACGGATGTCATTACAAGTGAAATGGCAATGCCTCTGCGGCTCCAGCTTCCCTTCCTCTTAAAGCCTCAGTGTACTCCATTGTATGCGTCTGTCACATTTTGTTTATGCGTTTGACTAGGAGCCCTTGGATTGCTTCTGTCTTCTGACTGTTGGAAATTCTAATCCCTGATTTGGAGTCAGAATTGCTGGGGCAATAGAAATGAAATGCTCACATTTCTGAGGCGTTGCCATACTGTGTTTTATAGCATCCATACCATTCTGTATTCTCAGAAGCAATGCATAGGGTTTCCTAATCTTCTGTACTCACGTGGCCTACATTATTTGTCTGTGCTCTATAACAAAATATTGGCCACATTATAAAGAATTGGAGTTTATTTCCTGAAAGTTCTAGAGATTGGGAAGTTTAAGATCAAATCACCAGCATGTGACAAGAGCCTTCTTGCTGAGCAGTCCATGAGAGATAGCAAGAGGGAAGGAGGGAGGAAGAGAGGAGACAAAGACAACAGGACCGGAGAGACAAAGAGAAAGGAGAGCAGACGCTAAGACAAGGCTCTCTGCTGCTATGATAAAACACCATGGCGGAAAAGCTCCCGGGGAGGAAAGGTTTTACTTCACCTTACAGGTCCCAGCCATAGTCCATCTTGAAGGGAAGGCAGGGCAGGAACTTAAAACAGGGCGGGAACCTGGTGGAGGCAGGAACTGAAGCAGGAGTTAAGGAGAAATGCTGCTTACTGGCTTGCTCCTCATGTCTTGCTCAGCCTGCTCTCTTATAGAATCTGGGACCAGCCCAGGGGAGGCCCCTCCCAGTGATCTGGGCTCTCTCACATCAATGACCAATCAAGAAAATGTCACACAAGCTTGCCCACAGGCAGTCCGGGGCATTTTCTCAGTTGAATTTACCGCTTTGCAAATGACTCCAGCCAGTGTTGAGTTAACATAAAACTAGCCAGCACAATTGACCCCTTGTCAACTTGACACACAAACACATCGCCATTCAGCCAGAATCTTTCCTTTCTCATTTGTCTTACAGTCTTTAACAAATTCTAACACTTTACAAATTAAGTTTCTTTAAAACACGCAAAATCTCTACACTGCAACAGCGGGTTGCACCTTCACTAGTGGCCTCCCTCTCCCAGCCTCTTCCAATGCCAAGCTTCAGCTGCCCTCCATGACTCCTCATGCCTTCAAAACCAGTAACCACTTAGGAGACTTTTATACACAATTCAAGTTTGGTTACCAGCTATGGCCGGCTCTGGACCACAGCTCCTGTATGCTGACCCAGTAGAAACACTTCCCAGAAGATTTTATCTCAATGATGTTGTTCTTATTCATTGCCAGTTTCTCAGCCCCAGATAACTAGTATCAATTTCACTTCAATGGTTCTTAATTAGTTCTTTGTTTGTTTGTTTCAAGACAGGGTTTCTCCGTTGTAATTGTGACTGTCCTGGAACTCTCTCTGTAGACCAGGCTGGCCTCAAACACAGAAATCTGCTTGTCTTTGCCTCTGCTTCCACCTCTGAAGTGCTGGGATTAAAGACATGCACCACCATTACCTGGCTCCAAAAGAGTTTTTAAGGGATTCTTAAAACTTCCCTCTGAGCCAGCAGAGATGGTAGACACCTTTGATCCTAGCACTCAGGAAGCAGAGGCAGGCAGATCTTCCAGTCAACCTGATCTACAGAGCAAGTTCCAGGACAGCCAGGGTTATACAGAAAAACTCTGTCTCAAAAAAACAAAAACAAAAACATACAAAAAAAAAAAAAAAAAACAAACCAAAAGAAAAGAAAAGAAGACAAAACAAACAAATAAAAAAAACCCTTCCCTCTGAAACTTCACAAGCTAGCCCTCCATTATCTACACTGCTCTCAGTCAGCATCCTCTTCCAAGTCCCCTCAGCACTGAGTTCTGTGCACTCAGTGGCTTTTCCAGCCCAAAGTCCAGATGGCACTGCAATTGTCCCCAAAACACGTGGTCAGGCCTGTCACAGCAAAACCGCTGACACCGAGTAATAATTCCTTTCTTAGGGTTTCTGTTGCTATGATAAAACACCATGACCAGAAGCAGCTTGGGGAAGAAAGGGTTTATTTCAGCTTACATGGCTTGGTCACTGCCTGTCATGAAGGAAGTCAGGGCAGGAACTCAAGGCAGGAATCTGGAGGCAGGAACTGAAGCAGGAGTTAAGGAGAAATGCTGCTTACTGGCTTGCTCCTCGTGGCTTGAGCAGCTTGCTTCCTTATGGCACCCAGAACTACCAGACCAGGGGTGGCAATGTCCTAAGATCAATCTGGTGGGGGCATTTTCTCAATCGAAGTTCCTTCTTCCCAACTGACTCTACCTTGTTTCAAGTTGACATCAAACTGGCCAGCGCAGTTCGTGCTGTGCTGTAATGTCTGTAGCACATTAAGTCATTGGAGAGGCTGCATGACCTGGTCACCTCTTAAAGGTCCTGACTCTTCATACTGTTTCAGTAGCAGTTAAATTCCAACATGAGTTTCAGAGGGGATAGGCACTCACACACAGTAACTTGTAATTTTTCCACTTTTACGATAATAGTCATCTTATGCTTGTGAAGTGCTATCTCATTACTCCTCTGATTAGCATTTCCCTAATGATCTAATGACCAAACAGTATGGAGCACCTACTCATGTTCTGATTGTTATTTGTAATTTTTTTTAGAAATGTTTATTCAAGTCCATTGCCCATTTTAAAACCAGGTTGTTTTCATGTTGAATTGTAAGAGTTTTAAAAATATATTTGGAAATTCCATCATGGTAGCACATATTTGTAATCCTAGCAAGGGGTAAGGGCCAACTCTTCTCCAGTATGTGTCATCTTATCTTAGTTAATTATGGGTATCTTGATTCTATTTCCAAGTAAGACCACATTCTGAGTACTGGAGGTTAAGACTTCCAACATATGGATTTGGGGGAGTCCAACCCATAATAGATAATGTTGTCATCTTAGTTGCCAATCCACGAAATAGGGTATCTTTCCGGTTAAATGGAAAGATATCTTTTAGCTTCAGAAATGAGTTTCAGTTTTTAGTGTACAAGTCTTTTGTCTCTTTTGTTAAATTGATTCCTGTTTTATTCTTTGATGGTATTATAAATAGGGTTATTTTACAAATTTATTTTTCAGATTGTTGTTGAGCAGGGACTAACTAGGAAAGCAAGCAGTGTTCTAGCTGGAGTGGGCCAGTCGCAAAGGCATGTGGGAAGGGTAGGCATTGAGAAAACAGGAAGGGTTCTTGGGTGAAGGGCCTGTGTGGGAAAGTACTAAGAGATGGCATTATAGAGCCTGGCGGGGCCTCGTTTGTTCATGAAGGGTTTCATATCTTAATTACAAAAAACTGGAAAAGATGAGCTATGAGTGGGAGGTTAGGAGTAGCGCTGGGGAGCCGATTACAGCTAATGATTATTTGGGGAGCAGGACTGGAAAGGTGACCGTAGGCAAAAAGGCAGCAGGAGTGTCCTGGCCCTGAGTACACAGTTTACAGGAAGTTTAAGGTGTTGACCTTTGGCCCATGAATGATCGAATGATTTATCGCTCAAAGCTTCATCATGGAAAATAGTGTTTTTTACTAGGCTAACATAATAACTAGAAGATCTTTTGGACATTAACGAGAGGTTTGATAGACTTCTTTTGTTGTGCTTTGGAGAGAAACTTATCTTGCATGTGCCAGGCAAGCCTGTTACCACTAAGCTACATTGCCTTGTTTTTAATTTAATTTATTCTTACTACTGTGAGGAGGTGCGTGCTGTGGTGTATGGATAGAGGCTAGAGGACAACTCTGCAGGGTCAGTTCTCTCTCCTTCCACTGTTGACATGGGCTCCAGCGATTGAATCACTATGTCAGGCTTTTGTGGTAAGCAGTTTCCCACTGAGCCTCTTCCCAGCCCTCCTTAGGCTGTTGACAGGGTCTCACAATGTAGCTGAGACTTGCCTTGACTTCAGAGCCTCCCCAGTAACTGGGTTATAGACATTGGCTACAACATCTAGAATATTCGATTCTATTTACTTGTTTTTTGTTTTTTTCAGTTTACTTTTTGGGTTGGAAAGATGGCACAGCAATTAAGAGAATTTGCTGCTTTTTCAGAAGACCCAAGTTCAATTCCCAGCACCACCTCAGATAGTTTACAGATATTTGTAACTCTGGCTCCAGGGGGTTGGATAACCTCTTCTGTACTCCGTGGTCACCTGTACTCACAAGTGCATATACTACACACTTAGTAAAAAATAACACATTTTTAACTATTTTTTTAAAGATAAGGCCCCCCTCTGTATAGCTGAGGAGGACCTTGAACTCCTGCCCCTCCTGCCTCTACCTCCTGAGTACTGGGAGTACAAGTGTGCCACTACTCCTGGTTGAAATCTTCCCTTCCTTCCCTCCTTCCCTCCCTCCCTCCCTTCCTCCCTCCCTCCCTCCCTCCCTCCTCCCTCCTTCCTTCCTTCCTTCCTTCCTTCCTTCCTTCCTTCCCTCCCTCCTTCCTTCCTTCCCTCCCTCCCTCCCTCCCTCCTTCCATCCTTCCTTTCTTCCTTCCTTCCCTCCCTCCCTCCCTCCTTCCATCCTTCCTTTCTTCCTTCCTTCCTTTCTTCTTTCTTCCTTCCTTTCTTTCCTTTTTCTTTCTTCTTTTTTTTCTCTTGAGACTTGTAGCTTTGGCTGTCCTGGAACTTACTATGTAGACCTGGATGATCTTGAACTCACAGAGATTTACCTGCTTCTGCCTCTCAAGTGCTAGAATTACTAGACCACTCCACCTGGCCCAAGATTCAATTCAAGAAAACATTTTTGTACAAGTCTCTCAGTTTTTGATAGTATTCTACCAGTGAGAAAATTCACACAGAAATTTGAAAACATTATAATTGTAATTATTAAGATCATACATCTATAACTGACTACTATAACTTAAAATTTTTTGCTAATATAAATGGCTTATTAATTCAGTTAAACTTTTTAATATTAATTACTTCACAGTAATGCTGAGAGTGGGTGTGGTAGCTCATGCCTGCAATCTCAGCAATCAAAGGACTGATGCAGGAGCAGCTTGACTGACAGGCCTTCTTGGGCCACCTAGTGAGGACTGTCTCAGAGCAAACAGAAAAAAACAATGCTCCTTATCAAAACAATAATAAAGATGGAACCTGTACACGTGTGCATGTTGTCAGGGCCGTGCATCGAGCTTGGCTGCTGCTAAAACGGCACTGCAGCTGCGCAGGCGCAGGACGGCTGACGTGTGCAATCGCGAGTGCTTGTTACTGCCTCGGAGAGCCACCAGCGCCTCGGTCCCAACTGGTTGCACTTTAAGATGAATGCCGGCTCTTTGCATTTCTGGAATATCAAACCATTTCTCCAGTAGTTCCCTGAATTCCTTTCCAGAGCCGGCAACAGTGGACTCTCTATCTGATTTTGAAGTAGGACATGCAGAAAATCATATTCTTAGTGACGTGGAACACAGGTGCCCGCTGGCATCTATTGTGCTTACGGCTGCACAGATGGAGGGTCGCGCCCGTGGGTCCTGGATAGCCTTCGCCTCCTTTTGGGAAGCCTCGAGACTGACTAATTTTACCCATCCACGTAGAGAGATCACATTGCCCTGTGAGTCATTCACACTATACCAGTGTCCAGTGGTGAGGATTCCCAAGTTAGGGAAGACTTCAGTTTTAATTAAAGTATTAATTATTCCAGAAAGATGGCAATTAGAAAAAAGAGGATTTATGAACCAAGTGATTTTGAATATGCTGTTAACTAGTTTCTTTGCTGTAGAATATTCCAAAGACCCTAATATGCTAACATACAGTATAAATCTTCCATGGCTGAAGGCTGAAGGTAGATTGTAACTAGCATATAGGAGCCCCGAATTTAATACCAGCTTTGTACAAAATGGCAACTAAAACAGAACAAACAAAAACCTGAAGTTTCAGGAAGGGCCAGGGTATAACTCAGAGGTTATACAACACCATTTAAGAAAAACAAAACAAAACAAAAATGGCAAGAAATACGTGGAGGTAAGAGCAACAGAAGAAAGTTAGTGTTCACCCAAATACCAGAAATTGCAGGGATTAAAAAGGTTCCCACCCAGTGTCTGTAAAGCCTATAAAATAAAATAGTTTTTGGAGAATCATATGTGACTCACATGAGAAAGCATACACACACACACACACACACACACACACACGCACACATATAATTTTACTTATTTATCTATGTATCTAATTATTGTGAAGCTGGGAATCAAACTCAAGCTCTTGCGTGTGTTTAGCAAGCACTGTACTTGTACCACTGAGCTAAGCCTTCCAAACCCTGAAATTACCTTCATGATAAAAAAGGGACATGTGTCTACATAGATATATAGATATAGATATATGTCTTAGGTGTGAAAAACCAAAAAAACCCCAGTATTATTTATTATTTATCAATCTGTATCTTGATTGCAATAACAGGAAACTCCAAATGGTGTTTTATTTGGATTTCTAAATTTCATCAAGAGGAAAGAACATTAGTGAGATGAGCGTTTCTCAAAGGAGAGTAGTCCAGCCGTGCAGTGAGGGCAGGAGGCTGAAATGCAAATGAGAATGGAATAAATAGAGTGGCAATCAGAGAAAGTCTCAATCACACAAAAATGATAATGCACTCTAGTGTGGGAGCAAAACCCAAGGCTTGTTGTAAATTAGATGAAGCTAATTTAATCTTTCACTTTGAATATGTTAAAATACGTTTCAGGCCTGGCGTAATGGTGCACACCTTTAGTCCCAGAATTTGGGAGGTAGAGGTAGGCTAATTTTTGTGAGTTCAAGGCCAGCCTTGTCTATGGAGTGAGTTCCAGGACAGCCAGAGTTACACAGGGAAACCCTGTCTCAAAAAACAAACAAACAAACAAACAAACAAATTACCCCCTCCCTCCACACACACACACACAATTCAGATAGATTGGAGAGTAAATCAAGCTGCCTGGAATCTCATCTACCTGGGAGGCTGAGGGAGGCCTTCTTGAGCCCAGAAACCTAAGGCCAGCCTGGGCAATACAGGGAGACCATGTCTCAGTGAAGCAAACAAACAAACAAAAAACCAAGCCAAACAAATAACAATAGTATAAGATAAAAAGAGTAAAAAATAGAGAGTAATTTATTTTCTGAGTTGTAGAACAGATCAGAACTGAATATTCACTAATCCCCTAGAACAAACATGGTTGCTTTTCCCTCTTGGTCTCTTCAAAGAGTAAGTAGCTGGGTTTTAAATATGAGGGGAAAAACATCTCAATGGATGTAACTAACATGGAAGATAACCCACCTTAAATGATCTTAGTGGTGCCAAGAGTGTAGCCAGCAGAAGACCTAGGCTTGTTCCCAGAACTTCAGACAGTCTTAGGGACAGGGACATGGCACACACAGCCCGGTTACATCTCAAGCGCCAAGAAGAGAGACGATCTCAATTTAAAGAGCGAGTTCTGGGCCAGGATTTAAGTGGTGCGCACTTAAATCCCAGCATTGGTAGGAAGAGACAGGTGGCTAGCCTGGGCTGCACAGTGAGACTCTGTCTCAAAAATATTAAAATTAAAAAGCAAACACCAACTCTGTGGAGTATAGTATAGCATAACCACGAGTTTTTACTAAGATATGATCATGACTAATGTGAACTCCCTGGGGTAAGGGATGGAGGTCCATTGGTAGAGTTCTTGCCCAGCATGCATGGAGTGGTGGGTTAGACCCTGATACCTACCCTGCATAAACCAGCTGTGGTGGCACACACATGTACTCCCTCCTAGCAATCAGGAGGTGGTGGAAAGAGGATCAGATGTTAAAATCTTCCTCTGCTATATAGTCAGCTTGAGGTCAGCCTGGGATACGTGAGCCCTTATCTCAGTAACAACACCTTTCCCGTATTCCTCAGAACGTCAACCATTTTCTTTCTGTGAATATGCACAAACATTTGTGTGTGTATACATTCATGTTGTGTGTGTGTGTCTGCATGTGTAGGCCAGAAATTAACATCAGGTATTTTCCTCAGTTGCTGTCCATTTCATGTTTTTGAGCTTGGAGCTCACTGATTCGGTTAGACTGCTGGTGAGCAAGCTCTAGGGACCCTCCTGTCTCTGCCTTCTGAGCACTGAGATTGCAAGCATTGCTGCCATGCTGAGCTATATGGGAGTTGGGGATTGATCTCAGATCCTTGTGCTTGTTCAGTGGACACTTCACTGGCTGAGCCGTCTCCCTGGCCTCTTCCACCATCGAATTCCAATGAGATGGGTGACAAATGCACAAAAATGAACTGGACAAGGTTGTCCACTAAAGAGTTGATTGTAATAATGAATATAACCTAAATATACACAATTAGGGGGTTGGTTAAAGTAATTTTGATGAAGACTTCTAATTGAACACCAAGCAGTCACAACGATGTATAATCTTTTGAGAAAGAAGAATGCTTACAGGTTATCTTTGAGTGAAAGATTACAGAACAATATCAAGAGTAATACATTCTGGGTGGAGCAGGTAAAGACTTTTAGGTGATTGTTAGCAAATTTAAACTTTCCTGTATCTTTTGCCCTGCCTTTGGTAATGGATGGTTTTGAGGGCCCAAAAGAGCATCTGCTCTCATCTATAAAACCAAATTAAACATGTGACTTTGAAAATTGTTCACAGTGCTTTTGACAGAGGACTGTCTTTGCTTTCCAGGGAGCTCACCCAAATGGTTAGGAAATAATGGAGATCCTGGTAAAGATTGAGTAGAGAATGTGAGCAGAATTAATAACTGCAAACAGGTGACAAACAAACACACATGTAATCAGAAGCGGAGATTTAAGCAATGACGCAACGTTCATGTTTTGTTTATAAAGCTTTTCATCGCCACATTATAGTAAGATTTAATTATGTCAATAAATCCTGCTAAAGATGGAAGATTATGCTGCAGTCTGGAAAGGAACATTCACATGAAGGGACTGCAGGATATAGATTTACATCCTGATGGAGCGAGATTGAGGGAGGAACTGGAGCCAAGTGGGAATAAGACCACTGAGGTGGGCATTCTCTCGGGGACTCTTCACATCTCTGATTGCTTTCTTTTCTTTTTTCTGTGTTTAAAGTCCTATAACCCAGTGCATATGTCAGAAATTATGTAGACATTTGTATATTTTTCCAAGTAGCTGTGAGGTGAGAACTTCTGTCTGCTTTACCTCTTGTTCTCACTTTGTCAGTGTCTGGAATGTAGTAAGTCAATAATGTTTATTGACTACTTCACTATTTCACGTAAGTGAGCTTTGATCCCACACTTGTTTAAAGCTCTTTGGTACACGGGTAGGTTCATCTGCCTCTCACCCACTTCAACCCTCCTCAAAAACAGAACAAAGGTGATGAGCAGGCCTACTACTAATAAGTAGATGGTGTTTGTTGTCTTCAGTTTGCTGTTTTTGTTGAGTCAGGATAGCATCCAACTACGTTAGATAGAGGGTAGGCTGACAGGTCTCCAATTTAGATGTGGGTTGGCGACTTTTAGTAGTATATACACTGTGTTTAAGATCAGAATTAGGGACTGCAGAGATTACTCAGCAGTGAGATGTTTCAGTGACTGAAATGACAAGAGGTGGTACAAACAAGAGGACCTGAATTTGGACCCTCCAGTAAACACCTGAAAGCCAGGAGCAGCAGGGCACATCCATAACTCCAGCAGTGGAGGGGCAGGGATAGGCAGACTCTGGGCTTGCTGGCCAATCTGTCTGAATCAGTGAGATCCAGGTTTGGTAAGAGAATTTGTCTCAAAAAAGAAGGTAGCAGTGTAAGAGGGAGATACCTGATAGTGACCTCTGACCTCCACCTGCAGACATGCATACAAGCATTCACACACACACACACACACACACACACACACACAGAGAAAGAGAGAGAGAGAGAGAGACTGAAAATTGAAATAAGTTTTCTGTTGTATCTCAGAAAAAAAAATATTTGGTGTCACGACTTCCCCAAAATGGGACTGTACCAGAATAGCTGGTCAGACAAAGCAAACAAACAAACAAACAAACAAAACCCAAAAGATTTCTAGTTAGGTTTCTCATATTTTTGTTTTGAACTAATAATTAAAATAATTTCATTTACTTTGTCTTTTGCAGAGGCAATAGTGGCAGAATTTCATAAGAAGATCAAAGATGCCTTTGAAGTGTTTGACCATGAAACAAATAATACAGTAGATGTGAGGTTTGGAAATATTTATTGCTGTTATAATTCTAAATTATAGATATAATTCATAAATAGAAGGGGAATGTTTTCTCTTTTTACATATAATTCATAAATAGAAGGAGAATGATTTTTCTTTTTTTTACACTGTACTTTGAGTTTATTGTGCTGTATAAAGTATTTGTTTTCTTGTACTCCGTAAGTTTTTTTGCTAACTACCACTTCAAGGTAAATTCTGTTTCCTATTCTTTGTAGTAGATAGCTATATGTTCTTTGTCTATTCCAACCTATATGCTGTGAACTGAGTAAGATGAACTTCATTATAGCTTTAGTGACGGCACGTGTTTGGTTCTCAGTAAATCTCTGTTTAGTGAACAAAAGGAATCTGCATTTTAAAATATACAAATAAGGGCTGGGGAGATGGGTCAGTCTGTCAGAGTGCTCGCTGTGCAAGTCTGGATCCACAGTGCTGATGAAAAGCTAGGCGTGGCCACACATACCTTTGACCCCGGCACTGGAGGGCAGAGACAAGCAGATCCCGGGAGTCCATTGGTCAGTCAGTCTAGCTGAACATCAAGCTTCAGGTTTAGGGAGAGACCCTGTCTCAGGGAATAAAGAAACTGATAAAAGAAGATACCTGTGTCTTCCCTAGCCTCTGGATGCGTGCACATCTGTGCACACACACACACACACACACACACAGATTTTACACACACGGTAGTATACACATACACAATTTGTGAAAAAATTATAAAAAGTATGTATATATTATCAAGCCATTAAAAAGAATAATAATGTTTACAGACTGATATCCTCCCCAAATAAAATAAAAAGCGGGCTAAACAGAGCACGAGAAATGTAGGGACATGATGAATATTAGTAGATTTGGAGCAGAATACAGGCGTGGTGATGCACACCTGTCATTGGTGTGCAGGAAGATTATGGATTTGAAGCCGGCCTTGGCTATGTAGGGAGACTGTCTTAGGGGAGAAAAGGTAGAGGAAATCACACAGGTATCGAGTAGAAATTATAGGATCTGTGCCACATACAGCAAGGCGAAGTGCGAGTTGATCATTTGATGAGTTCAGAGTCTCAAGGGCTTCTAGTACCAAGGCCAGCATCTGAAGTGGTACAGCATATAATTGCTTATAAACCAGGGCATCCATCACTTCTTGTACTAAACAGGGGCCCAAGTGCTTCAGAGCTGAGCCAAACTGAATGAACAATATGGGACTTTATTCATACGTTGTAACTATATGTTATTAGTTCCTCATGCATGAGTATCCAAGATGAGCAAGTATGATCAGTTTTGTGTCTTCATAGTAACACTTTATGAAGTTTTGTTTTGTGCTCCAGTTTTGTGTGTAAGCCTGTAGTGATGGACAAGGTGGAAGAGAGTTAAATTTGTCTCTCCAGCACCTGGCTTGTAGAGGGCTCTGCTAGTTACTTGTTTTGCTGAAACAATATCTGACAGAAGCAACCCAAGTAGGGGGTGTAGCAGGTAGCTACTGTACCGGTCCACAAAGAAGACAAGGAGACAGGTTCATAGAGGCAAACCCTGCCAGACCTCGGCAGAGGGAACTGTCTGTCATGGCCAGCGCCTTCCTGGACAGTGGAGCCCTGATTGTCTGATCTTAGGAGTTTCTATGGACTCAGAAGTTCCTCAGGTGTTCCAGTGATACAAAAACTTGGCCCCCTCATCCAAAGGTCTATTTGCATAATGAAGGAAACCAGTAGCCTAGTCTCATCCCACAATCCTTTAGCAACCAAACTATGTGGGGGAACTCAAGGCCTAAGGAAAGTGTTCTCTCCTTGTTGCCAGAGACTATAGGAGCGGGGACTACCAGAATTCCTCCGCTACAACTTTGCTCTTCCACAATGGCTTTGCCAGAGAGCAGTGAGCATGTGCAGGTTATGAGGAAGCAGCCATCTTAATCACAAATTTACATAAAGCCAACATCTACAGAAAATACAAACTGCCAAGGCTTAGGCAGCCTTTTCCCCAACAATGTACAAAAACAATTATAAACATAACTAGAAATAAACTTCTCCAACAAGGGAGGATTTATTTGGCTCACAGTTTGTGAATACAGTCTGTCATGGCTGCAAGAACTTTAGGTAGCTTGTCACAGTCAGTCCATAGTCAGGAAGCAGAGAGAGGTGTGACGTTCAGCTCCCTCTTTCCTGTCTGTTCAGTCCTGGAACCCAGCTATAGAATGGTGCTGCCCACAGTTAAGGGGATCTTCACCCCTCAGTTAGCGTTCACATAATCTTGTGTCACAGGCAGGCTCAGAGGCTTACCTCTCAGCTGATTGTAGATCCTGTCAAGATGATAATCGAGACCAACCACCACGGGTGGTGTGAGCCTGGGTTCAGTCATTGCAGTGGGATGTGCAGGGAAGCACAGGATGGCATGCAGCACTGTGCAGCTCCCAATAGCTCTGGTTACACCTCATTCCATGGGAACAGCTCTACAGAGTACTGAGCTGCATCGCTTTGTGTCCTTGCAGGAAAATGGATGGGTCAGGCTTGCTGAGTAGCATGGGGCAATTAGATGGACCAGATACATGATTGACGAGTTCTTGCCTTTTGACCTCTTCTTGAATCTGAATGGTTCTCCTCCTGGGCCAGGGTGACTTATCGTTAAAAAAGTCAGGTCTTACGCATGCCAGGCAGCATTCTGCCGCCAAGCCACACCCCTGCCTTCCATGCTGTAAGGAAAAAGGGAGAAGAGAAAAAAGTATTTACTTAAGTTTTGCTTTCTGACAGTCTAGCTATCCTGTAGTTGACAGCTAGGAACTTTGTGTCCATCGCCTCATTTTAATATTTTTACCTGTGTGGGAAGGATTGGCACAGGTTTTGGAGACAAGTGGCAAGTGTATGCTTTGCTCAGTGTCATACCAGGGCTCTTCCAATTCCACTTCTCTGACTGTGGCCGGGAACACGCCCTCCTACCCTCACTTTCCCACCCCAGCCCTTCCACAGATTTCTGGGCTAGTCCTTGGCTTTAATTTTCTTTGTGGTAGCAGTGAAAGGAAAATTTCCCATATCCTGTAGAGCAGAGATGCCAGCCGGGCCTTTTTTGGTGAAAGGGCCAATACAGGAAAAAGAGATGTGTTTATGGGCTGCAACTTTTTCTCATTCCAAAATAAAATAATTTTACTGAGGCCCCAAGGGAAAGAGTATTCTCTTGTAACTTAGTCTACTTTACTAAATAAAGATGGTTACTGAGGGAACTAGTGTTGTTCTCAGCACGGAAATGCTAATGCTAAGCATATGTGAGGGGCATGGGTGACTGCAGTTTTCTAGTCTTGATCCCTTTCGCTACTTTCTTTTCTTTTGACAAAGAGTCTTAATCTGTAGTATAGGCTGGCCCTCAAGTAGCCGTGTAGCTCAGCCTGGTCTCAAACTCGTGCTCGTCCTCTTGCCTCAGCTTCCAAGGGCTCGACTCCTTGCACTGGTTTATGTGGAACTTGGTTCTCATGCTTCTGGTGTCATTTTGAAGCACTGTTTATGAACTGGATGTGAAGGACAGAGACCCAGGATTGCACAATAATAGCAGCAAAGTTGGAAGTCGAGTTAGTTTTGTTCTGTTTAGCAGCATTTTCCAAGTTGGCTGCACACCAGCTTCGAGGGAGGCCCTGGGAATGCTGTGATGAACAGGGTCAACTCTCTCCATTTATAAGAGCAGTTGATCTGTCTAAAATTTATTATGGATTATGATTAAAAGTGAAAGTCTAAATAGACTTTTTATTTTTTAACTTACTAAACAGTTGATATTTGCTGTTTGAATTGTTAAGCCTACTGTCTAACATGGTACCTTTTGTACAGTTGGATCCAGTTTCAACTGGCTTCTGATCTACTGCATTATGTTCAATAAGTTCAATACTCCATTAAGAGCTATCAATTTATAAAAAGCTTTAACATCTGATAAAGAGATTGTTGCTCTTCAAACATGTAAGAATTGAAGGCAGTAGTCTATGTAGACTGAATGGTGTGGAATATCTTTGAATCAGATATGTTGGTTCGTGCCCATAATCCCAGCACTTGGGAGGCTGAGGTGTAGTAGTATACCCATGGTGTCTCTCAGCAAAGAAGACAAGGAGGCATATTCATAGATGCAAACCTTGCCAGGCCTCATTGGAGGAAACCACTGGTCATGGAAATGCCATACTGGACAGTGGAACCCTGAGCATCTGATCTCAGGAGGTTTTATTGATACAGAACTCCTCATGTGTTCTATTGATAGCACATGCAGATCATGAGGAATCAAACATCTTTTACATAAAGCCAACACCTGCAGACAATACAAAATGCCAAGGCCTAGGCAGTCCTTCCTTCACCCAACAGTGCACAAAACAATTATTTTAAACATAACTGGAAAGAAACTTCTGCAACACTGAGGCAGGAGGGTGACCACAAGTTCAAGGTAACCTGGCCAACAAAGTATGAACTGCATTTGTTTTGTTTTTTAAATCCCCTCAAAACCTAAAAAAAGCATTTTTGTGTGTAGTAAGAGGGCCAGAGGGATACACAATGACCTGTGTTGAGCAGGAAGAGAGAACTGTTCTCTAAGAGGAGGCCAGGTCATTGACTGCTTCAGGGGAAGGATGGTGTGGCTTCCCTTGGGACAGACCTAGGCTACCTTGGATAGTTCTTTGGTGTTTTGGTGGCTTCTTTCCTTTCCGCTTCTCTATACTCTACACAAATGGAAAGACTTCATTGGAATTTTTATCATAATAGATAGTCAAGAGGCCTGGTGTTGTGAATGCCAAGGAAGCAGCGGGCTGCTTGCTAAGATCAGCCAGTGCTCTTAGCCACTGAACCATCTTCCCAACTTCCAGCATTAAATACATCCACTCTTGTTTTCGTCATTAGTTTTTCAAAGGCTACATGATGTGCAGCATCATGCTCCACATTTTTCTGTTATTTACATAAACATACAATAGATTTATTTCTAAATGAGTTAATAGGGCTGGTGAGTTGGCCAAGGGGCAAAAGCTTACCTGATGACCTGAGTTTGATTCCTGGGATCCACAGAATGGAAAGAGAACCAGCTTCCGCAAGTTGTCCCTTGACCTGCACGTGCATAGATACAACACACACACAGTCTCTCTAAATAAATAAATAAATAAATAAATAAATAATAATAATAATCATAAATAAATTACATACATACATACATACACTAAAAAACTTTAAAATTGAATGAATTAACATGTATTTTTAAGTTGAAGATTTAATTTCCAATATGGTAAATATAGACTCATATAACTCTCGCAAGTGGTTGAGTGTGCAAAGGAATTGTGGGCTCAGAAGCTTGAGAACTAGCTGGAGGTGGGTGGCTCGAAGTTAAGATGCTTGCTGTGTCCTGCCTGGCGGCCTGAGTTGGATCCCTTGAACTGCTGTAAGGTAGCAGAGAGCTGGCAGCTTCAAATAATATTAGCTATTGTTACTGTTGTTCCACTTTATATTCTTTAAATAAATAATTCAAACTTTTTTCTCCTGTTTAAAATGGTAAGCAGTGTAGTATGCAATAATATCTTACATGAATTTTTAACTCATTTCTGTGTTGTTTTTATGCTTTGAGTATAAAGCATTTCATTTTCCTTTCCATTTTTTAATTAGGCTTTGAAACCTAGCTCCTTAAAAAACACCGGGCAGCTTTTTAATATCAGTAACTAGAGGCATTTGATTTTGTTTCATATAAAACATAGAGCATGCTACATTATTGCTTATATGTAGTTTCTTAGTCTGCATTTTGAAATTAATAAGACTGGAAGTTAAATGTTTGAATAGATGAAATATGTACATGGAGAAAATCCTAAAGGTACAGAGAATATTTCATAAGTGAGTCTTCACCTCTAACTCTTGAGTGTACAAGTGTTTATGATTCTTCTAGAGATTGTGTGTGTGTGTAATTTGTGTGTAAAGGTGCAGGTGTGTGTACCACCAACCGCATGTGCATGTGGAGAGCAGAGGACAGCTTTCTTCCTCCTTATCTCTTGGAGGTGGTCTCTTCTGTGTCTGCAGCTCGCACCCCGTGTTAGCTGGCCCAGTGTCTCCATTCTCATCTCAGTGTAGGAATGACAGAAAGTAGTTTTTCTATATGCCTAGTTTTCAAATTCAATTTTAAAGGACCTATAATCTTACCAAGAAATCTCACTTTTTGTAATTTGTTCTTTCTGAATTTAATAGGATAAAAGTATGGTAGAGGTCAGTAGAGTCGGTTTGGGGCTCTGCCATTGATTTTCAGAATTGTACCCTTTTGACTGATCCATTTTCCTTGTCTCTTAAGTTGAAATAATGATTTCTGCCACTGCTGTCTAGTAAAAAACACAATTCTGATAGGTATTATAATATTGTATCAGACTACAACATTTTAAACAACTTTGTTAAACAAATTTCACAACAGCTGATAACCCAAGAATTTGAGAACTTTAGCTAGAGCAGGCTCCCACTCTAGGAGAAAGGGCTGGTCTTTCCTGTCTTCCAGCCATACCCAGCTGTCCTGGTCCTGTGCCCCAGTGCCTCGGCAGCAGACTGACTGCACTTGTAGGATGCAGTTGACCTTATGTCAGCTCTTATAGAAGAGGTCCAATCTTCTCTCGTGGAAGGACAGAGCAGGTCATGAGACCCCTCCCAACCAGTTGTATGTGGTTCTGCCCAAATTGCACATGACCTTAGGGTCTCTGGGAAGGGCTAAAAGATACATAATCGAGGAAGTATTTAGGAGAGGGGACTATCTACACAGCTGGGTGGGAGTGGTCATCCATGCTGGGTGCAGACCTTCCACTGTGGCTACTTTAAGGTCACAGGCTCCTGCCTGTAACTGTTCACCTGCTGCTCTGTAAGTAAGTCTGATAAGCTCATTGGTCTCCCAAAGTGAACTTCAGTCATGCAGCTTGGCTTGTCACTGGGACTTAGGACGAGTGGAGATGTTTGTATCTTCCCAAGGGGAAGAATTTTAGCAACAGCTGGACTTGCTGGCCAGTGAGCCCCAGAAATCACCCATTTTCACTTCTTTGGGCTACAATGCAAGTGTGTGCCACTGGACCCCCTTTTTTTTTTTAATGTAAGTTCTGAGGATTGCACTCAGGTCCATGTGCTTGCAAAACAAGCACTGAACTATTATCAACGGAACTATTACCCCGCCATTTCCTTAGTCATTTTGTTGTTGTTGTTAGATTGGTCTATTATTATCTTTTATTTATGTGTATGTTTATATGTCTGCATGAATTTGTGTGCACTGTATGGGTGCAGGGTCTACAGGAGCCAGAGGGTGTGAGAGCCCTGGAACCGGAGTAACAGGCAGCTGTCTAATGTGGGTGCTGGGAACCAATCCCAGGTCCTCTGCAAGAGTAGTAAACACTCTTAACCCTAAGCCGTTTCTCCAGCCCCATTGCTTTAGTCTTTAGGCAGAGTGCTGCTGTCCAGGAGTCCCGACTGTCTTTACTAGTGCTGCTTTTTTCAAATTCGACTCTCAGCGATTCTCTGAAGTCATGACATCCAATACCTGTTTCGTTGATGGGGAGTCTGAGTTTTATTAAAAATTGGTAGGAATTTGAAATGTATTCAGGTCTGCCTAAAAAATCAACAAAACAGAGCAACAAGAATCTTTTATAATGTATTGGCAATAACTCCTCCTCAGAGTATGAGAGGTGACATAAATTATATTTTTAATGATTTTAAAAATATTAATTTTTATTCTATGTATATAAAAGCATTTGCTTGTGTGTATATATGTGTACCAAGTGAACACCTGGTGTCCACAAAGGCCAGAAGAGGGCATCAGATACCCTGGAACTGGAGTCCAGATGGGTGAGACTCTGAGCAGAAAGAGTCACCTCTTATGTTGCTAACCCCATGATTGTTGAAATGTGTTTGCAGACACTGCACATAGCCAGCCGTGGTGCAAACACCTTTAGTCTCAGCATTCAGGAGGCAGAAGCAGGAGGATCTTTGTGAGTTTGAGACCAATTTTGCTACATGTGTCCCTGTCTCAAAAACAAACAAAACAAAATAAAACCCATCAAGCAAAAGCCTCCAGATGTCTACAAGCTGACAGGCTGTCCTATGATGAAATCCTAGGCCTGTGAACTGGCTTGTTTCAGTGGAGCTACTGGCTGAGTTCTGGATGTTGAGTAGAGATATTAGATTGCTTCAGAGAGATTGTGTAGTTCTCTTCCCAGTCTCTCATGTCTTACCGTAAGCCAAACAGCTTGTTCTCTGACCAGGCCTCTGGCTTTCTGAGATCATTGCCTATCCTCTCTCTTTGTATTTTCTTCCATTGCTCCCAATCCTCGTTACTCCAATGGGAAAGTAAACATAGAAGGAGAGAAAAAAGAAAAGAAAAGATACTAATACATTTTACAATGTGAAGATTCCTCAAAGAATACTGGAAGAACTGCACAGGTATTTGTCTGTGTTTGTACAATAGAAAACACGTTACAAAAGGAGGAAGGGGGATTCTTGGACTCACATGCTCTCCACTAGAAGAGGAATGGTAAAAGCTGTGAGTGAGCCAGGCATGGTGGCACACGCCTTTAATCCCAGCACCTGGAGGCAGAGGCAGGAGGATCTCTGAGTTCGTGGCCAGCCTGGTCTATGCAGTGAGTGCCAGGACAGCCAAGGCTCCATAGAAGACCCTGTCTCAGGAAAAAAAAATTCTGAATGAAAATTTTTATATACAAATGAATTGAATAATGTTAGACTAAATTACATAACGTAGATAGTTCTTAAAAATGTTGTTGAAATAGAAAATGATAAAAGGAACATTATCAGGACATGTGCCACTTGTAACACAAAATAAAAGTATACATCTTTTCATGAAAACAGAGATCTGCATGGCAGTTTTAAACATTGTCTTCAGACTAGGGCAGAAGGTGGGGAGGGAGGGCAGCTAGTTTATCAGTGTTTGATACAGCGAAAAATCTGAAGCAAATGTGGCAAAATACTGACATCTGTTAAATCTTGTGTTTATTTTTTTCTGTACTGTCCTCTGAAATATTTACAATTATAAATAAATCCTTTTACAGAGTCGACTGTATTTCTGTGTAAAACATTTCCTTACCCACAGCCCCTTAGATGAACTGGGATTTAAGAGCCACTAAAAGAAGGCTTAAAAATCATCCCGGATTTTAGTTCTCTAAATAATTAATGCTCAGGCTGTCACTGTAGGATTCTTGCTTTGCATGTACAGTTGGATAAATGGATGGAAGAGTGGAGAGTTAGTAAGGAAAGGGGAGGAAGGAAAAAGAAATTATAGAAGAAAGAGTATGGAATATAATCGCCACAAGCAGGGGTTTCTCTTTTGTTCGTTCATTGCTCTATCAGCAACTGGAACTGTGCTTGGCATGCAGTGCACCTAGGAGGTGTTTATTAAATGAATAAGAGAATCACAGAGTGGGCTACAGTACACTGTCACAGTTGCATGCTTTTTAAAAGTAAAAATAATTTGCAGCAGGGCAGTAGTGGCACATGCCTTTAATCCCAGCACTCCGGAGGCAGAGGCAGGCGGATCTCTGTGAGTTTGAGGCCAGCCTGGTCTACAGAGTGAGTTCCAGGACAGCCAGAGTTACAACAGAGAAATCCTGTCTTGAAAAACCAAAATAATAATGATGATAATAATTTGCTTGTGTTGGACATGGTGGCATCAGATCACAGATCTGACTAGCCAGGCTAGCCTGGGTTCCTAAGACCGTATCTCAATTTATTTTTATTTTAAGAAAGGAGAAAAATTAATTCCCGTTGAAGAAATTGTGAAGTCTCGAGAGTTTGTCATATAAGACACCATTTAAGTTCAGAAAAGAAGGAAACTGTAGGTGCAGGAATGTGTGCAGGTGTGTGTGTGTTTGTGTGTGTGTGCGCGCATGCGTATTTGTGTTTGTGTGTGTTCAAATAATCTACTTGTAATGTAGAAAGTAGTAGTTAGCTTTTTTGTCATAAAAGATAAGAAAATCAATACTTTAAAATGTTTACATTTCTCCAAGTTATCTTTTGAATTATTTTTACTTACAAAATAGCCTATTCATCTGTAGCATTCACTTCACCTTTTACTGTGTTTTAAAAAATATTTTAGGGTCTGGAGAGGTGGCTCAGTATTTTCATAAGAAAAAATATTTTCTCTGAATCAGAATGACATAAATTTATACCACTAATTTTTTTTTTTATTTTTAAAGACCTGTATATGTTTATGAGAGTTTTACCTGCATGTATGTTCGCTAGGCACATACATGGGGTCCTCTGAAAGAGCTAGCAGTGCTTTCAGCTCTCCAAGTTCCTGTGGTGGCTCTGCTCAGCCAACATGCTGGCCTCAGCTCCTTTCTTCCCCTCTCTTCCAGGTTCATCCCCGCTGCTGCTGAGTCTCTACTGCCGCCTTTCCCCCCTCATGTCTGCTCACTCATGGCTTCTGCAGTCTTTGGATCTTACTTATATCTTCACTGCTATTCCTCTCCCAAGCGTACCTCTGTGTGTCTTTCTTCAAAACTTCCAGGGAAGAAAAGAGAAAGTCACTTTGATCACTTATTAATATTCAGCAGAGAGTGCCTTTGTTGAGCAGAGCTCATGCTAGACTTCAGAGGCCTCTCACGAAGGCTGTTAGAGCGATGTGACTTTGGGGTTAAGTAGCCACCTCTGGTTCATGCAGTTGTGTCTGGGGAGACAGATCAAACAGCACAAAGCATAGCAATCTGTACAGGAAGAAACCCTAAACAGGGGGCTGTGGATTTGGCAGGGACCTTGCTTTCTTCATTTTTTGCTCCAAAAAATCCTGGTAAGGTAGTTAAGCCTAATAGGCATTCTAACACCATTTGTAGACCAGCAGTTGGAACTCTGAGGTCAACTCACTGGTTTCTTACCATCCCTTTCCTGGTTGCGCTAGTGGTTAATGTCCTAGTGACTACTGCGGTGAGCGCAGGTGCTCTCATGCTTTCTCTTTACCTGAGCGTGTAGCTTCACTTCGTCTTTCAGACTCCCTTGGAGATAGACGTGAGCTTGCGATTGTGGTCTGTCAGCCATGTGACTGAGTCCTTGTTGGCGGAGCGGAGTGTGGGGCAAGGTGACGGTGCCTCTTCAGGGACCTAACCAAGTTGGCTGGAGTTATTTGCAAACCTTTCTTTCCCCGCTCGTCCCCTCGCCTTCTTTTCTTTCTTCTGCCTTCATCTCCTCTCTCTCCCCATCCTTCTCTCCCCCCTCCTCTCCCCAAATCGCTTTCTTAGGTTAGGAATTAGATGAAAGGCGTGAATGGTAGGTAGACACTGTACTGTTGAGACACAGCCCCAGTCCTTACCACCCTTTCCCCCTGAGCTAACAGGTAGTTTCTGAAATTTGTATTTATCTGTAAGCGACCTGGTATAACCTAAACAATCTTAGAAACAAAAGAAAAGGCTAGATACCTACTTCCTGTTTTCAAAATTGACTTCAGAGCTGCATTCCTTGAGGCCATTCTTCATTCAGTCGTCACCAAAGGTGGAGCTGCGACAACCGAAGATCCACTTGCAAATAAATGATGTTGGATCCCTCCCACATACCATGTATAAAAACTAACTCACAAGAAAAATCACACGCAAGAGCTAAAGCTGTATAATTATTGGAAAAAATTGTTATAAATCTTGTGACTTTGGATTGTAATCGTTTCTTAGTGGGTGGGAGGCAACCAAGGGCTACAGTAATAGCCTATAGTGTTCTGGGAGTCCTCTGGACAACCCTGACCAACAACTCAAAGGAAGACTTCCCATGTCTGGTGTTGAGGTATTTGTTAAATGGCCTATGGCTCTTGTGGGGAGTATTGTCAGCCCAGATGGGACAATTTTGTTTAAACTATATATTTCTATCTATATACCAATTTAATGTGCTGTAGGCATTTTTAGGTAGATAATAGTATGGTTCCCCATAACTTTCTCAGATGTCCTTCCTGTTATTTTACTTCCCCCCCCTCCCTAATTAAAGCACTCATTTCCCCATTTCCTACATCAGAGCACCTGCATCCTACTATCTCCTTTATTACTCTCCCCCCACCAGCATCAGTGGTCGATATTTACTTTCCTAGTTTGGAGACTCTTATAGAAGACCACAACCAATCAAAACTCAGAGTTGTGGAGCCCGGTCCCACAACCGAATACAAATCCTGTACCTAAGGCTCGGGAATCACTGTGGAAGATGGGGCAGAAAGATTGTAAGAGCCAGAGAAGCAGCAAGTTTCTCCTGGAAATGCCAGGGAAGTTATGCCTATGAAGCCTCACAGGCTGCCTAAGCATGACCTTGAACAAGGACAACGCCAATAGACATGCTAACATGGAAGAGGCAATGCTCAAGAGGCTTCAACCATAGACAAAGAACCGTAGTAGCTAAGGAATGCTGAGACTAGGAGAAATAGTCTTCTCTAGGGAAGAGCACACCAATTGGTTATCCAATACCAAATGGTCAGCCCTGAAAACATTTATACAAGCAACATTATATGGACTGAGAAGTTTGTATTTTTACATATTAGGAACGTGTGTGTGTGTGTGCACGTGTGTGTAAAAACAAAGAAAAAGACATGAATTTGAAAGAGAACAGGGGAGTATATGGAAGTGTTTGGAAGGAGGAAACAGAAGAAATAATGTAATTATATTAGCATCTCAAAAAAGTGTTTTAAAAAAAATCCACTGAAGAGGGCTGGAGAGATGGCGCAGTGGTTAAGAGCTTGTACTGTCCTTGCAGAGAGTTCAGTTCCCAGCACCTACCTCAGGTGGCTCACAGCACCTGTAATTCCAGCTCCAGGGGATCTAACACCCTTCACTGACCTCCTCAGTACCCACTCACACAGACACATATACATAAAAGCATAAAATAAATATTTAGGAAAATGAATTGAAGAAAAAAGAAAACCAGTCAGATTCTAGAAAATCTAGGCAAACTTCTTTCTGGAGCATCAATAGCAGGTTTTCAAAGGATTCTACCACTAAAAGGCTTCAGTCCAGACGGCTGCATATTAAAATATAAAATGTAGTTCTTACAGAATTTAATCTCTTTTAGAAGATGGGACAAGAAAGAAAACTTCTGAATTATTTTTCTGAAGTGGATGTAATTCTGACACCAAAAACCTAATAAAGATTGTATAAAACTACAAAACAACTTTCCTATGCATAGCTATACAAAACTGTAAATAAAATAGTAGCAACAAAATCTAGTAGCACGTTAATACAAACTGTGTTTTTTTCCTAGGAATGTAAAAACAGTCCTATGTTGAACATTTATTAATGTAACACATCCTATTAATATACCTAAGAGGAAAAATTATGGATCGTCCCTGAAGGTGGTTAAGAGGTATTTGACAGAATTCACCACGATTCTAACCCAATGCGGAGACATGTCCAGCATTTCCGTTAAAATTAGGAAAAAGATAAAGATATCTACATTTGCCATTGTAATTTCACATTAATCTGAGGCATGAGCCAACAATTCGGCAAGTGGTAACGTGCATAGAAATACTGGTCATGAAATGGTAGGAGGTAGAGAAGATAGGAGCAAGAGAAACTGTTTGCAGATCTGTGATTACATATCTAGAAGACCCAGGAGAATCAATAAGAAAACCATTGCAAAGAAAAAGAAAATTTAGTAAAGCAGCAAGAAGTGCACGTAATATACGAAGGCTGGTGGACATGGCTCAGCAGGGACAGGCACTCAGTGAGACCCTGGCCACAGGCGGCAGAGAGACCAGACCCCTGCGAGTTGTCCTCTGACCTCCACTGTCTCCATGGCACAGGTGTTCCTGTCCTCACCACCACACCCCTTGCAAAGGGAAATAAATAAGTATTTAAAAATAATTTAATACACACAAGCAGGAGATTTGATATAAATGGAGGGTGAGACCCATTTATAATAGCAACAAAAACATAGAGTTTATAGACAAAAACTCAACAAGAAATCTATAAATGATACCATAGGAAAACCCACACGATATAAAAATGGAACAAATGGAGAGAAACCATGTTTGAGGGATAGAAAATTTGGTAATAATAAATGTGTTAAGTCATCCTAAGTTGACATAAATTCAGCACAAATGGAAATGAACATTTTCTGTAACTTGACAAGTGAATTTTAATGTGCATATGAAAAAGTAAGTTAGGACAGCCAAGGGGATGCGTGAAGAAGAGGCTATCAGATCATGTTACAGGAGCTGGAGAGATGGCTCAGTGGTCATAGAGGATCCCAGTGCTCACTTAGGGGAGGAGGAGGGACACGGCCATCTCTTCTGCACATGTACATTCATACATAGAAGGAAGGGGGAGGGAGAGGAAGAAAGAAAAGACTAGGAATAGTTATAGAAAGAATTAGTAGAAGCAAATACAAAGGTCCTGTGAAGGGAAACGGCCCGGCATGTTGGCGGAATACAGAGGAGTGGCACCCGATTTAGAGAGTGCAGTACAGCTGGAAGTTGATAGGCTTGTGCAGGGCACCTTGGAAGCGAGAGGGGGTGTACAGCAGTGCCAGTGGACGCAGGGGTGTGGTGAGATGGGGTTTTAGCTTAGAAAGTTGGCTGCGGCTGCTGTGAGGAGGGTGGAAAGGGTGGGTGACCAGAGCGGCTAGTGCGGTGGCCCAGACACTAGGCCAGCGGCAGCAGGGTGTGAGAAACCTTGTTATTGGGGGGGGGGGGCGAATTGCCATCACCAAAATTCATGTTTTGATATGCTTTTCTTCTTTTAGGATGACACGTGATAATTTGTATATTTATGGGGTGCAGATGATATCATTGTAAATATGTATACAATGTGTACTGATCAAACTGGGTAATTAACATTTTCACCTTACATGTTTATTGTGGCGCCCTTGTGGGAAGGTCACATAGTTGGGTCCAGAGGGCGCTTGCTCTTGTCCTTGAGTCTGAAATTCCTTTCTTCTAGACCTTCACATGAAGGTCTTGCTAACTACAGCACTGTTCTGTGCTGTAGGAATTACTCCTCCTGTCTTACTGTATGCTGATACCTCATTTCCAGGCCCCCTGTCGCCTCCTCGCTTTCTCTCCCACCAGCAATTGCTGATCTATTCTATGGGATCAACGTTTTTAGGCTTTGTATATGAGTGAAAGTAGATAGTATTTGTATTCTTTGCTTGATTTGTTTTATTCAGTGTCATTCAGTTACATCTTACTTTGCTATAAATGACAAATGTAACTTTTTAAAATCAGCAAACAGTATTCTTTTGTGTGTGTGTTTCCTTTATCCATCACCTGCTGACATACCTCAATTGATTCCCCGTCTTGACTGTTGTGCATCATGCTGGAGTACACAGGACTGTGCAGGTTTCTCATTGATAGACTTACTTAATTTCTTGGGCTCTGTAGAAGCAGAATGGCGGATCGCGCAGTAGCTCCAGTTTTGGTCTAGTGAGGAATGTTCATAGCGTTCTCCATATGTCCCACTGATTCATATTCCCGTCAGTCAGCTGCTTCCCCGCCCTCCCCAGCATTTGACACTTCTCACTGATTTTGGTAATTGCCATTCTGAGGGGTGAGATGATATCTCATTGTGGTTTAGATTTATAGTTCCCTAGTAAGTAGTGACATTGCACACACTTTCATGATTGTGGGCCATTTGTATATCTCCTCTTGAAAAATGTCTGCTAAGATCATTGCCTTTTTAAAAAATTCAGAGCTTTTTAGTTGTTCAAATTCATCATACTTTTTTAGACATTAATCTCTTTGCAGATGCGTAGTTTACAAATATTCCCGCTATTCTATACTTGTCTATACTTGTCTCTTCATTTGTCGTCATTTCCTTTGCTGTGGAAATGTCTTAATTTGATATAATATCGTTTAGCCGCCCCTTGCTTTTGTTGGCTGTGCTTTGGGGATCTTAACAACTTCCATCACCAGAAACAACAGCAACAACAGACTGTTGCCTGTACCTGTCTTGAAGTGTGTCTCTTTGTGTTTTGAAATCTTAATCTCTGATACCTAAAAATGAACTTATCTGCAGATAAGGTGATTAAAGAGGTGACTGGACATAAAAGCGAATGCCTTAAGAGAGGCGCGATCACGGCTCTTTCACCGGTGAACGCCGGGCGGGGGCTTGCCGCTGGCTTATGCCAGCAGCGACCCGGGGAGACTGCGCTCTCACAAGGGAGGCCCTTGTGAGAACACAGCAAGAGGGCCTCTCTCTGCAAGCTAAGCTGGGAGACCTGAGGTGAAACCAGCGCCCAGACTTCCAGGCTTCAGAGATGAGAAGTTGCTGTCGGTACCCGTCCCCTCCTCACGCGGTGATGCTTCCGCAAGGCGGCTTCAGCAAGCTAACACAGTGGCCGAGCGGCGGCGGCGGTGCGATTTTCTTCACAGTGCTTATCACTGACTAAAATTAGCTCGTACTTAGTTATGTTTGTGCACTGTCCCTCCTGGTTGTAAGCTCCAAGGCTAGAACAGGGACTCCTCTTTCTCCTCCACAGTAGCTGCAACACCGAGCAAAAGGAGCTGTGTCATCAAGTTACTGATTCTGTCTCTGTGAAGTCGGGTTTTTACAGAGCCCAGAGTTCTTCTTCTGGGGCCATGACCTCTAGCATAGGGACTAAGAAGAAACAGCATTGCAGCAATTAAGAGCCAAAACCCTTTTGTTCTTTTAAAGGCTCTTCAGCTGATTAGAAAGACCATGGAGGGTCACATTTTTGGAACAGAGTAGTTGTTCTGGACACTAGAGATGTTGCCCTTGTTTCAGCTTTACTTATTATTTGGTCAAAATAACGTGGATCTATGAACAATGCCCTCCGAAGGGAAGAAGGCAGAGTCCATGCTTTGTTCTCTACTGCCCTGTAAATAGTACCAGCATAGCAGCCTTCAGTAATTGTTTCTTAAATGAATGGAACCTGCTTTCCAAAATTCTGCTTTGCTCCTGCAAATTTCCAAATTGTGTTAAGCTTGTTGATACTTAGCATGACACCCGTTGCATTATAGAGGGGTAGACGGGATTGCTGTCTTTTGCCCTTTAGAATTGCATCAGATGTCCTAGTCTGTCTTCACTGTTTTTGACCTTGACTGACCTTAATGGATGACTCATAGTCTAGCTCAATGGCACTGGTGCCACCTTGTGTTGGCAATGTGATACTACACCCATTGAATGTCAGCATGTCAAAAGCTAAGCCGGTGCTTCTGTTGGGGTGCTTATTATGACTTGTTTGTCTAATGATACTGCGCTCTGTATGGTATAAATACAGAAACAAATTCTACTGTTTAAAATATTTGGAGCTGATTTTATCCATCAATATCAGACATCTCTGTACTTTGATAAAGTAAATGAAAGTTTCCATGTTTTAAAACATTTATATAAAATAGTTGTTTCATTTTGTCAGTTTATTAAAAATCCCATAAAACAGATTTATAAAGAAGTAAATAATATTTCAAAACAAAACTTTAAAAATTTAAACAGGAGCTGTTATGATTTTTGCTTTATTTGCATGATAGATTACTAAGTGAGTTGGTCCTGGGGAGAAGATCTTGCATACAGTCAGGTTCTGAAACAGCAGTGGACCACAGTATTGGTGACTGATGTGCAGAAGCCAGTACAGAAGAGATATCAAATTTTCAAGCATTCTGAAACCATTATTAAAAACTAGTTGATATTAAAAATTATTTACATTCAGTTAATTACATAGTTTTTAAAGGTGCAGGCTGTAAAGATGGCTGAGCAGTTAGCACTCTTGCTGAGGACCTGGGTTTGCTTCTCAGCACCCATGCTGGACAGCTCACAACTACCTGTAACTTCAGCTTCAGGGGATCTGATTGCCTTTCCAGCCTCCTTGTGTACCCGCATCCATGTGGCACATATAAAGACACACAGTCACACACAGATACACATAAAAAGTAAATAAATCTTCAAAAATAAACAAAAACAGAGGTGTCTATTTCTACAGCGTTTGCTGTTTATTTATTATTTTGGGGAACAGGGCCTCACTATGTAATCCTGGCTGGCCTAAAACTCAACTGTATGGACTAGGTTGGTCTTGAACTCATGACAGCCCTCCTGCCACCTGTTGAGATTACCGATGTATGCTACCATATCTATCATAAGAAGTTTTGCATGTTAGATGTGCCTAGTGGTGCTTGTTTATAATCCTAGCATATAGAAAGCTGTATCAAAATACAAATATATTTTTAAAAGTGCTTTAATAATTCTAATGATATTAAAAGGGTTTACTGGACCAGGGAGATGGCTCAGAACAGTGCTTGCATGTGGTCCTGGGTTTGGATCCTTAGCACACAGATAGGAAGTTGGATGTGGCCGTGAGTATAATTCCAGTGCTGTGGAGGCAGCGGCAAGAAACTCTGTGGGGCCTGCTGGCTAGCCGGGCTGGCCAATTGGTGAGCTCTGGTTCAGTGAGAGACTCCTTCTCAAAAAACAAGGTAGCGAGCAGTTGACGAAGACCTCTCTCTTCCATGTATATGTACACACACACAAATAGTTTTATATTATTGTCCTTATTTTGTTCGTATCAAGACAGGGTCTCATTGTGTAGCCCTGGCTGTGCTAAAGCTTGCTATGCGGACCAGCTGGGCTTTTCGGTAATCTTATGTCTCCACCTGCTGAGCGGGGATATGATAGATATGGGCCAGAATGCCCAACTCATTAAAAATAGGTCTAGCTCGGCGTAGTGGCGCACACCTTTAATCCTAGCACTTGGGGAGCAGAAGCAGGCAGATCTCTGGGACTTTGAAGCCCAGCCTGGTCCACATAGTAGCTCCAGGACAGCCAGGGCTATATGGTTGTAGATGGGTTTTGAGTGTTTCCTTAAAACAATCTTCAGGGCCAGCAAGATGGCTCAGTGAGTGAAGGCACTTGCTGCTAGGAGTGACGACTTGAGTTCGAGCCTCAGGCCCCACACAGCGGACAGGGAGAACGGACTCCCACAAGTTGTCCTCTAAGGGCCAAAAGTGTGCAGTGGCTCGGGGCTGCCCCCTACCCGACCTCTACTCTTCCCTCTTCCCACCCCCCAACAAATAATAAGTAAACAAATCTAATGAAAATTAAAGTAAAAAACACAATAATTTTCAGTCGGTTCACTTGATGTAAAAATTCTCACCTGCTAGAGACAGGTTAGCCAACTTTAACATTTATATCAGTTTATCTATTGCTTTCTTTTTTAATTGTTATTTATCCTTCACAGTACATTTCTATATTATCTCCTATTTCCTAATTCTTCGCTACTCCCTACCCACCCATCTTGGTGTTCTCCCTCTTAAAAGAAAGAGAAAAAAGCCATAAAAACACATCTCGTTTGTGCTAGCCATTTATTCTGAGCACGGGGCCTGCCCTGGAGTGCGGCTGGCACACTCGGTAGCACACCGTGGAAGAGAACGGGTTTTTCCTCATCCGGAGGTGTCAGCGGTGAGTGGCTTCCTCACTAGGAGTGGGCCTTGTGCCCACTCCTCCTTTCTTTGTTTCTGTCAGGCTTGAGCTTGTGCTGTGGCAGTCTCTGTGAGCTCACGTGCACATCTTCCTTGTTGTGCCTGGAAAAGGCTGTTTTCTTAAAATTGTCCACCACTTCCGGCTCTTGGAATTTTTCTTCCCCCCCTTCCACATAGATCCTTGAGCTTTGACGGAGGGGTGTGACAAAGACATCCCACTTAGGGCTGAGCGCGCAAAGTCTCTCACTCTCTGCATGCTGTCCAGCTGTGTGTCTGTGTTAAACACCATCTACTGCAAGGAGCTTCTCTGCTGAAGGTTGAGCAATGCACTGATCTACGGGTAAGCAATATGTCATTAAGAATTGTTTCATTCCTACGGTCATTTAGCAAAATAATAATAGGTTTTCCCCGGGGTACATGACCTATTTAGTCCCATATATGGGTTCCATCATGCCTGAGTTCCATCATATATGGGTCACACCATATTATGGCGTGGACCTTGAACCTAATTTTAAAGAGGTGGTCAGTTACTCTCCTCACGTCATGCTGCTATTGCATCAGTGAGCACATCTTGCAGGCAGGTCGTTACTAAAGTTGGCAGAGTTTGTAGCTGGGTGAGATGGATGATTACTTTTCTCTTCTGGCAGTGTGTATAGAATTTTCTGGTACCAATGAATGCTAGCCAGTAGGGTGAATCTTCCAGTTGAGCACTTCTTAATTCCTCCGTGTTCTATGCCATAAGTGTGTGGTGTCTTCAGCAATAGGGTCTTACCATCAAGTTGGCAATAGCTTGTGTTGTTTGGAGGTGCCTATGGGATCCCTTTGGCCAATGACTTGGAAAGCTGTAACCCATTCTTGTTACTGGGGGTTTTATTTGGCAACATAACATGTCTACTTGGGGTATCATCTCTCCCATCATCTAGTGACTCCATTTAAACTCCTGTAGCACATGTATATATTTTAGGAAGCTCCTACAGTGGTAGATTTCCATATGGCTTTTCAAAAGGCATTTAGTGTCAGTCGTCCACGCCCATATTCCCTCCTCTCCTCTGCTCTCCCTTTCCCACCCCGTGTAATTTTTATAATTTCCCCTTTGTTCCTTTATAGAGCTATATACCATCTCCCTTTCCTCGGAAGACTCTCCCACTATGGCTTTCTTATTTCGTGTATTTGTTTCATTTTCTAGTTCCTGACTCACATCATTTCTTCTTATCACGCTTTGAACCTTTTCCTTGTTGTTAACATTTCTGTTTTGTATTTCCTGAAATTGTATTTTCATTTTTTTTTTGTTGTTGTTGTTCTTTTGTTTTTGAGATAGGGTCTTGTTTTGAGATAGGGTCTCATGTAGCCCAGGCTGGCTTTGAACTTGCTATGTAGGAGAGGATTTGAGCCCCTAATTCTCTTGCCTCCATTTCTCAAATGCTGGGATTACAAGTGTGACTGTCACGCCTGGCCCATCTGTTTTGGTGTCTCACTACATTCCCCTCTTCAATTTTCTCCCTCCTTAAGTCTCTCCATCCTCCAGCTCAAAGGCCTGGCCTTTTTCTTGCCCGAGTTCTTTCTTCTGTCTCCCACCCCTGGGAGCATCACTGCGCCTCAGGCTGCAGCATCAGCAGCCTGACTTCCTCACAACGGCGGGCATCCCGGCTCATCTAGAAGCCATCTGTAGCTCTGCAGTGCCCACCTGGCCCCTTCTGCTGTGTTCCCATGTTCTTGGCACCAGTGCTATGCAAGAGTGGCTTAGAGGATCGCTTAGTCTTCTGTGTTTCCAGCCTTGTGTTTTATTCAGGCCACAGGAAAACAAGGGGAGCTCTGAGTCATCGGGCATCTGCTGCGATTGCCCTTTCCTCCCAACTCACGGACTGGGCACTTTCTGTCCCTACGGGTTCAGGATTGAACCCGGGACCTCACACATGGAGACCTCTTGGAATAGATTCATCTCACTCCATTACCATAAAGAAACATTTGGAAACACTGGCATTTAAATGCCACCTTCCTGTCCTCTCCTCATTTTTCCTTCTATTTCCTCAGCTACCCTGTGCATTGGCTTCACTGGGTTGCCCTGAAGGTACCTCCTAGTGAGCTGCTTTCTGTGGCCACATATCCAGCTGCCATTTAGCAGGGAAGTGCTCCTCATCCTCAGAGAGCCAGGCACTTGGCTTCTCATGACACAAGCTCAGCGCTCGGTGCTCTCCCAGAGTCAGTACAAACCCGGCTCGTACAGCAGTCAGGAGCAGCTCACAATGGTGTGTCTAGAGGAGTTAAGGCACGACTCTGTCCTCTCCACGTACTTTTTCCCTAGCTTCGAGGAGTAGCGGACTCATGTCCAGCCTCGTTTTCATTTTCACTTGATGAGGAATTGTTGTAGATCTATCCAGTGCTTCCAAATTTCATATCTGAGGTGCAGTGTAAAATGTTTTAATTACTATGTTCATTAGATATTAAGTAAATAATTGAAGTGGATAATTAAAGTTAATTGAAACAACTTTAATAATCAGCTTTTTCAAGCCAAAGTAACACAGTTTATATAACACAAAAGAGGAAACTGTTCTGTACGTGAAGTAAGAGTTCTGCTTTCATTTGTTATTAATTTGCTTTTGATTTTTAAGAATCAAGTGTGCTTTTTTGACTAAACTCTTTCATTAAAAACATCAAACCTGTAAATTATGCAAGGACGTTGCACTATGTGCTTCCACCTGGACACACCGCTCACATATTTTACCATGCTTGTCATTTTGCCGACCATGGGAGAATTGGTTGTAGATGGTTTTGTTTGTTTGTTTGTTTGTTTGTTTGTTTTCATGACAGGGTTTCTCTGTTGTAACGCTGGCTGTCCTGGAACTCACTCTGTAGACAGGCTGGCCTCTGTCTCCCAAGTGCTGGGATTAAAGGCGTGCGCCACCACTGCCTGGCTGGCTGTACATGTTTTCATCTTTGCCTGAAATATACCAGTGCAGATGGCCCAAGAACAAGACCATTGTCTTGGGTAAGCATAGGCTGCATAGTTCCGGCTGTCCTGGAACTCTGTATGTAGACCAGGCTGGTCTTGAACTCACAAATTCTCCTGCCTCTGTCACCACGTCTGGCTTATAAGTATAGGCTTTATGTCCTTTATGTTTGTTTTAGTCTATTTTTTAACACTATAACAAAACATGTGAGTTAATCAAATTAAAAAGAGGGAGTGATTTTTTAAAAAATATTAGTGTGTATGTGTGTGCATATATATTAGTGTGTGCATACACAGGGAGGTCAGAGGTCAAGTGTTGAGAGTTACTTCCACTACGGGTTTTGGGGATTGAACTCAGTTCATCAGCTTGTGCAGCAAGTGCTTTTGAGTGTGGCCTCTCCCTGGCCTGGAAGGTGTCTTTGTGTCATGGTTTCTGAGGTTTTAGCCCATAGTTGGCTCGTTGCTCTTAGACAGTGGCAAGGCAGGCCCAGGCAGTGCATCTCGGCAGGAAAGGGAAGTGAAGGCGGCCTGTTCATGCCATGGAGAGAGACAGAAGGAGTAAGTGTCCCAATATCCTATTCAAAGGACACCTCCAGTGACTTCCCAGTGGGCCCTGTGTGTGTGTGTGTGTGTGTGTGTGTGTGTGTGTGTGTGTGTGTGATACATGTGTAGAGGCCAAAGAACAACTTAGTGGAGTCCCCTCTCTCACCTGTAAATGATTCTGAACCAAGGTTGTTAAGTTTGCACGACAAGCACTTTTACCAGCTGAGCCATCTTTCTAGTCCTAGGTCCCACTTTTTAAAGTTCCAGCATGTTCTAATAGTTCTAAAGGCTGATTATCAAGTGTTCATCACATGGGATCTTATCCAGATCACTGCAGTGTTCTTCAAAGTGGCATGAAAATCAGAGCACATTAAGAGGTCTTTTGTTTCTTGTAGGTAAGTTCTGAAATAACACAACGCTGGCATTTTAAAGGAGGGATAGAGACAGATTCTTATGGGGACTGGACTCAAAGAGTACACAACAGTACTCAGGGTTTGCATGCATGTCCCACCTAAACAGACGGGCTGGGGTGGAGATCAGAAGTTAGGTATCTTTAGCATACATAAGGCCCTGGCTTCAGTGTGTGCCCTACCTCCCAAACAAGCCCCCAAACCATAAATAAACCCTGTGCTTATGCATCTCTCCTGGAGCCCTCTGCCTCTTCCCCTGCATCTCTCCTGGAGCTCTCTTCGTCTTCACCTCTTAGGTCTCCCATCCACCACCCATTGCCATCTAACATCTCCCCTACTTTCAATAAAAACTCCCTTTGTCAGAACCATTTGCTTGTCTGCTGCTTTACCAACTCCGGTGGAGAATTCAGCAGACAGTTCTCAAAGACTCTATCTTCATTTTCTCTAATACCTTTTACCACCAAGACCAGCTTCCCTTTGTTTTCCCTAGCAAAATGGCGCTAGGGAAACACCTCCCCTGGGTGTTTGCTCACCCCGGGTCCTCGCTCTGTCATAAAGGTTTCTGTGCCTCAGATCAGTTCTTGATATGAGAGCTTCTCAGCATTCTCCCTGGATGGGCACCCTGCTCAGCCAGTGCGCTTTTGAAAAAAAATTTTAAATTATTTTTTAAAATTATAATGTGTAGGTGTTTGTTTCTGCATGTGGGTACGTGCGTATGAGTGCAGGTGCCCAGAGGAGGCCAGGGTCCTCATATCCTGGATCTGCAGTTGCAGACAGTTGTGAGCTGCCTGTTGTGGGTTCTGGGGACTGAATTTGGGTCTTCTGGAAGAACAGCAAATGCTCTTGACCACTGCTCCGTCTCTTCAGCCCCTGGCGTGCTCTTCTTAGAGGAGCTCCCAGGCTCGGTGGCTCCCATACTGATGTGCATGTCCAGGTCAGGGCTTTTCCTGTAATTTGAAGTTTCATCTCTCTGGTTGACTTTACCCTAGTTGTAAGCTCACACGTTAGCCTGTTCTTGTTTCATGGATGGTGGCAGGAGCCATGGTATTCCTTGATCAGCGACAAAGGCCTTCACTACATAGCAGGCAGCATGAGCAATGACTTGTTGGTGTCAGTCACTCTTGCCCTCACAGTTCTGTAGCATCCAGCCTAGATGGTTGCCTGCAGAGCAACCAGGGGCATCACAGAAAAGCAGCACTGGCTTGGGGAGTGTTCTGCTTTTGTGACCAGCAGTTGGTCCTTGTCCTGGAGGAAGGGTCACCTCATCCTCTGAGGTTGCCCACTGTAAATGTGTCTCTAAAAAAATGGCCAGAATCTTGCATTCCTGACTTAACCGTCAAGAATATCCACATTGGAAATTCAGTCTTTGTTTCCGTATGTCCTAAATTTGTTTCTTCTTTCTTTTCTTTCATTCCTCAGGGTCTCGATCTGAGACCAGGCTGGACAACACTATGAGACTTAAGACAAAAACGAGAGCAGTTTTTAAAATGCACATATAATAATTGCACTCATTTATGAGATCTAGTGTGGTATTTCAGTACATAAATACAATGTGTAATTGGTCATACTGAAGTAAGTAAAACCAATTATGAAGTTTGTTATGTATATTAAGTTACATGTATATGTATGTGTGTAGGTAGGTGGGTGCATATGAGTGTGATTACCTGTGGACTCCAGAAGAAGGTTGGATCCCTGGAGCCGTTCTAGTCATTGTGAGCCACCCGAAGTGAGTCTGCTGGAAAATGAATTCAGGTCCTCTGTAAGAGCAGTGTGAACTCTTTACCACTAAGTCATGTCTCCAGCCCCTAAAATGAATTTTAATAATACACTACACATATATGTCTAAAATATTTCAATGTTTAATATATCTTAATGTTAATGGTTAATATTAAATATAAGTGAGATATTTTGTATTCTCTTTATAGTCTTTTGAAATATGTATATATTTTATTCTTCTGCCACATTTCAAATGCTTAAGAAGCAGATATAGTGACTATGGTATTGGACGACAGGAGCCTCAAATTTCTCCCCTCACACCTTTAAAATTCCCCGTGCAAGGGCTATCGGGTCTTTCTCTTCTCCCTTACTGCTGTCCTTTTTGTTGTGTGAGTTAGCGTAGTTTTAATTCTTAGTCCTCTGATGCTCTCTCCCCATTAGTACTGTGGCGGGGAAAGTCCGAACACTCATCAAGACATAAGTATTATCCTTGCTTTATAAAGTACTTGTTTTCATGTACTTAGCAAGTAGTTAACCTGATGTTTCAATAGCATGTTTATTATATTGGTGTTTCCCAGTTTCATGATATACTGCTTGCAGCTTCATAAGAGAAAATATAAGCTTGTAAAATGTTTCTAGTGGCTGTCATGTTCAGATCTGCCCAGGTAACCCTATGGGCAACAAAAGAGGAGTGAAATGTACCCACAGGTACTGTGTGTTCGTTTGATTTCTGTTGATGTAATAGATACTGTGACCAAAAATAACTTGGGGAGGGAAGGGTTTATTTGGTTTATACTTCACAGTCTGTCATGGAGGGAAGCCAGGGTAGAACTCAAGCAAGAATCTGGAGGCAGGAACTGAAACAGAATCATGGAGGAACACTGCTTACTGGCTTGCCCTCCATAATTTACTCTGCTTGGTCTGTTTTAATAACCTGTCCAGGGCTATGGACCACCTGGCCACAGTGGGCTGGGTCCTCCAGCTCCAGTTGTTAATCAAGAAAATAACCCAGAAACATCCCACAGGCTCTGACGGAGGCAGCTCCTCAGTCGAGGTTCCTCTTTCTGGGTAACTCTAGTTTGTGTCAGGTTGACAACAATTAGACAGCACACCTTGTGCAGTTGCTTGGCCATCATTGTAAAGGGTGTGAGTGGCTCAGGCTGAGCCCTAGGTGCTGGCTTGGGTTCTCTCTCACCTTAGCACTCACTTAACGATTCTCTTTAAAGTGCTGTTTTATGTCAGTAAAATAGACAGCAAATAAAATTCTTTTAAAATTGTGCGGAATGGTAAGGAAACTAAAGTGTTGAGTGAATATATGTGAAATTTAATTAACATTCAAATATGGTTTTAATTTTAATAATTGTAGTGGAAATGTATAATAAGCTACTAGAAACTGCAAAATCTTTTGCAGAGAACGTTGAGGTGAAAGTGTACTTTTCTTCGATCATTTGTTGTATTGAATTTAATTGTGATGGAGAAGGAGGAAGAGAGTAACTAATACTCATTGAGTGGCTACATTGTCCTCAGTGGGCTTTCTATTACACTACTATTTGACTCTCTCTGTGTCCCCAGCTGAGTTTATGCATTTGGAGAAAGGTATTGGCTGCTTGTCTTTAGGTGTATTTAGGCAGGGAACGGATCTGGTCTAGCCAGTTGTGGAGTTGTGATTTGACCCCATGTAGTTTGGTACTAGAGACTGTGCTTTACGTTCTTCGTCACTAATGGAGCCTTTACCTCAATCTCAGGGATAGAGAACAGCATCCTCATTCTACAGACGTAGAGCTGGAGGCTCTAGTGTTATGGAAATCTGGCTCTCAAACCAAGCAGCACTCAAGAGAGTTGGAGAACTCAGCTTTATTCAAGTCCAGTGGGCCTGGACCAACGCTAATGTTTTGCAAAGTCTGGTACCATCTTGCTGTTCCTTATATAGCTTTTGTAGTTTGCGAAGCAGTGTGGAGATTCCCGTCTGCATGGACCATATGAGGGTAGTCTCTGGGTCTCATGATCACTGAAGGGATGTTTTTTATTGCAGTTTAAGTATGTTTACAGAAGCAGATGTTGCAGGTAGCCATTGGGATATCCTTTCTTCAGCGAACATGGTCAACTCTTTCTACAGATAGATAGCTTTGTAAGCATTTGCTTTTCAAGATAAGGGGATGGGATTCGACTGAAACAAGCAGGAGCACAACAAGCAGAGTGAAGTAAAGTTTAACGCAGCCTGTCTCTACCTAGTCCTATAGCCCTCAGGCAGAACTTAGAGGCTAGCATAGTGCAAGACTGGTAGGTTGTGCGAGGTGCATATTAGCATATAAGATTAGCATATAAGATTAGCACACAAAATGTTTAACATATATTCTCTTTCCTTCTTCACTAGAGTTAAGCAACAGCTAAAATCTGTCACCGAGTGGCTGACTTCTTCCTCCCCTCATCTCTTCCGGATTCCTTCTCTGGAGCTCTGAGATTCTGAACTAGGCAGGGCTCCCATTTGCAGTAATTGAAAACCTTGGTCTCCTCAGTTCCCTTGTGTGCCTTTTCCTTGCCCAGAAGTATCTCATAGAATTGTGAGCCAATACTTGAGCAAGGTGGTTTGCTATGTTACCTTTGATCTGAAATAATTTAGTTATTTGATATTTTATACTACAGTTTTCCTTTCCAGAATGTATATTCTACAACAATTCACAGCTTTTTTTTTTTTTTTTTTTTTTTTTCCTAGAGAGATTGGGACGATTATCAGGTCGTTAGGATGCTGCCCTACTGAAGGAGAGCTGCATGATTTCATCGCAGAGGTATGTGAGTGGCCCGGAGGTGTCACTCAGCTGACTCCTTGTAATTAAAAGAAAATCTCACCTAAAACTAAAGAGTTTCTAAACTACTGAGGGTGCTGTTTGAGAGTGTTAGAATAGCTGTCCTGCAAGACGGCCAATGGGACTTGAAAGAATTTTAATCGAGTCTTTAAGAAATGACAACTGTTGATACATAGTTTTTAAATTAGTTGAAGCGGGGCCAGTGAAGATAGAGTCTGACTGCAGGGAGGAAGACCAATGACAGATGTACTTATAATAATGTCGGCTCACAGGGTCTGCAGACAGACTGCAGTTTGTATTCATTTGAGGAAGTAAAACTAAGTTTCAGAACACATATAATAGTAAATAGACTAAAACGAGAACATTTAACCAGTCTAAGAACTCTAAAATATTATTAATAATAATAACAAAAAGTTTAAACCATTTTAGTTTAAAGATATTGATTGGCTCCCCTTTGCAGTTATGGATTTCTTGATATGAGTAAGGTTCCTGACCAGAGGAGACTGGTGTTCCTGATTTCTCAGCCTTGGAGGGAAACAAAGGACAAAGATTTGATTGGCTGTTTCTCCGAGTTACTTTCCGTATAAGACAGGGAAGGGAGACAGAACAATAGAAAAATCACTGACTAGTTAATGTCTTTACTCCAGGCAATTTTTTCCCCCCAAAGATTAAAGCAGAAGGCCTTTATTATCATGCCCATTGAAACTGGCTTTCCTGGGGAATCTGTGAAGTCAGGTAATAGGAAGTTTCTCTTTGCCAGTGTTTAACTTTATCATGGGTGACTCCATTTTGTTTTTAAGTCTGTTCTTTGGGACCCAGTGTAGGAGCTTAATCTAAAACAATAGTCTCTTGTAATCGTTGTTTGTGATGTAAACTGAGGTCAAGAGAAAGAAAGCAGTGGATGAGTGGCCCATACCCAGGGAATTTCATCTCCATTTTGCTTTCCAGAAAGATCTCTGATTGAATGTTAAATGAAGGTTTTAGTTCAGCAAAAAGAGACCTTCAGGAGGAAAAGCTGCCTGGCCACCAGCTGGAGAAACATCTGACAGAGTTACTTTTCTTTGCCTGAGGCTTCAGTTGGAGGATTAACAAAGGATGAGAGAGAAAAGGCAAAGTGGAATTTGACCTACCTCCTTACTCCCTGTAATTGGTAGAGTCCTTGTTTATTTGGTGCTATGTTTAAAAGAAGGAATTCGGAATTTCAGGCTGATGCAGGATAAACTTGAAGTAGTAAAATATATGCTACAAAGGATTCATTGATAAGCTTGACTAGAAATATTAAATTACACAAGTTAGGACTTAGCTAAAGGACCGCTGCCTCTAAATGACTGGACGATACGTAGTGTACTCACCAGACGTGTCAGAAACTGTGGGAATGAAAAGCTTGTAGCATCACTGGTTTAGGGATGCTAAGAAAGTGTCTGCCCATATTAATTTATCAAGCTTGACCTCCAGTGAGGCTCCATTCCCATAAAAAAGGGAGAAAACTCTGACTTACAACTGCCATTAGACTCATCCCGGGTCAAAGAACATGCCTCTAAAGGGCAGTTCAAGGAGTAGTGCAGGGTCACAGCCACCTACCTAATCTCTGAGCTCTTTTCAGGAAAAGCATAATTCTGCCAGGTGGGCAAGCTGAACCTGGGTAGCAACTATTGGAAAAGAGCAACACTGGTGTACTTATATAATTTTGGAGGTATCTTTGCTATATAAATCTCCCATTTTTCCAAGACTTGTAGTCTCCTGACTCTGTTTAAATTGTTCAGAGTGGAACTGGGATTAGGACCTGAAAGAGGTTTAAGGATGACCGCATATGTGAAATGCATAAGCCTAAGGTGTATGCAAGTTGGTAAAATCTTCTATTAGAGTCTGGTTTCTCTTTGAGCATTGGCCAGAGCTTTTCCCTTTATTATTCTCTAAATATGCAGAGTGATTTCTCACTGAAAAGGCATATTAATTCTAGAATAGGGCAAGCCATTTAACTTCTGTTGGGTATTAATTGCTCCATAGTAATGCCTACTCCAGAGTTTTCCTCAGAGATGCATTAAGTAACACATTGCAAGCCAGTTTTAAATAGAAAAACACTGTAAAAGTCAAGTAGTTTAAAATTAGAAGGATGATTGTTGCTCAGATCTCAGCACTTTGGCAACTCTTAGTTGCTTTCACATTGCTGTGACCACAATACCTGACAGACGACTTGAAGGAGCAAATATTTATTTTGGTGCATGGTTTTAGAGGGTTTCAGTCCATTGCAGCCTGGAAGGCATGGTGGAGCCTCCCAGTTCGTGATGCGTCAGGGAAGCTGGAAGCAGGGTGTGACCTTCCAAGGCTCACCCCTGACCACCCATTTCTACTAGGTGTCACTCTAAAAGTTCCATGGCCTCCCCCAAATAGTGCCACCAGTTAGGGAACAGGTGTAGAAAATGAGCCTATGGGAGATATTTCAGAATAAACCACAGCAGTAGCATCAATTTTTCATTGCATTTTGAAATAGCCAGTAAGAAATTCTAAGTTGTTTTTCTACTTTGGAATCTCGAAAGTTATTTTGAATGAAGATTAGGAAAAAAGCTTGCTTTTCCTGTGAACCCACCTAAACCCCCCCCTCAAAAAAAGGTTTTATTGTTCCTGATGACTGCTTTAAAACATTTATTCACAAAGCTTGAATGGTGCTTGGAGAGGCACTGTGTGTAAGACAGGACTTAGGAGATGAATTTATGGTAGAATAAGAATCAGTGTGTAGCAGGTGTGGTAGCATGCACCTTTAATCCCAGCACTCAGGAGGCAGAGGCAGGTGGATCTCTGAGTTCAAGGCCAGTCTGGTCTTCAGAGTGAGTTCCAAGACAGCCAGGGTTACACAGAGAAACTCCATCTCTAGAAAACCAAAACCAAGCCAAAACAAACCAACAAACAAAAGAGAATCAGTGTGTGTTCAACAAACAGAACAGGGGTAAGAACTGAAAATCAGGAAAGGAGAACAGATTGTTTGTACGTTTTAATATATATTAGGAATCTGAAAAAAATCCTGCCTGGATCATCCAACACCACAAAGCCCATTTGTTTATATATTATCCACAGCTGCTTGCTTGCTTGCTTTCCTTCTTTCGTTTTTGGAGATGGTCTCACTATGTAGCCCTGGGTGGCCTGGAACTCACAGCTTGCCTCTGCACCCCGAGTGCTGACATTAAAGACATGTGCCACATGGCCGGTGACCCCAATTAGATCACAACTATTGTAAATGTAAATAATTGAAAATTCTTTTTTGAAGATTAGGAGAAAGACTTGTTTTTCCTGAAAATTGCTTTCATTTATAATAGTTATGGTCCAATTGAGGTCACCAGCCTACCTAAGTTCTGTAAAAGTCTATTGGTGTGACAATACAGTTTATTCCAGCTAAATTCTAGCAGTATAGTTTCAACAGCTTTGACTACCCTTCTCAACTTCATCAGATAAATGAGAAGAAAGCACACATATTCATACTTGTCAAATACATTTATGACATTGAAAAATCTGTATCGGTAGGTACCTAAGGGTAAATATATTATTAAATGTTCTCTAATAACTTCAGAGGGCAAAACATTTAAATGTATTTATATGTGTGCTTTAAAATTATTCTGGGACTGGCAAGATTGCTAAGCAGGTAAGGGACTCTGTCGCTATGCCTGACGACCTGAGTTTTACCCCTGGAACCCACTTGGTAGAAGAAGCACACTGATTCCCATGGTTGTCCTCTGACACATGCACACGCACCCTATAAAATTATTCTGTAAAAACATTGAGACTTTTATCTGAAAATCGAATTATCTAGCTTATCAAGTGCTTGAATTTTAGGGCAGATACATCTCTAATTTTTTAAATTCTCAGCTCTTTGCTTCCTGAAGATCAGAAATCTCTTGAAATAGATCAGTTTTTAAATTCCTCAACATTGATTCATCTGTTTAATATTCTAAAATTAGCAACTTGCTCCATGTAATCCCAGTCTGATAGGATGTGATAAACGCCAGCAGCTGTGAGAAGGAAGGACTAGCGCAAACCTTCCCGCACGCAGGTTACGCCACAGCCCTGCCTTTGAGGTTAAGTCAGAACTATCTAGGATCTTCAGTGCGTGGGAGCTGGGAGGAGAGAAAGACGATTTAAAGGTCTTACGTCCTTTGAAATTCAAACTTACATAGAATTTACAGAGAATTTAAACTGATTACACAAGAAAGCTAAAAGATGTTTAAAAAAACAAGAAAGAAGACCTGTATTGATGGGCTTATTGGTTTAGGCTTCAGAACTAAGGTAGCATTGTACCTTCTTATGGGGGACATCCTCAGCTGCCTGCTTCTCCAAGCTTGCCTCTCGTGGACAGTAAGAGTGTCCTGCTGGCCTCTCTGTTTGGCTACTAATCACTGTGTTCTCAGAAACATGTGTCTAGATCTCCTTGTGCTTTTAGTCAGGGTTCTCTAGAGTAAACAGAACTTATAGAATGAAGCGTGCTCTCGATATATAAAGGGGATTTATTAGCATGACTTGCAGACTGTGATCTAGGTAATCCTGTGAATGGATGGTAAAGAGTCCAGGAGTTGTCAGTCCATGAGGCCGGATGTCTCAGCTGGTCTTCAGGATACTCCAGCAAAGGACTGGACTTGCTAGCAAGGTTGAGAGCAAGCAGGCCAAAAGAGCGCTTCCTTCTTCCGAGTCCTTTATATATGCTGCCATCAGAACGTGTGGTCCAGATTAGAGGCGGATCTCCCACCTCAAAAGATCTGGATTAAAGTGTTATCCTCCCACCTTAAAGATTAGAAGTAGATCTTCCCACTTCCAATGATTTAATTAAGAAAAAAAAAAAAATCCCTCACAGGTGTGCCCAGCCATTTGGGTTTTAGTCAATTCCAGATGTAGTCAGGTTGACAACCAAGAACAGCCATCACAGTTTGGTCCCTGTTTAATCTCACTGGTAGTATTGTGAGGCCCCATAGCTTCTGTGATTAAACAACGTTACATGATTTCCATTACTTAGGCTAGAGAGGGAGCTGGCTGGCAGATCACCCCGTCGATATTAACTAACCCAGGTTTGTGCCAGTTACCTGGTGACCCAGGCCTGCTGAGAAGGCCATCTTGGAGCTGAGTGCTGCTAAGGCTATGTTACCAGCATGTCCCCAACGCCCTCAGTGAGCAGTGCATTGTTTCTTCCACCATCCTCCATGGAACATAGTTCTAGTGGGCATTCTGGCTCATCTGTAATGTATCTGCTTCAGTCAGTCCGTACTAAGGAGAAACTGGCCTTTCTGCTTCACTTGCTGCTGAAGTGAAGTAAGCTTCACTTACATGTCGCTGATCTACTCTGTGCTGGAGAGCTATGCAGGCAGCAAGTCTTCCCCACCTCTTGGATTCCTTGACAGAGGGGTGGACTCTGTCCTGGGAAATACCTGAAGCAGTTCTTGCTTTCCCAGTCTTGTATTTTAGCTCCTCTGATAGCCACCAGGCTTGCCTGTAACTTGCCACGCTAGCCAGTCTGAGTTCTTCCTTCTGTATGCATTTTCTTTCCTCCCTCTAATGGACCCAGTGGCTCCCCAGGTGGTTATGCTGGGATTTAACTCAATTTACCAGCCTTCCTTGTAGGAGATGCTGCAGTTTCTAGGGGTGCCTGTTGCCTGAGGTGAGAGTCTTCGGCAGCACGACAGTGCCACCTCCTGTTAGAAAAGGGTGGATGCATGCCTGGAGCCTCCAGGGGATTTGCCTAGTGTCATTAGAGGGGCCTGTGCCTAATCTTCCTTCCAGCATATCAGCATGCTGGGCCTTTGCAGCCAGGACTCTGGCCTTAAGTATGGATTTTGCCTGAGCATGTAAACCCCTCTGGATGTCTCTGACTGTTACATTTTCCATTTCAGGGATGTCAGACTAGAGTGTGCGCGCCTCCCTACAGCCTGCTTTCTGATGCTTGAGCTAAGGACGGTTTTAGGTTACTTCTCATCATTGTGACAAACGCCTGACGGAAACAACTTAAGGAGGACAGAAAGGTTTACTTGGGCAGTTTGAGTCCGTGTGACCGGGAATGGATGGTGTCTGGTCACATTGCACCTGCTGCTAGGGAGCAGAGGTGAACGCCAGTGCTCAGCTTCCCTTCTCCCTATTGATTCAGCCCAGGACCCCAGTCTATGAAATGATGCTGCCCACACTTCTTCTGTTAACCCTTTCTGGAAACACTCTGATGGATACACCTCACAGGTGTAGTTCCAAGAGGATTCTTGATGTTTTGCTCCTGAGCTGTTAACAGCTGAGCTATCCCCTCAGTCTCCCAAGGTGATTCCTAATACAGTCTGACAGCGAAGATCACGCATCAGTGATGGTTTTAAAAACTTTTAAATATCCTAAAAATAAAGAAAATATGTATTAGAAATATTATATGTCCTGAAACACTTAAAATATGTTACCCCCTCTTTCATGGAATTGTACCATTCCTGTTTAATTGATGTGTAACTGAGTCTGCCTTTCACTGTAGGAGACAAGTGCTCTTTTATAGGCTGCCGAAGAGCCATGTGGCCTTGGCATCTAGCAACCACTTAACAAAAGCCCTAGTTTCTCATTTCTCCACAGGCCTTGGTACAGCTTACAGCGAATGCTGTTGCTTCAGAAGCATTGTTCTTCCCTTGTTAGGATACCAGCACTGTGGTACCTGCAAGGATGCTACTATGCCATGTTCTCAGTTACCTCTCTTTGTCACTGGACTTCCAGAGACAGATGGTCTGTGTCTACATCACTATTTTGACCTACAAAGCAGTGAATCAGCCTGGCTTAGAAGTCCATCTCACTGCCTGTATCCTTCGTATCACTCTGGTGTCACATGTGGTCCTGTGGATACTCTAAGAAGCTAACACTAAGCCATAGATATTCAGGAGATTTAGTGGGGGCTGTCAGAGCCAGAGGAGGTGGGAGAGTGTCAGAATACAGTGTAGGTTTGGCACATGGGTAAGAGAGAAGAAAGGAAAGTTATGAGGGGAGACTTTCGCCATCTGGCTGATAAGCCCTCAGTCCCAGCTTGCCCATCGGAGGAGTCTCCCCTCATTGGCACGGCACTTATTCTGATGGCTGTGCTACACTCTGAGCGGCTGGAACAGCCGTGGGAATGTAGCTATGGCTCAGATACGATGACTGCAAATATCATCTGGTTATATTTCTTAGAAAGAGGCTGAAAATGAAACAGGGCCCCAGACCTTAGCAGGCCCTGAGACCCTAGCACAACTGACTCCATGATGGAAGAGCCATGCAGGCTGTAAGACTCAGCACGCAGACAGCACCACCTGCCAAAACTAAAACAAAGGCCTAATCCATCAAAGCCCATACAGTTCTGGGAAAGTCTCAAAATGTACTAACCTTGCTTTTTAGCTTCTGTAGCTCTGCTTCTGGCTAACTGTTCTTGTTAACTGAAGTATGTTAACCCAGAATATAGTTTTTTATGCTTAAGATCTCATCCTGAGAAAGACTCGGAGCTACACTGGGATCACAAATACCCAGTGTAGTTGCCGGCTGGCTGATAAAGACTTTCTATTGCCTTAAACCTATGTTGGAGCAGTCTTCTCTGGTGACTATCCCTCAGTAGAATGGAGGGACATTTCCATGGAAGCCTGTTGTGGTGTTTTGAATGAGAATGGCTCCAGTCGGCTCATTTACTTAATGTCTGGTTCCCAGTTGGTGGACTATTTAGGAAGGATTAAGAGGTGTGGTCTCACTGGAGAAAGTGTGTCCTGGGGGCTGTGGAGGTGAGCTTTGAAGCTTCAAAAGCCCATTATAGGCCCAGTTTCTCTTTCTTCCTGCATTTTGGGGGTAAGATATGAGCTAGTGATCCTGCTCCATGTCTGCCTGCCTGCCACTGTGCTCCCTGCCATGGTGGTTGTGGACTAACCCTATGTAACTGTAAGCTAGTCTCCAGTAAATGCTTTCTTCTATAGGTTGCCTTGGTCAAGGTGTCTCCTCACAGAAATAGAACAGTAATGATGGCACTATTGCTGTCACCCTGAAGAACTGTGATGGGAGCTGGGTGCTGAATATGCAGAATGACATGGTCAGAAGTTAGCCATGCTTAGTTTTTATTTCTAAGCTCAGATGGCCTTACTTTCTGGATTTTAGGGTTAAGTTAAAGTACAACTGCTTAGGAATCCACTGGAGGCTACTGAGGAGAACCACAGAAGATAAGCAGAAGCTTTTCATCACATGCTAAAGAATGGTAGTGATGAACCGGGCCAGATTTGTTCCAGAATCCTGCTCTTGGATAAAATGATGGCATCATGGCAAAGAGTTGGATTGATAACAGTCCACAGTACAGCTGTGTCCTTTGTAAAACACCTTCAACATGGGGGAGCTAGCCTCTGCACCTGGTGCACAGCTGGATTAGGGTATTTCTAGGAACTGCTCTTCCCCCTTTATACGCCATACCATTCCTCTTTTCTACTATTCTGGCGCATTCTTTGATAACTTCTTGGAAAGGAAGTAATATGTTTGAGACTTCTTTCTGTTTATGGCTGGGAATAGAATTCAGCATTTAAGTCTTTGTTAAGAGTTTTGAACTAGGCTTGGTGAAACAAGCCTGTAATCCTGCTAATTAGGAAGCTGAGGCAGGCAGATTTCAAGTTCAAGGTTGTGTGGATCACCAAGTGAATTTAGAGTCTCAAAAATGATAAAAGCTAAAACCAAAAAGGGCCGAGGGTGTAGTCCAGTGTGATGGACTTCCCGACATGTCTGAGGCTTTGAGTTTAATCCTCAGCACCTCAAGACAAACAAACAAATCAGCAAGTCAATTTTGAAAAAGCATTTTACGTTGCTACACCTCTGGTGACTGTTAGGGTTTTTATTTAGCAGGAGCAGAGATGGAAAGTGGCCTGGCAGTCGGGAGCCCAGGAACCACACAGCTCTGACAGGAAGGAGCCCTGGCAGTCGGGAGCCCAGGGACTACACAGCTGTGAGGTGGGAAGGGGTTCCCAGTGCTGCAGCTCTGAAGGGAAATAACCTGGGCTAAGCTGAGGTGTTCTTCATGCTTCTCTCAGTGGCTGCCTCTACTTGGGAGGAAGGCAGCAGCCAAAGCTGTGCCCCTCCCTACTCTCAATAAAGTCCAGAAGGTTGTTCTTTATATAGTGTCCCTGAGGGGGTGGGGGGAAGCCTCCCAGAGTGGCCTGTGATTGGTGGGATTTTTTGCCCTTATTTGGTAAGTCTGGAGGGGGTTGAGGGGCCCAGCATAGGGCCATTTGTGTTACTTGGGGCCACTTCTGTGCTGCGATGCTGGGTTGGGAGACCCTACAGCCACCTGGGAGTGGGATCTCTGATAGTCCCGGGGGGGAGCTTTTGTATGGGGGGGGGTCTCAAGTCCCAGAGCTCCCAGGCCTTGCACAGCCAGACTCCCTCAAAGGGGAAATATACTGGCTCCCTAGTGGTCCTCAGCACCATCTGGGGTTCATAGTGGGCACAAGGGGTGATGGCTAGGTCCCCAGCTGAAACACAGTGAGGTGCAATTTTGGACCAGGAACAGGTAGCCAGCAGCCCAGTCCTCGACTCAGTCCGCCTGCTGCCATGGCCTCCTGCAGGGCCCACCATGAAGCAGTTCTAGGCTGCTGCCAGAACTGAGGGGAGCAGGGCCCAGGCTCCAATATAGAGGGGTGTGTCAGGGTTGGAGCTCTCCACAGACAGGAGGCCCATGCTGTGGGCTGTGTGTGAGGCAGAGCCCTCCCAAAGCAGGAGACCTGGGCTGTGGGCTGTATGTAAGGGACGGGCCCTCCAGATGCTGGGCTGTGGACTGAACAGGGGGCAGGGCTCTCCAGACGCAGAGCCCCCGCCTTGTGGACTCTGCATGTTGTGGAGCCCCCACAGTGATGCTGGTGAAATAGTCGGAATCCATCTTTTATGTGTGACTTCTTAATTAAAATTTCCTTTCTGGAGTAGTGCTTTTCTTTTGTCTCTAGAGCTTGAAATTTCATAAAGGTTTGTCTGGGTGTGGATCCATTTTCATTTGTGTTAGGGACCTGGAGGCCTTCAGCCCAGTGCATTACATCCATTAGCTACAAAACATGTTCTTGCAGTTATTTTGTTGGCGATTCTAGCTACCCACTTGCCTTCTCTTTATCTCTTTAAGAATTTCTCAGATTATTTGTGTGCTTCAGGACTGCTCCATCTGTCTTCTACTCTCTGTAGACTTCTTGAACTTTCTCTTGTAATATTTTTTTTTTACTTTACTGAGTTTCCTGTTTCTGACATCACTGATAATCCAGTAACTTGTTTCGTTCTCGAATGTCCCTTTGCAAATAGCATTCATGTTCTTCTTTGTCTTCTTCATGTTGGTTGTAAGATTTCCTTGAATGTTCTGAACTAATAAACTAGTAATGAACTAATGAGTCTATAGCTCAAGCCAGAGCTAGTCAGTTGTAGCTGTCACCTGTTCTCTTGCCCCATGTTGGGTGCCAAAAGTAGCCATAGATTCAGGTTCAAAGGTTGTTTATTCTGTGGATAAATTCAATCACCAGTCCTAGTCTTGGAGGCCTGGAGTATTTTGGCCTCCATGTAATCTACATGTCAAGATGCTAGCCCAGACCTGGAATTGGAAGACTCAGCCTCCATACAACCATTTGTGGGATGGGAATGTAGCTTAATGGTAGAGCACTTATATGCATGGTCTAGCATTTGATAAATAAACAAGTAAACATTTAAAAAGCAATTGCAAAAGCAATACTTGTGGTAAATATTAGTCAATTTTTGTTATTATTTTATTCAGTTCAAGGTTAAAATGTTCTATATTTATGTTGTTTTGAAGAATGGTTTCTGTAAAATTGTATGTGTTAGATGGTATTTAGCGTCTAACTTGAAATAGCTCATTTTTGCTACAAAAAGTTTTAAAAATCCGTATATATTTCCTGTTTGTTGACCAGAAGCAATGCTTCATAAGCCATTTTAACTACTGATGTTATCCTGTGCTTTTGTGAAGCATGAAATAGTTCGTCTTATTGGCTCATTGTTCTGTCACTAGGTAGAGACAGATTTTCACTCTGCGTTTGTGTGTAGTTCAGCGAGTTTGGCGTTAAACTAAGTAATGCTGTAACGGAAGAGACAGCCTTAGGATCTACGATGCAGATGTGAGGAAAGCAGTCTAGACTTGGTCCCGTCAAAGCACCTGACTGGCTCTGAGGCCCTCTGATAGGCACCTAACAGACCCCTGCCCCATACCTGTGTGTCCTCAGAAACAAAGTAGGTCAAGAAAATGGACTTAACACTGAAGTAGAATGAAAAATGGTACTCTCTGCATGCGTTTAGACTTAGGTAAGCAACAGCATTTCAGAAGCATCATAATGATTCTATGTTTGCTGGGTCATCTCCATGTTACAGGGCCCTGGAGCCCCCGAGGACCCTGTTCCAGCCTTAGAGAGGGGACCTTTGGTGGCAGGAATCTGCCTGTCTCCTCCGGGTTACTGTCTATCCCTGGAGGATGAGAAGATAGGCATGTCAGCCCGTACTCTGTTTCAGATACACTCACCAGAAGTGGAACTTTTTAGTGGGCTCAGGACTTCAAAAAAGAGGTTTTGTTACCTTTGCTGCAAATGCTGCTTGGGTTACTTTGCCCCGTGTGGGCCTCCTCATAGATGAGACCAACTAGATATCATTTGCTTCACTCGTATTTATAACAATTGGACAGCCAGTTCTTTCAAATCTATCTGTTTTTGTTGTTGTTGCGTTTGGATTCAGGGTCTCATGAATTCCAGATTGGCCTCTGACTTCTGTGTAACTGGGAGTGACCTTGACTCCTGTTCCCACACCGCTGCCTACATAGTGTTTTATAGACAGGAGGCAGGGGGCTGAGTATATATCCTAGTAATAGAGCGCTTGCCTAGCATTCGTGAGGTTTGGTATTCAGCACCATAAAACAAAAGAAAATAGCAACAGACACATAAGAGGCAAGGGCAAACTTCTGAAGAAACAGGCCCACGTGGTTAGTGAGGTGTGCCTGTGCCTGTGCCTGTGCCTGGAGTTTCCACATGCAGACTTTTAAGAACAATTACCATCGCACAGCACAGAAGCAGAAGGGCTTACACTATGGGTAATACCACTATCATCAACTCTTGGGGTTCACAAAGCAGTCATATCCTATCTGGTGAAACTGTCACATCACCTCGTCAGGTAGACATCATTGTCTTCTTGTGCCCTAAATGAACACACAGAAGCTGGACCCACAGCCTTGCAACGTGCTAGGCCAGTACTCTGCCACCAACTGCGTTCCTTTACTAGAAGATGGATTTTTAACAAGACCATGTTCATCTTGGCCAAACATGGTAAATATACTGTTTATGTATTTATATATTTGGTGCTAAAAGTTGAACCCAGAGCTCATGCTGGCTAGGCATCTACCATTGAGCTACATCGATAGCCCTGATTACGATTTAATGAAAAAGGCAGTGTCTGCTTTTCAGAAAGACCCTAACCAATACAGAAAGAAGCCAAGTGGATATTCCCAGTATGAGACTCTTGAATTGATTTCACTCTGTCTTGGTAACAATTGAGCCTTTCCCTGGAAAATACATCTCAACTGTCCTTTCTTAAAAAAGAAGTTGCATTTTATTTTTTACTAAATTAATTAAAATTTTTATATGTATGTTTTCCCTGCCTGTATGTATATGCACCATATGCACGCAGTGCCCTTAGAGGTTGGAAGAGGGTTTAAGTTCTCCTGGAACTGGAGTTACCGACGGTTGCTAGCTGCCATGTGGGTGCTGGGAACAGCCAGTGCAGCTACCCACTGAGCCATCTCTCCAGCCCTGTTTTTTTCTCTATCAACTCCATAAAAGAACTCTTCTGAGTTGTGAATATGTTTTGGTGATTACCAGTTGGTACATGTTGGTATTTCTGCTTGAGTAGTAATTCAACCTCTTTAAATAAAAATATTCCATAGGTATTTAACATATATAAACAAACCTTAAATGTGTCTGCTAGAGGTTCTGAATCACTGGACTGAGTACCCTAAACTTCAGTGGTTAATTGTTCTGAGAACAGGCAGCAGAGCCCTGGTTCAGGCCTGTTCCCTCCCATTCTTCCCAGTCCTTCCCAGTGCTGGAGGTGGAAGCGGGGCCTTGAGAATGCCAGGCAAGCGCTCTACCAGTGAGTTTTATTCCCTCTGTCTTCTTATCTGTAGCCATTTTCATGTTCAGTGGCGTGCTCCCAATGGACATGTTTGCATGCAGACTTCCCGTTTCCCTGTGTTTGTATGCTCACGCGGTGACACACGCATGTGTGCAGGTGCGTGCATGTGGAAGCCAGAAGTTGATGCTGGTGGCTTGATTGCTCTCCAGTTGATATACTGAGGTCAGCATCTCACTTGACCCCAGAGCTGCCTGTTAGCCATTTAGCAGGTATGTGGGATCTGGGGATCTGAACTCAGGTCCTCATGCTTGCTGGGCCTGTGCTTTATCCATTGAGCACCCCCAACCTTTCCCTTTTGGAAGGCTCTTGTCCTTCCTTTTGCATTCTTTAAAAAGTGTTTTTATTAATTCCTTGAGAATTTTGTACAGTGTATTCTGATCATGTTCACCTGCTCTCTTCCTAGGTCTCCCAACACCAGCTAGTGTGCTACCCCCACAGCCTGTCAGCCTTTTTAAAAAGTTGTGTTCTCTCTTTTCCCCTGCCTTCCTGCCTGCCTTCCTTCCTTCCTTCCTTTCTCCCTCCCTCCCCTCTTCCCTCCCTTCCTCCTTCCCCCTCTTTCTTCCTTTCCTTCTTTCCTTTTCTTTCCCTCTCTTTCCCTCCTTTTTCCCTCTGTCAGTATATCTCTCTCTCTTTCTTTCTTCTTCCATCCCTCTTCTCCCTCCTCCTCCTCCTCCTCCTTCTTCTTCTTCTTCTCTCTCTCTCTCTCTCTCTCTCTCTCTCTCTCTCTCTCTCTCTCTCTCTTTCTTTCTTTCTGAGACAAGGTTTTACTCTGTAGTCTAGACTGTCCTGGAACCAAGCTGATCTTGAACTCATATTGATCTGTCTCAAGCCTCTCAAGTGTTAGGATTGCAAATGTAAACCATCACTCCTGGCAGTTTCCCCCTTTTCTGGGGAGGGGGTGCATTATGGCTTATTTGTCTTTGTTTACCAGAACATAATAGTGAGCACCAGTTAAATATATACCGGGAAAAATGTTTTCAGTATTTCTGAAAATGGAAACTTAAAGCAAAAACTCTGAATCACCTGCTTCCATAAAAACAACCCACAGCAACCCAAATAAGGTAGATCTTAAGAGTTCTTGTTATATGCAGGAAGGAAATTAATGAGGTGACAGATGTGCTAATTACCTACTTGTAGTAATAATTTCACTATATGTGTATATCGAAGCATCTTGCTGTATTCTTTAAGTATATTCAATTTAAAATGTCAATCTTGCCTTAATAAAACATCTAAAGAATTTAAACAATAAGAGTGCAGATGGGAATTCTTTTATTTTTTTTGCAACCTTCTGTTAAAAACTATCCTAAAAGGAAACTAATTATTTGAATATAAAACCACTGATAATAAAACAAGTGTCTGTCACTTATTAAACATTACATGAATATTGAATTTAGAATAGTCATGTTTTAAATGTCATTGCTTATGTTTAGAGAACATATCAGATATGGCCTCTAGAGGGCAATGTTGGGTCATGGAAAGAATTTTACAATTTCAAAATGGACTTCTAAAAAGCATTTAAAATGGACTTAGAAAAACCCAAATGTGAGTGTGTGTGCACATGTGTGTGTATGTATGATGTGTGTGGTACACACATGCATGCCATGATGAACACGTGAAGGTCAAGGACAACTACCTTTCCTTGGGATTGAACTCAGGTCACCAGGCTGTGCAGCAAGTGCCTTCCCCTCGGAGCACCTCACCATTCCTTTCCTGACTTTTAAATCATATTATCCATTGGCTTTTTCTAAACTGAAGGAAATTTATGTTAGGCGTGATGACAAGCATTTGTTATCCCAACACTGGGGATGCAGGGCAGGAGGGCTAAGAGTTTTAAGGCCGACCTAGGGAACAAAGGAAGGCCCTGACTCAAAAGAAAAGTAAAGAAAATCTTCATGCCTGTTTTGCTATTCTGACTGGTTGGGGCTCTTCTTAAACACGCATTTATGTGGTGGTTTGAGCAAGAATGGCCCCTGGAGATGCGTGTCAACGCATAGTCACCAGGAGGTGGAGCTGTTTGAAAGGATACAAGGATTAGGAGGTGTGATCTTGTTGGAGGAAATGTGTCACTGGGGGTGCACACCAAGCCTGGAGCTTCTCTCCCTGCCTGTGGGTCATGATGTAGCTCTCAGCTACTGCTCCAGCACCCGCCTGCATGCTGCCACGCTCCCCACCATGATGATAATGATCTAACCTCTGAAAATGGAGGCAAGTCTGCAATTAAGTGGTCTCTTTGATAAGAGTTGCCATTCTCCTCACAGCAATAGAACACTGAAGACAATTATAAAACTCTTTTTAGCCTCAAAATTATCTGTGAGTGAAAAAACACCTGTAGAGTTTTGACCCTACTGTTCTCATTGCTGAGGGCTTGTGAGTGATGAGGGAATCCGGGGAAGTAGCAAATGGCACGTATCTTGTGTCATTTGCCAGCTCTCTTATGACTGAAGTGAGACACCGAGCTGAACTCAGGAATACTAAGATCAGTAGGATGCTGAAAGAGACTTTGATTTTGTGAAGGTAGAGATTGCCTGCTCTATGGATGTTTAGGGAATAAACGAGTATTCGGGGATGTGAGGGATGATTGTCCTATTCTGGAAAAAATTTCTGAAGGAATAAGGATGGCCACTCAACTTTTTAATTTTAATCTTTGCACTGTGGGGTAGTGAGATGGCTCCGTGGGTGAAGGTGCCCACTGCCAAGCTTGAGATCTGAGTTCTATCCAAGGAACCCACGTGGTGGAAGGAGAGAACTGACTCCTGCAAATTGTCCTCTGACCATACACGTGTACTGTGGCACACGTACGCCTCACTCACACATGTACATGCAAATAAGTAAATTAAAAAAAGATTATTGCTCTAGAAATGATCTCCTGAGATTGACTTTTTAAAATTTGTTGAGATTGTAATATAATCACAACATTTCCTCTTCTCTTTCCTCTCTCCAAACCCTCCCATGTACCCGCCCTTGTTTTCTTTCAAGTTTATGACCTCTTTGTCTTTGTTGTTTTACACACACGCACACACAAATATAACCTGATCAGTGCGTATAGTATTTCTTGTGTGTATATTTTCAGGGCTGACTATTTGGTATTTGGATAGCCAATTGGCATGCTCTTCCCTGAGGAAGGCTATTTCTCCCATTCCCAGCATTTCTTAGTTGCCTTTAGTTATACCTATCTACCTACCTATCTGTCTGTCTGTCTGTCTGTCTGTCTGTCTGTCTATCTAATAGATTTTTCATACACTATATTTTGATTATGGCTTCCCTTTCCCAAACTCTTCCCAGATCCTTCCTACTTCCTCTCTCACCCAAATCCATCCATCCTTCCTTCCTTCCTTCCTTCCTTCCTTCCTTCCTTCCTTCCTTTCATTCTTTCTTTCCTTAGAAGGCAAATAGGCATCTAAAACATAATAAAAACACGGAATTGGAAACCATAATATAAATGCATAAGACCTGTAGGGCTGAAAATAACAAAAGCTCCTCCAGAAATGCCATTTGATTTTTTGTTGGCTGCCCACTGCGGGGCATGGCCTGCCCTGAAGAAGAGTGGTTTGTATCTCCAGAGAGACTCCGCTGAAGAGAACTAACTTTTCATTAGTGAGTGCTGTCAACTGAAGATGGTGTCTGGATTAGAGATGAAGGCTTGTGTCTGCTCCCCTTCTCAGCACAAGGTCCCGTCTGGTCCAGACCATGCAGGCCCTGTGCATGCTGCCAGTCTCTGAGTTCACATGTGCATCGGTCCTTCTGTGTACAGGTGGCCTTCTCTTGGTGTCTGCCATCCCTTCTACAATCTTTCTGCCTCCTCTTAGCAGAGTTCTCTGAGCCCTGAGGGGAGGGATTTGATGGGATTTGACATCCCATTAGGACTGCATGTGCCAAGGTCTCTCAGTCTCTGCACATTGCCCAGTAGTGGGTCTCTGTGTTTGTTCCCATCTACCGAAGGAGGGCATTTCTCTGATGATGGCTGAGCAAGGGACTGATCTATGAGTATATCAGAATGTTAGTTGCTAGTAGTTCTTTGTCTAGAGTTGAGGTTTCCTGAGCTTTCCTTCCATGTTAACGTGTCTATTGGTGGTGTCCTTGTTCAGGTCATGCTTAGGCAGCCATGCTGGTGATACTTCATGGGCATACATTATCTGAAGTGTATAGGAGACACAAGAGATTGACTTAAAAAAGTCTGCCCTGGGTGTTAAGCCCCAGAGTCTCTAACACTCTACCATTGAGCTGCACCTGCATCCAGACGCTGGGAGTTTCAGACTACTGTCCAAGTACAGCAGAGCTTTAGTAACATGAATTGGCAAATTCTCACCTCAGACCTTAGAGGAAGCTGAAGAAATTGTTCACATACCGATGAGTTCAGCAATTCTGAAACATGATGTTCCTACATGGGTTTGATTCTCTCTGATAATGGACTCTGAAGACTACTCACACTAGGTATGAATCTCATATGAACATTAAAATAGTTGTCATTTGGATGACAGCACATTCCACTTAATAGCAACCTATAGATTTATTTTTTGTTGAAACAATAAATCTCTTTAAAACTCATCTGTTGAATTGGGATCTATGAGCCTTTTAATAAGATTTTTGAGAGAGAGTGCTAAATTTATAGCTCCTTATAAATTGCCTGACGTGGAAGGGAAGATCAGTGGTTCTTTGTTCAGTCAGTCTGTCAGAGTTGAACCCGCAGGCAAGAAGACCCATTTCTTTCTCATCCAATAGTGCTAGGTACCAAAAGCCCTCATTTTTGGAATAGTATTTTCTCAACTTAAGAGTGGCAGGACAAAGTTCTATTACTCAGGTAAGTACTTCATAAATACAAAAACGATTTGAGATGTAGGTTGGTCTGTGAGGTGTTGACTGGCCGTAACCTGACCTCATTCCCTATTCTTTATTTCATGGAAAGACAGTGCATTGTGCAAGTCAGAATCTGGGGGTTCATGCTAGACTCCTGTTCTCCCTTATCTGTAAGAAGTGGGTGCAATATCAGCACTGTCAGCTCTGCTTCTTAAAGGTTTCCTGGATCATCCCGTCTACTTCTCTCCCATGGCCAGCACTCCAGTCTGCCCCATCACCCTGTATCTGAAGAAGTCCCTTCATCCACAACAGTATGACCCTTCAAAACACATACCCCTGAGATGGTCAGTGTCCTCACATTGTTCTCAGGAGAACAAGGAACGGGTACCCTGTAGATGATAAGGCCTCGTCTCCCTCCATCCTCACCTTGAGCTGCCCTTGCTGAGACCTGTGCTGCAGCCTCTTCTTCTCTGCTGGAAACCAGCTCAGACACTACTCTGTTACCAGCGACTTCTGGATCCCGTAGTCAGGGAAGTTTCCTGTGCTCTGTGCTCTTCTAGACCCACCTCCTTTACTCCTCATACTTGCACATATCAGAATTAGACATTCAATCTGACATGCTACCGTTTTGGAGACTGAGGCAGGAGGATCACCACAAATGTGAGGTTATGCTATGTAATATAAGACCCTGTCTTTAAAAACAAATTGGATGTTTGGTATTGTGATGTGCACATGTGTGCGTGTGTGCGCGCGCTCGCACAGACACACAATCACAATGCGGCACACTCATGCCGCAGGTTAACTTTGAGTGACAATCCATGTGAGCCAATTACACACTGGCTTTTTATGTGAATGCCAGGGGTTGGATTCAGGTCCTCGTGGTTGCAGGACGAGCACATCCCTGACAGCGCTGTCTCCCCGGCTACCAGCACTGTGATGTTTGGAATTATGTGTGTCTCTCCTAGCAGAAAACAAGCTCTGTGAGCAGGGCTTGTGCCTGTGTACTCACCATCACACTCCAACAGGTGGCTCGTTGTTTGAAAAGAAAAAGTAGCTGTTCAACCACAAATGAATAAGCGACTGTTTATTCATGCTTTTGACTGCTTAGGTAGAGGAGGAAGAACCTACTGGATACATTCGATATGAAAAATTTCTTCCAGTGATGACCAGAGCACTTCTGGAAAGAAAGTAAGGAAGCAAATCCAATTTTAAGGCAAGATAATGACTAGAAGTACATTGATTTTAGAACGTTTGGCTTGGGCAGGCATGGTGCCTCACACCTGTAACCCTATCACTGGAGGGGGCTGAGGCAGGAGGATTGCTGGAAATTGAGGCTGGCCTTAGTGACACAGTTCCAGGCTATCCTGGGCTACAGAGGAAGCCCCTGCCTCAAACAAAACAAAGCCACTTGGTTTTTTATATCTTGTTTGCCCAGTACATATCTTAGGAGAGCTTCCCCTAGCCTTTCAGCCTTGTAGGCTGGTTTAGGGATGTGCTTGGAAAGATCAACCATGCTAGTGCTTATTAATCTAAGCAAGGCATAATTAAAAGGCAAAGGAGCTACAAAAAGAACAACATTGTAGTTACATTTAATTGTGAATTATCATTTTAAATAAAAATTAGCCCAGTCATTTTTCTAGCAAAAGTATAGCATTAGCATGCCACGGTATATTGATTGTTTTGGTCCTAGATAAATTTATTTTCATATCAATAAAAAATGCTAATCGGTAACATCAAACATTCCCGTGGGGTAGGGACTGTTGACTTCCATATCCAGAAATCCAAAGAAGTTCCATCGGGGGAAATGTCCTTAGACCAGGATGTTCGCAGCTTTTATTTTGTTTTATGCAGTCATTTATCATGTAGACACTGAGATAAACATGCCAGCATTAACTCACTTTATTGACAAATTACAGATACAGACCAATTGCTGAAGATGTCCTTCTTCGGGCTTTTGAGGTGGGTGAGCTCCAGATTATTCATGTGTATGTGAAAAAATTAATTCATCATATAGAATTTTCTTTATTCAACAAAGAAAATATGATCTCTGTTTTCCCCAGGTTTTGGATCCAGCTAAACGCGGGTTTCTGACTAAGGAAGAACTGGTCAAATTCATGACTGAGGAAGGTCGGAGGGCTTTATTTCTTTTAAGAGTAATTTATGCAAAGATGAATAGGTTTTAAAGGTGCTTTTTTTTTTTTTTTTTTAAATTGTGTGTCTAGAGCATCAGATCCCTTGGAGCTGGAGCTGGACGTGGGTGCTGGGAGCAGAGCTTGGGTTCTCTGCAGGAGCAGTGCATGGTCTTAACTGCTGAGCCATCTCTCTAAGCCCAATTAATACGTTTTTTACAATTATGCAAATGTTATAGGAGATGGTACTTTAAAAACGGTTGTTTTGTTAAATATTTATTATTCCTATTATTTTGGTTTGGTTTGGTATTTGATTTTGTGTAATAGAAGTGTAGTAATTATTTGTATAAATTGTGTTTACTTTATTCACTTAAAGTATTTCCTGAATAAAAGCCACGCCACTTAAAGAATATGAACTGTCAATCAGAAACCAATGCTTTTTTTTAGACAGAGGATTTGAATTACAGTATATAAAAATTTCTTTTAAAAGATCTTCTTAGGCTGGAAGGTGGTGGTGCATGCCTGTAATCCCAGCACTGAGGAGGCAGAGGCCGGCGTCTCTATGAGCTCGAGGCCAGCCTGGTCTACAGAGTGAGTTCCAGGACAGCCAGAGTTACAACAGGGAAACCCTGTCTTGAAAAACAAAACAAAACAAAAAAGGCCCTTCTTAGGTGTTAACGTTGTAAACGGTATAGTCTGAATTGAATGTGAATTCACAGGAAACTCTAAATGGGACCTCTTCCCGCAATCCCTGTATATTTCCTTTAAACGTTCTCTTCTTAGATCAGTATATGCACGTGCTTCCCTTGACTGCAGGCAGCTTGATGGACAGCCACTGATGCCACTGTCACCCCGCCACCATCCTGTACCAAGGGAAGAACTCTGCCTCCTCTGCTCAGCTCCCACATGCACAGGCCCTGAGTGATGCAGCAGCCACAGGCCACTCAGGAGCACGGACATGGACATCATTTTGAGCCAGGAAACCAGTATTGGAAGCTCTATGCACACCTGGTTTGACTATCTTGACTCAGTTCACCATTAGGAAACAGGAAGAGAGAGAAGGAATAATGTGAAAGTCATAGCTGTCATCCAGGACCGCCTACACTGTTAAGCTCGTCTAAGCAGTTAACGTTAATGAGTGTTCCGACCTTCTAATCCTAAGGATGAAAGGAAGTAAACCTAAATTACATTACACCACGTGAAATTAGTAAGAACAGCCCAAGAAGTTCAGTCGCTCCTACTGTGCACCTATTGTCTGTTTAGCATTGTTAAGGCACAGTGGGTGGGTGGTAATGATACTGGAATCTGATCCCTTTCTTAGCATATTACAGTCTTACTGGGGGAAGCAAAGCTAACTTGTGAAATAGATCGATATGAGGAATTAGAAAAATAACTATCAGAAGATCAATGCAAGCTGAAACTAGCCTGGAAAGCTTGGCCTGAGAAGGCTGACAGAGAAAATAGCTTCCTTGAGAAGGTAGATTTATTTGTTTGCTTCTGTTTTGAGACAGGGTTGCACTCTGTTACCCAGGTGAATCTGGCATTGACTATATATCCCAGGCTGGCATTAAACTCAAGGCAATTCTCCTGTTTCAGCCTCCCAGATAGAATTACAGATGGGAGTCACTATGCTCGGCTTTGCAAGATAGGTTGAGCCGTGCCTGCTATCACGTAACAGGTATCAACATATGAATTGTGACAAATGAGCTGTGGATGAATGAATGGGTAGTTGAATGAAGACAGATGAAGGGCTGGTTCAAGGGAAGTGGATAAAGCAGTAGGAACAAAATCTGGAAGGAAGGCAGCCAGGCACATGGAAGAAGGGAGCTCAGCCAACCCCGACAGTGGGGAAGGAGGGGCTAAATTGTAGAGGCCTGGGGGGTAGAGAAGAGCAGCTGGACTGAGCCATCCAGTGCAGCAGGGCTGTGGGAAAGTGATTCTGGCGCTGCTTGGTTTGTAGGTGAGTAAGAAAGGTTCAGCCAGGGAGACAGCAGGGAGGCTCCTTCAGCATTCCCAAGGTTCCCTAATCTGGGCCATGGTGACTAACAGGAGGCAGGGGACAAAAATGGGAGCTGAGTATAAAGTAGCACCAAGACTTTGCCCTGGACCATGGATGTCATCATGGTGGTAATCCTGAAAGAGTGACGTCAGGCACTGGCTGCACTATGGGTAGGAACCACAGCTGTGTGGTTCCCGGAAAGGCGCTTTATGAGAATTTCCAGGAAGCACTCTTTCAGGGTTCTTGTGCTTCTAGGGCAGCTGTTGGGTACCCTAATAAATAGAGCCTGAGTCAGTTCTTCTCAGAGAACACAAATGGTTTCAATTATTTATTCAATAGTATTTAATTCCTTCCATGTTGTATCAGCCGGTATATTTGATAGGTACGTATAGGATGCACCATGTTATCTTAATGTATAATTATTATTGGATGTAACATGCTCTTCCTCTAACTAAGCAGTCTAGCTGCCTAGTTCACTAAAATGGTTGCTTAAGTGATTTTTTTTTTTTTCAAGACAGGGTTTCTCTGTATATCTGTTTTTCCTGGAACTCGCTCTGTAGACCAGGCTGGCCTGAAACTCAGAGATCCACCTGCCTCTGCCTGCCTTCTGAGTGCCAGGTGTAAAGGCCTGGGCCACTACAGCTGGCTAAGAAGTGATGTTTTGATTCTCAAAATTCTAATTTGTTTTTAAGTATAGCCAGGCTTTGAGACTATACAATGATTTCCACAGTCTTTTCATAGTATCCACAGAACAACCACCGTATGTTTAAGTTTGAGAATGTGCATTCTAAATGCTCAGGAGATAGTAAGAGCAACACCATAAACCACACGGAGTCAAGTACCTACATGATGGGTGATGTGTGTCTAGGGTGTATGTTGCATCAGCTGGTATTTAGCAGCAGGGAAGAGCTCAAGTCTTTTAAAAACAAATACATGTTGCTATATGTCAGGTGTTCTTGCAGGTACTGTTTGAATAACAACACATGTAATCCTTGTACCAAGCCCATGGGTGGGTAGCGTTGCCACCACCTGCATTGTGTAGAGGGGAGAGAGGTTAGGCAACCTGCCCAGGATCATAAAGCTAATAAGAAGCCAGAACTGTGAATCTGTGGGGCTCATCCTTCAGGCTGGTGCTTTTCAGTGTTAAGCTGTTTACCTGCTATCTTAAATCAAATGCTCTATAGATCTTTCCTTGCCCAGTGTCTCAGAGTGACTACTGTGAGCAGGGTTTGATCTTAGCAGTGCGGTGGAGTACTTCAGCTAAGGTTGCTGTTGGGAAGCCGGCCTTCTGGCATTCGGACTCAGCCCCCACTCACTTGTAGGGCAGGCTGCATTGTTCCTGTGCTGTTAGTGGAGACGACAGTTCTGCCCTCTTGTGATGTGGTTGGGAGATTAACGTAGTGTATGTGAAACACTCAGATCAATACCGTCCTCACGGCAGTGTTCAGTAAGTGCTGGCGGTTCAGTTTCCCTCCCTCCCCGCCCTGCTGGGGATCCCAGGACTTGCACATCGTAGATAATCATTCTGTCACTACTCCGTATCCCAGACCTTGGTTAGCGTTTGTTTGTTTGTTTTTTAAAGATGACTCTAAGTGTAGCCTCAAGCGCCCGTCCTCTTGAGCCCGAGAGCTGGGATTGGGCGTGTGCCGCTACCCGGCGCCGGTTATAGGAGTCCTTCTGGGACTCATATCGAAGTTCACTTGGCAGTGGATTCAGCGTCTAACAGTCAGGAAACAAAACCCAGAATCTGTCACTTCAGCATTTCAGGAATTTTTTCTTAGGAAGTAAGGGGTCTTCAAAAGCCAGGTGTGGTGACGCATATTTATGAACCAAGCACTCAGAACCTGACGTAAGAACAGCATGAGTTTTAAGTCAAACTCCTAGACAAATAGGAGCTTGTTTCAAAAAATAACAGTAAAAAAAAAAAAAATTAAAAGCACAGCCCACAAAGTTTCTATCTGCGTAAGTTCCGGATTGGTAGCTGGATCCACACATAGAAAGCCCTGTGGACAGTGAGAAGTGTCTTAGGCTCCTAAGGTAGGTAACCCTCCTCCAGCCCTGCTTTGCATAAGACTTCCCCCTAAAGGTCTAGGGTGATGGCTGGAACGCCCTGCATTTCCTTGACATTGGGACATAGTTTTGTCTTAAGTAGTCTGCAGGTTTTTAGCATTTTTCTGAGTTTGTTCTATCTTATTGAGGCCAGTTTCCAAGATGACTTTCAGATCCTACCTGAGTCCAACTAAAGCTCACAGGTTCTCTGTCCAACTTCTGATTTCATCTGACATCAACACTAGCCCAGGCGGAAACAAGGCGTTTTAGGGTGACTACTGGGTGGCCTCTACGGCGGGGTTAAGCTAGTGCGAGGGAGACAGACCTGATGTAGTAGTCAAGTATTTGGCATCTCTCCCTGCAATGGCTAACATTTAATCATCTCTCCATAGTTTTACTAAACATAATAATTAGACTCACGTATTTGCTTAGCTTCAAGCAAATACTTCTGCAGTTTCAGTCATTTTAATTTAAGTGAATAAACAACGCTGTTCGTGGTGGTTTATGTGCTCCTGCTGTTTTGACTGAAATGATGTATTGTGTAGGTGCCGGCGGGGCAGTAACTAGCCTTGCAGGGTGTGTGCAGCCTGCCTTGTGAACTTCTGGTCTCTCCTGCGTTGGCTCCAGTGCCGAAAATACTAGCTGCAGCTGGGGGCCTGGGGACTCCTGCGGCAAAGAGGCTGGCTGGTGGAAAGAGACAATTTCTTGACTGTAAATGGTGATCTCCCTTTTGTCTCTCCAGGTGAGCCTTTTTCTCAAGAGGAAATGGAAGAAATGCTGTCCGCTGCAATTGATTCCGAATCAAATTCCATTAATTACAGGGACTATATAACGATGATGGTCATAGATGAAAATTAAACGCCCCGAAGACTTAATTTCTCTTTTCTTCTTTTAAGACAACTGTAAAGACTTAATTTCTAATAGAAAGGATAGTTTGCAAATTTGCTTGTCCTAATTAACTTAACATTTTATCTCATAATCCCTATATTTAGTGCTTTGTGTCATAATTGTTTCAGAGTATTTTGTTTTCTAGAGATGATCAGTTTAAAAGATTAACTTACTTAGTGCGACCAGGCTTATGGGACGACAGGTTGGTCATTTAAAAGGAATTGTAATATTTTAACATTCAATGTAATGTTGCTTGTTTTCCACAACTAGGCCAATGTTACCTTGAAATTAATTAAACAGGAAATGAAGACAGACCGCAATGCCCTCAGATTTGGCACAGACAGCTTTTGAGGGGCAGAATGGCCACAGACTGGACATGAAGGCAGCGTGAGAGGGCCGCTTTTTAGAGCAGCAGTAAACACTTCAGCAAGCTGAATGTGGAGGGAGAGCGGCTGGAATAACTATTAATAATTGATTTCTTATGAATGCCAATTACAAATCTCATTTGAGAGTCTAATAACTTCGTGTAAAATTGAAATTTGCTCATCCAGCGTGTTGCCATTTATGGAATAGCTAAAGGAGGTGGGATAATTGAATCCAGAGGAGGAAGACTGAATGGAAACTGATAATGGCAATTCCTTCTTTTGCTCTTTAGAATTCTCACCTATTCAGAATGTCTGTCACGGTAATATCATCCCGAGCACTGAGTGTATTCAGCTTGTTGTTACCAGATGTAGTACCTGAGATGGACTGACTCCATAAGAAAGAGGTTCATTTAGCTCACAGTTCTAGAGGGTCAAGGTCAAGGCAGCACTGAGCAGCTGCGTGATGGGCCACCCTTGCACGCATCTCACAAAGGTGCAGCTACCTAGACAGGAGCAGGGAGGCAGGGATGGGGATCAGGCTTGCTCCTTTTACAATGGTCCTCTCACAAGAATTACTTTCCAGGTTGGGGAAATGGCTCAGTGGGTAAAAGCATTTTACTGCTGTTTAAGTCTGAGAACCTGAGTTCAAATCCCCAGAACCTGGAAAAAAAAAAGTCAAGAGTGTTTGTGTTTGCACAGAGACAAGAAAATTGCTGGGAATTGCTGGCCACCAGGTTTAGTTAGAGACCTGTCTCAAGAAATAAGGTAGGAAGTAACAGAGCAGGATATCTGATGTCTTCCTCCGGCCTCTCACACACAGGTGCACACATCTACACACGTGTACACATACATACATATACCATACTCACATACATATGTACATATTAAAATAAAACAAGAAGAGCTGCCTTCTAACAGCATGTGCTGATGACCTAAAGGGTGACCCAAGGGATGGCCTAAGGGATGTCCTAAAGGGTGACCCAAGGGATGGCCTAAGGGATGACCTAAAGGGTGACCCAAGGGATGGCCTAAGGGATGACCTAAAGGGTGACCCAAGGGATGACCTAAAGGGTGACCTAAGGGATGACCTAAAGGGTGACCCAAGGGATGGCCTAAGGGAATATCTAAAGGATGACCTAAGGAATAACCTAAGGGGATGACCTAGGGATGACACAAGGGATGACCTAAGGGATGTCCTAAAGGGTGACTTAAGGGATGATCTAAGGATGACATAAGGAATGACATAAGGGATGACCTAAGAGATAATCTAAAGGATGACCTAAGGGATAACCTAAGGGACAATCTAAAGGATAACATAAGGGATAATCTAGGAGATGACCCAAGGGATGACCTAAGGGATGAACTAAGAATGACCTAAGGGATGACCTAAGGGATGACCTAAGGGATGACCCAAGGGATGACCTAAAGGATGACCTAAGGGATGACCCAAGGGATGACCTAAGGGATGAACTAAGGGATGACCTAAGGGATGACCTAAGGGATGACCTAAGGATGACCTAAGGGATGACCTAAGGATGACCTAAGGGATGACCTAAGGGACAATCTAAAGGATAACATAAGGGATAATCTAGGAGATGACCCAAGGGATGACCTAAAGGATGACCTAGGGAATGACCCAAGGGATGACCTAAAGGATGACCTAAGGGATGACCTAAGGATGACCTAAGGGATGACCTAAGGGACAATCTAAAGGATGACCTAAAGATATCTCAAGGATAACCTATGGATCTCTACCAGTCCCCACCTTGTAAGAGCCGTACCACCTTCCTGGGACCGACTTCTAACACCTGAGCTTTTGTGGGTAACACATTAGGCATTTGAAACTATAGTATTGAGTAAGAGTATTGAGAAAGCTTGTGTTTCCAGAAGGTATAGCTGTCGAAAGAACAGAATAAAGTTAACCGAGAACAGTGGGAAATGCACAGGGACTTACAAAGAAAAAATAAGGAAAAAGAGAATGACCCCCCCCCCCCACAATAGACATGCCTTACATAGGCCCGATAATGATCTACTAAAGATAGTTCACCATTGCTGTTGTTTGGATCTGGAATGGTTCCAGAGGTCCATGGGCTTGGTCTCTACAATGGCACTTGTGAAAACTGGTTCAATTTTTGTGAATTGAGGCCTAGTAGAAGGTCATAGGTCACTGGAACATCACTCAAAGGGGGTAGAGGGATCCTTTTTCTCCTTTTGCTTTCAGCTGTTTGTGGGGAGATGGAGATGCTCCATCTGTACAAGCTCCCATTATGACAGGCTGCCTCACCAAAGCCCAAAAGCAATAGCACCAACTGATCATGACTAAGCCCTCTAAGACCACGAGCCAAAAAAACCTTTTTGTCTTGCTAAGCTGATTATCTCAGACTTTTTTTTATTATAACAGAAAGCTAATTTAACAAGTACCTGCATGTGTACACATGCAAACATGTGAGGTCGCTTCTGATTATTCCTCATACACATGCAGTCTTGCCCCCAAAGAGATGGAGCTGCTACTCCAAAGATCATTCATCACTGTTGGTTCTTCATGAAACATTTGCTGAGCATCAGTAGATAACATGCTGGAAGCAGGAGACGAAAGGTGGATAGGCCTCTAATTAATCAAGGTCACAGTTTAGTGAGGGGACTTGCAAGTCAGTCAGCAGCCACACATCAGATAGTGGCACATTCTGGGGACTGAATATTGCACAAGAGAAGAGCTGACAGCCTCGTGGGGGTGAGGGTGCTTTCTGGTGGATAGACTCAAACAGGTAACACGTGACCTGCAAACTTAGTAGTTCTTTAGTTTCGAAAAACAGTCATTCTTGGAGTAGTTTACTTCAGAGCACAGAGCATGCCACCAAGGGGACATCAGATCAAAAACCCCAGAGGTGTGCTGAAACAGAAGCATCCTGGAACTGAAAGTCTGGTTTATAGATATCTGGGGCCTGATGAGAGATGAGAAGGTTGGAATGGGAGCCAGGAACTGATCCTAAGAGGTAATGGGTTAACTGGGGTTAAGGTTTCAGTGTTTGAGCATGAACTTTATTCTAGAAACCACAGAGAAAGGAGTTGGAGTTGTAAATAGCCTGAGAAACAACTTGAAGGGCAAAGTCTAGAGGTTTGGAGACAGCTGGTAGGCTGCTGGCAGGCAGGAGGAGAGGGACTAGGGAAAGTCAAACGCAAAGCCCAGGTTTCTGGCTGAACACTTGGTAAATGGTGATACCACCACTCAGACAAGACATCCAAGGAGCACACCAGTGAGCTTGGCGTGGTCATCTCCAGTTTAAGGAGCTGGTAGAACATAGAATAACCCATTGGACAAAGAAAGGGACATCCGCTAGGAATTTGGGCTTTTGAGTCGTCAACACACAGTGTCCTGGAAGAAAAATAAAAGATGGCCATGGACAGAGCTGGGGGAGATGGTACGTTTAGAGGAGGGCAGAAGAGGAGCCTGCAGAGCATGGGAAGGAGAAGCCTGAGAGAAGGGGAAGCCAGAGGGAAGACAGGAGAGACTCTCGAGGAGGCAGAAACCTAGTTAGATGTAGTAGAGATGTCAAGTATTTGATGATGGAGAAACATGCCTTGGTTTCAGCACCAATGCACTCACTGAGGACCTTTCTTGGGGCAGACCTGTAAAGTGGCAGGTAGGAAAGCCTAGTGGTTTCAGGAATAAACAGATGTGAGAAAGTGTGTGGTTTTCTTAATGATTCTCCCATCACTTGCATATCCCCAGCCGCAGGTCCTCTGCCTGGAGCTGTGGAGCTGGCTCCAGTCCAAGGGAAGTGGGGACACAGCGTTGGGGTGGGGGGCATGGGTCTACGGCACCCTGGCCTTGTCTTTGGTGGACCTCCGTGAGTTGGCATGGGAACGCGTGCAAAGGAACCCACAGGACATGCATCGGGGGCATCTCCCTTTAATGTAGGGTGCAGGGTACATTTATAGGGGCACAGGCAGGGGAGCAACCAGTCACCCTGAGAATGCTCATTGGTTAGGACATCCCATGCTGGGAGTGGCCTCACCTGCTTATGGAGTTCGAGCCTGTGTTTCCAGCCTGCAGGGCCGACAAAGCACCTTTGCTTCAGTGAAGCTGGCAGTACTCAAATCTGGGCTTAGGCCAGGTCTAAGGTGTGGAGCAAGGAACACCTTCCATCCTCATCCCCTCTGGATGATGCGGGGTTCAAGTCAGCTTCGACACACTGTTAGCCCTCGGAAAGCCCCACAAAAGTGGGGGACAGGCTCCTGGGAAGTGAAGAGAGGAGAGAAGGTAGAGAGCGTTTGGAAGGTGTAAACTGTGTATTTCAAGGGTTAAGACATGGCCGAGGAGAGAGGGCACTCAGAGGGGCCTGCCTAGTGGCCTCTAATCCTATTATCTCTTGTTGTTAAGATAAGGTCCTGCCATGCTTGCAACTTGTACCCTTTTGCTTCTGCCTCCTGAGTGCCTTCCTGCGGCTCCACACCTGGACGCACTGTCTCTTTGAGTGAGAAGGAAGAGAGGAGGCTACAGAGCTAGAAGAGGTGACACACGTCTTCAGTGTTTTGTGGGAAATGAGAGAGTTGGGGAATGGCCTACCAAAGAATTTTCAAGAAACCCCGGAGGACTTTGTCCAGTAACCCAAGGCTCAGGAGCAGAACACGCAGCATGTTGTCATGAGTCAAGGTGGACGAAATGGAAGGAGAGGAAAAAGGTCAGGATCCAGTCATCAGAGGGGAGTGACGGTGGTGGTCTGTAGGCTACGGAGGGCGGGCACAGTGGGTGTGTGCGGCCGGACGGCCCGCCGCTCCCGGGAACAGTGTGCTCTGCTCGCAGTCTGACTTCACTGTGTTACTACACAGCACTTCTTGATATTATTATCAATTAGTGATAGTATACAAACTTGAACGCCTCTCACTATGTGGCAGGCACCGTTCTAGGTGCCTCACTTCATCTACTCATTTATGATGACCCAGGGAAATAGGTGCCGTTGCTCCAAGGGAGCCTTTACAGGTTATGCTGTGATGATGGGTCTTCACCAGTTCTGTTCATGTTTCACGTTGGCTGGGACTCTGTTCCATTTGCCTTACTTTTCGACATTTCCTCCATAAGTAGAATGACTCTGTGCTCCCATTTGCCCTGGGTGGACCCCGCCGTCCAGCCTGCACCTGCTGTCCCAGTGGAATCATTGACGTTTCTCCTTTGTATTCTTAGAATACCTTCATTTGTATGATTCATATGTGTTCACCCTGCTCAAGAATTAATGAAAATGATGAAAATCACTCATGGGGCTGGGCAGGTGGCTCAGTGGTAAAGGTGCTTGATGCACAAGCATGAGGACCCGGGTTCAACCCCCAGCACCCACATAAACATTGGGCACTTACTATCTTGGCAGTGTGGAGGCAGATGCAGGAAGATCCCTGGGACTCACGAGCTGGACAGCCTAGTTGATGAACCACAGATCCCAATAAGAGACATTATCTCAAAAAATGACTCCTGAGGAACACCCGAGGTTGACCTCTGGCCGACACATTCATGCACACACATGTGCATGCACACCCTTACAATGTGACTATGTACACCAGCACATATGAATCAGTTCTGGAAAGTTCTGTGAAAGCAACAGTGGTTGTGATGGATAGTGCCCCTTCAACAGTTTCACAAGACAAACTTTTCTAGAATCACCTAAGGTTTTTCTCAAGGTAAGATCCAACTGGAAAATTGACATGCCACTCACTAACCATGAATGTTGGGGTTCCCACCTGCAGATGAAATGAGCCTCAAGCCTTTAGGTAAGGGCAGGGGTAACTCACATCCATAGCCAGGCTTTTTGATGGTGACACACGACAGAAGGAGAAATACTCATCAAAGTGGAAGCCTCCCCAGGGCCAAATTATAGTGCAGGCTGGCATAGCATGGCAGCCTCAAAGCTTGCACCAGCCTAATGCACAAGCCAAGGTGTGGGCTTGTCTGGAGCATCCAAGATGACTCTGAGTGTGTAACCCTGACTGTGCCAAGTAAATGAGGTGAGTGCTTCCCAGGGTCTTGATAGCTGGGAGGTACCTCATTCTCTTGCTGAAGGAAAGGCTCATACACAGAAGGTAGCGAAGAAGATGCCTTAACGTTGAAACTCTGGTCCCACCTAGAGTTTGTAAGGGTTCAGAATGGCGTTGTACTCCACACCCTGTCTGGAGGGCATCCCCTCTGATTAGCAGTCCTTAGTTGGCTTTTGGAGCTGTAACTTTTTTTTTTTTAAGCGCTATTTTTTTAAGGTCACCAAAGAATGCAACACAGACCTCAAAGGAAGTTGTTCTTTAGTCCTCAATTGCAGAATAAACAAATACCCCTGTTTGCCAAGGGAGCACTGTATCGCTGTGCTGGGGTCAGATGCAGGGCCTGGCTCAAGCTGGGCCAGGCTTCTACTTCAGAGCTGTCCCACTCTGAACATTTTCCTTCATACTTTGGATGGACATTTTACCTCTTAACTCACCCCCACCCCGCCCAACGTCTAATTTAAATCACAATGCCATTTTTTCTGGCAATTGCACTGGGCTCTGTGCAAAAAGTTTGCTTTTCCCAGGTCCTCTGGCTTCCACAGGATACACCATCCCTGCCTGTTGTAGAAGTTTATTGTTGTGTTTAAAATATTGTTTTGTGCACTGTTGAGTGAGGGTCTGCTTAGGTCTTGGCATTTTGTATTGTCTGCAGGTGTTGGATTTATGTGGGGGAAGTTGATTGCTAACGATCTGCATATGGTATCAGTAGAAACCTGAGGAGTTGTGTGTCAATAAAAATACCTGAGCTCAGATGCTTGGGGTCCCACTGTCAAGGATGACCGTGGGCAGGATGGTGGTCCCCTCTGCTGAGGTCTGGCAGAGTTTACACTTATGATTATGCCACCGTGTCTTCCTTGATGAACCTCCACAGCCGCATACTACTACAAAGGGTGTCTGCAATGTGGGGCCCGAAGTCATGCTCATCCAACATAGAGACAAGGAAGACTAAGAGAGAAACTCCAGACCTCACAGAATCCGGTAAAGCACAACCCAGGGAAGCTACCAGAGGATAGAGATTAAGGTATTAATTGAAGGCTCCTGAAGGGAGTGGAGAGTGAGGAAGGAAATGAAGAGAAAATTGTGAAAATTAAGTGAGAAAGAAGGCTCAAAAATAAGAGCCACAGAATAGAGGCCTTTAGAGAGTCATTTTCATGGTAAAAACGAATAATTCAGCTGGGAGCAAGGAAGAAGGAAGGTTTCAACTTCTTTTTTTCTGATCATGGAGCCTACACTCCCTCCTGCAGCTGGCAGCATCAGGGCACGGGAAATGGAAACCAAAGCTTAGTGTTACAGAGTTCTCTGATAGCTGTGCTGTATGTGTGTGAGGCTCAATATCTTGTGTTTGAAGTCTCTGAAGAAGGGTGTATGTTTACCCTGAGTGGTGGTGAGAAAGAACGCCAAACTGCCAGAAAGTTTCAACCTGAGATTGTTCCCACCCGCCGGGCCCCCCTGCTGTTGTGGAAGCCTCGGCTTAGAGCCAAAAAGCCAATTAGTTAAAATGACCAGTTTTTTTTTCTTTTTTCCCTACAAACCTAAGAGAAAGATAAGCTGTCCAGATACTGGTGATGGTGATAAGAATTCCACCCACGAGGGAATCCTTACTGCAGACAAAGTGACCAATTATTTTTCCAGCAAACCACACTCTATCTTAAAATCTGGAAAATGTTTCCTCAGGGTCAGTACACAGAAGCTGTCTTCCAGAACAGGCTGAGGTTGTATCTCGTGCTGACAATTGGTACTGTAAGAGTCACCCAGGTGGTGCTGGCTTTGAAGGCATGAAGAGGTCTTTGGAGAGCAGCTGAGGCTTGTCACTGTGAGAGGTCAGGAGAGACCACTGGTAAAGTGCAGCCTCAGTAGCAATCGAAGGCCCAGATTGAAGGGGTCACATAAAGAAGTTGATGCTTGGCATCATGAAGAGAGCCTATGAGAGGCTATTGGTGAAAGTGCAGCCCAGTTGCAGGGAGGGACCCCAGCAGTTTGAAGATGCTGGTACCAAGGGATGACCACCAAGAGCAGCAGCAGCAGCAGTGGAGTGGAGCCAGCTGGAGCCTGCAGCTGTGTGTGCCGAAGAGCGCAGAACCAGAGAAGTGATCAAAGCCCTCTGGAGGAGCCCAGAAGATTGTGAGTGAATTCCAGATAATTGGACATTGATAATGTTTTTCTGCTCTCCAAAGACATTGTGAGAAACTTGATAGATGTTTGGTATTATTTGGTCCTGTGCATTAGCAACCCGTGTGATTGTTCTTCTTGTAAATGTTTTTGCTAGTTTAGTATTAATTTTTTTTGATTGGCTTATACAGAAAAATGGAGTTGTTGTAGAAGTTTATTTTTAGTTGTGTTTAAAATATTGTATTGTGCACTGTTGGGTGAGTGTCTGCCTACGTCTTGGCATTTTGTATTGTCCACAGGTGTTGGATTTATGTGGGGGAAGTTGATTGCTAACGATCTGCATATGGTATCAGTAGAAACCTGAGGAGTTCTGTATCAATAAGAACACCTGAGCTCAGATGCTTGGGGTTCCACTGTCAAGGATGTTGCTTGCCATTATAGTGATTCCCTTTGCTGAGGTCTGACAGGGCTTGCACCTATGATTATGCCTCCTTGTTGTCCTTGGTGAGCTACCACAGCAGCCTAACAAGTACACTGCCTCCCTGTGAAGAGCTAACTATGTTCTCACACTTATAGGCTGGGGAAGCTGCATGACTCAGGGCCTGCGAGTCTGAGGATCACACTCTGATCCCACTTTGCCTGTGACTCATTTGTGGCTAGGCATCTGACTTGCTCTACTCTGTGCCCTGGAAGTCAGAGAGACCAGTCTGGCCCTTCTCCTTTGCAGGTACCAATGTTCATGTGCCCAGTGTCCTAGAGAGACCAAAGGATTGTCTGAGATAGCAAGCCAATTAGGAGTGTGTCAAGGACAGACCAATATCCTGTGGACCAGAATATGTTTGGCTTTTTCTCTCCTTTCCTTTATTTTTTTTTTTTTTTTCTAATTCGTCCACACAAGAAAGCACCTTTTATAGAGACATTTCCTTGGAAATCATCGTCATTAGGGCTACAGTGTAAATAAACAGCCTCCTGATCATGCACACTCAAACCTGATCCAGACCCAGGCTGTCTCCAGTATTTCTAAAAATGCTGCTGCCAGTCATTTGCTTCAGAAGCCCCCTGGGGGACGGGGAAAGTAACTATGTAGCCACAGATGATCATATAGATCCTCAGATCAATCTCTGGAGGTGTAGTCCCAAATCTTCATTTGTAATGGACATTGAAATTTTGGGGAGAGGCTCAGGTACCCTTAAATGCAAGAACCTCTACCCTGGGAAGTATTGCATGGTGCAAAGATGGGATTTGGGATTGGACTTTGCCCTTGCAGGGAGTGTTAACTGGCACAGGCACTGATATTGCTGAGCTTCTGCATCTTCACGTGGGAAGTGGAAAGAGTTACTATATAGGGCTGGTGTGATGATGGGTATCATAATATAAGAATTCTTTAAAAGCTATAAAGGATGGAGACAGTTGTTATTTATAGAAAACCAGCTAGGCAGGCAAGAAGCGGGTGGGGTGGAGATGGAGACCTGATGCCTGGGTACAGACAGCCAGAGTGTGGGAAAGTAGGGAGCTGAAAAACAAACAAACTCATCTGTGGGATGAGGGTGGTGCTGATGGAGAGATACCAAGAGGTTTGCTGTCACTGCACTGTGAATGGTCAGCTGTTATGTGTGTTAAGGACTTGAAGGTAGGAGGGTTTATTAGGCTCCCCCTCCCTGCCCCCTCCTTCCTTCTCTCCCTCCATCTCTGAATTGCTATCAATCATAGTACATTTACAGCCGCATGAGTCATTTGCCTGATCAAGTGAGAAAAGACATTCATTTGGGGCCAGGGCGGGGCCGGGGGCCGGGGGTGGGGGTGGGGGTGGGGCCGAGGGTGGGGGTGGGGGTGGGGGGGGTGGGGGTGTAGCTCAGTTGGTGGATTGCTTACCTGGCATGCAAAGTCCTGGAGACCATCCCTAGCACTGCATAAACGAGGCATGGTGGAATATGCTTCCAATCCCAGTATTCTGGGTGGCGGGGAGCTGGAAGATCAGAAGTTCATGGACATCTTTGGCTATGTAGTGAGTTCCAGAAGCAGCCTGGGATGTATGAGACCCTCCTAACTTGAAAGAAAGAAAGCACATCAAATCAGGACATTATATGATTGTCTGGTCCAAATTTCAGATCTATCATGCTGTTTTCAACTAGTTAGTAAGAAAACTTGAAAAGATTTATTGCTATTTGTGAAATTTAAGTGTTATTTAAATATCACGTCACAATCATGTAGCTTTAAAGCATGGCAAAGTTTGTTTTTATGTTCGGAATGTTTAGGATTTAAATGTCTTGCTAGCTGTCAGAGCTGCATTCCAGCTCTGATTACCAGCTCAGGGCCCGATGCTCACTTAGGCAAAGCTGTTAATGATCATAGAGACAAGTCTGTTTCTGATAGTCTTTTTTGACCCATGGCTTTTAAATTTCTTTAGTTACTTATCAAGTCTGATTAAACTATTATTGTTTAACCTCGTGTCATGGCTGGGAAAGAGCTCACAAGAGTAGAGCTATTAGCTTTGGCCTGTAACCCGGTGTTGCACACCTAGCAAACGCCACCGCTTGCTTGCAGCTCACTTACATCACAGTAACAGCTTTGCCTTTCACTCAAGGTTACTTTGTGGGAGTCTTAAGCCGACTGGAAATTTACGCAGGTTCTTTTCATTAAAACTAGATGACATCTGTAAATTCCCCACTTACTAGACACCCACAAATTTAGTAGTCATGTGTCAGTGAGCACGGTAAAGGATCGGCAGGCGTGCAACCCTCCTGCAGCTCCAGGAGGACATCTGCTTGCCTTCCCTGAATGTGCATCTCTGACCCAAAGACCCAGTGAAAATGTCAGTGGGACTGATTCTGACATGGAAAGTATATAAATGGAAACCGTCCAGTGCTCTCTCTTGTGTTTCCCTGCAGGTTGGCACATGTCACTTTTTTAGACTCTCTGGAGGAAAAAGTCTTCGGGAGAAACAGTGTGATGTTTAAAATGCTCTGTAAATGGCTACAGTATTAACACTTGGCTTCATCTCTTCCAGAACTTTCTTCCAAACATATGCATGTCTCTTTGACTTCTTCGGAGTATTACTGTGGACCTGTTAATAGGAGGAGGTCTTGTAGAAGCAAAGAGGGACCTGATGGAAGAAAGGCTGTGCACAGAGCTCCAAGCCTGCAGTGGACTAGGTGGGGCAGGCTGGGTCAGACTGGAGCCAAGGGGCTTTGGAGGACAAAGCAACAGGGAGCAAGAGGATTACAGCCACCATCTCAGGAGCTGCCTGGGCTGGCAGTGGCTGCTGCTGCTGCTTCATCGTTGCTCCCCAGCATCCATCACAGATGGTGGACTTCACCTGGGGGTACCGCCACCAACCACACTCAACTGAGGGAGGAATATTCTGGTAAGAAATTAGAGTCTTCGTGAGAAAGAGAAATAATAAACATGACTGTTTACTCTGGGTTCAAACCACAGTGTTATTTAATCTGTTAGAAATCAATACTCTGAACAGTCTTTCCATGTTAATGTATACTCACCTAAAATGTACTTCTTTTTCTTTTTTTGAGACAGGGTTTTGCTGTGTAGCCTGGGCTAGCCTGGAATTTATGATTCTCTTGCCTTCTGAGATCTTGGATTATAGGTGTGCACACTACACTAACCCCCACCACCACCACCAAAGTTGAATCCTGTAGTTACTGGAGCTTTTTAAATGCCAAGGCATTGTACTGAAGTATCCAACTGGATTGCTCCAGGAGGCACCAAATTCAACCTCACTGACTGTTTCCTCGGACAAGGAGCTCTCTGATCTCTGGGAAATAGGATCGCATGAGGCATAATATTCTCAGCAGAATCCAAATTCAAGAGAGATGTTTTCTTTCAAAACAGTCACTACCAGGAAAAGGTGGTTAGTGCAAATGAACCCTTGTGGCACAGAAATGTCGCAAAAACTCATGGGAAATGGGCAGTGCAGAAATGTGCACGCAAACATGATGCAAAGAGGGGCTCTGATTGGCTGGGCCAGCTGGCATCTGCTCCATCAATGGCTCGCAGAGTGGAAAGTCTCCTCATGGAGTCAGTTTGCTCACTCATTGGACAGTTGCTGAATTCCCACCGCATGACAGATGCTATGTTAGGCTCCAGGGATAGACAAGCCTTGTCCTGGAGAGATTGCAGACTTAGGGGAGAGGCAGCAGGACAAATACACCAAGCAGTAGTTAGTTGCTCAGCAACATTAACAGGGGGCTTTGGGGTTGGAGCAGCCAGCAGCCAAGTTTGCCTGTGGCACAAAGGGCTTCACAAGGGGAGTAACAGATGAGCCACAAGTGTTTCCTATGCTCATGTTGGCAATACTAAGCGGGAAGGAGTGTCCCAGAATGAGATGGCTTGAGGCTAAGGTGAAAAGAACTTTCTGGCATGGCTTAAGGTAAAGAGTGGCCCTGCCTTCGAATCCCAGTTGTTCCAGATGCAGGTCATATGACCTGGTAAACGTCCTATGATCCACTGGTATCTGTTGCCAGTGACAAAATGTCAGAATTACATCTGCCTTGGAAGGTCACTCTGAGCACCAGATGTCTTCCCATGGGACTCAGCAAGAGGCATCGGCCATCATAGGTTTCCCAACACTAAATGAATAAATGTAAATATTTTCTGTATTTGGTAGCTATTTTTCAATTATGTGAGATTGGGTACAGGTGTAGTATTTCTGGGAATGAGAAGGGTGCTTTCCTAAACTAAAAGTTTAGGAAAAGAGAGAGAACTTAGAACTTCCTGAAAAAGGCATTTGTGTGATTTTGTTTCACTTCATTCATTCATTCACTCATTCATTCATTCATTGAATACTTATTTAGTAATACTCTCTAAGAACCATCCTGGTAAATAAAGTCCCCGCCCTTATGGAACTTAAATTTTGGTCAGGAGTCAGATAATGCACACACAAATCAATATATGTCAAGAGGACAAACAGTATGGGGAAAAAAGCAAGATGAAGGGTAGGAGAGTATTGTTCTAGCTAGAGTGAGATCAGAAACCCTATCTCAGGAGTTGAGCAATGGCCTCAATGGAATGAAGGTGCACTGGGAACGAGCATTCCCCAGAGATGACATCAAGAGCCTGAAGTAACAGCACGGAGGCCGCCTGGCTATGCTGCCCAAGTAGAGACGGAAATAAAAGGTTAAGATGGAGTGGTAGGCAGACCCAGGGCACAGAGGTCTAGTAGCCAGGAAACGGCTTTGCATGTGCCATACGTAAAGAAGCCACTGGATGGTATTGAGCCAGCTCTTCAGCCAGCATAAGCAAGATGGTGTCGCAGATGCTGGTGGGTGTGATGAGAAGTGGTAGGATTTGGGATTCATTTGGAAGGTAGAATGAAAAGGTTTTCCTGATGGGTTGGACATTAATTGGAAAATGACAGAGGGAGAGAGAGAGAGAGAGAGAAAGGGAGAGAGAGAGCGAGAGGGAGGGGGCGATGACTGCAAGCAAGTAAACCAAGAGTATGGTCTGGGTGAGTTAATGTGGAGAGGCTAACTGAATACAGAGCTGGCGAAAGGTCTGTGCAGATGACACCCTGGGCAAGGGGCAGGAGAGGCTGATCTAAGAAGAACTTGAAGGCAGCTTAAAGTTGTAGACAGAGAAGAGCTCCATACAAGAGACATACTGCGAACTCATTTATACGGTATCCCCGGCCATACTGTGTCCTACTCCCTGGCCCTACTGTGTCCCACTCCCGGGCCCTACTGTGTCCCACTCATTAGGACCTACTGTGTCCCACTCCCGGGCCCTACTGTGTCCCACTCCCTGGCCCTACTGTGTCCCACTCATTAGGACCTACTGTGTCCCACTCCCGGGCCCACCCAGTGCCTCCATCACCTACTCTTTTCAGCAGTCTTGATTTCCCAAGACAAACTGGGCTCACCTGGATGAGAAAACACTGCAATTGTGGTTCTTAAGTTTATGGTGAGAGCACAGTCGAGAAGGTTGTGGAAGCCAGTCCACGGCGAAGAGGAAGTCCCCTCCCACCTTGTAGCCACCCTTGGCTTCCGGCTCTGTAATTGATCCCGGGTTAGACAGGCAGACCCTGTGAGATGAGAGCACAAGTCTCCTTCTGGGTCTTGACACCTGCAGTCCAGGGACCCCGCCTGCTCTCGGCAGACACACTCGGCTTTTGTTTGTAGGAACAAAGGCTGTTGAAAACTGTGTTTGCCAGGCAAGCATCAGTTCTTCAGGATCAGAACACAGTTTACTCTCAAGAGTGGGCAGTGAGGAGAGGCGAAGGGGAAGTCAGAACAGAACACTAAAAATAACTATAAGTTATCCTGTCAGAGAAGATCTCCCCTTTAAAGCCAAAATGTAGAGGATTTTATAAAATGTTTTATTGTGCTGATTTGGTAGACAACAGTTCAGTGGTCTCCCACATAACACCCCTTTTCTAATGCCCATCAACTCAAGGCCAACCCTGTCTCCATTTTAATAATGTCACCCCTTCATTATTTTGAATCAAATATAAGACATAATTTGACTCTGTCTACAATTTTTTCAATAGGTACATTTAAAAGCCCAACACATTTTAAATATAGTAAATTTTAAAAAATTACCATAACCACTGTAACTGTGTTACTTTTCCCATTGACAACACACCTGACATGGGTCATTTGAGGGAGATAAGATTTATTCTGGCTCGTTTGAGGTGACACCGTTCTTCAGGCACAAGAAACTGAACATATTCGTCTGTTCTGTCCAGCAGTAAGTTGGCAGTTGGCTAAAGGCTTGACCCCACTTAAGGCTGACTTTTAGTGGGTGCAGGATTACTTTATAATTCTGCACTAAGCAGTGTAATCGGCAACTCCATCTCAGTGACAGGAGCATTTATAATTTCATTTCCAATGCCCTCTTGTTGGTCAAGCAAGCACAACAAAAACACAAAACCACGGGAGTAAGCCCAGTATGGACTTAAAAAAGAGTAGGGTGGTGCGTCTTTTTCTCGAGAGACCTGAGCAAATCCACATAGGATGCTGATGACAGGACCAAAGTGATGGCTAACTTTGGTGAAGTCTAACTTGGTGAGCCGATACGCTTTTGGGGGTCACTTACAGGAGCATGGAGGGCTCAAAGGCAGTGGACTCACTGCACCCACCACACCCCCGGGTGAAGACTCTTTTGACAGCAGGAGCTCCCTGCAGGAGGCAAGGCAGTTTTTGCAGCTGGGGAGTCTCCACCCCAGCAATCCTTTGCGGCTTGTATAACACTGGGGAGGGACCCTCATGAGTCCTGTAAGTTTCAGGTTTTTCCAGTTGTGAGATTTTTGACTTCCTGGTCTTATGAGTCCCCCTCTTCCCTCCAGGAGGGAATTTCTCGGTTTCAGGAAACAGCTACACAAGAAATAGGAAAGGTAAAGCCCACATGACCCATGGTTGACCAACCAGTCTATGGGAAGCAGCAGGTGAGAAGTCGGAGGGCGATGCTGCTGTTTTTAAGTCTCCTCCCTGTTCTACAGAGAGGGTCACAAGTTCTCTGCAGTCAGGAGGGAGGCCAAGGTGAGGAATCTGAACCTGCTGGGCTTGGAGTTGCCTGGTACCAGGATGAGGAAAGAAGGGGAGGGGGTAAGAGGGGCTGCTAAGAAGCTGGTTAGAAGAATGTTCACTTCCATCACAATGATAAAAATCTGAGACAAACCAGCCTATAACCAAAACATCTACTTTGGCTTCTAGGTCTGGACCATGACTGACTGGTGCTTTGGGCCTGTGGCACATCAGCCCGTCACAGCAGGAGCATGTAGCCAAGCATGGCTGCTGGAAGGCAGAAGAGGAGGCTGGGTTGGTCCCCCAATCCTATTCAAAGGCAAGATCCCAGTGACCCAAAGTCCTCTTGCTGGCTTCTGCTTATTAAAGTTTTTGTGACCTCTCGGCGGAGCCTAAATAGGCAGGAACCCCCAGGACCCAGAGGATGCTTACACTTTAAAGTGAAAACAAGATAATTGTAAAAGAAGGCAAATCCTTGCCAGCGGTCCTGTAAGCACGGGCCTGTGGGGGGAGGGTGGACTCAGCAGAGTAAACGGAGGTAGAAGACTGTAGTCCGAACACGTAACTGCACAGTGACCAGTTGGTTCAAAGTCTCTTTTTTGGACAATGTGTTTCCCTGATGGATAAGGTGGGGTCACAGGTGGAACTATGGGTGGAGAACAAACAATCTTAAGTTACTATGGAATTAATTACCTTTGTAGGGCAGCGATTGCCAGTCTAAGGGGTGAAAACCAGGCTTTTTGCTAAGTGTCAATCCAGAAACAGTAAGTAACAGGACCTGAATGCCTCCATCTGCCTGTTAATCCATGGCTGAGCATCCTTCATCTAATCTCTTCCCCTTCAGCCTCACCTTGCAGGTTACTTTGAAACAAATTCTAGACATTACATCATTTTGTCTGCAAGGGCTTAGATCTGTCTTGACTACATAAGGAGTGCCTTCCCTCTCCTTAGAGGACTAGAAGTTGTCAGATTTAAGAGAATTCTTCAGTGTACCCTGATACACATTGTTCCAGTGCCCACCACCAGCCCTAACCCCAGTGTGCTCTTTCTGTTGCTTTATTCTAACCAGGATCCAAACACGGTCTGCCATTGCGTTTGTGTGTCTTCATTCCAGGACACACAAATGTGTGTCATTCCCTCTCCTTTGTTGTACTGAAAACTTTGTTGTTTTCCCTAGCCCTTGATCCAGAAGACTTTTCTGCATTTTTTGGAGTTGTCCGGTTGCTCTTTTGTGGTACTAAGATACCTGGCTTTTCCCTGCATTTCTATAGAACACCTTTTATATCTTGGGGTTTGATCAACTCAAAGTCAGTTTTGTTTCTGCTCTAATCCTTTCTTTACCAAATCAACTTCATTGATGAGTTTTGATCATTTCCTCCAGGAGGCTCAGCCTGTCTGGACCTTTTCTTTGTCACTGTTCAGCCCCAGGGGTGCTCAGCCTGTTGTGTTGATCTAGCCAACACAAAGCCTCCACCAGCTGTCACCTTATGCCTGCCATAACATAGGAGCTCAACCTTTTGACATGGAGACACGATGTTGTGATCTACAAATGTATTCATAGCTAGTGAGCCACAGGTTGGGCATGCCAGCTGCCGTAGGCATTTTATCAGGAGCTTCATTGATAGTTTCCCCCCACCTCGGGACAGCGTTGTAGCTCTGGCTGTCCTGGAACTCACTCTGTAGACCAGGCTGGCCTGGAACTCACAGAGCTCCACCTGCCTCTGCCTCCCGAGTGCTGGGATTAAAGGTGTGTGCCACCGCCACCTGGTGGTGGTTTAAGGTTTAAGAAGAACTTCTCACACTCAGTGGAATTCTTCAAGTAAAAATAATTTCCCAGCCTCAACTACTTGACTTTTGTTTGTTTGTTTGAGACAAGGCCTCATTATGTAGCTCTGGATAGTCTAGAATTCTCTATGTAGACCAGGCTGGCATGTGAACTGCCACACCCAATTTTAATTAAAAAAAATTAAAAGAACGTTTCATGATTTCTTTTCTAAAATATGCATTTTAGTTGGGCAGTTGTATGTTGATGTTGTCTGTGTGCCTTGAAATTGACACCGTCGATGCCCCTTACAAATTCCCATTTGGTCGTGTGCTACCAAGGCCTCTCCTGGTACCCTTCCCTCACTGTGTTGTGGATCACAGTGTTTGAATTAACAGTTACGTGGCTATTTCTGTCACAGCACCTCTGTGTTCTTAATGTGTGGAAACAAAGTGTTTGCACTTGACTTAATGAGACCCTTGAAAATTGATAAAACAGGTTTCAAACCCCATGGGGATATAAGGAAACAAGGACTTAGAATATCCTGACAAGACATAGTATACCAGGAGTTTACAATTTGGAATAATTCTTCCCTAAAGTTAAATAGTCAACTAATATACATATATTCTGATATTAGATGTATTTTAATTATAGGTAACACACATATAATGCATAATATTTTGATATTACATATTTTCTTATATGTCAAGATATATTTAAAAATAAAGCTGCTCAATTTGGCATGGTGGGATGCACCTGTAATCCCAGTACTCAGGAAGCAGAAACAGGCAAATTTGAGTTCCAGGCCAGTCTGGTCTACAGAGTGAATTTCAGGACAGCCAGAGCTACACAGAGAAACTCTCTCTCCAAAAACCAAAAACCCAAAGCTGAATTAAATAAATGAATAAAACTGTCCACACAAATTAGATGTGCTAAACTTATAATTTCTGTGTTCTTCTACATATGTTAAAAACTTGCCCTTGGTTAACATTGGATTTGAACTCTTAAGCCAAACAGCATCCTGGGTTTAATTCTGTATAACCAGAGTGCATCGGACAATTTATTTTTGGTCTTTGTCCTCGTTACTGTTCTGTTACTGTGATAAAACACTCTGAGCTAGGCGACTTATAAAGAAAGCATTTCATCTGGCTTATGGTTTCAGAAGGCTAGAGTCCATGATGGAGGAGCAAAGAACAGCTGAGCTCACAGCTTGGTCCATGACCACGAGGCAGAGAAAGTGCACTGGAAATGGAATGGGTCATCTGAAACCTCAATGCCTCCCCTGTTCACACACCTCCTCCATCAGGGCCTCATCCCCCAACCCTACACAAATAGTCCACTAACTGGGGAGGACTATATATATGACTATATATATGAGCCTACAGCAGCCATTCTCATTTACACAACTCATTCAAAGACAGTCTTTTTGTTGTGTTTTCTTATTTTGAGACAGTTTCACTAGATCAGCCTTCCCAAGGGCTGGTGTTGCAATTGTGTGTCACTGGCTCAAAATTCACTCGATCTAGCAATATAATTCATCTGATTGAAAGGAGTAGAATTATTTCCAAATGGCTGCACTCTAATACCCAAGAAAGGTTGGTATCTCTGCATGGCCGGTGTCCAGGACTGTGGGTCCTGCATTCACTAGGCAGTGGTGGGTCAGGTGTGGGCACCATCACAGATGTAGGTGGAGATCATGGACCTGAGCTGCACCCCCACCTCCCAGTCACAGCTGAGGATGAAGAGCAAGGGGGACTCTTGCTTGCAACTTGGGCACCTGCTTCCTTCCCACTGCCTTCTGCTAGTTTTCTCCTTCTCAGGGTGTTCAGAGTTCTGGGAGCACCACTCCACACTTCCCTCCTGACCCAGGTCCTCAGTGCGGCCTGTCCCCCACCAGACCCCTCTCCTATCCTAGGAGCTCCGTTCCCCCAACTCCAAAGAGGCCTGGCTCTGCTCCACCTCCTACTGCCTCCGGGTGACCTTCTGGCAGACACTCCTAGATGTGCTGTGTATTTGCTGTATATGATCCATATGCTCATCACATATAGACCTTTAAAACCACGTGCCCTCCTTACACCGAACCCCCCTTAATTACTGCCTCTCCCCTTCTCACTACCAGCGTTTTCCAACAATGCTCTGTACTCCAGGGAGAGTGCACCTTTGAATTCCCCTCTATTTCCCAGCCTCCTACAGTCTAAATTTCCATCCCACTGTTCCAGTGAGACAGCTGACCCATCACCCTTCTGTGCCGCGAAGGCTCTTAAGTTCAGAGACCTGTTTTCAGGATTTTCTCCTGTCTCCTGGGCTGTCGCCCTGGGGTGTCTCAACACAGGCCCCTCCAACAGCAGGGCCCTCAGGATTCTGGCCTCCACTCTAATTCCTCTTCTATTAGTGCAGGGCATCCATGAACTCGGGCACATGCATGCTCTGAGGACCCAAAGATCTTGGAGGCAGCTTTCCGCAGTCACGGGTCCGACTGCTCTCTCAGCTTGCTTTTGCCTGACCTCAGTCGGGAGCGCCGGACACCCTGGAGCTGCTGAAGTGGTTCTTGGCTCCATCTTTCCCTCTATTTCCATAATTCAAGCTGATTTCCTGTCTCATCACCTCCGTCCTTGGAAAGAGTCAGGACCATCCCATCTTCCTCTATGCTCCACCATGTTTAATCCATTATCCCAAGCAGATGTGTTTACGGCACGCATCTTAGCATGGCTTTTGCCCAAAGCAGGTTGTGTTAACTAGCTTTTCATCGTCGGGACAAAATACTGGAAAGAAGAAATTTAAGAAGAAGAAAGGTTTATTGATGTATTTGGGCTCATGGTTTCTGAGGTTCGGTCCTGGTTCAATTGGCTCCATTGCTTCAGAGTCCACACATGGTGTCACAGAACTTCATGGCAGGGAGCACGTGATGGAGCAACGTGGCTCACCTCATGGCAGACAGGAGGCAGAGAGACGGAGGGACATGATATTCCTTTCAAAGACACACCCCAAGTGACCCTATTCCTCCAACTAGGCCCTACCTTTTAGTGCCTACTGCCTGGCAATATTCCATCCAACAATTAATCCATTCATGGTCAATTTTACCCATGAAGCCAGAACCCTTGTGATCCATCTCCCCGCGGCTGGGCCTGGGGACAGGCCTCCCTGGGGATGGCCTCTCATAAGCCCTTGAGGGAAGTTCAGATCCAAACTGCAACACAGACGGTAAGACAGGGTTTTGGTGTAGGTGATTTATTTGGGGTGGTCCCAGGAAACAGGTATGTGAGTAGGGAAGTAAGACAGACTCCTTAAGTAAAGCAGGTTCCAATTTAGGTGTTTCTGGGGATATTGGACCAGGTGGGATAGAAACAGGAGACCGTACTAGGCACCATGGGAAATAAGAATATTGAAGAAGTCCTTGTTGCCTGGGAAAACAAACAGGAGGAGGACCATGCCAGTCCTTCTTCATTTAGAGCTATTTGCAGAAAATGAGGATTAATACATTCAGATAGAAAAATAGTTTCCCAGGAAATGTTGGAAATAGAGTGATAGTAATAATACCTAGCAGTCACTAAGCATTTACAGTGTGCAAAACAGTAAAAAATATTGGGTTTTTTAATCACATAATTTCATTTAATCCCCACAAAACCCTTATAATTAGTCACCGTTATGATCCTCAGCTTACAGCCGAAAATGCTGACACCCACAAGACTAAAGCCATGGGACTAGGAGGTGATGAAATGCAGATCCCAACTCAGTCCTACCTGACTCCAGGGTAGTCCTACCTGACTCCAAATGTGCTGCTCGTCACCATTGGCAGGATAACTGGGTACACCCTGATATCATTCAGGGTGCTTTACCAGCATTTCAGAAGGGAGTTGAGTTTTGTACTGCTGCTTTCTATTTTTACTGACCATGAAGAAGGAGCAGTGTATAAACAGAGCACATTTTTATGCTACCATTTAGTCTCTGCTCCAAGTCCCTCACACTTGTGTGCATGAGAGTTCTGCTATAAAGCTATCTTCCTAGGCTGTCCCCAGCCTTTCCCATGTGACTGCCCTGTGGGGAACACCACCTACAGCGGAGTGGTTGACCAGATGCCTCTTCCTGTCATCATTCATGTCAGACTTGGAGACTTCTCCATGATGAAAGTTGGTGGTACTTGGACCAGTTTGTTAGCTTGTCCCATGAAAAGAGCTGTTTCTATTTCTTTAAAATGAGGAAAGAGAGATGCCTATCTACCTACCCACTGATTCCAATGGTTCATGTGAGCACTGGGGGAGGAGAAGCATTCTACCAGAGTTCCTCAGAGTGGTTCCTCAGAGACACCAGAGGGTCTGCATGAATTGTGAAGTGCAGTTGGGGACCCACAGAGATGGGTTCATTTTTCCCCACCTCAGCCCTTTGCTAACAGCAACCTGTGTACTTCCTTCAATCTCTCAGTAACCTTGTGCATTAATTTGTCCCTTGGTTGGCCCCTACCCAGAATGTGGTGCATCAGCTGAAATGGGATCAGGGACTAATCCCTGTGCTGTCTAGTGAGGAAGGGAGACATACTAGTGTGCCAGCCATACCTATGGCCAGCATCAGGGCAAGTGACAGCAGAGTGCTGTGGGGCTGTGCGCTAGTCATTCTCCTCATAGCTAGGACAGCACACCTGACAGGAACAAGGGAGGAAGGCCTATGTGGCTTCAGAAGGCACCATCATCATGATGAGAAGGCAGGCCAGAGCGGGTCGAAGTGGCTGGAGCATAGGTAACGCCCCTCACGTAGCAGCTAGATCTTGAAGTAGGGGGCTAGACACCCCTCTAGTGACCAACATCTACCAGGGATGCCACTTAAAGGTTCTACAGTCTTCGAAAGCAGTATCTTGGCTGCGGACCAAGAGAGGTAACATGAGCTTGGGGTGAGGAAGGGGCTTTCCATGTTCAGACCAGAACAGGCACATAAGCTACCCCAAGGGAGCTGGCACGTGGACTGTGCTGAGAAGGACCAGTGGGACTATCCTGAAGAGCTGACCTGCATGGTATTCTATGTCATGGTTGTAGCATATTTTATTTACCGAGTCCCCTTTAAGGAACACTGAGGTTTTTAATCTTTCAGAAATTCTGAACTAAGTAGCCGCGCAGAGGGGCTGTTTCTGGTAGTCTCAGCATCTGTGGGGGGCACAGTGCCTTAGGAGGCAGCTGGCTGAGGCTTCCTCAAACAGACACAGAGTTCAAAGTCATAAATCCTCCCCGGCAAGGGGAAAGTGCCTGTGTTTCTTGTTTCTATTTCGTACCATAAATTTAAAAACCTTTATTTATATTTTCCCAAGGCTTTCAGTCACCTTGAGTATCTGGCTAAAACCTTTCTTTGTCTGGGAACTATATACATGGAGATTAAGCTGTCCGAGTGGCGGAAAAGCTGGTCTTGTAGAAATGTTTATCAACTGAATGCCTGGGAAGAGCTGTATAATAAAATCCTGGCTCTTCAGCTCATGGTGATGTGCTGCATAGTGCCAGGCCTGTTTTTTCTCCTATTTCTCTTCTTGAGGCTAATACTTATAAAGCCAGCAATGATTTTATATGATATTCAGAAATATCAATATAAAAGCCTTTGAACCCTGTAAAGAAAATTCTCTTCTTTATTTCTTTCCTCTGATATTGAGACACTCCTAAAGAGTTTTTGCAAAGGCTGTCACTGTGTCTGGCTTATATAGATGATAGAGAAATGGAAGTACAACCACCTGGTTGGTTTTCCTTCCATGTTGGTGATGGAACCCAGTGCCCCAAGCATGCTTACCATGTGATGTAACACTGAGCTACACCCCAAGATCATTAAGCTGGGCACAGCTTCTCAAACCCAGGCCTCAGCCCTGGTATCTGAGAATTACCAACATTTAAATAAGCTCAGCTGTGAGAGAGTCCTGCCCTGCCCGTCACGTCTTCTCCATACTGCCACTGTACTGACATCCGAAAGATCCTACAGTCAGACATAACGCGGTGAGAGAGAAAGATGAAGGGGAACCAGGATGGGCCACGGCACTTATAAAGATGTCGAGATTGAAACTGCAGGGCAGCCTCTTCCAGGAAGAGGAATGCTGTTTTTGTTTGTTTGTTTTTTGTTGTTTTGGTTTTTTGAGATAGGTTTTCTCTGTTATAATCCTGTCTCTGTAAGTCCTAGTTCTGTAGACCAGGCTGGCTTGAACTCAGAGATCCTGAGTTCTGCCTCTACCTTCTGAAGGCTGGGATTAAAGGTATCCACCACCCATGCCCGACTCTCAGTAATGCTTGTTTTGAAAAGTGTTCAGGATTGAACCTGGGGCCTCATGCACGGGAAGCTGCACCCACTTTATGAACAGTAAATGTGGAAGGAGAGAGGCCAAAAACTGTCTATGAACAGGGGGTGAGGATACCTGAAAGTCTTTGAAGTTCACCTCTGCAGCATCCTCTAGGGAGCAGTGAGAACCCAAGATTCAACCTTCTAAGCCTTTAGCAACCATTGAGAGCTCTGGAAGATACCTCAAGCACCCACAGCCCACGGGCAAAGACGTGAAGGCAGAGACCAACTCATGCCTCTGGCTGCTGCTGGAGGTTTGAGAATTACAGATCACAAGAATGATTGACAGCAGAAAAAATTATGGATCACTTTAAAATTTATTATAATAAGTATTTATGATTAATAAACATAAAAAGTACGAACCTTTTTTGCCAAGACATAGCTGTATTTCAGTAAAATAATATCTTGCTTCTGATGGTTGTAACAATGATGACCAACACAAATTTGAATGTAATCTTCAAGGTCAGCTGACCCCAAATTCCTTTTCCAGAAAGTAGTAACAAGAAGTCAGGTAGCTTATTTCTTTGACACAGTAAAAAAGATTTTATATGTTCAACCCATAAACATACAAGTGTCTACTTTACCCATGCCAGTCTGTGCATAGCTTTGTGTGTGTGCATGCTTTGCCATGCTGTGGGTGGTATTTGGCGCCTCCTACATGCTAGACTAGTGATCTACCGCTGAGCTGCACCTCAGCCTTGCATAGTATCCCCTTAGGTCGTATTTCATTCTGTCACTCAAGTTTAAAGGAATACTGGCATGATTTCCAACATTGCAGAAATTCTGATTAAATTACATGAGGTCCAGATCTAACCAGAACCCAGACTCTTCCTCCATTTCTTTTGCCTGGTGCATTTTTGCTTATCCTTGTTTCATTGTGCCTCCAGCATCTGGTTTTGGGTTTGTCTCTGGTGCATCCAAGACTGAATGTGCCTGTCTAGCAACAGCTGTCACCTTCCCGACACATGTGAAAACACCCGCCCACTTGTGAGGCTTTCTGAGCTAACTTCCTAACCGGGATGGAGCTTGGTGGTCAGCCCGTGAGTGGTGTGGGCTGAAGGGAGCGTGCCCTATAGAGCAGGGCTAGGCTCCGCCCACCACACCTGTCATCCACTAACCCCTCCCTGCTCAAACACTGTGCCTGTCTCAAAAACCACAGCGGGGAGGTGTTGGTAGAAAGGATGGTAGCCAGGTCATACCTGAGTTTGTCAAGCACAGACTTCTGTTTCTAAAATTTTAGAGCAGATAATCCAGAATTAGTCTTGTCAACTACATTTTTCTCAAATTATCTATTTATCTATCTACCTATCTAATCATATGTGTATGTGTGTGTATGTGTGCCTGAGTGTGTGTGTGTGTATGTGTGTGCCTGAGTGTGTGTGTGTGTGCCTGAGTGTGTGTGTGCCTGAGTGTGTGTGTGTGTGCCTGAGTGTGTGTGTGTGTGTGTGTGTGTGTGTGTGTGCCTGAGTGTGTGTGTGTGCCTGAGTGTGTGTGTGTGTGTGTGTGCCTGAGTGTGTGTGTGTGCCTGAGTGTGTGTGTGTGCCTGAGTGTGTGTGTGTGTGTGTGTGTGTGTGCCTGAGTGTGTGTGTGTGTGCCTGAGTGTGTGTGTGTGTGCCTGAGTGTGTGTGTGTGTGTGTGCCTGAGTGTGTGTGTGCCTGAGTGTGTGTGTGTGTGTGTGTGCCTGAGTGTGTGTGTGCGTGTGTGTGTGTGTGTGCCTGAGTGTGTGTGTGTGTGCCTGAGTGTGTGTGTGTGTGTGTGCCTGAGTGTGTGTGTGTGTGTGTGTGCGTGTGTGTGTGTGTGTGTGTGCCTGAGTGTGTGTGTGTGTGTGTGCCTGAGTGTGTGTGTGTGTGCCTGAGTGTGTGTGTGCCACCTGCATTCACTGCCAGAAAAGGGTATTGGATCTCCTGGAGCTGGGGTTTCAGGTAGCTGTGAGCCACCAGACCTGGGTTCTGGGAACCAAACGGGGTCCTCTGGAAGAGCGCAAGTGTTCTCAGCCACAGGGCCATCTTTCCAGCCTCCTACATTTTTATTTAGTTTTTAAAAACTGCGTATTTTATTAGTTAAGAAGCAAATATTTTAGCATACTTTCCGGACATATCTTTTTATAAAGTTCTAATAAATAACATAATAGAGAACCAGCTATTTGCTGTCTTTGTTTTTAGACGCTATGGCCTGTACGTGTCATAGTGTCTGCTCTCTCTCTCTATGAGTTTGCCTGTTCTGACCTTTTCTGTAAATGGAACCATACAATGTATGGCCTCCTTTTGTTTAGAATGAAGTTTTCAAGGTTCATCCAAGCAATGATGTGCTCAGCAGGACTCCAGTTCCAAGCAGTCAAAACCCACCTGTTAGGGTAGTATTTATATATTTATCTATCTATCTATCTATCTATCTATCTATCTATCTATCTATCTATCTATTTATTTATTTATTGAGACAGAGTTTCTCTGTTGTAACTCTGGCTGTCCTGGGACTCACAGAGATCCACCTGCCTCTGCCTCCCAAGTGCTGAGATTAAAGGCATGCACCACCACTGCCCGGCTGAATATTTTGAATGTGTGGATTATGCTGGACTTCGGTCAGAAAGAGTTGTTCACACTGTGTCCTTCCTGAGCTGGGTAAGAACTGCAAAGAATGCTGGAAGAAAACATAAATGTGTTCTCTCTCTCTTGCTCTCTCATCCCTCTTCCTTCCTCCTTCTCCCTCTCAATCTCCCTCTCTTTTTTCCTCCTCTCCTCCTCCACCTCTCACAGTACTGGGGATCAAATCAAGGGTCTTTGCGTTCTACCCAAGAGCTCTACCACTGAGATGTATCCCCAGCCCCTTAAAAGAGATTTTTTTTGTGAGTGTGTATGTGGTAATTGTACATGTATGTGCAGGTGCATGTGCACATGGAGGCCAGAGGTCAACCTCGAGTGTCATTCAGAAGCTGTATTTTTTTTAAATTAAGATTTTATTATTATATATGCTTGCAGGTGGTACACACATAGGCCAGAAGAGGGCACCAGATCCCCTGGAGCTGGAGTTATAGGAGACTAAGCTGCCAGATGTGGGTGCTGGGAACTGACCTCAAGTCCTCTGGACAAGCAAGCAATGGATGTTCTTAATTATTGCCCTATTGCTCCAGCACCTCACCTTGTTTTTTGAGACAGGGTCTCTCACTGGGCCAGAGCTCACTGAGGCTAGGTTAGAGAGCCAGCAAGCCCAGGAAATCTGCCCCTCTCTGCCTCTCCAGTGCTGGGATCTAAGTCTGTGCTATCACATCTGACTCTTTTTTTTTTTTTTTTTTAACATGGGATTTGGGAATCCACTTGGGCCCTCATTTTTTTCTGGCAAGTCCTTTACTGACTGAGCCACTTCCTCAGCCGTATTGTAACAGATTTTTATGACATTTTCTCACACACATAATGTTCTTTGATTATATTCAGCCCGTATCACCAACTCTTGTCTTCCTTCTTCTGTTGGTACCCTTCTTTTCAAATAGTTTCCCTTCTACTTTCTTGCCCTGTAAATTCTGAAATGAGAGAAAACATATGGTATTTACCTTTTTGAGTGTGGCTTTTTTCTCTTAACGCAGTGATCTCTAGTTCCATCCGTTTTCCTGCAATGACTTAATTTCCTTCTTCTTTACAGCTGACTAAAACTCCAGTGTGTGTGTGTGTGTGTGTGTGTGTGTGTGTTGTATCATGTTTTCCTTACCCACTCCCCTATTGTTGGGTCATTAGGCTGGTTTCATATCTTGACTATTGTGAATAGTAGGGAATAAACACAGATGTTCACAGTCTTCGTGGTGTGATGCCTTAGCCTCCTTTCACTTTGTACCCAGGAGTCTTATCACAGGATGGCTAAAGGCTTGGTTTCAGCCTTATAGTGCTGTAGGAGCTTTAAGTGATGGGGACTGCTGGGAGGAAGTTGGTTGTTCTGAAAAGTGCCCTTGGAGGGGATATGAGACCCTGGTCACCTTCATTTCCTCCCTGTGGCTTCCTGGTTGGCAATGAAGGTCCAGTTGTGCTCCACCACATGCTCCCTGGCACCACCATTACGCACCCACCCTGGAGGCCTCAAAGGCCTAAAGACAAACCTTTAAAGCTGAGCCAAATAAACCTTACTTTATAAGCTGATTATCTCAGGTGCTTTTACAATAAGACAATGCTAACACAGCAACTTACTTGAAGATAGGGCTTTATAAAGATACCTAAGCAAAGCCATTGGTTGGGGGGAGGTCTCAGCCCAGTACCATTGGTGTCTGTATAAGGAGGGGAAGTCTGGATACAACACGCATGGAAAGAAAATGATGTGAAGAGACATAAAAGAAGATGGCCATCTGCGAGGCAAGGAATGAGGCCTCAAACAGCGCCTTCCCGTCCAGACCTCAGGAGGAACCAACTTTCAGGTGCTGATCTTGTATCCTGACCTTGAATGATGGTCTTGGGCTTCCAGCTTCTAGGAACATGACAGTAAATAGCTAGCTGTTCCTTAGGCCACCTCATCTGTGGTACTTTGTTGCAGCAGCCCAAGCAAATGGAGGCAGAGTCATTCAGAGAGGTGCTGGGGTCACTTAAGGTCATATATGCTGCAGCACACCTGGAGTCCTAGTTGCTTCGAAGGTTGAGGCAGGATACTCACTCGAACACAGGAGCTGGAGACTGGCCTGGGTGACAAGAGTGAAATGTAAGTGATCTTACATTTCAGAAGGCTTTTGTCGACCCCTGTATGGGACCTGGACTGCAGGCCTGAGAAGAGCAGATGGACTCCATAGAGATCTACCCACAGATGCTGTGGCAGTGGGGTCTGGAAATGATCAGAAGTGGGGAGTGGTTTGAGAGTAGAACCAGCAGGATTTCTTGGTGGACTGATTGTGGGGAAGGAAAGAAAAGGAAGCCAAAGATGACCTCTGACATTGGAACTGTAAGCAGGAAGACAGAAGCACCATGGATGGTGGTGCAGAGGCTGCTGGGATGGCTTTTGGGGTTGATCATCAGGAGCTGCGTGGAAGATGTGGTAAGTTAAAGATACCTATTTAGTAACTAGGTACTTATATCAAGTAGGGGGCGTACATGGGTGTGGTACTCAGGGCTGGGGGTAGGAACCTGGGGCCATCAGCAGATACTTGAAACAGTGAGATAGGTAGAGCCACCAAGAGGTGGAGGGTAGACGGAAAAGTGGCCGACAGACCAAGCCCTAGTTGTCCTTTCTGTCACCAGGCAGGAAGAGGGGAAGGCATCAGTAAAAGTGATGATGAAGGGGCAATGGGTGACAGGAGAAGCTGGAAGAGGGGTCCTGGGAGTCCAGTGAGGAACGGGTGTCAGGGGTGGAAGGGTGACTAGCCATGTCCAAGAGTCCCAACACCTGACACCCAGTGCTGGCCATCTTCTGTGTATAAACGTCATCACTGTGAGGAGGGCGTAAGGAGTGTAACGAATAAACGCTAAGCCTTCACGCTCCACCACACAGAGGAAGGAGCTGATTCTCAAACGGTAAATCTTGAAACTGCTGGCTAAGCACTTGCGGCTCAGGAAAGAATTGCCGAAGGCGCCAAGCAGCTGCCTGGAGGAGAGGCCGGCAGAGGGCGCACAGCCGGGGCAGGCGATCTCAGGAACGAGCCTTTGCTATTATTTGATTTTGAAGCTATCATATATGTATTTCTTTGGCGAAGAAAATTTAAAAGACACAGAAAAGGACTTCCGTGCTTGGCCACACATCACAGTGGAGGGTGATTTCCACAGTGTTGCAGACCTGCGTGGCTGTGGAGCTGGCGAGGATGTCGTTGGTCTCCCGTCCACAGACCCCTGCTTTAGTGCAGGCTGTCTGTCATTAGTCGCAGCCGCTGCTTGTTATGCTGGGGAATAAACCACAGGCCTTACACGTGGGAGGCAAGCCTTCTGTTACTGAGTATACCCCTCCCCCACCTCTTTTTACTCTTTAATTTTGAGACAGGATGTCACTAGGATGCCCAAGCTGACCTTGAACTTGTACATGTCCTGCCTGGGCCTAAGGCATCTTATTCTTACTCACGAGTGTCTTTGCTGGCTCAGTGACAGGAGCCCTGCCCTGGGAAGGCCAGGGATGACCCAGGCTGTGGGGGAAGAGAGTGATGGGAAGGAAGTAATTAGATCTCTTTCTCCCAGGCTGTCTCTTCTGCTTGCACCCTGCTGCTGGAGTTGGGGAGCAAATGAGCTGCCACACACAGTCCTGCCCACCCCTCCCTCCCCTTGACCTCCCAGTACAAGGTGCTCTGTACCACCCAGGCTCAGAAAACTCTGAGAGGCCTTCCCGAATTAGAAGATGAGAATTCTCAGGAGATGAACAGAAATGCAGGTAGAAAATGACTGAAATTGCTGGGTATCAGGAGTGATGATGACCTGGGAGAGTAAGAAGATGTGGGGGAGGGCAGGGGTAAAAGCATCTGCGACTCAGTAATGACATGATACTGAGCTGTTTGCTTTTTTTCTTTCCCTGGCTTTTACTCCAAATGAGCAGTTCTGGCTGTCACACAGCTCAGAGCAAAGTATAAATTCAGCATTCATAATGGAGACCCCCCAGCAGCATGGGTGGCAGCATGGGGTCCAGAGATTCCCTGATATGATGGAGAGAGGCTGGGTAGGAAAGCTGAAACCAAGAAGCCAAGAGATGGGCGGGAGGAGAGAGGAGAGCCACGCAGTGACCGTCAACTGAAGTGACAGAGAAGGAGTCAGGACACAACAGGTGTGGCGAAGAGGAGCTGCCAAGCCATGGGTTTGGCCTTGTTTTGTGAGGTGATGTAACGGACCAACATGTGCACCCCACAGCTTCCAGGCGACATGGCCATGAACTTGATATCTTAAGAGTAAAAGATCTTCCTTTCTCACAATCTGGACCCAGAAATTCAAGCCCTGGGTGTGGAGTGTGGGGGGATCCCTCCTACCCCTCTCAGTTCCCATGGCTCCAGGCATTCTTTGGTGCATGCCAGGATGCACCGGACCTCTTGCTCTCTCATAGCGTCCCTCCTGGTTGTTTCCTGTTTCCCTGATTTTGGAGAAGGGAGGATGAATATCCGAATCCCCCTTCCATTTGGGCAAAAGAGATATCAGTGTTTCACCAGGTCTACTGACCTCTGAGCTTCCGTGGGAGCCAAAGGCTCCTAGCCCACTAGGAGCTGGGAAGTGGTGGGGGTGTCAAGGGCATGGAAGAACACAGCGGAGGCAGGGACATCATGGGCAGACGTACGATCTTACCTTTCTACAGGACAGCCCACCATGTGGCTCAGGCCCTGGATCTTGGGAAAATCCTCACTTCCTTACTTCTTTCTCTCTCATTCCTCATCTGTCCTGCCAAATTTACCTGGTCAGCCAACATGGCTGAACCCACAAGACAGTCACAGGATGACAAATGCTTTATGATTCCACTTCCCTGAGGTTTATTTTGGTTCACAGTTCAGGATACAGCCCATCATGGAAGAGAGGTAAAGGCAGTGGGAGCTTGCAGCAGCTGGTCAAAATACATCCACAGTCAGGAAGAAGAGAACAATGATGCATACCCAGCTGGATTTCTCCAATTATACAGTACAGGGTTCTGGCTAGGGATTGCTGCCGCCCACAGTGGGTGGGTTGTCTTAACTCAACCAATGCAATCAAAACAACCCCCTAGAGAAATCTCTCCCCAGAGATCCTCCTCCTAGGTGATTCTAAATTCTGTCAACTTGGCAATTAACACTCGCCATCCTAGAACACTTTGTCTTAGTCGTGATGTTGGGCACATTATCTAACCTTTGTGTGTTTGGGAATCTCTCATAGCTGAGAGTGAAACAGCTACACTAACTTTACCCAAGAGAGAATAGAGGTGGGGTCATGGCAGTCATTTAGTAAACATCACTCTGAAAACCTAACTGCTGAACACTTGTGTTCTGCACTGGCAGAGAGTTGAACCCTGTGCCAGAAGAACCCACAGGTAGTGACTACAAAAGCTAGCTGGCTTTGAAGACATCCTCCAGGCAAGCCCAGCAAGCCCACACCTACTTTTGGAGTTATTATTTCCATCTTGAACACTTGCCTACTCTTCCTTTAACTCAAATCCATCGCTTCTGACATTAACCTCCTCCCATTAAATGCGTGTCTTTCTTTGCTCTAACATCAATAAATGAGCTCATAGATGCCCTTTTTGTCAGAGTTGTAAGACTTTTTACATAGTCCAGAATCCACATGCTTTATTCTTTATTTTGTGTGTGGGTACACATGTGTTTGCTGAGAACAGATGGTAACCTCTGGTGTCACTCTCAGGAGCCACCCATATTGGTTTTGTTTTTTGTTTTTGAGACAGGGTCTTTCTTGTACCTAGGCTGGCTTGCTGGGGACACTGCAGATCCATCCCTCTCTGTCTACCCAGCACTGGGATTGTAAGCACATGCCGCCATACCTGGGTTTTTTATGTGGAACTCTGGGAATTAAACATAAGTCCTCATGCTTGCATGGCAAGTATTTTACCAACTGAGTCATCTGCCCATCCCCCATTCTTCATTCTTTTTGTTTTTTTTTTTTTTGAGGCAGGGTTTCTCTGTTGTGTCTCTGGCTGTCCTGGAACTCACTCTGTAGATCAGGCTGGCCTTGAACTCACAAAGATCCGCCTGCCTCCGCCTCCAGAGTGCTGAGATTAAAGGTATGTGCCACCTCTGCCCAGCCCCATTCTTTACTTTTAAATCTATTTTGAGTTCTTAAGTTCCTGTGATACAATGTTCACATCAGAATGTGATGTTGTAGATTAAGTTTCAACTAAGCTACTTCACAGAAAAAAACAAAAACAAAGTATTTCATTGGTTGAGAGTGTGACTCCATGGCAGAATTCTTGTGTAGCATACATGGGACCTTGGGCTCTGCCTCCATCACTGCCTCCTTACAAAAGTCTGAATGACTCACAAACTTCTTCCATGTGCATCTAACAGGAACCATTCCTGCTATCACACTGAGTGCTGGAGATTTTAAAGGCCATTAAGCTGGCCACTGACAAAGGAACACATGGTTTCATGCACGAGGTGTTTAGCCACTCAATGGCCATGTCAACTCTAAAACTGGAGCTCTCTAATTCACAATCACTGTGTACCCTAGTGTTGCATGGTGGCTGTTGACAGATTTTAGAAGCAACACAGTAGGGAAAGGTGGCTACCAAACAGATGTGTGGACAGCACACTGGCTACACGTTAGGGATTAGGGAGACCTTGAGCACATTCTCAGAGCAATGGAGGAGATTGGTGTGGAATGAGCAGGGGAAAATGTCTTCTAGGAAGCAGGCATGCCTTGAGGAGCAACAGTTTATAATAACTCTGAGCCTACTATTTCTTTTCTTTAATTTCAAAAATCACATTATTCATTTACCTATCATCTATCTATCTAGTGTGTGTATGTATGTGTGTGTGTGTATGTGTGTGTGCGTGTGTATGTGTGTGTGCATAGGCACACATGTCCCTGAACTTGTGTGGAGGTCAGAGGACAACTTTTAGTAGTTGGTTCTCTGCTATCTTGTGGGTCCTGGGATCAAAATCACATCATCAAGGCCTGGTAGCAAAGTGCCTTTACCCTCTGAGCCATGTTGATGGTCCAACCCTATTACTTCTTGTTTATCCTTAGGGAGAATCACTTTCTAAATGTCTGCTAGAAGATGGGGCTTTCAAACCCAGCTCTTTGATGTGGGACGTGAGGCACTCTGGCCCACCTTCCTGCTTTTGGCTTTCTCATCTTTTGGGGTTCTTTGTTTTCACACTTAAATTCACATCGAAGAGGTAGTGTCACCTCTCAGCTTGCTTGTCTCTGTTTCTCATCCACTGCTGTTTATTTCTTCTTGAAGATCATCCAGAAAGATGACAACTTTCTTTCATAGGCACACCTATGATCCCACTTACTTAGAAGTCTGAGGCAGGAGGATGCCCGAGCCAAGGCTTTCAGGGCCACCATAGGCAGCCTAAGGGTGCAACTGAGCAGAGTTCCCAGGATGTCAGGCGTGGCTTCTCTGCTGCAGGACCTGGGTATTTACTGTTCCTCGTTCTTCTGAACACATGGGGGAGTTGTCCTCATCCCCTCCTCCCTGCCTCCCCCTCTTCCTCTCCTCCTCTCTCTTCTGCTTCCATCTCTTCTCAGTATGTGTTCACTGTTCCGTGTAGTCAGTGAGCTTGGCCACAGGAGAAGACAACTTGGCAGAGGCTACCGTGATTTCTCCCCATTCCCTTTCAGCTGTTCTTGAGGACTTAGGTGGTGGTTAGCAATGACTCTGACTCCGTGACATCTCACCCTGCTGCCTGCTGTTCCCTGGAGACTTGGTTGCCTGGCAAGCACACAGCAGGACCACGATTCTCCTGGGACTACATTTCTTCATCTGCAATGCGGGAATGAGAATGTAGCCTCCCTCACAGGTGGCTGTGAGGAATTATAAACCAATAAAGTGATTACTTAGCATATGGCTGAATGTCAAGGGTAATATAAACGCTTAATTTCATTATTTAATAGTAGTTCAGTAGCCACATGATGTTGCCATGGAAACCATAACCCTGAATTTCCTGACTTATCTATGCTATTGTTTTAAAATTAAATTTTACATTTAAATCCTGTGAATTTTTTTTCATGAGACAGAGTCTACTTACGTAGCCTTGGATGGCCTAGAGCTGGCTGTGTAGACTAGGCTGGCCTTCAGTTTGAAGAGATCTGTCTGCCTCTGCCTCTCAAGTGCTAGGATTAAAAGCAGGCCCCACCATGCCTGGCTTCCTGTGAACTTCTTAATGTTGGAAAAGTAATAAATAGGATTAAGTAATAAGAAGGATTAGAAGTTGATCCACCTCAGCGTTCTCAGAGAAACCACATGATGGGTCAGCATGCACATGAACACACACAATACACACACATGCACAAACACAGGCAACACACATACACACATGCACATACATGCATACATATATTTACACACATACACACACATATATGCATACACGCATACATAAACATATATGTAAACACACATGTACATACTCACAAACACTCTCTCACACACACATGCACAGGAACATGCATGCACACAGGCACATGCATGCACACACACACACATACATGCACACACACACACACATGCACAGGCACATGCATGCACACAGGCACATGCATGCACACACACACATACATGCACACACACATGCACAGGCACATGCATGCACACAGGCACATGCAAGCACACACACACACACACACACACACACATACACACACACACATACACATACACACACAGTCCAAATAAATGTAAAAAGAAACTTGTAAGAATTGCCATTGTTCCCCCATCCAGAGTGTCCAGTTATTCTCTCTTTTAACTGGATGTTTCTCATTCATCTATACATGCATACAGTAATCACTGACTATCCATCTGTCTCTTCCTCCTTCCCTTGCTTCATCCATCCATCCATCCATCCACCCACCTACCCACCCACCCATCCCTGCATGCACATTTTTAATTCATGGGTCGAAGGAGCCACATGGGAGTCGATCAGGACTATTGGGTTTCCATTGCATGGTTTAGACAGAGAAGACTTATTGAGGTGATGTCATGGTAGATTGAGATGTGATCTGTGTGACGCTGAGATAGGCGAGAAATGCATTTGTTGTAGTAGGAGTAACAGCAGCACTGTTTAGAAACACTGGCCTCGGTCCAGCCCTACTTGGAGCAATTCTTGGGCCTCCACATTCCCCATGAGTCCCTCTAGGTCCTTAGGGGGTCCTCAGGTGGTTTCCTCCCTCCTTGTGGCCTTGGAAGCTGTCTCCCATCTGCTTGCATGTGTCTCTTTGTCTGCCACCTCTGGCTGGCTCTCCTGGTTCTCATTCCATAGCCTGCTCTGCTACTCTCTTGTGGCCCAGTTGGCGACAGCTACACCTCCTCCTGGCCTCAATGAGTTTACTCTGAAATTCCTTTCAGAAATCACAACTTTTTAATTAATCACACATTCTCAGCTTTTAAAGGACTCTTCTATTCTTAACAGAAGTCAGCCAGTGTCTTGACACCCTTCTCTGAGCTGGGGTTTACTCAGACCCCCAAATTCCCCATGATAGCATCCATGGGTGTGGGGCTGGACACTCTGAAGTTCCTGAAATGGCCACACAGGTCAGCTCTGACACTCGCTTCAGAGGAACAACAATGGGGTTATTGTCTTTTCTACAGGAAGCACTTCTTGGCTATTTCCATCTCTCTTAGTTGTTTTAAGGATCTGGGAATCATTCAAACTTCTCCAGGGGTAGAGTTTCCTCATCATCCCTTGCATCTGATGGAGTACTGATAATTCTTATATTGTTCCCATTCCCATTTCTTCTTTCCCTCTCCCATCCTATTAAAAAAACAAGAACAACAGGAAACCAAAAGCCCAGCTTTCTTAGGCTAGGTTTGTACGTAAAATTCACTCCCATTCAAGTGTACACTGCAACATTGTCTTCGGTAAATGTACTGAATGATGCAGCCATCAGGGTAAGTTCTGGAACCTTTTCACCGTCCCTGTAAGACATTTCATGCCTATTTTACAGTCAGTTTCTGTCCCCATCCCAAGTCCCAGGGAACCATTATGCTACTACTTCTGCCTTTGTAGGCTGACTCTCTCTGAACATCCCATGCCAACAGAATCATACAATATGTGCTTCTTCTTTCTGGTTCCATTCATTTAGTTCAAAGATTTTATGTTTTATCCATGTTGTAGCATACATGGTTCTTCATTCCTTTTAACTGCCAAATAATATTCCACTGTATACCTATGTCACGTTCTGTCCATCTGTTTACCAGTTGAGGGCATTGGAGCTGTTTCTATCTTTGGCTACTCATAAATAATGCCGTCAGGGACTTTTGTGGGCAAATCCCCGTAGAGACAAACACCGTTTATCTGTGCTGGAGTGGAGGCTCAGGAACCGATGGATGTATACTAATTTCACGGTTAACTTCTTGCACAGCCGCCTTCCAAACCACCTTCCAGAGTGGTGGTACTATCTAATTCCCACAAGCTGTATGTATGTTCCCGTCGCCCACGCCAGCCCTGCTCTGCCGCTGACTGTCATGGTTGCTCTAATGCGGAGCCTATCTCCCTGTGGCTTTGGTTTCTCTCTTCCCGAGTGGCAACGATGCTGAGTGTCACTCCATATGCTCAGGGGCCCATCTTTGGGTTAGTTTGTGTTCTAAGGACCGAACTGTAGCCTCCTCCCTCCCCTCTGCCTTCCACTCCCTACCAATCCTTGTTTCAGACTGCCTTCTAAGACGCTACTAACTCAAAGGGACAATGTGTCCCCATGTAGACTCTCATTTACTCGACACCCCTCCGCGTTTTCTGTTGCCTAGAGTAAACTTCCTAACTCGACATTTGAAACATGGGGTTCGTCTTTTCCTCGTATACTTCCATAGGTCTATGGGAAAATGGCTCAGCCGGGGCCTCCCTTTCATCCCTTCTGGGTATTGGTTTCTCTCTTTTTTCTTTTAAAAATTATAATACTTTTATTAATAATTTGAGTTTCATACATTACATCTCTAAAACGCACTCCTCCCATTCCTCCCTGTTCCACCCTCCCACCCCTGTGCCCTGAAAAAAGAAAGAGGAAACAAAAAACAAAAAAAAAAAAGAAAAAGAAATGAAATCTAAGTCAAGCTTGTGTGGCAGGAGCATGGATGGCGGGCTTCATCATGGTCTTGGAGGCAGAAGACTGCTCTGACTGTGAACATTGACCTGGACCATACTAGTCCAAGATGCAGCATGACATAATTTGACCTGAAGTTGAGCCTCACTGTCCAAACCCAGATACCAAGCAGGCTCCCTGGTATCTTGCAAGCACAGGGGGGCCTCCCACAGCCTTCCTCCCAGACATTCCACAGGAACAGGGCCTCCCACAGTTACCTAGTCATCTGGCAGTCACCAGGACTTCTCACAGGCATCAGTGCCTCCTGCAGGTACCCAGACATCCACAGGCACCCAGTCTTCCCACGGGCACTGCTCATCCTGCCAGCACCTGGGCATCCCACAGGCATCAGGGCCACTTTATGTACCACAGGTGTCCAGACATCCATCAGATACCTGGCCATCCCTCAGGCACCTGGACATCAGACAGACACCCAGTAATCCGACAGTCACTCGGGTCTCCTGCATGCACTAAGGCCTCCCACTGGTCCCTTGATTTCCCACAAGCACCTGGACATTCTGGAAGTACCATGGTCTCCTACGGGGACTAGAACTCACCATGAGCACCAGGGCATCACACAGACACCTAGACAGCTGGCTGGCTCCAGGGCCTCCTTCAGGTACCCAAACATTTCATAGGGACCCACACATCCTGCAGGTACCCAGTCTTCCCACAGGTATCCGTGGGCATCTGATAATCCTGCAGGCACCTGGA